>JAPTYO010000024.1:6995855-7595855 GCA_036873135.1 Clarkia xantiana subsp. parviflora | reverse complement strand
CTTCGGTCACTCCAACCATTGCCGGACCTACAGCTCTGTGTTACCCCATGATACGAACCCAATCGATAGAATAGAAAGTGTATAGATTAGGATCGGAGAATTGGAGATTCAAGAAGATTAGATCATAGATGTAGAGATAGAGGGAGCTAAGCTCCTCAACATTTATTCATATTTTCCATAGTTGTTCTCTCCGCCCACTCAAAACATATATATAAACAACTAACTCTTAATTACCCTTTCACCCACAAACTATCACATTCTACTACTTTCCCCCATTATTATAATGTTAGGAACCATATACCGTATCTAACCCATATCATAGCCCACCCCTTAAAGACACCTTGTCCTCAAGGTGTGTCCAGAACCATTAAACCCGTCATAGCCCTGAAGAAGAGCCAAAACAAAATCAGATGCAACGTAAAAGAATCCCGGACCGTTGGAGCCATCATAATCTTGGAAAAGTGACCACATGAAGGTGAA
Organism: Clarkia xantiana subsp. parviflora; assembly: GCA_036873135.1. Taxonomy (NCBI): domain Eukaryota; kingdom Viridiplantae; phylum Streptophyta; class Magnoliopsida; order Myrtales; family Onagraceae; genus Clarkia; species Clarkia xantiana. Next base: position 7,595,375 of record JAPTYO010000024.1, on the reverse strand, counting down.
TGCTACCCCATCGTAATCCCGACTCATTGCTCTCCCCAAGAATACATGTTCACATTTGAGTACAATCTTCAAATACCGTTGAGTTATCGAATTAAGAAACAACTCATTGTTGCAAGTGAAAAGCAAACCTATGAGCATACGGCGTTGTCGAGCTTCGATTGTGGAGTCAATTGTGGCTGTCCAAAATGGATCATAATTGAGAAAGTTTCGTTATTCCGAAATAAAATCAACCAATTCAAGATCAAGGGTGTCTTTCTCAGAATGTATTATAATGTACTCAAGCCAAACTCCTTAGCATCCTCTCCAACAAAGTTAATGTTCTCTGACAGTTGATCTTCTTTCTTTTCATCTTCGACATCAACATCTTGGTGGCCTTGACTCATAGAAAAAACAACTTCAACATCTTTATGTAATTCTTCCACATTGACAAGCAATTCAACATTGGGTTCTTCATTAGCTTCCATTATACGATGAAAATACTTGATATCAAATACACCATAATCCTCATATTCATCATTCAATCTTTGCCCATGTAAATCCCACTTTGCAAAAATAGCACCACAAAGAGATTCAAATTGAACAAGATATCTGAAGTATGATTCTGCGGAATCTCCAATTCGTTGAACTACTCCAAACCGTGAGAATATTTCGTATAGAAATTCATCCGAAATGGGCATGGGAGCATCATTGATTTGAACAAGAAGAGTAGGATTTGAATCTTTCACTTTATCTTGATCAATCCAATCTTCAGAAAACACATACATTGTTGAACTTCAATTCAATAGATTTCAATATTGCTCAAATATATCTCTTAGGCATTTTATCGAACACCTTGGGGGCGCTGATTTTTACACTCAGAAATTACACTAAGAACACAGAAATTGCACCAGCAAACAACTCCAATCGCAGTAGAAACAGTATAGCAGCAGCACTACAGAGCAGAGATGCAGCAATTACCTCTGGCGGAATAAGTGGTGGTGGTCGGAGTCGAAAATGGCCGGAATCGAACCAAAATTACCACAACCGAGGATAGATCGGCTTTGATACCAATGATACGAACCCAATCGATATAATAGAATGTGGATAGATTAGGATCGGAGAATGGGATATTCAAGAAGATTAGATCATAGATGTAGAGATAGAGAGAGCTAAACTCCTCAACATTCATTCATATTTTCCATAGTTGTTCTCTTCACCCACTCATAACATATATAAACAACTAACCCTTAATTACCCTTTCACCCACAAACTATCACATTCTACTACTTTCCCCCATTATTATAATATTAAGACTCATATACTATATCTAACCCATATCACCCCATCAATGGTACGTACACTTCCACGTACACCGAGCCCATCGACAACCTCACCTCCGGTCATTCTTCCCTCATCTCGGCCACCACCGATTGCTCATCGAAAGCCAAGAGGTTGCCTTCCCGAAGCCCGCTCGTTCAACCCAGTCGCTGCGATTCCGACCGACGACCTTCCCAACCTCGAGCTCAGTTCCAGCACCGAGTATCTTCATCGGTGACCACACGCTCCACTCGATCTTATCTCGTTCCAGCCACCACGGTTTCGTATTCTCCTTCCCAAATGAGAGTCCCTGCTCATCTCCTTGAATCGCCTCCTCCAATTAGCCACCGAGCTATACGCTCCGCTGTTTCCATTTTCTGGAAGGATGATGATGACGATGCTTATGATGATGTAGAAGACGATGACTAAATTGTGGTACAATACAGCTTCCTTTGTTTCATCATTTAATTAAGGGTTAAAAACTAAAAAACTGTCCAAGGTTTACCCTATGTTAAAATTAGGTGTCTGAAGTTTGAAATGTTAAAATGGACTGTGCCAAGTTTCATTTTTGTTGAAATTCGGTGTCTCGGTGTGATTACTTTAGAGAAGTCAATTCCGACGAAAGCGTCTGTCAAATTCGAGCTCTCATAGACACTCCCTTCTCGTCATCTTTCCGGGACCGTCACCTAAAAAGTTGGTCACATCCGGGCAAGTAAATCTCATTCTATTGTCCTTTGAAAATGGCTCCACACCACTCTTCTATAATTTTTTTTTTAAGTTCAATTTTAAGTGAAATTTGACGATTTTGTGAAAAGTAAAGAGTGATGGATTATGAGTGTGTTGATGGGTTGATGAACATGATTGAATGGAGATGAAAAGACGCACAGAGACACCAAATTTCAACAAAAATGAAACTTGGGACAGTTTATTTTAACATTTCAAACTTCAGACACCTAATTTTAACATAGGGTAAACCTTGGACATTTTTTTAGTTATTAACCCTTTAATTAATGCATCTTATCTTTATTTATTTTACATATTATTTTTCTTACTCACCGAAGATTTAGATTTTAATGATTTTTTTAGTTAAATATTAGTCTTTGAACAACTACGATTATAATTGTTGTTTTGGGTAAAAAAATATTTAAAATAATAAAGTTGGAAAATAAGTTGATTGGGTACCGAAATGGCGTACTTAATATATATATATTTTTTTTAAAAAAATCGTAATAGAACCCCCGAATTCGAATTTCTGATCGTAGACCGATTTAATACCTAAGTGTCTAATTTATTATTTTCTTAGGTAATTTAGGATTCTAGTTAGCCTTATAATTAACTAGTGCCGAATCTTTCAAAATCTACGTTTTCAAAACGAATTCGCCTTTGGTCAGATTTTAGGTCTGACAATTTGGCAACTCTGATGGGGACGTAGAGGGTTTGGGCTTATTATATTCAATTAGTGCCATTTTTATTTGAGTTTTTATTTTATTAATATCTTCACCATTCTAGCTTTGTCTTTTTTTTTTGTGTGATAAAAACATATTTTCAGAGTTATAACTAACTTTTTTCTTTTCTTGTGGTATTGTTTGAATTCGCACTCACAACTTTTAGAATAATATCTAAAATGCCTAAAACCCAGGGCGACTAGGACCCCGGAGGTTTAGTACGGTACCACCGGAGCGGCCGGGCTGCCGTACGACTCCGAAAAACTCCACTCACTTGTGAAGGTCTTATGATCCTTATGATGGAGGGAGGAAATCACCTTGTCGGGATCCTTTCAGTGGAACTTACCTTGTAGAACAAAGCCACACACATTTTTTAGACCTTAACATGTTTTTTTGTTGAAAGTTTTTAAGTAAAGTGTAAGGTTTTCTATCTGTGTAATTTTTATTTTTTAACCATGCATCTCATTGCATTTTTCAGATTTTTTTTTCAAGCAGAAATTCCCTTAGTTGTAGGTTTTTAAACATGCATTACATATTGGCAAAAAAAAAAAAAAAAAAGCATTACTATGCATTGTTTTTAGAAAAACTCGTACCTAAATTTTTATTTTCAAACATGGGTTTCATACACGTTATTAAAAAAAAAAAAAAACTCTTCTGGTAAGTTGTAATTTTGGTTAGTGCGTTTCGGAAAATTGTAATTTCTCTTTAGCTATTAAGACTTCTAATTTCGAACATGTATTCCATATGCATCATTTCAAAAGCTTTTTAGATGAATTGTTTTATTTCAATAATCATCCAATATACATTAATTTTTTAAAAAAAATCTTCAGATAAATCGTAAGCTCTCTTAGTTTTAGAGTTCTTATGTATAAAAAAAAAATTGTTCCTGGATTTTTTTATTATAGACACGCATCCCATAAGCATTATTTTCAAAAAAAACATTTCAGGTAATTTGTAATTTTTCTTAGTTGTAGAAATTTTATTTTTAAGTTTGCATCTTACATTTATTTTTTGTGCATCTCATATGCATTATTTTTAAAAAATAAAAATAAAAAATTCACCTGAATTTTTAATTTTGAGCAACCAAGATGCATTGATTTTTTTTATTTTATTTTTTCCCTCTTAAAAAAAACAACAAATTTTTTTTTCCAGGTGATTTGTAAGTTTCCTTAGTTGTAGAACTTTCTTTTTTAAGTGCATCTCAAGTTCGTTATTTTCAAAAAAATGTGCATCTGATGTGAATTGTTTAAAAAAGATTTTTTAGATTGTAAACCCTCTTAGATTTAGAAGATTTAACTTCAAACGTGCATCATGTTAGATTACGGAGAGTAATCACTACGAAAACTAAAACCATTGTACTTGCAAGTAATCGAAATTACGCAGCGGAAGATTTGCACATACCTCTACAGTTGTCCGTAGTCCCAAGATCTTTGCAGGAGGGAGTTCACGATCCTCCAGTCAACACTCGTAGGGGTTCTTGTGAAGGAAGCCCTACGTGATATATTCTTCACAGCAAAGCCTCTGATCGATTCTTGGCAAGGGACAGATCTCTGGAGTGATTGCTCGAAAGCAAATTGGCACACCCTTGGTGGATATATGGTTTGCCGAATATGGTGTCTCTGGGGGAAGGGTTTTCTCTCAAAAAGCCACTTAAAAGGAATTGTGATTAACCCTAATAAAACCCTAACTCCCCATATATATAGGAGGAGTAAAGTGGACAAAAGTCCACTTTACCCCCACCCATAATTCGGTCGGCTATGTATAGTATAGGTAGGCCCAATTTTGGGCCTCTCATGTCAATTGGGATTTGGGTCTGACACAATGTCCTCAAGTGACATGTACCCAATTAACTTAGGTAACATATACATATAATGGGCTTCCATTTACGGCGCTCATCACCATATGCTTATAGCTCCCACCCGCCGGAATGAGAGGGTGCATGTTAATGTATTGTCGTCCAAATCTGCATCAACATTTCACTCCTTCGATCTAGTCATTTGCTTACGAATAGTTCATACAAGGTTTGCCGTGCGACCGGCGGACACGACGGGCATTGTGCTACTCATCTGTTAGGAGTGTTGTAGCGCTCGCGGAACGTTGATTCCCTTTTCTCCAAACAACCTCTTATAAACAAAATTTATATAGTGTCGCGATGTATCCTAGGTCAACTGATAATTCTCCTTTTTCCTAGTTTCCTCATAGGAACACTTCTCCAAGGCATCCGTAGAAGTATTCACAACCTTCAACTAATATCCGGTTGGTGGCCACCTAGTGAATGCAAGAGTCGGTGAGTTACATGTGAACTTGATCATCCCCATCGCTCATACCATTAGTCAAACCCAACCGGTTTCCAAAGAAGTGGTCACTGGGCCTTTTTGTTCAGCACTGCGTACGCAGGGAAGCGAACATTGAGCCTGACCTTAGATATGAGTTCTGACTCCGTGAGGATACTTTGGGTGCCTCTTCATAAGGATCCCGGGATCAATCACAAGCTCGAGGTGAAGAAGTTTGCGCCCGCCAGAATCATGAGGATTCTTTCCTAGCACAACTGAGCATTGACCCCGTGGTCGGATGTGGCACGCGTCGATAACATACCTGAACGTTTAAGTTCAAAGGAATGGGACATGTCAAATCATGCTATCGCAAATTATCATCTGGCCCAAAATGTGGATTAATGACGAACAAAGTTCATCACGGAGATCTGCAAAACGAAGATCATGTCGAGTTACTTCGACAGTAGATGATCGTTCGGCGTAATCAAGTTTATCACCCTGATTCTTAGCCAACCTTGCTTAGTAGAGGCCTCCCTCCACCGCAAGACGACCGTACCTGTGTGACGAGGTAAGGCCCACATTCGACATAGTTGGCAGAGGATTGCGTCCTCTTACGACTTAGTTTATAGACCGAATATTTGATGTAATCAAAACATTATGACATCGATTGATCATAAACTCAGATGCGATTCTTTCGCTTACAAAATGTAACTTTCTAATATCAAAATGTTATCACAGATACATGCCACTTCAAAACCCTACGCAATCCAAGAACTTTTACATGATTTTCGAATATCTCCCTGCGTAGTGGTTTAGTTAATGGGTCTGCTATCATGTTATCAGTGGACAAGTATTCCATAGTGATTATATTGTCATCTACCATAGATTTAGCATAAAAATATTTCACATCAATGTGTTTGGTCCTACTATGGTACTTCGGATTCTTTACAGCCGCAATGGCTGCCTAACTGTCAGAGAACACCTTCACAGGTTTACTCCCGTCGTCACCATCAAGCAGAGCAGTAAGAAGCCTTTTTAGCCAGACTGCTTCCTGTGCGTTCTTGGAGAGGGCTACGAATTCTGATTCCATCGTGGACAGCGGGACACATGTTTGCTTCTTGCTCGTCCATGAAATGGCGGCACTAGCATGGAGAAACACTCCTCCTGTGGTGGACTTAAGATCATCCGGATCGCCACCATGGTCGGCGTCACTGTAACCGGTCAATTCTAACTTCCCGCCCTCATAGCACAGTGCGTAGTCGGTAGTACTTTCAGATAACGAATAATTCGTTTTACATCCTTTAAATGTTGATAGCCAGGATCTGATTGGAAAAGTGCTACTAGGCCCACGGCGTAACATATATCCGGACGGGTGCATTGCATGGCGTACATCAAATTACCGACCATGCTTAAATACTCCGCACCCTTCATCTGTTCACGCACTGCCAGGTTCTTGGGCCATCATGTTTTGACAGTGCGCACCCAAACATCACCGGCGTATCCACGGGTTTGGCATTCTGTAATCTGAATCTTTTCAACAGTTTGCTGATATAAGCTTCTTGAGACAGACACAATTTCCGGGTAGTCCGATCTCTAGCAATTTTAATGCCCAAGATGTACGTGGCCTCTCCCATGTCTTTCATCTCAAATACAGATGCCAACCATGACTTTGACTTGTTCATAAAACTCACATCATTTGCGGCAATGAGTATGTCATCACATATATGGTTAAGATGACATACTTAGACCTGGAGGTCTTATAATACACGCACGGATCCTTGTGAAGATTCACAAATCTGTTTCCTACGATTTCCTCGTGGAATCTGCGGTACCATTGCCGCGACGACTGCTTCAAACCGTAGATGGATCTTTGGAGTTTACAAACTTTACGTTCGTTACCAGGAGTAATGAAACCCTCCGGTTGCTCCATGTATATCTCTTCCTCCAGGTTTTTGTGGAGGAATGCGGTCTTAACATCCATTTGGTGCAGCTCGAGATCGAGTCTTGCGACAAGGACTGGCTCTAACCGTGGTTTTATGCACAGTCAGTGAGTTTGTTTCGTCAAAGTCAACTCCGTGAAATGGGTATATCCTTTCGTATCAAGTCAGGTTTTGCACCTCCCGACCTTTTCCATCAGTGGCGAGCCTTCTTTCAGGACTCACCTTATCATTGTTCCCCTGTGGTTAGCAGGTAAATCAACTATAGACTATGATGGCTTTCATTTAAGCGATCTCTCTCTTTTATTATTTTCATCCATTTCTCCACTTGAGGTCTTTTCAATGCTTGCCAACAGTTGTTAGAGCGAGGTTTTCACCTTACTCGATGGGATACTTCTTGGAGAAGTTCGATGCCTCTGACTTTCGTCTAGGCTTGGTTAATCCCATCTAGAGTCTGATTATTTCTCCCACTCGGAATAATGCTTCTTATCGTAGCATCATTTCTATTGGGAACAATTCTCCCACTCGGAATAATGCTTCTTATCGGAGCTTTGTTTCCTTTAGGAACAAGAGAAGTGCTTGAACATTGACCATCAACTTTCATTTGACAACCTCTCGGTCTCGGGTTTCACTTCCGAGATGAATTCCTTGATCACTGGGACCTGGAATCAAGTTTGGTCGGATCACTCCCACTGGAAACAATGGGTATCACTCCCACTGGAAACAATGGGTAGTAGAGGTTGTTGTGGCTTTCCTGGTTCAGTAATATGACGATCAGGTTCAACTTGATTCGTCTCTGCGGCTACAATGATCTCATGTGGTAGAGTTTCTGGATTTACTATTTTCATTATCATTTACCATGTCATTCACTTGATCTGCCGGTTCAAATCTCTCCCACTCCAATTAAGTGGGATCAGATTGACAATGATATCCTGCTCCGTTTTGATCACTACTTAAATTTAAACTGTCCATGCATTTGGATTATTCCCCTCACGGCACCATTTTCAAAAGCTTTTAAACAGGCATTTTCTAAGAGTAGTTATCATGCTCTTGTCCTAAATGTGTGTTTAGTGAGCAATTTAATGTCGCAAGATGATATGATTTAACTCATTATCATTCTTTAGCTTTTATGGCGACGTATTTTACCGATTTTATTGGAACACAATTTACATACATGTGAGTCATGTTTTTCATCCCTTAGGGAACACCTGATAGAGTGACTCTAACAATATGTTCTTGAACTGTACTTCTTGATGTGTATTTTAATTGATTTGAATGCCTAGCCTGACTTATCGTTCAAGGCGTTTGAAATGAAAATCGTTTAACCGAATTCATCCTTCTTCGTTGCAAAACTTATCTCAGGGATTTTACCCATCTCCGAACTAAGCATCTTGGGTTTTCACCCTATGCGTCAGCTGATACTTTAACAAGGTCGTGGTAGTTTCGAAGCCTACTTCGTACCGATGTAAATGTTATCAATAAGTTGTTTCCAAAGGAATGCAAACGAAAATTCAACACCTAATCATTCAAACACTTCATTATTAAACTCATATATTGAAACGATGTGTTCCGTCTTTCGAGGTCCACTTGCGCGAGGCGCATTTTACCGAAGTTTTAACCCTTGGTTAAGTCTTTTCACTTCTGAATTTAATTTAATTTAATTTAATCCAATCGGTTTCACACATGATCATCATTACTAACTATTTCATTCCAATGTAGTATTAATAATAAAATAATATTTATAACTAGTTCGTTCTTAGAACTACGTAATCAATGGATTTTAATGGCATTTTGATATTACTCAAAGAATTAGATGTAGGATAAATTGTATGGAGTTGTTTGATTTCGGCTATTCAATAGCCTTATTGCTTCGTTTTGCTTACATTTCGGATTGATCTCGTTTTTAGCCGAGTCGATTAATCTTGATAAGCAGAACTCATTTTTGAATCAAATGATAACTACTTTATTCAATAAATCTGAAACAATAATACCCAGAATTCAAACAAAAATGAACAATAGGAAAAACCAACATAAATAATACTGGGGTCTCAGATCTCAAACTTGAAGCAGTCACAAAGAAGAATGATGGACAAGTCGTCTTAACCGATTTGTACTGTCAAGGTACTGATTATCGTTTAGACATTTTGTTGTCGGGGGTTGCCAAGCATTTTAGTGTAAACACCTAATTTTGGACAATGTGCGACACGAGTAACATGTGACGCGTTAAAAAAATGAAGTATTCAAATATAGAAGGTCGCAAAGTTTCTAAAGATAGGACTGACTTAAATTAGAATAGTTATTTGTATTTATTGCAGAGAATATTTGTTGAATATTTAGAGTATATTTTCTAAATATTTAGCATTTATGGTTAGAATAAATTTGTAATATTTATTTCCTAGTTAGCTTAGGCCTAAATTTAGTATAAATAAACGGGGTAATTTACATGTAAAAAGACGGAATATTGAATTTTCTCGAAATCTGTGCAAGGTCAATTTTCTCTCGGACCTCACTTTCCATCTCGGTGAGTGGGCAGCTTAGGGACATGATTGGACAGATTTAGAGGAGAGATGCGATTTAGAGGAGAGATGCAGACCCATTGTAGAAAGCATGTCGGCAACTGATGTGGTGAAATTCTAAACTTATTTGGCATCACCTCCACATAAGACTACTGCTTCTCATCCTTATATTTTTGGAAAAGTTCTTTTTGGGCCTGTATTTTGTGTCCACTATCCAACTTGAAGAAGAAAACTCGATTGTATCATATATTATTATTAGGGTGAAAAAATCCTATCGGCTTAAAGAACTAAAAACGAATAATATAATTGGCTATACAAAAACTTAAAAATTGACAGCATATAGGGTGAAGCAACATATGGGCTAATGTTTTTCAGTAGATAATGTATTGTTTTTTTTGGCTTAAGATAATGTATTTATTTAATATATATTTTTTAAATTAAAAAAAATGTATTTTATGAGTGGCAATAAAACGAGTTTATGATATTTTTATATTGTATATAAAGAAGTGTGTAGCATATTTCTTTATCATTTATATTTAAATAAATATAATCCTACCTGACTATATATATATATTAGAAATTCTGCATGTCAAAACGGCTAATTATAAACTTTAAAATCTGTTTTAGAGTTGTTGGTCTCAAATTGCGGATATTCTGCCACATGATAGAATGAGTGATTATAGGGTTTAAAATCGATCAGAATTAAAAGAATCTACAATGATTCATATAATTCTTACTATTTAAGTTGAAATATAACATGCACATTTCAAGTAACCCTTGGAGTTAAGACTCTCTTAAATAATCTTTGTTCTCAATACTAATAACCACAAATATTCTGTTAATATTACGAATAAACAATAAGATATGTATGATGCGACTAAGGAATGCACTATGAAAAAAATAAGGAGGTCCCACTTCAAGAAATAGTATATAAAACCTTTGTGTATATCTAATAAGTATGTCATGCCAGTTGATACATCATTAAACTTTAATATATATTAATTTAGTTGTTTGATTTTAATTATTATATATAATACTATAATATTATCTACACTCAAGTATCACTATTAAAGAGTCAACTTTTAATACTATACTCATATTTATGAATGACTTTATAATGTGAAAATCAATATTAAAACATTTCGAATGACATATGATATTATATATTTCTAAGTTACCTACGATTTTCAAAAAATTAATTAGTAAAAAGATGAAAATGTTCTTATAATATATTAATTTAAAAATGATTTTTTACGCGCTAAGTTCTAGTTCAACAACATTATAATATTTGTTTTCATATACGTAACTCATGTCCCACGTGTGAGTAAATGACTAATTATTTATATAAAAGAGGTTACTTCCTATCGACTAAGTTAGCTCTCTTGATACTATTTAAGTTACGACAATTCGAAATTAGTGTTTTTTTTTTTGGCCATTTTACATCCTTAGTAGAAGAGTATGCTTCCGCCAAACTAATTGGAACTTTTAGTTGATTTGTTCATCACACTAGATTTCACCAGAGTCAACAACTTTTGATACCTAAAGATAAATATTAAGAACTTTTTTTATTTAAACAAAATATGTAAATTATTTAAAGTGAATTTTCAAGAATTTTTTTAAGCGAGCTTACTCATTAGTTTGTGTATTCTTTTTTAATTATTTACTTTTAATTTATATTATAGTTACCGATATCATTTGCTAATTTATTTAATCTTAAGGCACTACTCTCAGCAAATTATTGCAAATATTAATTAAAAAAAATTCATCTAAAGAGAAGCTACAAGAACTATTGTAGTTTTGATAATAACCATTAAATAATTCTAATGAAAGAAAAATATATATTATTATAAAATGAAAGATAGAACATTTAACTATTCAGTACTTCAATTTAACTTATTTGATTGTCACAAATGTCAGTAATTTAGGTAAAAAAAAGTGTTTCAATATTTATTTTTAATAAGAGTTAAAAATTAAAAGATTTTGAATGAATATATAGTAATAAAAAAGAACCAAATTGGAATTGTCAATTTAATTTTCATCGAAAAATTAGACTTGCGAATTAATCGAATTAATCAAATAGCGATAGTTGGATGGAAAAAAAAATAAATTTTGAATAAGTTTATTAAATTAAGTAATAAATAAGAATATTTAAAGTTTTTGTCACAAAATGTCTAAAGAATTTATCATTGAATAAAGAAATTAATTATGGCAAATAAAGAATAAATAAATTTATTTATTTATTTCATAAATACTAAAACTAACTGTAACATGTTTTTGGTGGAAAAAAAAAATAGAACAAGTTTTTTTTCCCAATTATACCAAGTTCCATTGAAAAAAAAATAATAAAATATTAAAGTAATAATTAAGTATAACTACATGAGGAGTAGTAAAGAAATTGAGGCCTTTAGGTGTTGGAGCTTGGAGGCCTAAAGCAAGTGACTTTCCATTTCGGTGAGTGGGCTGTTGAGTTATGGATCCTGATTATCGCCGTTTGGTCTTCTGTAGTTGTTTCAGAAGACGGGCGGCTGGCGAGGCGGAGATGTTGATGGGAGACTCTTTTGGAGAATGAAGATTTACTTGGAAGATTAAATCAGTATCTCCAAGTGGGAGAATTGTTGAGTTATGGATCCCGATTTTTGGGGCCGACCCGGCCCGGTAGGGTTTATGAGTTCCTTTTCTCTGTAGCTATATATAGCATTGTATTCTTTGAAATTGTAAGTGTGGGACTATCTAATAACACGCCAGCCGCCAGACTTGTGAACGTAGGTCGATTTTGACCGAACCACGTTAAACCCTGTGTGTTCTTTATTGCTTTCTTCTAATCGTTTAGTGAGTATTGAGAGAATCGATCCTAACAACTGGTATCAGAGCTAAGGAGATTCAACACAATCGCTGAAGATGGAGATGTCGAAGGCGGGAATAGAGAAGTTTGATGGAAACGATTTTGGTTTCTAGAAAATGCAGATTGAAGATTATCTGTACCAGAAGGATCTGTACGAGCCTTTGTCTGGGGAGAAGCCGGAATCCATGACGGAGCAGCAGTGGAAGCTCAAGGATCGACAAGCCCTGGGGCTGATCCGATTGTGTCTGTCCAGGAACGTTGCATTCAACATCGTCAAGGAAACATCGACAGCAGGCGTGTTAAAAGCGTTGGCAAACATGTACGAGAAACCATCAGCGATGAACAAGGTATATCTGATGCGTAGATTGTTCAATTTACAGATGGTTGAAGGTGGTTCTGTTGTTGAACATATTAATGCCTTTAATATGATTGTGTCGCAATTGAGCTCTGTTGAGATTAATTTTGAGGATGAGGTTAAAGCTTTGATTTTGCTGTCATCTCTGCCCGAGTCGTGGGATACTATTGTTTCCGCAGTTAGTAGTTCCTGTGGTTCTGAGAAGCTGAAGTTTGATGAAATCCGAGATGTTGTTCTTAGCGAAAGTATTCGCAAAAGAGAAATTGGTGAGTCATCATCAGGAAATGCTCTCAGTGTTGACAGAAAGGGGAGGAGTAAATCAAAGGGTCCAAATCAGCATGGACGCTCAAAATCAAGAAACAGAGGAAAGTCTCCGGGTAAACCACAAGGATCATGTTGGAACTGTGGTGGAAAAGGTCATTTTCGATTTGATTGTACAAAGCCAAAGAAGCAGAATCACAAATCCGGCATTGATAGTGATTCTGTGAACTCAGCAGAAGACATTGGGGATGCTCTAATCCTTAGTCTGAACAGTTCACTTGAATCCTGGATTTTAGATTCTGGAGCATCATTTCATTCGTCTCCAAGCAAGGAGTTGTTCCAAAATTTCAAGTCTGGAAAGTTTGGAAAGGTGTATCTTGCTGACAACAAAGCATTGGAGATTGAAGGAAAGGGGAATGTCTGCATTCACACTCCAGCAGGAAATCAGTGGACATTGGAAGATGTCAGATATATTCCTGGTCTCAAGAAGAATCTGATCTCGGTAGGTCAGTTGGATAGCACAGGATATGCATCAGAGTTTGGGAAAAGTTCATGGAAGATTAAGAAGGGTGCTATGGTTGTAGCACGGGGCCTCAAATCTGGAACCTTATACACTACTGAAGGGTGTAAAAATGCAGCTGCTATTCAGGAAAGTTCATCCAGTTCATGTCTGTGGCATAACAGACTTGGACACATGAGTGTTAAAGGGATGAAGATGCTGGTGGAGAAAGGAGTTTTAGAGGGTCTGAAACATGTTGACATGGGACTCAGTGAAAGTTGTGTTATGGGGAAGCAGAAACGAGTTAGTTTCACGAAGACCCCAAGGGAGCCAAAGAAGGAACGACTGGAATTGGTACATATAGATGTTTGGGGACCAGCTCCAGTTTCATCACTTGGCGGGTCCAGGTTCTATGTTACCTTCATTGATGATTTCAGTAGAAAGGTATGGGTCTATTACTTGAAGCGTAAGTCAGATGTGTTTGCTACCTTTAAGAAGTGGAAAGCTGAAGTTGAGAATCAGACTGAGTTGAAGATCAAGTGTTTGAGGTCTTGACAACGGAGGAGAGTATGAAAAGTCAGAGTTCATAGCATTCTGTGCAGCTGAGGGAATCAGACTGATGAGGACAGTTCCTGGCAAGGCAAGACAGAATGGCATCGCTGAGAGGATGAACAGGAAATTGAATGAGCGTGCACGGAGCATGAGAATCCATTGTGGACTGCCCAAGATGTTTTGGGAAGATGCTGTTAACACAGCTGCTTACTTGATCAACAGGGGACTTCAGTTCCCTTGGGGTTCAAGATTCCTGAAGAGGTATGGACGGGAAAAGAACTCAGGTATTCTCACCTGAGAACTTTTGGGTGCACAGCTTATATTCATGTTGATCCAGAGAAGAGAGACAAGCTTGATGCGAAGGCAGTGAAGTGCTACTTCGTAGGTTATGGTTCCGACAAGTTTGGTTACAGGTTTTGGGATGAGAAGAACAGAAAGATCCTGAGACACTGTGATGTGACCTTTGATGAAGACGTCTTGTACAAAGACAAAGATCAGAAGGTCTTAGGGACTCCAGAGCAAGTGGGAGTTGAGGTTGTGTTGGAGACAGGAGAAACTCAATCAACTCCAGACACTGACGATGAAGAACCGGAGGATGAGCAAGAGACAGATCTAGAAGTGGATCCAGTAACACCTGAGAAGGTGTTGATGAGATCATCCAGGACCATCAGGCCACCAGACAGGTATTCACCCTCGTTACATTACCTGTTGTTGACTGATGAAGGGGAGCCCGAGTCCTTTGAAGAGGCTCTACAAATGGATGATTCCATCAAGTGGGAGCAAGCTATGGATGACGAGATGAGCTCACTTGAGAAGAACAACACATGGGTGTTGACACAGCTGCCTGCTGGGAAGAGAGCTTTATTGAACAAGTGGGTGTTCAGAGTAAAGACTGAAGCAGATGGCAAGAAAAGGTTCAAGGCAAGGTTAGTGGTTAAAGGTTACTTACAAATGAAAGACATTGATTATGCTGAAATATTTTCTCCTGTTGTAAAGCTAACCTCTATTCGGATGTTACTGAGTATTGTTGCATCAGAGAACTTGCACCTTGAACAGATGGATGTGAAAACAGCGTTTTTACATGGAGATCTTGATAAGGAGATATATATGCATCAACCGGAAGGATTTGTCGTTCCAGGCAAGGAACACATGGTATGTAAGCTCAGCAGGAGCTTATACGGGTTGAAGCAAGCACCTAGGCAGTGGTACAAGAAGTTTGACTCCTTCATGCTCAAGAGCGGGTTCCATAGGAGTGAAAAGGATAACTGGTGTTACTTCAAGAAGTATACTGATTCCTTTGTTTTCTTGCTCTTGTATGTGGATGATATGTTGATTGCAGGAGCAAACATGAGGGATATTGATGATCTGAAGGCAAGTCTGTCTTCAGAATTTGAGATGAAGGATTTAGGTGTAGCAAAGCAGATTCTTGGGATGAGGATTTCTCGAGACAGGACAGCAGGCACCCTAAATCTATCCCAAGAAAGGTACATTGAGAAGGTGCTGAACAGGTTCAGGGTGAGTGACGCTAAACCCAGGACTACTTCACTGGCTAATCACAAGAAACTGTCAAAGGAGCAATCACCCAAGACAGAGGAGGAGCAAGAGCAGATGACACTTGTTCCATATGCATCTGCAATTGGGAGCTTGATGTATGTTATGGTCTTCACAAGACCTGACATAGCACATGCAGTGGGGGTTGTTAGTAGATTCATGTCCAATCCGGGGAAAGAGCACTGGGAAGCTGTGAAGTGGCTTCTGAGATACTTGATAGGTACGTCCAAGACATCACTCTGCTATGGCAATGGCAAGGTGATACTGCAGGGTTTTGTGGATGCTGATCTCAGTGGAGATGTGGACTCTAGTCAGAGTACATATGGGTAAATCTACACCATAGGAGGGACTGCAGTGAGTTGGATCTCCAAGCTTCAGAAATGTGTTGCCCTTTCATCTTGTGAAGCTGAATATGTTGTTATTGCTGAAGCTGGGAAGGAGATGATATGGCTGACAGATTATCTAGAAGAGTTGGGCTTGAAGCAGTGAGAGAAGATTCTCTACACAGATAGTCAGAGTGCCATACAGTTGGTGAAGAACCCTGTCCATCATTCGAGGACAAAACACATCCGGAGAAGATATCATTTCACTCGGAAGGCAGTGGAAGAAGGGGAGATGTGTTTGGAGAAGATTGAGGGTGCGAAGAATCCAGCAGACAAGTTGACAAAATGTGTCGATGTTGGGAAACTGAGGTTGTGCAAAACCTCAGTTGGTCTTCTGTAGTTGTTTCAGAAGACGGGCGGCTGGCGAGGCGGAGATGTTGATGGGAGACTCTTTTGGAGAATGAAGATTTACTTGAAAGATTAAATCAGTATCTCCAAGTGGGAGAATTGTTGAGTTATGGATCCCGATTTTTGGGGCCGACCCGGCCCGGTAGGGTTTATGAGTTCCTTTTCTCTGTAGCTATATATAGCATTGTATTCTCCGAAATTGTAAGTGTGGGACTATCTAATAACACGCCAGCCGCCAGACTTGTGGACGTAGGTCGATTTTGACCGAACCATGTTAAATCCTGTGTGTTCTTTATTGCTTTCTTCTTAATCGCTTAGTGAGTGTTGAGAGAATCGATCCTAACATGGGCAGCTTAGGGACATGATTGGACAGCTACGGAGGAGAGATACAAACCATAATAGAAAGCATGTCGGATATCGATATGGTGAAATTTTAAGCTTATTTGGCATCACCTCCACGTAAGACTACTGCTTCTCATCCTTATTTTTTGGAAAAGTTCTTTTTGAGCCTGTATTTTGTGTCCACTATCAAAATTGAAGAAGAAGAAGAAAGTGATGTGCCTCGGGTCTGCTCTGATACCAAATGATGTGCCTTGGATATCGACACAAGGAGAAACTGGATGAAAGTGACAGAAATGGACAGGATGAGAAGGGTGGAAGGTAGAACCGTTCACCAATGCTTGATAAGATAACTCGCCACAAGCAAAGACGTCCGGGTTTGATTCGCCACACTCAAGGATGAGGGATGAGAATCATATATGTTTCGACACTAAACAATCAGATTGCTTAGATAAGAAGGGGGTGCACTAAGGCAATAATATCATTCATCAAAGCTGCTGGAAATAACATAATAATAGAGCTTATATAGTGCTCTTTACAGCAAAAACGAAATTCAAACTTAAATTGGCTAACTCATGCATGGAGAGCAGCCTTTATTGGAAAGCAAATACTAGAAAATATAAGCAAATCAATTCAGAACCCAAGTCTCAAGGTTGGTTGGTTGTTGGGCGGATTAGCTTTGAATGCTAATTGACTTGAGTGTCTCTTGGGCCTTCTTGCATCTGCAGCAGCATTTTAGGCCCTCCATTGGCCATGTTTGTGACTTGGGCCTTGGATTGAGTGATTGGGCCACCATTTCGACTTGTAGGGACAACACATGGGCTTGGGTACAAGGAACTGTCATCTTGGAGCACATCATCCTCCCCAGGTTGGAAAGGATTTGACCTCAAATCCAGATCATCGCTGTCTTCAAAATACGGTGCCAAGTCCCTCACATTGAAAGTAGCAGACACATTATAGCCATCAGGCAGCTCAACCTTGTATGCATTGTCATTCACCTTCTCAATCACACGGAAAGGACCATCTGATCTTGGCATCAACTTGTTCTTACGCTTGTTTGGAAATCTCTCTTTTCGAAGATGAATCCACACGAGCTCACCTGGCTGGAAATAGACTTGTTTCCTCCCCTTATTGGCAGCTTGAGCGTACTTTGCATTCTTTCGCTCGATTTCTTGCTTCACCTTCTCATGCATCGCCTTGATCTCTTCAGCTCTCTTCTTTCCATCAACACAAACTCGATCTTTGATTGGAAGTTGTGTCAGGTCCATGTGCGTCTGTGGGTTGAATCCATACACCACCTCGAAGGGAGTCCTCTTGGTTGTGCCATGAACACTCCGATTATAAGAAAATTCAACATGTGCAAGACATTTATCCCAGGCCTTCAAGTTCTTACTTACAACAGTTCTAAGTAGAGATGAAAGAGTGCGATTTACCACCTCAGTTTGGCCGTCGGTTTGGGGATGACACGTGGTGCTGAAAAGTAGTTTAGTTCCCAGCTTTGCCCAAAGAGTTTTCCAGAAGTAGCTCAAGAACTTGGAATCACGGTCGGAGACAATACTCTTAGTAACACCATGCATTCTCACCACTTCTTTGAAGAACAAGTCAGCAACATGAGAGGCATCATCAGATTTTCGACATGGGATGAAATGTGCCATCTTTGAGAATCGGTCCACCACCACAAAGATAGAGTCATTTCCTCCCTGAGTCCGAGGCAGGGCAAGCACGAAGTCCATGCTTACATCAATCCACGGCTGATCTGGAACGGGTAATGGCATGTAGAGGCCATGAGGATTCTCTTTGCTTTTGGCCATCTTGCAAGTGTCACACCGCTCAATGATGCGATGCACATCTCGGATCATCCTAGGCCAGAAAAAGTGTTCCTTTAGTGCTGCCAATGTCTTCTTTTCTCCAAAGTGACCAACCAATCCACCTCCATGTGCTTCTCTCACCAAAAGCTCTCGAATGGAACCAGGCGGTATGCACAACTTATCAAACTTATACAAGTAGCCATCATGCTTAAAATAACCATCAACAGCTCCATCTTCACAAGATAGATAAACAGACGAGAAATCTAGATCCTCCACATATTGATGCTTAATCATCTCAAACCCCAACAGTTTAGCATTCATAAGAGACGCTAATGCATACCTCCGAGATAAAGCATCAGCCACTACGTTTATGTTCCCTTGCTTGTACTTGATGACATAAGGAAATGCTTCAAGGAACTCAACCCATTTGGCATGCCTCCGTTCAGCTTGGCCTGACCCTTCAAGTGCTTCAAGGACTCATGATTGGTGTGGATGACAAACTCCTTGGGGAGTAAGTAATGCTGCCATGTCTCGAGTGCCCGGATCAATGCATAGAACTCCTTGTCGTATGTCGAGTAGTTCAGGCAGGAACCACTCAAAATTTCACTGAACTAAGCAATAGGGCGCTTCTCTTGAATCAAAAAAGCTCCAATTCCGATCCCCGAGGCATCACACTCGACTTCAAATGTTTTTGAGAAGTCGGGCAATGCCAAAACGGGAGCGGTACACAGCTTCTCCTTGATGAGTTCAAAGCTGCGTTGTGCTGCCTCTGTCCATTTGAACTTGGCCTCCTTCTTCATACACTCGGTTAACGGAGATAGTACGCTACTGAAATTCTTCACAAACCTACGGTAAAATGATGCTAATCCATGGAAGCTACGTATTTCAGAGATGGTTGTAGGCGTGGGCCAATCTCTGATGGCATTGATCTTTTCCTCATCAACTTCGACACCGTGCTGGGAGACGACATATCCGAGGAAAGTAACTCGATCCTTGCAGAAGCGACACATCTTAAGGTTGCCAAATAGCTTCTCCTGCCTTAGGACTTCAAACACTTGTCGGAGGTGTTCAGCATGCTCTTCAAGATTCTTACTATAGATCAAAATGTCGTCAAAGTAAACAACAACAAATCGACCAATGAACATACGTAACACATGGTTCATCAATCTCATGAACGTGCTAGGTGCATTTGACAATCCGAATGGCATAACCATCCACTCGTAGAGGCCATGCTTCGTCTTGAAGGCTGTCTTCCATTCGTCCCCTTCCTTCATACGAATTTGGTGATATCCACTTTTCAGATCGATCTTCGAAAACACCTTGGAACCATGCAGCTCATCAAGCATATCGTCAAGTCGAGGAATGGGGTAACAATATTTCACCGTTATCCTGTTGATTGCACGACTATCCACGCACATCCTCATGGATCCATCCTTCTTTGGTACTAAAAGAGCTGGAACTGAGCATGGACTCATGGATTCTCTAACATAGCCCCTTTGCAACAATTCGTTCACTTGTCGCTGCAACTCCTTGGCCTCGTCGGGATTGCACCTATACGCAGGTCGGTTTGGCAATGTAGCACCAGGAATGAGATCGATTTGATGTTCGATCCCGCGAATCGGAGGAAGTCCGTCAGGCAGCTCCTTTGGAAATACATCATTGAACTCTTTAATTAGGGCCATGAATTGCGGAGAAAGAGAGTGTACCTCCTCAGTTGCTCGTTCTTTAATGAGCATGACGAGAACTAAGTGGGACATGAGCAAGCTCCTTTCTATTTCCTTCGTGGTCACCAACAAGTTCTCCTTCTTCTGGTCATTGGTTTTCTGATTTTCATACTTCCGCACCTCGTGGGGGCTAAGTGGACCTAGTACAATTTTCATCCCGTCCTTGGAAAACGAGTATGTGTTCTTGAACCCATCATGATCTGCTCTTCTGTCGTACTGCCATGGTCTCCCCAAAAGAAAGTGACAAGCACTCATGGGAACGACATCACAAAGGATTTCGTCCTTATATGACTTCCCAATCGAAAGTGGAACTAAAACTTGTTGAGTAACCCGTTCCTCTCCTTGATCGTTGAGCCATCTCGATTTCTGCTCCTGGGGTTCATTCAGCTCACACCTCATGGATAGCATCTCAAACTCCTTAACATAGTCAGTTACCGACATACCTCCTTGCCGGATGGATTGCATCTTGAGGTAGAGTTCTTGCTTGTAATTATTTGGCAAAAACCGCTTGTTCATGAGTAGTTTCATGAGTCTCCAGCTGCGAAGCTCTTCTTCTCCATCTCTCCTTCGTTGAGTCTTTAGATTCTCCCACCACAGATTTGCATAGTCGGTAAAATCAAGGGCTGGAAGCTTACACTTTTGGGCATCCGAATATTCAAAGTACTCGAATACCTTCTCAACACGCATGATCCACTCCATAAATTCTTCGGGCGAGCTTGTACCTCGAAACTCAGGAATCTTCAGCTTGACATCATTCCGAGTGGCCCCTTCGTGCCGTACTGGCAGCACGTCCTCGTCAAGCGCCTCCTCTTCTTCTCTCGCAGCATTGTTCCTCCTAGGGTTTCACTGGAGGCCCAATCCTTCAAGAGCACGCATGATTTGATCCACATTATCCCTTAATTCATTCTGGCCCCGCTCCAATCGGGTAAGATGAGCCTGTTCAAACGTTAGACCCATTGGAACACCATTGATATTGTCTTCTGCCATTCTGATGAAGCAATAACAACACTCACACACTCGTGTATACACTCCCTCACGTGTTTCGCTCGCTCTCTACGGAAGTGAAGGATTAACCTTTGCTCTGATACCAAATGATGTGCCTCGGGTCTGCTCTGATACCAAATGATGTGCCTTGGATATCGACACAAGGAGAAACTGGATAAAAGTGACAGAAACGGACAGGATGAGAAGGGTGGAAGGTAGAACCGTTCACCAATGCTTGATAAGATAACTCGCCACAAGCAAAGACGTCCGGGTTTGATTCGCCACACTCAAGGATGAGGGATGAGAATCGGATAGGTTTCGCCACTAACCAATCAGATTGCTTAGATAAGAAGGGGGTGCACTAAGGCAATAATATCATTCATTAAAGCTGCTGGAAATAACATAATAATAGAGCTTATATAACGCTCTTTACAGCAAAAACGAAATTCAAACTTAAATTGGCTAACTCATGCATGGAGAGCAGCCTTTATTGGAAAGCAAATACTAGAAAATATAAGCAAATCAATTCAGAACCCAAGTCTCAAGCTTGGTTGGTTGTTGGGCGGATTAGCATTGAATGCTAATTGACTTGAGTGTCTCTTGGACCTTCTTGCATCTGCAGCAGCATTTTAGGCCCTCCATTGGCCATGTTTGTGACTTGTGCCTTGGATCGAGTGATTGGGCCACCATTTCGACTTGTAGGAACAACACATGGGCTTGGGTACAATGAACTGTCATCTTGGAGCACATCAGAAAGCCCAACTCTAAAGTACTTATTCTGTTGAAAAGTCAATTGAGCTAAATAACTAAACTGAATACTTGGCAAAATATATAAGTTATATTACATGAAACAGTTATATTAATAATATACATGTTAATCGCTTTATCTTTACGATG
Organism: Clarkia xantiana subsp. parviflora; assembly: GCA_036873135.1. Taxonomy (NCBI): domain Eukaryota; kingdom Viridiplantae; phylum Streptophyta; class Magnoliopsida; order Myrtales; family Onagraceae; genus Clarkia; species Clarkia xantiana. The sequence continues at coordinate 7,573,365 of JAPTYO010000024.1, read as the reverse complement.
AGATTTTGAATTCAAATCTAAGTAGGAATTATGAATGGAAAAATATTTATAATTTTATACCAAGAATTTTACTCTTTACGAAATGACCAACAAATCTGATTTTAGTGTGCCACAATTATACTATGAGTGTTGTCTTATGGTGTGCCCTATTGAACACCCTGTGATAAAAAAATGTAATCCAACATTATTTTGCCCAAAATTAATCCAGTATAGTTTAAACATTTTTAGTACAATGTATTTAATTAAAATAATATGTTTTAGGGGCAAAAAAATTATTATTATTTTGTAAGTAAGCACAATTTTTTTTTTTTTTTTTGCAATCATTACACATTTTAAGATATCTTTATTTAGTCATTAATTTACATGCTTTCACATATATGAAAATTTATGTAATCATATTTGACTCGAATTTTATGCAAGACTTATTTTAAAATTATTATATTACAAGAACATATGTATCTTATGTTAGCATGTGGCGATGTGGCGCCGTAATTGGTAGCCTATCAATGTTAAGGAAATTACCTAAGTTAATGAGGTAGTTGTCAAATTAGGTTAATTAGGCCAGACCCAATCGCAAATTGACATGGGAGGCCCAAAATTGGACCTCCCCTTTAATTAGCATGGTTCGGCCGAACCATGTACCACATTGGTTGGAGTGGACTTTTGTCCACTCCACCAATGCTATATATAGGGTGTCTCCTACGGGGTTTAACACATCAATCAAATTAATAAGTCCCTCCATTGAGGAACTTGAGAGAAACCCTCTCACCCTTAGTTGAGATTTTCTGTGCACATCAGTCCGAGGTTCTGTCCCCATTGAAGAATCGATTAGAGGATTTTCTATGGAGCTTATACCGCGTAGGACTTTTTCTCACGAAGAACTTGTACGGGTTCCGACCGGAGGATCAGAACTCCCTCCACAACGTTCTTGGGCAGGAAAGCTATTGAGGTATGTATACATTATTCCGCTGCGTAATTAGATTACTTAATAGTACACACTTAGCATTCTGTAGTATTACGTCCCCGTAATCCAACATCTTATTATTGATTAATTTTTTAATGGTGCGGGTATATTAGAAATATATGATATCGTGTATCATTGCATAATTTTTCACCTCCGCTTAAAAAAACGTTTGAAAAATAAGAGTATCCGTGGAAAAGTTATGATTATTTGAGTACAGTATTTATAACTAAATAAGAATATTTATAGTAAACAAATATATTTATAGACATTAAAACTATATAACTTTATTGAGTTAATCAACATTATCATATAATTTACATATATTAAATAGTAAAATAATTAAAAATAAGACAAATGTGTTATTTTGATATATAAATTTAACAAAAATTATGTGCAAATATGAGTATTATAATAGATTTTTTATTTAAGTGAAATCCAGGGCCTGCTATAGAGGGAGGCAGCCATAGTACTTGCTTATTGTTGTGGTGATTTTCCGTGTGTTTAAAATGTAGAATTAGACCCCTAAGCTCACCTAGATTATAGATAAGATCTCCTAAATCTTAAAATAATTAAATAACTGACAGATAAATTCCTACGGATAAATATCCACTTATAATTATTCCTAAATAATAGGAGATAATACCTATAGATAATTATCTTATAGATAAATACCTATTACATATAAATATATATTTTTATATACTAGGAATATATCCGAGATATTTCGAATATATATGAGATATTTTAAAAATATATAATTATTTATGGGATTAAGTACCTTTTCATACCAATTCTTTGCACAGAATCCACTTTTGGTACCAATTCTATTTTTTTGTATACTTTTGGTACCAATTCTTTCAACTTTGTATCCTTTTGGTACCACCGTTAACTTTCCGTCCAAATTGACCGTTAAGTGTCATGTGCCATGCACGTGACCGCCCTAAACTTTTGAATTTGTTTCAATTTAGTCCATCTAATACATCCCTGACTTTTAATTTGTTCAATTTAGTCCTAAAATTTCAAAACCAAACCCTTAACCCAAATTGACGTAGGCGGACCTAGCCCTCGGCTAGGTCCGACCCAGGGTCAGGTTCGCCTAGGTCCAGCGACCCCGACACAGGGTCGGGTTCGCCTGGGTCTGGGGCTAGGTCCCAATTGGCATAGCCAGACCTAGCCTAGGCTAGGTCCGGCTAGGTCAATTTGGGTTAAGGGTTTGGTTTTGAAATTTTAGGACTAAATTGAACAAATTAAAAGTCAGTGATGTATTAGATGGACTAAATTGAAACAAATTCAAAAGTTTAGGGCGGTCACGTGCATGACACATGACACTTAACGGTCAATTTGGACGGAAAGTTAACGGTGGTACCAAAAGGATACAAAGTTGAAAGATTTGGTACCAAAAGTATACAAAAAATAGAAGTGGTACCAAAAGTGGATTCTATGCAAAGAAGTGGTATGAAAATGTACTTAATCCCTTTATTTATTTACGCTAATATGTACATGAGCATTTTTGAACACTTTGTAACGTGACACATCTGAAAATGACACGTCACATGTAAATGACGTTACGTCCGGGTCAAAATCGAGTGTTTACAGTCGTCGTTACACGCCTCTGATCCAGGGACGGAGCTACAGAGGGTTCAAGAGGGGCACTTGCTCCTTCTGAACTCCATAGAAGCTCCATAATACTATTCTCTATCCTGTAAAAAAAACTTAGTTTACTTTGCCCCCCTAAGAATGTATATGAAGTGTTTGTTATTACTTTTTACCCTACTGAAGAAATTAATTTTGAAGAAGATGAAGTTTTGAGCAAAATGAAGTTATGAGCAAGAAGAAGAACAGTAGAAGATGAAGATTTCGGGTAATCCGAAATACATTTGTGTCTCGTAATCCGTGCAATTTTCGTATCTTTATATGCTTTTTTAATAAAAATAAATAATTTTTTTACGGCATCTACTCTCCTCCTTCACGACCGGCGACCTCCACCAGCTAGGGCTGCCCGACGCTTCATCTCCCTTTCCGGTCACCACGGCATCATCTCCGCCGCTCGACCGGAACCACTGCAGCACAGCTCCATTAGCCGACAACTCTCTCTCTCTCCTTCTCTCTCTCTCTCTCTCTCTCTCTCTCTCTCTCTCTCTCTCTCTCTCTCTCTCTCTCTCTCTTTGTTTTCTTCCTCTCTCTCTCTCCGCTGCCCCTCCCTCAGCTCTTTCACCGGCAGCCCGCTGCAGTCCCGACGGCCACCAGTAACTCCACCACACTCTGCCGCCCGTCAAGCCCGTGCGTCGGCCTCCGCTACCTTGTATCTTCCCGTCTCCGTCCTCCCCATCACAAAGCCGGACCGGAGTTTTCCTGCCATTCCCGCTGCTGTCACCGGACCTTTAGACGAGCCATGGCCTGACCACACCAGAGATCCGCCGCTCCGCCCACTGTCTTTCCAAAAGGTGTTCTTGATAAAAATCATGGTGTTCTTGAAGATCATCAACATCAATCTTAAATTTGAACATAAAATTCGGTTTTGATCTATAAAAACATGTAAATTTCGAAAATTTTATGTTTTTAAAGATCAAACACATGAAATTTACTTAAAAATTTCGGATTAATCATGGTGTACATGAACATGGAAATTTCGGATTTTTCAAAAACTTAAGAACATCAGTTTATCAAAAAAATTTAAGAACTCCTAACCATGCTCTAATACTACTGTTGGATTACGGGGACGTAATACTACGAAATGCTAAACGTGTACTAGTAAGTAATCTAATTACGCAGCAGAATAATGTACACATACCTCAATAGCTTTCCTGCCCAAGAACGTTGTGGAGGGAGTTCTGATCCTCCGGTCGGAACCCGTACAAGTTCTTCGTGAGAAGAAGTCCTACGCGGTATAAGCTCCACAACAAAGCCTCTGATCGATTCTTCAACGGGGACAGAACCTCGGACTAAGATGTGCGCCGAAAATTACTACTAAGGGGGTGAGATGGTTTCTCTCAAGTTCCTCAATGGAGGTACTTCTTATTCTGAATGAATTGTATAAACCCCTTAGGTGAGTCCCCTATTTATAGGATTGGTGGAGTGGACAAAAGTCGACTCCAACCCTTGTGGGACAAATTCGGCCGAACCTATGCTATTAAGGGGGAGGCCCAATTTTAGACCTCCCATGTCAATTAGGGTTAGGGTTTGGCCCAATTACCCTAATGTGACAGTTACCTAATTAACTTAGGTAATTTCCTTAGCATTAACGGGCTACCAATTACGGCGCCACGTCACCATATGCTAACATAATTTTATTTACATAACGGTAAAACCTTTATGCCTTGTTTCGATTATAGGGATGGATCTCGGAGATACATGTTTTTTGGGAGTGGTATAATTACTGGGCTGAATTGCAATTATTTATTATTCAATATATATCTATGCATGATTAGAAATGTTGTATTAACCGAGTCATGCTAGCTGGATATTGCATATTGTGGGTTGAGCCCTGGTTAAATATATGGAATGCGCACTAGGATAGATATGATGTGATGGTTGAAAATGCCTAGCATAATTGAATATAAGCATGAATTGAAAATCAGCCCCTAATGTTTAAAATTATTTTAAAATCGAAAACCAGTCGCATAATGTGTATGATGGATGTGAATGTTACATGTTTGACAAGTATGCTAGAATGGTGAGGATGTAGTTGCAATTGATAATTTACTTGTAAGTAGAATTATGTATGCAAGCATGAGTTCCTCGGAACATTAGACGCATGACGCATAAGCATGATTGTGGTTTGTATGATGAATGTTACTTGCGTATGATAATTTACATGGATAGTAGAATTCTATATGCATGAGTGAATTCATCGGAATATTTTTCCAAAATGAGAAGGGCCTTGGGAAAGCCAATATCGGGTATGCTTATTTTAAAATTCCCGTTTCGGTAATTTGCGATTAAAACCGTTTTAAAAGAATGATCTATTGGATGGAAGACGACGATAATGTGAACTCTTTCACAACCATCTTCCATTGGTTTGTTGGTGATCGGTTGGTTTAGATGACTGAGGTCATTATTTGTCGGATTCAATCTTAATAGATATCTGGTGTATGCAATTCATTCTCAAAATGTTATTGTCTCCCTGATTTTGCTTAATTATCAATGTGTTAGTTTTCATGGCTGAACCGATACAGTTCTACGAACCTCGCAACCTGAACGGCATGGATTATGTTGCTTGGAGAGACAATGTTACGGATCTCCTGATCGTTTCGGATCTTGACGATCAAGTCAATCCGACAGTGAAAAGGATAAGTCTGGACGAAAATGGAAACCTCCATGAGAGCAACAACAAGAAAAGGTTGAGGAAGGATCGTAACGCACGAGAGTTGATCCTCTCGCAGCTGACAACAGAAGTAGAAGGAGAGTTTATAAAACTAAGCGCATTGCATCCTTGGTGTGCCATGTACCTTCGTTTCGGTAAGGGTTATGCCGCTGAAGCTAGAGCCTTAATGGCAGAATACTACAGTGTTCTATGCAGTGATGACGGTGTAATAGCCTATCATGATGACGCTGATGAGTTAGATGTATGGACAAGGGCTCGGGAAGTAATGAGGATGTTTCCTCTTTCATGGTTTGTTGACGAAAAAGGGCTCACTCGTCTGATCAAATCGATTAAGACGACAATAGACCTATTTGAAGCAGATGATAAAGGAAACTTTCCGAAAGAACCCGAGGCATTCGATGAAAGATTCATTTGGATGCTAAAATGCCTGGAAACCCCCGGAAACAAAAGGTCTAAACGTTGAACAGTACCTTCATGGTACAACTCGGTTAAGATGACCTGTCCATCATTCTTCTTCGTGACTGCTTCAAGTTTGAGATCTGAGACCCCAATATTGTTTATGTTGTTTTTTATTTCCTATTGTTCAATTTGTTTGAATTCTGGTTGTTATTGTTTCAGAATTATTGAATAAAGTAGTTACCATTCGATTCGAAATGAGTTCTACATATCAAGATTAATCGACTCGGCTAGAAAGTGATCAATCAGAAAATTAAGTAAACCGAAGCAATAAAGCAATTATAAATAGCTGAATCAAACAACACCATGCATTTTCTCATACATCTAATTCTTTAAGTAAAATCAAAATGCCATTAAAATCCATCGATTGCGTAGTTTTATGAACGAACCAGTTATAAATCTTTCTTTATTGTTAAGTACTTCATTGAATGAAATAAACTGTAATGATAATCATGTTTGAAACCGATTGGACTAAATTGAATTAAATTCAAAAATGAAACGATTGAACCAACGGTTTAAACTTCGGTAAAATTTCGCTTCGCGCAAGTGGACCTCGAAAAAGGAATACATCGTTTCAAAGTATGAGTTTAATAATGAAGTGTTTAAATGATGATGTGCTGATTTTCGTCTGCATTCCTTCGGAAATAACTTATTGATAATGTTTACATCGTTGAGAAGTAGGCTTCGGAAAGCTAACACGACCTTGTAAAAGTATCGACTGACGCATAAGGTGAAAACCTGAAATGCTCAGTTCGGAGATGGGATAAAATCTCTAAGATAAGTTTGCAAACGAAGAAGGATGAAGTCGGTTAAACAATTTTCCTTCCGTAGGTCTTGAATGACAAGTGAGGCTAGGCATTCAAATCAAATCACACACTTCTGGAAGCATAGTTTAAAAACATAATGTTAGAGTCACTTAATCAGCTGTTCCCTAAGGGATGATGAGAAGTGTAAGCATATGGTAATGGGCACCGTAATTGGTAGCCCATAATATGTATAGTTTACCTAATGAACTTGGGTAAATGTCACATCAGGGTAATTGGGCTAGACCCAAATCCCAATTGACACGGGAGTCCCAAAATTGGGCCTCCCCAATTACATAGGCCGTACGAAATATATAGTGGGGTAAAGTGGACTTTTGTCCACTTTACTCCTCCTATAAATAAGAGGTGTTAGGGAATTATTAGGGTTAATCACAATTCCCTCACAAGAGAGTTTAAGAGAGAAAAACCCTCCCCCCTAAATACCTAGTTCGGCCGAACCATACAACCTTCACCAAGGGTGTGCCAAATTGCCTTCGAGCAAACTCTCCAGAGATCTGTCCCCGTGCCAAGAATCGATCAGAGGCTTTGCTGCGGTTGTTGCACCACGTAGGGCTTCTCTAACAAGAACCTCTCTAGGTCCCGACTGGAGGATCGAGAACTCCCTCTTGAGAAGATCTTGGGTCTACGGATCATTTTAAAGGTATGTGTGAAACTTCTGCTGCGTAATTCTAATTACTGGCATGTACCATGTTTTAGTATCCGTAGTGATTACTCCCCGTAATCTAACAGTGGTATCAGAGCCTGTGTTAGGAGTTCATGATTTTGATAAAGTGATGTTTTTGGAAGTTTTAAATTTTCCGGACCGAAATTATAAAAAGAAGAATTTTAAAATTTTCGAATTTTTGTGTATAGGATGGTCCGAAATTTTCATGATCTTCAAGAAAAGAGTAATATATTTATCAAAATCAAACATTGGATTGTAGATCTTATTAAAACTTGATCTTAAAATTTGACCACTTGTTCCCAATTTAGTATTTTAGCCGAAAACCCTAAGTAAATTACAAGGTAAAATTTTAAATATTTTAAACTCCAAGGGAAAAAATTTTCGGCCACTATATTAAAAATATTGTTTACCATATTTTAATTTTTAATCAAGGTAACAATATATCTATAATTGGGGAACATTAGGATAGATTCACAATAATATATAGAAATATATATATTACTATCAATATATCTAAATATTTAATAGGTTTGAAGATATTATTGATATATTTATTGCCTAAAAGATTGAGAAAATATCTTGTCAGTATATTTGTTACCCTATTAAAGATATTGACAATAAATAAATATATATATATATATTATATATAGTAGCCGATTTTTTCATATATATATTGTTGATTGATTTAATCTTATAGATATAATCTTAGCTATAAATATTTATATGTTTTTATATAGGCCGATATATATATATATATATATATTTAATATTGGAATTTATTTTATATAATTAATGTTACTTGGTGGTTAAGTTAATTTTTTTTTTTTGGACTTAAAAACCCTACTTGGACCGCAAGTAAACATTTCGGCCCAACCTTTAAAAATTAAACTATAGGGCCGGTCCAATAATTAAACCGGAACGGATTTAAATCGAACCATGTTTTCTCTATCGGTTCGACCTAATCGGGTCGGGTCGAACCGGGGTAATTAAGTGGATCTAACCGAACCGGTTTTGAGTGTTGAATCGAACCAACCCGTATTTTATTGGATCAGTTCAGACCGAACCAGATTTTAAATTTTAAGACCGGACTGAACCGAACCGGATTTACCGGTCCGAAACGAATTTTCCAGACCAGGCCGAACCGGATTTTCTGAACCGGACCAAACCGAACCGAAATGATTTTCAAAACCAACTTCACGTCAATTAAATAAAATAGGGTGGTCAACTTTTAAATTCAGAATGTTTTTGAACCTCTAAATGGACTACACAGTGCCCATAGGGTTGCTAACCTTTATACCTTGTTTCAATTATGGGGATGGATCTCGGAGATACATGTGTTTTGGGACTGGATTAATTAGAGGGCTGAATTGAAATTGTTTATCATTCAATATATATTAATGCATTATTAGAAATGTGGTCTTGACATAGTCAAGCTAGCTGGACATTGCATGTTGTGGGCGGAGCCTATTGAGTTGTGGACAACCCGGCACGATAGGGTTTATGATTCTTTCTCCACCACTATTAAATATTTTTTGTATTCTCCTCTATTGTAACTAGTCTTTGAATACCTAATAGAAAAGCCAGCCGCCGGAATTGTGGACGTAGGTCGATTTTTTACCGAACCACGTTAAATCTTGTGTCTCTATTGTTTTCTATATCGACCCGTTAGTGAGTGTTAAGAGAAACTGATCCTAACAGAGCCTTGGTTAAATATATAATGCGCACTAGGATAGACATGCTGTGATGGTTGTAAATGCCTATGATTCATGTCTAGAATGTTGCATAATTGAATATAAGCATGAATTGCAAATCAGCCCCTAATGTTTAAAATTATTTTAAAACCGAAAACCAGTCGCCAAATATGTATTATTGTTGTGGAATTTTCATGTTTGACACGTATGCTAGAATGTTGAGGATGAAGTGGCATTTGATAATTTATATGGAAGTAGAATTATATATGCAAGCATGAGTTCCTCAAAACATTAGACGCATGACGCGTAAGCGTGAGTGTGATTTTTTTGATGAATGTTACTCGTGTATGATAATTTACATGGTTAGTAGAATTATATATGCATGAATAAGTTCTATCGGAATATTTCCAAAATACAAAGGGCCTTTGGAAAGCCAAGATCGGGTATGCTTGTTTTAAAATTCCCGTTCCGGTAATTTAGGGTTTGTTGGATCACGGTGGAACTCTGGTACGGTCTTTACGGCGATCCTAGCTCCTTCGCTCCACGTAATCCCGCAAGAGGGGATAGACCGGGCGGTGACCCAGAATCCCTCTCCGATGCTTAAATGAGTATCTCGTATAAACTGGCAAGCAGGAATCTCAAAGAGTGTATCTCAAAACGTAATGTGATCTGAGGCAACCTCTGCCCTTTTATAGGCGGAGAGGTACCTCAGTTACCTGGTGAACCGTTAGGGTGGTTAGCCCATATTCCGCATATCTCGGCCACGATCCCGCCTATCTAGGCCATGATCTCGCCTATCTTGGCCACGCTCCGCGTATCTCGGCCACAATCCCGCCTATCTAGGCCATGATCTCGCTTATCTCGGCCACGCTCCGCGTATCTCGGCCACGCTCCGCGTATCTCGGCCACGCTCCGCGTATCTCGGCCACGCTCCGCGTATCTCGGCCTCAATCTCTGATAGCAAGTCCCGACCAATATCGGGGACTCCAGAGTTATCTCATTATGTCACCGCTCGGGGCCCCTCGTCATCGTGACAGGGCCAACATTCTCAGGGATTCATCATCGGGGCCTACTTAAAGGCATATCATCGGGATCGTCCAGCTCGCCTATCGGGTGCGACTCTGTCGGGACCTCTCATCATCGGGACTCCCTATGTCGGGACCCTTCGCCTTCGAGACTCCCTCTGTCGGGACCCTTCGCATTGGTCTTCTTGACCCCTTCATCGTGCACCACTTAAGGCGACTTTACTTCGTGCATGACATTTCTTCAAGTGTTCGACGCTAAAAGAATGCTTCAATACTCTGCCATCGAGGTCTTCCAACTTGTACGCATTCGGAGCTGGCATCCCCACGACCTTGTAAGGTCCTTCCCATTTTGGTGACATCTTGTTGATCCGATCCAAAAGGGTGAACTCATTGCGACGCCAAACCAGCTACCCGACGAAGAATTTTCGGGACTTAACTCACCGATTGTAATACCTGGCCGTCGCCAAACGCATTCGAGCCGGGACTTCATCGGCTTCCTGCCTCTTCTCTTCGAGCAAGTCCAAATCCACACGTCTCATTTCATCATTCGCCAAAGGCTCATAATATCTCATCCGATGGGATGCCACAGCTACCTCCACGGGAGCAACAGCCTCCGTGCCATAAACAAGGCCAACCGGAGTCTCCCCAGTTGATCGATTGGGTGTCGTTCTAACAGCCCAAAGCACGTTTTCCAGCTCGTTCAGCCACTTGCCCTTCAAGGCATAGACCCTTTTCTTCAGGCCATCCATCACGATTTTGTTGGCTGACTCCACCTGGCCATTAGTCTGAGCATGATGGACAGAAGCTGTCCGATGCTCGATATTCAATTCCTCCAGATACTCCTTCACTTGAGCCCCGTTAAACGGTGGACCATTATCGCTGATCACCACCTTAGGAATCCCCTATCTGGATACGATATGAGTCTGAAGAAACTTGACGATCTGGTTCCCCGTCGTCTTGGCCAACGCATTAGCTTCTATCCATTTCGAAAAATAATCGATAGCCACAAGAAAATACTTACACTGACCTTGTGCTTGCGGGAGAGGTCCCACCAAGTCGATGCCCCACTGCGCGAAGGGCCAAGCACTCTTGATGGACGTCAGATTAGCGGCCGGAGCCACAATATTCGGGGCATACCTCTGGCACGCGTCACAGGATCGGACAAACACCGTTGCCTCCTTGCTCATCGTAGGCCAATAATAGCCCAGATTCAACACTTTCCTCATAATGGATCGGGCCCCTTCATGACAAGCCGCGACCCCTTCATGCACCTCCCTCAGGATTCGACTTGTGTCGGGCTCAGCCACACATTTCAAGTACGGAGTCGAGAACCAGCCCTTCTTGTATAGCTGATTGTCCAGCATCACGTAGTTAACCGCGATCCGACGTATCCTGTCAGCTACTACTTCATTATCGGGGACTGCCCCCGTAGTCAGGTACGCGACTATCGGGGTCATCCAAGTGGGCTCCTCCTCCGATCCTGCTTCAATAGCACACACCTGCGTCGGGTCGGTGGTCGACAAGATCACCTTCTCCAAGAAGTGCACCTTCCGATTTTCCTCCAGGGGTGCCCCCAAGGCAAATTTGCTCAAGGCATCTGCCTCCACATTTTCCTCCCTTGGGATCGCCTCGATGTCGAAACTTTTGAAGCTCTCCTTCAAGACTTGTACCTCACGAAGGTACTTTTTCATCATCGGGCTCTTCGCCTCGTATCGCCCTTGGACTTGATTCACGATCAGGCCCGCGTCACACTTCACTCTCAAGTGAGCAACTCCCGTACCTTTGGCAATTTTCAGACCCGTGATAAGAGCCTCATACTCAGCTTCGTTGTTCGTGGCCCTAAACGTTAAGGCCAAAGCATATCGAAGGGGCTCACCCCCGCCTGGTGGTATCAATACGAACCCTGCTCCTGATCCATCTGAACTCGAGGAGCCATCAGTGTACATTTCCCAAGTATTTTCCTCATTTGGCTGTTCTGATTGCTCCGCCATCTCTGGTTGTCCTGCTATCGGGACCTCCATGGTTGCCCCCTCTACAGGGCCCGCTTCTTCCAGATCGGGGGCTGTAGACTCTGCTATGAAATCCGCCACTTCCCATTGCTCTTCTTCACCAGCACCGGGTTAGCGACCCAAGTCTGGAATCGCAGCTCCTTGATAAACCCAGCATCGAGCAACCTGCCCACCTCCTGCTGGATCACGATCCTCTTGTCTGCCCCCATCGGACGCCTCTTCTGCGCGATAGGCTTGATCGCGGGATCAATCTTCAGTTCATGCACAATCACATCGGGGCTGATTCCTGGCATGTCACTCGGGGGCCAGGAAAACAGCTCCTTGAACTCCTTCAACAGCTCAATCAATTCTCGGGTCCTCTCGTCAGACAGGGCGGACCCGATTTTTACCTTCCTCTGAGGTCCGTCAATCTCGACCTCCTTCAAATCCTCCATGGGGGCGGGACGCCCAAACTCCTCTCTAGGATCGGTATCGGTCTGGAGGATAGCCATGGCCTCCCGTCTCTTCCGTCGGGTGGCATTAACGTAGCACCTCCTGGAAGCCACCTGGTCACCCTTGACCTCCCCGACTCCGTGGTCAGTCGGGAACTTCATCTTCTGGTGCACAGTCGAGGCAACTGCCATCAGGGGGTTGATGGTGGTTCTCCCGATAATCGCGTTGTACGTCCCCGCAGACTCAACCACCACAAAATCCACATTTCTCCTTTCTGCCTTCCACCCGCTACCAAACTCTACTGGTAAGGTAATCATTCCCAGCGGATAGGAGGTAATGCCAGAGAACCCAACCATCGGGAAGGTCACCTCCTTCAGATCCTTCTTCGTTTTCCCCATGGCTTCCAGCGCGTCCATAAACAGAATGTCGGAGGAGCTCCCTCCGTCGATCAGAATTCGTTTCATTTCGTACCCATCCACGTCCAGGGTCACGACCAAAGCATCATCATGTGGAGTCTCTACTCCTATCAGGTCCTCCGCAGAAAAGGAAATCACCATCTCTTCCTTCGCGGTCCAGGATCGGGACCTCTTGCCCAGCACCACAGCAGCAAAAATTCTAGAGGCATAGACCTCCCGAGAGGCTGTGGTGTCACCACCTGCGGCAAATCCTCCGTGAATCACATTGATGGTGCCGCGCTTCTCCTTACGGGCACCAGAAGACTCTGGCTCAGACTTCTTCTTCTTCTTCGGTGACCGATCGCGGGATCGGGAACGGGACCGCGATCGAGATCGAGAGCGGGAACGATACCGCCTTTCAGCCACGAATTCCTTAAGCTTCACCTTCTGGATCAGCTTTTCAATTTCCTTCTTCAGCTCCCGACAATGGTTAGTGTCGTGACCGCTGGCGCGGTGGAACCGAAAGTAACGATCGGTACGGGATCCCATAAACTCTCCTTCCTTCTTCGGGGGGTACCTAGAGATACCCTGTCGATCCATGACCGCTAACACCTCCGTCATGGAGCTATTCAGAGGGATGCTATAATCCTCCCGCTTACCCTTCCTCGGGGGACGCCTGTCCCCCCTTCGATCAGAAAGACCTCGAGTCCGACTGCCTTCAGACTTATCCTTCCGCTTATGGTCGTCCAATGGCTTAAGCGACTGCCTCCCCTCATTCGACTTCGGGGGTTCAAGCTCTCCAGCAGCTATTTTCGACTCTTGCACGTCGATTTGCTGCTTCACCCTCTTCTGTAGGGCCTCCATGTTCCACATAGCTTTCTCAGCCACGCTGTGCATCAGGTCGGAACCGTAGGGGGCTGTCAGGTTCCGAAAAGGTACGGATGGTTTCTCCCTCCGATATCTCTTCATCAAGGTACGGATGTTCCAGTGTACCGCTGGTAATAGTGCGCCAGCGATTCGTCCGGCCTCTGTACCACCTGTGCCAGAGACCTCACACTCTTCAGCAGACGCCGACGACCCTGGTACTGCTGAATGAAGCGGTCGTGCATATCGGCCCAGCAGGTGATGCACCCTGGGGGCAGGCTGAAGAACCAGGTCAAGGCCCTCTCACCAAGTGTGTTTGGAAACAGCACGCACACGATATCATCGTTCGGGGCTCTGCCCAGACACGCCATGAGGTGCTTCTGGACATGACGAACCGGGTCTCCCTCACCATCATACTCTTTCACCGTGGGGATACCCAGCCCTGGTGGGGCAGGGGTGTCTATCAGTCGGGGAACGAAGGGATGGGTGTCTCGATCCCTCAGTTCCGACATCAGCGGCTTCTGCTCTCCCATGCAGATGTTCACGATCTTCACCACCTGATCGGGGGTGATGGGACCATTGAGGGGAATGGTCCTGTGCTGCACTGGTCCTGGCCCATCGACCACAAATCGCTCTGACTGAGCGGGCTCCTTACCCTTATCCTGGCTCCGGGGTTGGGTCTCCTGCACATTCTGAACCTCTGCTGGCGGGAGCACTTCCTCCCTTGGTGGGGGCACCTCCTCTTGCCTCCTCGCAGCCTATCTTCGATCTAAAAGAGCCTCCACGGCCGCCAAAAACATCGGCATGGCATCCGCCACAGCCTTCGTCAGGTCCGCATTGGGAGGAGCCTCCTGCTCCCTATTCTCTTGGTGCTAAGCAGCATCTTCGGGGACTTCGTTGTGCCCCCCTGTCCGGGAGACCTCAGCAGGAAGATTCTGGTCCTCAGCACGCTCCGGTGGCGAATTCAGAGTCGTCCCAGCAGGATGACGGGAACCACCAGATTGTCCTTGTCGTCTCTGCTTGTCAGCCGCCATTGAACGAGTAGAGGTCATACTAGCCTTTTGTCACGCTTCCCACAGACGGCGCCAATGTTGGATCACGGTGGAACTCTGGTACGGTCTTGACGGCGATCCTAGCTCCTTCGATCCACGTAATCCTGCAAGAGGGGATAGACCGGGCGGTGACCCAGAATCTCGTATAAACTGGCAAACAGGAATCTCAAAGGGTGTATCTCAATACGTAATGTGATCTGAGGTAACCTCTGCCCTTTTATAGGCGGAGAGGTACCTCAGTTACCTGGTGAACCGTTGGGGTGGTTAGCCCATATTCCGCATATCTCGGCCACGATCCCGCCTATCTAGGCCATGATCTCGCCTATCTCGGCCACGCTCCGCGTATCTCGGCCACAATCCCGCCTATCTAGGCCATGATCTCGCTTATCTCGGCCACGCTCCGCGTATCTCGGCCACGCTCCGCGTATCTCGGCCTCAACCTCTGATAGCAAGTCCCGACCAATATCGGGGACTCCCGAGTTATCTCATTATGTCACCGCTCGGGGCCCCTCGTCATCGTGACAGGGCTAACATTCTCAGGGATTCATCATCGGGGCCTACTTAAAGGCATATCATCGGGAGCGTCCAGCTCGCCTATCGGGTCCGACTCTGTCGAGACCTCTCATCATCGGGACTCCCTCTGTCGGGACCCTTCACATTGGTCTTCTTGACCCCTTTTAGGGCCCAGTGGGCCTATTCACCGTTTACTCGCCGTTAAAGGGCCTAACGGCTATAGCCAAAACCCATCAGGGTTAAAACCATTTTAAAAGACTGATCTATTGGATTGAAAATGGCAATAAATGTGAACTCTTTCACAGCCATCTTCCATTGGTCTACTGGTGGTCGGTTGGTTTAGATGACTGAGGAATCATTATTCGTCAGATTCAATCTTAATAGATATATGATGTATGCAATTCTTTCTCAAAATGTTATTGTCTACCTAATTTTTGCATAACCATCGATGTGTTAGTTTTCATGGCTGACCCGGTAGAGTTCTACGAGCCATGCAATCTGGACGACATGGATTACGATGCATGGAGAGATAATGTTATGGATCTTCTGATCGCTGCAGATCTTGACGATCAGGTCAATCCGACGACGGACAGGCTGAGCTTGGACGAATACAAAAACCCACATTAAAGCAACAACAAGAAAAGGTTGAGGAAGGATCGAAATGAACGAGAGTTGATCCTCTCGCGGCTGTCAGTTGAAGTAGAAGAAGGGTTTACGCAACCCAGCGCATTGCATCTTTGGTGTGCCATATACCTTCGCTTCGGTAAGGGTAAGGCCGTCGAAGCTAGAGCCTTAATGGCGGAATACTATAGTGTTCTATGCAGTGATGACGGCATAATAGCCTATCATGATCCCGCTGATGAGTTTGACGTATGGACTCGGGCTTAGAAGGTAATGAGAATGTTTCCTCTTTCATGGTTTGTTAACGAGAAAGGCCTAACGCGTTTGATCAAATCGATCAAGACGACGATAGACCTATTCAAAAAAGATGAGAAAGAAGGAAATTTTCCAAAAGAGCCCAAGGCATTTGATGAAAGATTCATCGATATGCTGAAATGCTTGGCAACCCCCAACAAAAAGAAGTCTAAATGACGATCCGATGCTTTACTCACCATGATATCAGTACCTTTTTGGTACATTTCGGTTAAGACATCTAGTCCATCAAGCCTCTTCATGACTGCTTCGAGTTTGAGATCTGAGACCCCATTATTGTTCGATGTTAGTTTTTCTATTTGTTTAATTTATGAATTTGGAATACATTGTTTCGGTTTCATTGAATATAGTAGTAACTTTTTGATTCGAAAAGTGTTCTGCTTATCAAGGTTAATCGACACGATAAAAACGGGATCGATCCAAAATAAGTAATAAACCAAAACGAATTTGACATCATAAATGACAGAATCAAGCAAATCTATACATTTCCTCCTACATCTAAGTCTATGGACTACATCATGCCATTAAATCCATTGATTGCATCGTTCTAAGAATTAATCGATTAAAACTATTTCTTTATTATTATTACTCCATTAAATGAAATAAACTGTAATGATAATCATATGCGAAACTGATAGGATTAAAATATATTAGACTCAGAAATGAAACGATTTAACCAAAGGTTAAAATGGGGTAAGTTGCGCCTCGCGCAAGTGGACATCGAACGAGGAACACATCGTTTCAAAGTATGAGTTTAATACAGAAGTGTTTACAATGATGATGTGCTGAATTTTCGTTTGCATTCCTTCAGAAATAACTTATTGATAACGTTTACATCAGTAGAAAGTAGGCTTCGAAAGCTACTACGACCTTGTAAAAGTATCAACTGACGCATAAGGTGAAAACAAGAAATGCTCACTTCAGAGATGGGATAAAATCTCTGAAATAAGTTAGCAAACGAATAAGGATTAAGTCGGTTAAACGATTTTCCTTCCGTACGCCTTGAACGATAAGTCAGTCTAGGATTCAAATCAAATGACACACTTCTATAAGCATAGTTTGTAAACTTAAATGTTGAAGTCATTTCTACACACGTTCCCTGTGGGATGATGAGAAAATGATTCACATTAATGTAAAACTATGTTCCATTATAATCGGTAAGACACGCCGCCATAGAAGCTGAAGAATGATAATGAGCTACTCATATCATCATGCAACATTAATTTGTGCATTAAACACGTATTTAGGACAAGAGTATGTATCTACTCCTTGAAAATACATGTTTACAGCTTAAAAGACATGGTACTATGGTCGAACATGTGACATTACATACTTGAGGACGAATTTTCAAATGCATTAACATGAGTCTTAATCAGACAGATGAGGAAGTTACTGACATCAGGTCCCACTTAATTCGAGTGGGAGAGATTTGAACCAGAAACTCAAGTGAATGGCATGGTAATTGATAATGGGAACATTTTCATAATAAATCCAGTGGTAGGTCTAAACACCTACCACAAGTAATCACTGTTTCTGTTTTGACGAATCAAGTTGAACCGGATTATCGTAATGCTAAACCGGGGATGCCACAACTACCTATACAACCCATTGTTCCCTGTGGGAGTGATCCGATAAAATTGGGTCTAGATCCTAGTGATCAAGGAATTCATCTTGGAAGTAAAATTCTGAGACCGAGAAGTCGTATGAGGAAAGTTTTCGGTTATGGTTAAAGCACTCCTCTTGTACCCAATAGAAGTGATGCTCCGTTAAGAAGCATCATCTCGAGTGGGAGAATTGATCCCAATTGGAAGAAATGCTCTGATAAGAGGCATTATTTCAGAGTGGGAGAGACGTTAAGACGCAAAGACGGGATAATCAAGCCTAGACGAAAGTCAAAGGCATCGAACTTTTCCAAAGAAGTATCCCATCTGGAAGAGTGATAACCTCACTCTATCAACAGTCGACATGCATTGGAAAGACCTCAAGTAGAGAAATGGAAGAAAATAATAAATGAGAGAGATCGTCTGAATGAAAGCCATTAAAAGTCAATAGTTGATTTACCTGCTAACCACAGGGACATAAGGATAAGGTGAGTCCTGAAAGAAGTCTCACCACTGATGGAAAAGGTTGAGCTATACACAGCTCGACTCGTTGCGAAATGCTATACCCAACTTCACGGAGTGGACTTTGACGAAACATACTCAACACTTGTGCGTAAAACCATGGTGCAGGGCCATTCAGGGTCCTGGTTACAGGTTTCGATTACGAACCTCACCAAATAAGTATTAAGACCGCATTCCTCCTCAAAAAATTAGATGAAGAGATCTACATGGAGCAACCTGAGGGTTTTATTACTCCTGGTACCGAACGTAAAAGTTTGTAAACTCCATAGGTCCATCTACGGACTTGAATAGTAGTCTCGGCGATGGTACCGCAAATTCCATGTGGAAATCGTAGGAAACAGATTTCTGAATCTTCATGAGAATCCGTGCGTGTATTATAAGACCTCCGGGTCTAAGTATGTCCTCTTAAATTTATACGTGGACGACATACTTATTGCCGCAAACGACATGAGTTTATGATCAAGTCAAAGTCCTAGTTGGCATCTGTATTTGAGATGAAGGACATGGGAGATGCCACGTACATCTTAGGCATTAGAATTGCTAGAGATCGGGCTACCCGAAAATTGTGTCTGTCTCAAGAAGCTTATATCAACAAACTGTTGAAAAGATTCAGATTACGGGATGCCAAACCCGTGTATACGCAGGTGGTTTTAAGGTGCGCATTGTCAAAACGTCACGACCCCAAGAACCTGGTAGAGCGTGAACAGATGAAGGGTGCAGGATGTTTTAGCATAGTCGGTAGTTTGTTCTACACCATTTAATGCACCCGTCCAGATATTTGTTACATCGTAGGCTTAGTAGCACGTTTCCTATCATATCCTGGTCATCAACATTTAAAGACTAAAAAACGAGGAACTTGTTATCCGAAAAGGTACTGCTGACTACGAACTGTGCTATGAGGGCAGATAGTTAGAATTGACCGATTACAGTAACGCCGACTGTGGTGGCAATCCAAATGATCGTATGTCCACCACAGGAGGAGCAATCCTCCTTGTTAATGCCGCCATTTCATGGATGAGCAAGAAGCAAATATAAGTTGCGTTGTTTACGATGGAATCGGAATTCGTGGCTCTCTCTAAGAATGCACAGAAAGCGGTCCGGCTTAAAAGGATTCTAACTGCGCTGCTTGGTGGCGATGTCAAGAATAAACCCGTGAAGGTCTTTTCTGACAGTCAAGCAGCCATTGTGGGAGTTAAGAATCCGAAGTACCATAGTAGGACCGGACACAATGATATGAAATAATTTCATGCTAAATTTTTAATAGTAGAAGACAATATCATCACTATGGAATACTTGTCCACCAATAACTTGGTAACAGACCCATTAACTAAACCACTACGCAAGGACATATTCGAAAAGCATGTAAAACTGCATGGATTGCGTAGGGTCTAGAAATGGAATGTATCTGTGATAGCATTTTGATATTAGAAAGTTGCATTTTGTAAGAGAATAATTGCAACTGCGTTTATGATCAATCGACTTCATAATGTTTTAATTAAATCATATTTACGGTCTATAAACTAAGTCGTAGGAGGACGCAATCCTCTGCCACACTATGTGGGCCTTACCTAGTCACACAGGTACGGTCGTCTTGCGGTAGTGGGAGGCCTCCACCAAAAAAGACTGGCAAAGAGTCAGGGGGATAAACCTGATTAAGCAAGACGATTATCTAGTTTCGAAGTAACTCGACGTGACCTTCGTTTTGCATATCGCCGTGATGAACTTCGTTCGTCATTTAACCACATTCCGGGCCAGATGAGAATCTGTGATAGCATGATTGACATATCCCTTCCCTGTCAACCCAAAAGGTCCAGGTATGCTATCAACGCGTGCTTCATACTCCGTGTGCCACGTTCGACCACGGGGTCACAACTCGGTTGTGCTAGGAAGGAATCCTCGTGATTCTGGCGGGCACAAACTTCTTCACCTCGAGCGTGTGATTGATCCCAGGAGCCTTATGAAGAGGCACCTAAAGTATCCTCACGGACTCAGAACTCATATCTAAGGTCAGGCTCAATGCTCGCTTCCCGACGTACGAGCGTAGTGCTGAACAAAAAAGCCCAGTAACCACGTCTTTGGAAACCGGTTGGGTCTGACTAAGGATATGAGCAATGGGGATGGTCAAGTTCTCCTATAATTCACCGAATCTTGTATTCACTAGGTGGCCACAAACTGGATATTAGTTGAAGGTTGGGAATACTTGTATGGATGCCTTGAAGAAGTGTTCCTATGTGTAAACTAGGCAATTTGAGAATTATCAGTTGACCTAGGATACAATGCGGTACAATATAAATGTTGTTTATAACAGGTTGATTGGAGAAAAGATAATTAACGTTCCGCGGGCGCTACAACACTCCTAACAGATGAGTAGCACGATGCCCGTCGTATCCGCCGGTCGCAAGGAAAACCTCGTATGAACTATTCGGAAGCAAGGAGAAAATCAAAGGAGAGAAATGTTTATGCAGATTTGGACGACAATACATTAACACGCACCCTCCCATTCTGGCGAATGGGAGCTGTAAGCATATGGTAATGGGCGCCGTAATTGTTAGTCCATAATATGTATAGTTTACCTAATGAACTTGGGTAAATGTCACATTAGGGTAATTGGGCTAGACCCAAATCCAATTGACATGGAAGGCCCAAAATTGGGCCTCCCCAATTACATAGGCCGACCGAAATATAGAGTGGGGTAAAGTTGACTTTTGTCCACTTTACTCCTCCTATAAATAAGAGGTGTTAGGGTATTTTTTAGGTTAATCCGAATTCCCTCACAAGAGAGTTTTAGAGAGAAAAACCCTCTCCCCTAAACACCTAGTTCGGCCGAACCATACAATCTTCACCAAGGGTGTGCTAAATTGCCTTCAAGCAAACTCTCCAGAGATCTGTCCCCATGCCAAGAACCGATCAGAGGCTTTGCTGTGGAGCTTGCACGACGTAGGGCTTCTCTAACAAGAACCTCTACGGGTCCCGACCTGAGGATCGCGAACTCCTTCTTGAAAAGATCTTAGGTCTACAGATCATCTTAAAGGTATGTGTGAAACTTCCGCTGCGTAATTCTAATTACTGGCATGTACATTGTTTTAGAATCCGTACTGATTACTCACCGAAATCTAACAAGAAGTGATTCACATTCATGTAAAACTGTGTTCCACTAAAATCGGTAAAATACGCCGCCATAAAAGCTGAAGATGATAATGAGTTAAATCATATCACCGTGCGACACTAATTTGCGCATTAAACACGTATTTAGGACAAGAGTATGTTAAATACTCTTTGAAAGTACATGTTTACAGCTTAAAGACATGGTGTCGTGGTCGAACATGTAACATTACATACTTGAGGACGAATTTTTCCGATGCATTTACAGTTTTCAGAATAATGAGTCTTGATCAAATCAGGAGCAAGATATTAAAGATATCAGGTCCCACTTAATTCGAGTGGGAGAGATTTGAACCAGCAACTCATGTGAATGACATGGTAAATGATAATGGGAACATTTTCATAATAAATCCAGTGGGAGGAATAAAAACCTGCCACATGTAATCACTGTTGCTGTTTGGACGAATCAAGTTGAACCAGGTTATCATAATGATGAACCAGGATTGCCACAACTACCTACACTACCCATTGTTCCTAGTGGGAGTGATCCGACAAACTTGGTTCCAGATCATAGTGATCAAGGAATTTATCTTGGAAGTAAAATTCCGAGACCGAGAAGTCGTCCAAGGAAAGTTGTTGATTATGGTTCAAGCATTACTCTTATACCCAATAGGAGTGATGCTCCGATAAGAAGCGTCATTTCGAGTGGGAGAACTGATCCCAATTGGAAGAAATGCTATGATAAGAGGCATTTTTCCGAGTGGGAGAGACATTAAGACTCAAAGAAGGGATAACTGAGTGTAGACGAAAGTCAAAGGCATCAAACTTCTACAAAGAAGTATCCCATCTAGAAGGGTGATGACCTCACTCTAACAACTATTGGCCTGCATTAGAAAGACCTCAAGTGAAGAAATGGAGGAAAATAATAAATGAGAGTGATCGCCTAAATGAAAGCCATTATAGTCTGTAGTTGATTTACCTGCTAACCACAGGAGCATAAGGATACGGTGAGTCCTGAAAGAAGGCTCACCACTGATGGATAAGGTCGAGCGATACAAAGCTCGATTTCTTGAGAAAGGCTGTACCCAAATTCATGGAGTGGGCTTTGACGAAACAAACTCACTAACTGTGCGTAAGACCACGGTAAGAGCCATTCATGGTCCTGGTCGAAGGTCTCGATTTCGAACCTCACCGCATTCCTCCTCGAAAACCTGAAGGAAGAAATCTACATGGATTAACCAGAGGGTTTCATTACTCCTTGCAACGAAGGTAAAGTTTGTAAACTCCAAAGGTCCATTTACGGTCTTAAACAGTCATCTCGGCAATGGTACCACAGATTCCACGAAGAAATCGTAGGAAACGGATTTGTGAATCTTCACGAGGATCCATACGTGTATTGTTAGACCTCCGGGTCTAAGTATGTCATATTAACCTTATACGTGGACGACATACTCATTGCCCCAAACGACATGAGTTTTATGAGCAAGTCAAAGTCCTGGTTGACATTTGTATTTGAGATGAAAGACATGGGAGAGGCCACGTATATCTTAGGCATTAAAATTGCTAGAGATCGAGCTACCCGGGAATTGTGTCTATCTCAAGAATCTTATATCAATAAACTGTTGAAAAGATTCAGATTACAGGATTCCAACCCCATGTATACGATGGTAGTATTTGGGTGCGCACTGTCAAAACGTGACGGCCCCAAGAACCTGGCAGAGCGTGAACAGATGAAGGGTGCATAATATTTAAGCATGGTCGGTAGTTTAATGTACGCCATTCAATGCACCCGTTCCGGATATCTGTTACGCTGTGTCCTAGTAGCACGTTTCCAATCAGATCCTGGCTATCAAAATTTAAAGGCTATAAAACGAATAGTTCGTTATCTGAAAGGTACTGTCGACTACACACTGTGCTAAGAGGGCAGCTAGTTAGAACTGACCGGTTACAGTGACACCGACCATAGTGGCGATCTGGATGATCATAAGTCCACCACAGGGGGAGTGTTCCTCCTTGCTAATGCCGCCATTTCATGGTCGAGCAAGAAACAAACATGTGTCGCGCTGTCCACGATGGAATCAGAATTCGTAGCTCTCTCTAAGAATGCACAAGAAGCGGTCTGGCTCAAAAGGCTTCTAACTGCACTGCTTGGTGGCGATGTCGAGAATAAACATGTGAAGGTCTTCTCTGACTGTCAAGCAGCCATTGCGACAGTTAAGAATTCCGAAGTACCATAGTAGGACCAAACACATTGATATGAAATATTTCTATGCTAAATCTATGGTAGAAGACAATATAATCACTAGGGAATACTTTTCCACTGATAATATGATTGCAGACCCATTAACAAAACCACTACGCAGGGAGATATTCGAAAAGCACGTAAAACTGCTTGGATTGCGTAGGGTTTACAAATGGCATGTATCTATGATAACATTTTGATATAAGAAAGTTACCTTTTTTATGCGAAAGAATTGTAACTAAGTTTATGACCAATCGACGTCATAATGTTTTGATTACATTAGATTTACGGTCTATAAACTAAGTCGTAGGAGGACGCAATCCTCTGCCAAACTATGTCGAATGTGGGCCTTACCTAGTCAAACAGGTACGGTAGTCTTGCGGTGGAGGGAGGCCTCTACCAAGCAAGACTGGCTAAGAGTTAGCGGGATAAACATGATTAAGCAAGACAATTATCTAGTTTCAAAGTAACTCGACATGATCTTTGTTGCGTCCGGGTGAACAAGGTCGTAAGGACGCGTCGGTTCGCGTGGTTGTGCGGGCTTTTTGGGCTATAACCCTTCCGTCGGGAGGAGGTTGGGCCACTGACGAGTGTTCGGATTTGCTCCCGTATGAGGTCTGTGTCTCGGTACGGTTGTGTCTCGGTAAGGTTGTGTCTCAAACGTCGGTTCCTGCACGAAGGACCAATGCTAGCACGGAGAGGGGGGGTGGTGCTAGCAGAGCCCTCTCCGATGCTTAAGTCACTATAATGGCAAAAAGGTAATTTCTAGAGAGAGAATTTCTAGAGAGAAGCCAGAGCTCAAAATACCAAAGTTGCGCAAATGAGAGAATGTGTGTAAATGGGTGGCCAAGACCTCCTATTTATAGGTTTTCTTGGGACCGGACCCGGTTTTAAAGCGGTTTGATGACGGTTCAAGATCATGCGGTAACCGTCATCCATATTGGTAATGTGCGAACTTGACTTCTCTACGCGCAACGGTAATCGCGGATACGGTAATCGCGCGATACCCGTAAGGAAATCCGAACCTCGTCGAATTTGGGCAATTCGGCGAGGTCCGGATTGCCGCCCGGATTTCTATGCAACCCGGAGGTCCGGTCCGGACGCGCGTAAATGCGCTTCCGGACCTTTTTGATACCGTGGGAGATGTTTTTAAACCGAGATGTAATTTTTGACGCGTTCACGAGGCCCGAAGTGTAAATACGAACCCGAATTGGACATTTATCCATCACTTGCCCCCGAGTCAAGTAACGGTTTAGAACCTTTCTTGACTCTATTTTAAGCTAGGATATTTGTCCAATTTGAGTCTGACGCTAACCTTTTGGTTTTGATCGTCGGTCGGACGTACGCATCTTGATTTCGTCCGTCGTTTGATTTTCCGACCGAATGACTTTGTTTCCTGTCATCATGGTTAGTGCGATAGGAAATGTATATATGTAACGTGCGAGCATGGTTATCGTCGGAGACATGAGAAATCGGTAATACACTATGCGAACATGCCTCTATCAACATGCATACGTTAGTAATGGTCATGGCAAGATCGTAATTACGCCATGCAAGAAATAGAAACCGTATGCTCCTAAAATGACTTAGTGATTATTAAATCATGAATCATGTGATTGCAGCATATGTGTATAGTAATGGATTTGATACGTGCAATGTCAAGATATGCATAGGAGTAGATATTTTTAGAAGAGAGGGTAGAGTATACCGTAGGAGTTTAGGCTTGAATGTAGATAAGTTAATCCTCTAATCGTTATCAACAAAGCATCTCTTGGGATTTGTAAATACACACATCCCCAATTATCCTTCCAGCACATTGGGAATTCATCATTCCATCTTCTTTGCAGGTAATTCATTCATTCTTTCCCGAAATTGCTCTTGTGTTCATAATTTCTTTGCCGTCGTAGAGCTTAGACACATTCCGACAGTTTCGAGTTTGATCCTTGACTTGTTTTCAGAAGTTGACACCACCATTCGACTCAGTTTGTCGCAAGGATTCCAGCGCCGCCTTTGGAGCCGCCAGAAGACCCCGCATGCGCCCTCACGCGCCGCCGCGTGAGAGACACCTCCGCCGGAGCGTGTGGCCCACGCGCCGCCTTCCCGGCTTCGTCTCGTCGCGGTCCTTACCTTTCCGGAATCGTCTCGACGAGGGGAGTCCATTGGGATACTTTTCTTCACGTTTTGAGGTAGTTTGGAAACCCAATTTTAAGAGACAGCTTCGACTTGATTTCGAATGTCGCCGGATTGTTGTTCGTTTGAGCTATTTTTCGTTGTTGATGTATGGAACTGCTTGTTGATGCTTGTATGTCGAGTAATTGCTGATTGGTTGCCGTTATTATCGTCGTTTGTCCGTGACTTAGGCGATTTTTCACTTGCGTGGATAGTTGAGGTAGAATTCCCCGTTCGGACATAGTGCCCCCACGGCTTTGTGTAGAAGCTTTTTGGTCGATATGCATAATTTTTCCTCTTGGCGGGTTTTTTGGTTGACGGGGGATTGTCAAATAACCTTAGGCATAGTCACTTGTCGTTTTGACGCCTTAGAAAAATATTGCCCTTAAGTGTTGCCGCGCTCGATCCTTACGGTTTGTCGCTTTAGTTCCACCGTTTGCATGATAGCTCCTTAAGACGTTAGTCCCTTCTATGGTACGTACCAACTTTACTATGTGCGTGGAACTTAGCTACGTGCGTTGACTTTTTGATACGCGCGTTGACTTTTTGATACGCGCGTTGACTTTTGATACGCGCGTTGACTTTGATACGCGCATTGATGTTGATACGCGCGTTGACATTGATACGCGCGTTGATGTTGATATGCGCGTTGATGTCGATACGCGCGTTAACTTTGATACGCGCATTGATGTTGATACGCGCGTTGATGTTGATACGCGCGTTGATGTTGATACGCGTGTTGATGTTGATGCGCGCGTTAACTTTGATACGCGCATTGATGTTGATACGCGCGTTGATGTTGATACGCGCGTTAATGTTGATGCGCGCGTTAACTTTGATACGCGCATTGATGTTGATACGCGCGTTAACTTTGATACGCGCATTGATGTTGATACGCGCGTTGATGTTGATACGCGCGTTGATGTTGATACGCGCGTTGATGTTGATACGCGCGTTGACTTTGATGGTTGAGTGTCAGGTATAGACTGTTGGTTATTGACTGCAAGTATGCTAAAACACTTGGAAAATATTTAGACGATATCTAATGCTTGTTACCATAGATGTCGTCGTATGAGCTTTGTCGATGAGCGTCGTAGGTGTGCTTAGGGGGCATAGCTACTTGTTGTATGCAATCCATCTTTGTTGACATGTATGTGCGTACATAGAAATACTTAGAAATATTCTCCCCTTGTCGACATGCATCCTCGTCGACATGTATGTACGTACATGGAAACACTTAGAAAATATTTTCTCATTGTCGACATGCATCCTCGTCGACATGTATGTACGTACATGGAAACACTTAGAAAATATTTTCTCCTTGTCGACATGCAACCTCGTCGACATGTATGTACGTACATGGAAACACTTAGAAAATATTTTCTCCTTGTCGACATGCATCCTCGTCGACATGTATGTACGTACATGGAAACACTTAGAAAATATTTTCTCCTTGTCGACATGCAACCTTGTCGACATGTATGTACGTATATGGAAACACTTAGAAAATATTTTCTCCTTGTCGACATGCATCCTCGTCGACATGTATGTACGTACATGGAAACACTTAGAAAATATTTTCTCCTTGTCGACATGCATCCTTGTCGACATGTATATACGTACATGGAAATACTTAGAAAACATTTTCTCCTTGTCGACATGTATCCCTATCGACATGTATGCACGTACATGGAAACACTTAGAAAATATTTTCTCCTTGTCGACATGCATCCTTGTCGACATGTATGTACGCACATTATGTGTGCGTATTTGCCCCCGTACTTAGAATCTTTTCACCATCTCTGGCTATGTATGCCATATCCGTATGCTTGATGCGAACACAGGTTATATGCCGACTTCTGATAATATGCTGACTGTCATCCTGAATCCAGTACTTAGAAAATATTCCACCATTGTAATTTTGTATGCTACGAGTATGCGCTCAGTGTTGTCACGCAAGGTTAATGTGTTGAAGAGGTTGCCCCCCTCGCATGATGCTTGTTACTTGTTGCCCGAAGACTAATAAGTCTTGTACGTACGTGGTTGTCTCACATGGAGCGTCTGTTGCATAAGTGCTTGAATAAGTGTTGGTGCGTGTTTGCGTACTGACTGGATTGTTGATAGCATTTTCCAGGATATCAGATCTTGCTGTCCTCTTGTCAGAATTAGTCTTCCCACGGTTGTTATCATGAGAGAGTCCACTATCTCCATCTTGATGGGAAAATGCTTGTCTTTGCGGATAGCTGATGTGTATAGAAATCCATTTGTTGAGAGGAATGTTCATACAAGTGCCCCCGCTACTCTAGAGTCTTCAGGCACGGTCGCGGTGAAAGGCTTGTGAATAAGACGTCCCATTGTATCTTCTTTGAACTTGTTAATTTTCCAAGTTATCGCTGGCTTGCAGTTTCTGTTTTTAGCATAATTCTCGAAAGATCCGACGCAGGGGCGTGTTCCTCGAGCGATTCTTAGTTCTTTATGCTGAGCATGACCGTGCTAATTCCTTCTTGTGATAAAGGAAATAGAGTTGAGGGTTGTGCAGTGGTGTCTTCTGCCCCCCGGTCGAGGGACCGGCCCAAGGAGGAGCGTTACTCCTATTGAGGTAAGTGTTTGTTGATTGCTCTTTTTCACCCTTTATGTTGAAGAGCTATGTTGTGCTGAATGTTGAAACAATTGTTCTTGTCGTGTCTTCTATGTGGATGACGACATTGCATTTGATGCTGACATTATGAACTTTTGCCATAAGTCCATAAAGATGATGTAGACTCTTGGTTGCTGTTGGGCTATCTGCTTCCAGCATGTTGAACCCTTTGTGAATGGGTTGATGTTGATAATTCTTTGTTCATGCTTTTGCTTGCATGATATTTCGTCACCTGGACCTGTTTTCAATAGTAATTATGTGATAACTTGTTAGTAATATTTCATACCTTGAGTTATCTATGCTGTCCATATGCTTTGGACTTGAAAGATAGGATACATATCCTTAGATGATGAATATGATGTCCGTGGTTGCGACTGTACGTCGCGCATTGTTAAGTGTTGTGATCGCCCCTCTTGGCTAGACTCCAAGGCATGGCGAGATGGGTAGAGCATAGGATGTTGCAACTTGCACACTGTAGGTTTTGTTTAGAGAGGGCGGTGGCAACTTCTGCTTGTTCCGCCGAGTCTGTGTTTATTGAATGTGGATGACTAGTAACGTAGACATAGTCCCTGCAGTCGTGATCGATAACCACTTCCTGATTGATAAGTTGAGAAGCTTTCCTGATTATTTGCATGATGGATTATGCATATTGCCCTTCTATCCTGAATAGCTTGCCGCTATATGTGTTGCAACCTGCCAAGTATTTTTGCGTATAGCAATATTTCTCAACAAGTAGTGTATTTGAAAGGTGTTATCTTGGCTAAGCAAGACAATAGTTTATACCGTCTCTTAGTTCCACTCTAAGGCGACGTTGTACAAGACCCGACTTGTAAATTTTATGAGTTTTAAACAGGGTGCGCACCTGCCAGCGTGTATCAACCCGCGTTGGGGAAGCATACATAAAAACATTTTAGTTTTTGAAGAAGCATTTTGTGAACCCTAAAAAGCTTGTTGGTAAAATATTTGAAAAAATATTTTGACATTGAATGTGATACATCCAAAAAATCGTGTTGATAAAATTTTTTGGAAAGGTGTTTGATACATAAAATATTTGATAAAATATTTGGCAAAATTTTTGGTAAAATATTTGAAAAAATATTTGTGATACATGATTCCTGCGTCCAGGGACCATGTAACACTTTTTTGAGAATATGAATTGTGATGCATGCTTTCTGCGTCCAGGAACCATGCAACACGGTTTGAAAATCTGTAGTACGGAATTGTCATCTAACCAGAGGACTTTTTCCGTATAAAACGAACCCTGACCAGGAATTCGTAATATGGGATTGTCGTCTATACAGAGGACTTTCGCAATGAAGAGTGAACCCTTACCAGGAATTCAGAGTGTCGTCTAAACAGAGGACACTCGCAATGAAGAATGAACCCTTACCAGGAATTTAGAGTGTCGTCTAAACAGAGGACACTCGTAATGAATAATGAACCCTTACCAGGAATTCGGAGTGTCGTCTAAACAGAGTACACTCGTAATGAAGAATGAACCCTTACCAGGAATTCGGAGTGTCGTCTAAACAGAGGACACTCGCAATGAAGAATGAACCCTTACCAGGAATTCGGAGTGTCGTCTAAACAGAGGACACTCGCAATGAAGAATGAACCCTTACCAGGAATTCGGAGTGTCGTCTAAACAGAGGACACTCGCAACTTAAGGGGTGATCAGCCCCGTATGCCCATCCTATTCTGAATCCAGGGAATGGCTATGAACATGAGGATTTGCCTCTAACCAGAGATGTCACAGCATGTCATTTTTTAGAAGTAAACATGGGGCTTGTCTTTTTTAAAAAAGAGGATACCACAGCATGCTATTTTGATAGTAGGCCTTGGTGTTAATCCAAGGTATTGCTTGTAGCTGACGCCCTGAATAGCCGTCGTTTTGATAGTAGGTCTTGGTGTTAATCCAAGATATTGCTTGTAGCTGACGCCCTGAATAGCCGTCGTTTTGATAGTAGTCCGCAGGTTCTCTCTGTGGTATATAAGTTGGTTGTACACATAGCTTGATGGCTTTGTGTTGCCGGCATCTTCTGGAGATAGACGCCTATGTTATGAATGGAGAAATAAACTCCTTGTTGATGTAGATAATAGATATGTTGGTGTTGTATACCATAAATCCCTCCTTGAACACAATGCTTAGCTTGTATTGTTGAAGTAGATTTTTGTGCATAGGTTACTACTTGGTGTAATTCCTGAGTAGTAATCGTAGTGTAGCATGTACCTACGAGCAGAGTTACTTTTGTTAGATAATCGCAATTTTTATAAGTTTGCAAAAGTATGGATTCATGAAACTTTCTTTTTGTCATGCATATAATAAATGAAGTAAAGGAATTTGATACGAGGATTCCTTGTTTGTGTAGGAAACTTCCCTGAGTGCAGATGTGGTAGGTGTAGATCATGATAGGCATGTATATATGTTAGGTAGAATTGTCGAGCACTTGTCAGCTTGGTGCCCCCCAAGTCGCTTGGCAGTTGTATCGCTGTTTCCTGATTGTTTATATTGTTTCAACTTCTAATAGTGCATAATCTGTCCTTGTGTAGTGCCCTGACTTGTTTATTATTGCGACGCGATTTTTAGTCTTGCGCGTATAAAATGCTTGGAACTTTGTGTTGTTGACGCGAGTAATATGTGCGTAGTTGTTACTTGGCGTTATTCCAAGGTAATATGCGTCATAATAATGTACCTACGAAAGTAGATTTAACCTTTATTAGATATGTAGAGTTCGCACAACGGATTACAAGAAAGCGTCTAGTGATCACTTCTTTTGGAAATTACTGAGGCTAAAAAGCATGAGTTGTACTTAATCTTTAAAAGATTTAACATAGATATGCGAAAAGGAGATAAGGAAGATAAAGGGATTGGTGATGTGTTTGACGTCCCCATAGGTGATTTGTTGGCTAGTTGATTCTGCCACGTGCCACATAGTTTCTCAATGCATCTAGCGGGATTATTATGAATGAATCAATATTTTAAGAAACTTGACCGGATCGGTGGTCTGACCAGAAGTCGGATCCCTAAACGGTCCGATTTGATGAAAATAATGAAGTAAATTTGAACATGGTTAAACTGTTTGATTTTTATTGAACCGGTCGTTTTGAGCTAGCTAGTCGAGTTATGGGTCCACCACCAAGTCGACACTGGAGACAAGGAGGCGGGGGCACTTGTTAATCACATGTCGAAGATTTTTTTCCAGACCGAGGAGATTAGGGTAAAAAGAGGCGAAGATGGGGCGAATCCAGTAGGAGACGCCTGCGGTGAGGAAGAAAGCTCGGTTAGTAGGAAAGATAAGGGATACGCTTCTTGTTTAATGGTATCAAATTAAGTGATATTGCATACACCAGAGTAGTTTTCTTCCGTGGTTCGATGTCCGAAGAGGAGGCTTGGAGCGTAAGTGTTAGATTTTTTTTTAGAACAAAGGGATCAGAGGTGTGTAAAGACGACGATCCAGCACCCGACTTGAGCCAAGTCGAAGCAGAACTCGCGGCCCAAGTCAAGGGAAGCGCCAGTGATGAGAACGACCTTGCCACGAAGGTCGTCCTATGGCTCGATGAGATTGTCGTTGTTTCCTTGGTATTCTATAAGATTCATCGCTATCTCAATATGATTCAAGAAGGTTCCACTCTTTCTGCACGCCACATCTTGTTCGTTAAATTTCCGCAATGGCCTTATGCGTCTCTCTCTGATGCTACCCCCTGACACCAATCCTCAACTTGCACAACGAACCACCGCCCTTACCATCTCCTCCTATGCGACCCAACCTTCTGATTCCCGTTCCATCTATAATCTCCTGCCGGACATAACTACCTCCGACCTTCTCCATACCTCGCCTCCATTCCAACAAGAACTCCGCTCTATGGATCCTCGAGTGCTTTGCCCTACAACTGTACTTCACCAAGACCTCCCATATCTACAAAGAAATACCCCATAAGCTTGTCAAGGTCAGATCCTTTGAATCCATTTAGAATGGAGGAAGCTTCTGAACTCTAGTGGAGGAATGAGGAAGGCTTCTACTTCAGAACCTGCGGTTAGCCAGGGTCGGACTAGCTAATAAAAATTAAAAGCAATGTCAAAATATTAAAAACCACACAAATGAAATCAACAAACATGTAAGATCCATAACAAAAATATTTTGGAAAACCTGTTAATAAGATCAGTAAAAAATGTTGTCACGTTAAACTCGATGGAACATGGATAATTTCAAATGGGATGCAGAGAAACAATGAAGGTCAATAAACAAGAGACTATTTTCAAATTGCAGAGACAAATAATTTTCTTTATTTCCTGCTCTCTAATATTTAGACATTGAAATCTTCAAAATTACTTCAAACATAAAATGACTAAAGCACAATGTATCATCTAAAGTAGACACGCGCCAGGTAGGAGTCAAACCTACGACTTTCTGCTTAAGAAAGAGACGCTCTATCCACTGAGCAACAGGTGCATAGATTCTCTAAACAAGAAACAATTTTAAACTCAAAAGCATTAACAAAATAAATAAGTTACGAAATTGATTTCATTAAATCGACTTCTAATTTTAAATGAATTTTGGTATCAATTAATATGAATGAATCAATATTGTCATAACTTGCTCGGACCGGCGGTCCGACCAGTTGTCGGATCCCTAAACAGTCCGATTTGATGAAAATAATGAAATACATGTGAACATGGTTCAACAGTTTCATTTTTATTGAACCGACAGTTTTGAGCTAGCTAGTCGAGTTATGGGTCCATTAATTCGACACCGGAGACGAGGAGGCGGGGGTACTTATTAATCACTTTTCGAAAATTCTTTTCCAGACCGATGAGATCAGGCTAAAAAGAGGCGAAGATGGGGCGAATCCGGGAGGAGATGCCTGTGGTGAGGAAGAAAGCTCGGTTAGTAGGAAAGATAGGGGATATGCTTTTTGTTTAATGGTATCAAATTAAGTGAAATTTCATACACCGGAGAAGTTTTCTTCTATGGTTCGATGTCCGAAGAGGAGGCTTGGAGCATGAGTGTTAGATTTTTTTTAGCACAAAGGGATTAGAGACGTGTAACATCGACGATGCAGCACCCGACGTGAGGCAAGTCGAAGCAGAACTAGCGGCCCAAGCCAGGGGAAGCGCCGATGATGAGGACGACCTTGCCACGAAGGTCGTCGTATGACTCGATGAGATTGTCGTTTTTTCTATGGGATTCTATAAGCTTCATCGCTATCTAAATATGATTCAACAAGGCTCCACTCTTTCTGCACGCCACAATTCGTTGAATTTCCGCAATGGCTTTCTCCGTTTCTCTCTGATGTTACCTACTGACACCAATCCTTAATTTGCACAACGAACCAGTGCCCTTACCATCTCCTCCTCTTCGAACCAACCTTCTGATTCCCGTTCAATCAACAACCTCCCGTCGGGCTTAATTCCCCCTGATCTTCTCCATACCTTGCCTCCATTCCGACAAGAATTCTTCTCTAGTCACCCTCGAGTGTGTTGTCCTACAACTGTACTTCATCACTACCTCCCATATCTACAAAGAAGTACCCCACAAGCTTGTCAAGGTCAGATCCTTTGATTCCATTTAGAAAGGAGGAATCTTCTGAACTCTAGTGGAGCAACGAGGAAGGCTTCTACTTCAGAACCGGCGGTCAGCCAGAGTTGGACTAGCTGACAAAAATTAAAATCAATGAACATTGTCGGACCTAAAATCTGACCTAAGGCGATTACGTTTTGAAAAACGTGGAATTTTGAATAGAGTCGCCACTAGTTAATTATTAGGCTAACTAGAATCCTAAATCACCCAAGCGAATAACGAATTAAACACCTAGGTATAAAATCGGTCTTCGATCAGAAATTCAAATTCGGGGGTTCTATTACGAATTAAAAATATAGATCTTTAATTACGCCCTTTCGGTACTCAATTCACTTAATTGGCACTTTTAAAATTTAAACATTCGTTACGTCAAATTAATCTAACGTTATGAAAAAAACTAAACTAATTTTTACACAAAAACTATTATTAACAATAAATATAAACCTAAAAAAAAAGAAAAACTATTAAGCATCTAATTCTCCTAATTGAAATAAAATCTAAACAAAACTAAACATGCTCCAAACATGATATAATTTAGTAATTACATATCATACACACATATTCACAAAAACATGTTATCTAATTATATTTACATTTAAATTACCTAGCCAACATAATATAATAATAATAAAGAATAAACAGAAAAATTTAAACAAAAAACAAATTATTAAATAATAACAATAAAAAAAAAAACAGACCGGTGGCGTGCGAGACTTACCTGCCGTATGAGGGGGACGTCACGATTCCGGCGAGCTGAGCGGGGCGGGACAGCAGCGACGGCGAATGCAACGGCGGCTCGGTGGCAACGAGTCGACTCCGGTAGGGATGGGCGGTCCAGAGAGCGGGCATCTTTCAGGGCAGGAGCAGGGCGAAATCCGGCGGAGGTCGACGCACGGGCAGGGACGGGCTGCGGAGGGACGGCGAAGCTTCGGGCGGTTGCCCCGGCGAGGAAGGCGATCCGGTGAGGGCTGAATGGGGCTGCCGGAGATCGAAACAGAGGAGAGAGAGAGAGAGAGAGAGAGAGAGAGAGAGAGAGAGAGAGAGAGAGAGAGAGAGAGAGAGAGAGAGAGGGAGAGAGAGAGAAAGAGAGAGAGAGGCGGAGGCGTGGTGGTTGCCGGCGACGTCGGGGCGGTCGTGGCTGATCAGGGACGGCGGCACCGGTGGAGGGAGAGCTCCGGCGTGAGTGGGTGGCGACGTGGATGGATCTCCAGCGAGGTCCCTGGCCGACGGGAGGGGCTGACTTCAGCGGAGAAGAAGAAAAAAAAAATTAATTCACTAGAAGACGAAATATCACGATTTTCGAGAACTGATGGTAATATTATTGATGGTGTCTTTTTTACATGTAAAAGGACCCTCTTTATAGCTAAACTAGGACCCCTAAACTAGGAAAATAAAATCTGAAAAATATATGCATTTAATATTCCGAAAATATACATATATATTTATGTATTTCACCATAAATACACACAATATATTTTCTAAATATTTCACAATAAATAATGCATATACACTATCCTATTTTAAGCCAGTCCTATCTTTATATTCTTCGCGACCTTCCATGTTTAAATACTTCCTTTTTTTGACGCGTTACATATGACATTTTGAACGTGCTACGTGCGGACCAAAATTAGGTGTTTACAGCTTGCCCCTCTTTGGCCGAATTCCCGTAGAACAAGTTCGAGGGATTTGTCCAAAGACGAGTAAACACTAATTTTGGTTGGGAAGTATATCTTCTTTCAAGTCTTCGAATCTTCAAGGAAACTCCTGTTGGCGGTGCCTCTATTGGCGGTGCCCCTGTTGGCGATATAGAAAGTAGAACCTCCGTCGGCGGTGCCCCTGTTGGCGGTGCCTCCATTGGTAGCGCAGAAAATAGAACCTCCGTCGGCGGTGCCCCTGTTGGCGGTGCCTCCATTGGTAGTGCAGAAAGTAAAATCTTGATCGATGTTGCCTCCAGTGGCGAGCGACAAGGAAAAGCCTCCAGTGGCGTGCGATAAAGTAAAACTTTTGGTGATGGTTGCTAACAGAAGACCTCTACGTCAGACAGTACCAAAAACCTCTGGTGACGCCTCTAGTGGCAAGTGGTAACGGAAAAACCTCTACGTCAGACCGTACCGGAAAACCTCTGGTGATACCTCTGGTGGCGAAAGACCTCTACGTCAGACCGTATCAGAGAACCTTTGGTGATGCCTCTAGTAGCGAGTGGTGACGGAAGACCTCTACGTCAGGCCGTACTGGAAAACCTCTGGTGATATCTCTGGTGGCGGAAGACCTCTACGTCAGACCGTACCGGAGACCCTTTGGCGATGCCTCTAGTGGCGTATGTCGGAGAAGAGCCTCTAGTGGCGTCCGTTGGAGATGTGCCTCTAGTGGCGTGACTTGCAAGGCTGAATACTAAGGCTTCGTTCGTCGGGGGTGACTCTCAGAAAGCTGGGAAAACTTCAGATCTTCATTGTCGATTGTGACTTGTAGGAACAGACTGTAACAGTCCTACTCATCATTTGAGTGGTGACTTGCGAGAACAGACTGTAACCGTCCTGTTTTCCGTGAATTTGACTCGTAGGAACAGACTGTAACAGTCCTACTCGTCCTTGAATGGTGACTCGCGAGAGCAGACTGTAACCGTCTCGCTTGCCGTGAAGCTGACTCGTAGGAACAGTCTGTAACAGTCCTACTCATCCTTGAATGGTGACTCGCGAGAGCAAACTGTAACTGTCCCGCTTTCCGTGAAGTTGACTCGTAGGAACAGACTGTCACAGTCCTACTCTTCCTTGAATGGTGACTCGTGAGAGCAGACTGTAACCGTCCCGCTTGCCGTTTGGAAGACGCCGTGTCGTAGAAAATACGCTTGCGCATGAGTGTTTGTCCCTAATTTTTGCCTAAATTGTGCATTGTGCGACAACCTAGCGGGATCTTTTTTCTCTTTTTTCTTTTCTTTTTTCTTCTCTTTTTTTTTGTTGAGAATTTCTCTTTTTTCTCTCCTTTTGCCTCGGCCGATTGAGAGATTTCCGACCGTGCCCTTAAGCTTTTTATTTTCTCTCCTTTTGCCATGATTGCAATTCCTGAACTTGCAACCATGCCTCTCCTTTCCTGATTTTGCCTAGGCCGCCCTTTCGGGTTTTCAACCTAGCGGAAGCACTCTTTATTTGGTAGCCGATTAAACGGTGGCTGTGACCCGTACTTTTATTTTCCGCCTCGATACAGGAGTATTTGTAGCCATTTGGAGGGTGACTGTGACCCTTTTCTCACCGTCTTCGATGTTGCGGGAGCTCTTTTGATTGTAGCCATTTGGAGGGTGGCTGTGGCCCTTCATTCCTCGTCTCTGATCCTAGAAACACTCTTTGTATGTAACCATTTTGAGGGTGGTTGTGGCCCTTTCACTTAATATCAGCCATCGATGTTTCGGGATCGCTCTTTTGACTGTAGCCGTTTAGAGGGACGACTGTGACCCTTTCTTTTGTTTTCCCGCCCTCACCGGGTTCGCGGGATCGCTTTTTTGTGTAGCCATTTAAAGGGTGGCCGTGGCCCTTTCTTTGTAGTCGTTTTAGGGACTACTGAGGCCCTTATTATTTTAGTTGATTTAGGGACAACTGTGACCCTTCTATTTTTCCACTGATCTCACAAAATTTACGTGAAAACTCCCTTTATTTTTCTGTAGCCGATTAAAGGGCGGCTGTGACCCTAAAGAAATTTTTATTTTTTTTTGCTTGCTTTTTTCCTTTTTTTTTTGAAAACGAAAATTTAACAGAAATAATCAACAATAGTTATGTACATGCCCCTAGTGGCAAATCAAAATTTTTTAGTTCAAAACAACTTCTAGAGAAGGATTCAGTTGACTGAGTCAAAATATGTCGATCGTGTCGGCGCACCGGATGGACCCTACAACCAATGGATGACGTAGACAGTGATTTCTAATCTCGGCTTCTCAAGTACCTCGGTTATTGCTCAATCTCGTATGGGGATGCCCCATGGCTAGCACCTACCCGGTTAGGCTCGTCGCATGCAGGATGAATGGCCTGGTCAATGAACACACATGGATGACGTGGAGTAGTCCGCATTGGGGCACAGATATTGCGGGAGATAAATTCGGAAACTGACACAAGAATGGTTGGCGAGCAAAGGGCCGTGCACGAGATGTGCTCTTCAGAGGCTTTTATTTGGATGATTATCCGAGCTGCACAATGAGTAAGGAAAAAATTAGATTTCGGGGAGAAAATTGATCACGACTTCTCTTACCTGGGTGCCTGACATCTTTAATGGAAATTTGCTCCATATGTGAATGGATCTGTGGCATGTCCTGATTTTCCTGCTCCATCTAGAAATCACAACTTGTATATGAACACCTGCCGAAAAGTAAATGCCCCTGGACCTCTGATGGAAGGCACCAACAATAATGTTTTCTTTGCTTAATGATCATTGATCGACACATTGAATCTTCTGTGGACCCTTGATGATCTCTTGATATTTTTCATATTCGGACATGTCCTATCTCAATGGGAGATGCCCCTTGGCTACCGCTGACTGCTTTAGACCTCGCCGTAAAATAGATGTACGACTTGGTTCGGGGACGCGTTTGAATTCCACACATGGTAGGTGGAATTTTGACATGGAAGTTCTTTGAAGCAGTCACGTTTCACTAGTTGCGACTTTGGTTGAAATAGTCATTTGATCTGCAAAAAGAGTAAGGGCACTTAAATCTAAAAGAAAAATCAAGTACAATTCATCGTACCTGAGCATATCCCGAGTGCGCAATTTGTGCTTCATGCAACTTGATGGCTGCACGTTCTTTTTTGTTGCCCCATCTGGCCGACACAGCTCGTATGTGCAGGGTACCTAACCAAGGGTACCTGAAAAGACCAAACAAGAAAGTTAGTATAAAGAAAAAATTAAGTCATGCATGATTTTTTTGAAAACTCTAATGTCATTCATTTCATAATTTTGATTGATTTTTAAAAATGAATCAAAATTTATGATCTAAGGTGTTTTGCACCATGATGGAGTTTACTGAGTTTGCTGAGCGCACTATCTGGCTCGAATGCATGACAGATGCTCAAAACAAAGTTTTTTTTAAAAGGTTTTCTCGTCCTTTGTTTAAATTCGAACAGTCGCACTCAACTGTACAGTTAAACTATTTTTAAAAAAATCAAATCAAATCAAATCTCTTTTTTCTAAACACTAACTCATGCGAAGGTTGAAATGAAGATCTTGTCGAAAAAGTGTTATACACCTCGGATAAAAAATGAATGACACCTTGAGTTTTTTTAAAAAATGCTCATGCATGCTCGAAAATTAAAATTATAATGTTAATTTTTTTTACAGTTTACAGCTTACCTGACGGGTACATATTGAATGCATGTACGGAATGAAAAATCCAGGTAAAGTTTTTTTATAAAAAGAAATGCAAATTCAATGCACGTTTAGAATTAAAAACTCAACAACTAAGAAGAGATTTACAATCTATCTAAAAATGTTTTTCCGAAATCAATGCCTATGAGATGTACATGAGATGAAAGTTGTACAGTTAAGAAAACTTACAAACTATCTGAAAAGATTTTTTTGTTTTTTGTTTGTTTAACAAGGAAAAAAAAATGCATCTTGGTTGCTCAAGATTAAAAAATCATGTGAAAAGTTTTTTTTTAAAAGAATGCATAAATGCACAACAATAAATACAAGATGCAAACTTAAAAATAAAAGTTCCAAACTAAGAAAATTACAATTTACCTGAATGGTTTTTTCGAAAATAATGCATATGAGATGCACATTTTTAAAAAAAATCAGGTAAAATGTTTTTTTAAACAAAGAGCTCTAAAAGTAAGAGAGCTTACGATTTATCTAAAAAGTTTTTAAATTAATGCATATTTGATGCATTAT
The DNA here is from genome assembly GCA_036873135.1 of Clarkia xantiana subsp. parviflora. NCBI lineage: Eukaryota > Viridiplantae > Streptophyta > Magnoliopsida > Myrtales > Onagraceae > Clarkia > Clarkia xantiana. The sequence goes on along the minus strand of JAPTYO010000024.1, from coordinate 7,533,498 downwards.
TTAAAAATAAAACAATTCAGGTAAAAAGTTTTTTTTGAAATGATGCATGTGGAATGCACGTTCGAAATTAGAAGCTCTAATAGCTAAAAAGGAATCACGATTTTTTTCTAAAATGTTTTTTTGCATGCGCGACACGCTAACCAAAATCACAACTTACCTGAAAAGTTTTTTTTAAGAAAAAAATAATGCGTATGAAACGCAAGTTTGAAAAAAAAAAATTAGGAAAGAGGTTTTTTTTAAAAAAAAAAAAACAATGCATACAAAATGCATGTTCGGAAAGAAAATTTCTAAATGTCCGACCACTTAGCTGAAAAAAAGTTTTTTTTTTGTTTTTTAAAAAAGATGCAAGAAGATGAATGCATGAGAATAAAAATTACACAGTTAAAAAAAACTACCGTTTTCCTGACGACTCTTTTTTACTACAACAAAAAACATGGATAAAACACAACATGTTAGGGGGTAAAAAATGTGTGGCTTTGCTCTACAAGGTAGGTTCCACTGATAGGTTCCCGACAAGGTGGTTTCCTCACCCCATCACAGGGTTCATAAGACCTTCACAAGCGAGTGGAGTTGTTCTGAGTCGTTCCGGCGGCTCGGCCGCGCGGTCGTACCCTTACTAACTCTCCGGGGTTCCTAGTTGCCCTGGGATTTAGGCATTTTGGATATTACACTCAAGTGGGTGTGCGAATTCAAATAATGCCACAAAAAGAAAATATCAATTAATTACTCTAAAAATATGTACCTGTCACACCAAAAAAACAAAGTTAGAATAGTGAAGGTAATAAAATATGAAAACTCAAAAAAACATGGCAATAAGCGAATACAATGAGGCCGAACCTTCTAAACTTCCCCAACAGAGTCGCTAAATTCTCGGACCTAAAATCTGACCTAAGGCGATTACGTTTTGAAAAACGTGGAATTTTGAATAGAGCCGCCGTTAGTTAATTATTAGGCTAACTAGAATCCTAAATCACCCAAGCGAATAATGAATTAAACACCTAGGTATAAAATCGGTCTTCGATCAGAAATTCAAATTCGGGGGTTCTATTACGAATTAAAAATATAGATCTTTAATTACGACCTTTCGGTACTCAATTCACTTAATTGGCAAAAACTATTATTAACAATAAATATAAACCTAAAAAAAAAAGAAAAAATATTAAGCATCTAATTCTCCTAATTGAAATAAAATCTAAACAAAACTAAACATGCTCCAAACATGATATAATTTAGTAATTACATATCATACACACATATTCACAAAAACATGTTATCTAATTATATTTACATTTTAATTACCTAGCCAACATAATATAATAATAATAAAGAATAAACAGAAAAATTTAAACAAAAAAAATTATTAAATAATAACAGTAAAAAAAAAAAACAGAACGGTGGCGTGCGAGACTTACCTACCGTATGAGGGGGACGTCACGATTCCGGCGAGCTGAGCGGGGCAGGACAACAGCGACGACGACTGCAACGGCGGCTCGGTGGCAACGAGTCGACTCCGGCAGGGATGGGCGGTCCGGAGAGCGGGCATCTTTCAGGGCAGGAGCAGGGCGAAATCCGGCGGAGGTCGACGCACGGGCAGGGACGGGCGGCGGAGTGTGGCTGTGGAGGGACGACGAAGCTTCGGGCGGTTGCCCCGGCGAGGAAGGCGGTCCGGTGAGGGCTGAACGGGGCTGCCAGAGATCGAAACAGAGGAGAGAGAGAGAGAGAGGGAGAGAGAGAGAGAGAGAGAGGCGGAGGCGTGGTGGTTACCGGCGACGTCGGGGCGGTCGTGGCTGATCAGGGACGGTGGCACCGGTGGAGGGAGAGCTCCGGCGTTAGTGGGTGGCGACGTGGATGGATCTCCGACGAGGTCCCTGGCCGGCGGGAGGGGCTGACTTCAGCGGAGAAGGAAAAAAAAAGTAATTTACTAGAAGATGAAATATCACGATTTTCGAGAACTGATGATAATATTATTGATGGTGTCTTTTTTACATGTAAAAGGACCCTATTTATAGCTAAACTAGGACCCCCTAAACTAGGAAAATAAAATCTGAAAAATATATGCATTTAATATTCCGAAAATATACATATATATTTATTTATTTCACCATAAATACACATAATATATTTTCTAAATATTTCACAATAAATAATGCATATACACTATCCTATTTTAAGCCAGTCCTATCTTTAGAAACTTCGCGACCTTCCATATCTAAATACTTCCTTTTTTTGACGCGTTACATATGACATTTTGAACATGCTACGCGCGGACCAAAATTAGGTGTTTACAAACATGTAAAATCCATAACAATAATATTTTTGAAAACCTGTTAATATTGTAACGATAAACTCGATGGAACATCGATAATTTCAAACGGGATGCAGAGAATCAATGAAGGTCACTAAACAAGAGACTATTTTCAAATTGCAGAGACAAATAATTTTTTTTAGGGTTAAAGGTCCTTTTGGTACTGATGGGTTCCGCTATGGCCGTTAGGCCCTTTAACGGTGAGGAAACGGCTAATAGGCCCACTGGGCCCTAAAATGGAGGTCGAGAAGACCAAAGGTGAAGGGTCCCGACGTAGGGAGTCTCGATGATGAAAGGTCCAGACAGAGTCGTTCCCGATAGACGAGCTGGAAGCTTCCGATGAGAAGCCTTTAAGTAGGCCCCGATGACGAATCCCTGAGAATGATTGGCCCTGTCATGATGACGAGGGGCCCCGAGCGGTGACACAACGAGATAACTCTGGAGTCCCCGATGTTAGTCGGGACTTGCTATCAGAGGTTAAGGCCGAGATACGCGGGGCGTGGCCGAGATACGCGGAGCGTAGCTAAGATACGCGGAGCGTGGCCGAGATACGCGGGGCGTGGCCGAGATAAGCGAGATCATGGCCTAGATAGGCGGGATCGTGCCCGAGATACGCGGAATACGGGCTAACTCCCTAACGGTTCACCAGGTAACTGAGGTACCTCTCCGCCTATAAAAAGGCAGAGGTCACCTCAGATCAATTACGTTTTTGAGATACGTTACTTGAGATTACTGCTTGCCAGTCCACATGAGATACTCATTTAAGAATCAGAGAGGGATTCTGGGTCACCGCCCGGTCTATCCCCTCTTGCATGATTACGTGGAGCAAAGGAGCTAGGATCGTCGTCAGAGATCGTACCGGAGTTCCACCGCGATCCAACATTGGCGCCGTCTGTGGGAACGTAACAAAAAGCTGATATGTCTTCTACTCGTTCAATGGCGGCTGGCAAGCAAAGAAGACAAGGACAATCTGGTGGTTCCTGTCATCCTGCTGCGACGACTTTGAATTCACCACCGGAACATGAGGAGGACCAGAATCTTCCTGCTGCTGAGGTCTCCCAGATAGGGGGGCATAATGAAGGTCCCGAAGATGCTGCTGCTCAACACCAGGGGAATAGGGAGCAGGAGGCTCCTCCAGCTGCGGACCTGACGAGGGCTGTGGCGGAAGCCATGCCGATGTTTTTGGCAGAGAGAGGCTGCGAGGAGGCAAGAGGAGATGCACCCACTAGAAGAGGAAGCACCCCCACCAGCAGAGGTTTAGAACGTGCGGGAGGCTCAGCCCCGAAGCCAGGGCAGGAGTAGAGAGTCCATTCAACCAGAGCGATTCGTGGTCGATGGGCCAGGACCAGTGCAGCACAGGACCATCCCCCTTAATGGTCCCATCACCCCCGATCAGGTGGTGAAGATCGTGAACATCTGCATGGGAGAGCAGAAGCCGCTGGTGTCGGAGCTGAGGGATCGATCCACCCATCCCTTCGTTCCTCGACTCATAGACACCCTCGCCCCGCCAGGACTGTGTATCCCCACGATTAAGGAGTACGATGGCGAGGGAGATCCGGTTCGTCATGTCCAGAAACACCTCATGGCGTGTCTGGGCAGAGCCCCGAATGAAGATATTGTGTGTACACTGTTCCCGAACACACTTGGCGAGAGAGCCCTAACCTGGTTCTTCAGTCTGCCCCCAGGCTGCATCACTTGCTGGGCTGATATGCACGACCGATTCATTCGGCAGTACCAGGGTCGCAGACGTTTGCTGAAGAGTGTGAGGTCCCTGACCCAGGTGGTACAGAGGCCCGACGAGTCGCTGGCACATTATTACCAGCGGTACACTGCTAGCGTGGCGGAGATGGATGAGGAGATTTTGGAGGGTGAAACCATCCGTACCTTCATTCGGAACCTAACAGCCCCCTACGGTTCCGACTTGATGCACAGCGTGGCTGAGAAGGCTGTGTGGAATATGGAGGCACTGCAGAAGAGGGTGAAGCGGCAAATCGATGTCCAGGAATCGAAGATAGCCGCTAGAGAGCTTGAGCCCTCGAAGTCGAATAAGGGAAAGCAATCGGTCAAGCCCTTAGACGAGCACAAGTCGAAGGATAAAACCGAGAGCAGTCGGGGTCGAGGTCGCCCTGATCGGAGGGATGATAGGCGTTCCTCGAAGAAGGACAGGCGGGAGGATCATGACATTCCTCTCAACAGTTCTATGGCGGAGGTGTTAACGGTCATGGAGCGACAGGGTATCTCTAGGTATCCCCCGAAGAAGGAAGGAGAATTTTTGGGCTCCCGCACCGATCGCTACTGTCGATTCCATCGCGCGAATGGCCACGACACCAATCATTGTCGGGAGCTGAAGAAGGAGATCGAAAAGCTGATCCAGAAGGGAAAGCTTAAGGAGTTCGTCGGGGAGAAACGGTGCCGATCCCGTTCCCGATCCTGATCCCGGTCCCGTTCCCGGTCCCGCGATCGGTCCCCAAAGAAGAAGAGGTCCGACCCAGAGTCTTCTGGTGCCCGCAAGGAGAAGCGGGGCACCATAAATGTAATTCATGGAGGATTTGCCGCAGGGGGTGATACCTCGTCCTCCCGGGAGGTTTATGCCTCTAGAATTCCTGCTGCTGTGGTGCTGGGTAAGAGGTCCCGATCCTGGACCCTGAAGGAAGAGATGGTGATCTCCTTTTCGTCGGAGGATCTTGTAGGCGTGGAGACTCCGCACGATGACGCTATGGTCGTGACCTTGGATGTGGATGGGTACGAGATGAAACAGATTCTGATTGACGGAGGGAGCTCCTCCGAAATTCTGTTCATGGATGCACTGGAGGCCATGGGGAAAACGAAGAAAGACCTGAAGGAAGCGAACTTCCCGATGGTCGGATTCTCTGGCTCTACCTACTATCCGCTAGGGGTGATCACCTTACCAGTAGAGTTTGGTAGCGAATGGAAATCAGAGAGGAGGAACGTGGAGTTTGTGGTAGTTGATTCCGCGGGGACTTACAACGCGATCATCGGGAGAACTACCATCAACCCCCTAATGGCAGTTGCCTCGACTGTTCACCAGAAGATGAAGTTCCCAACTGACCATAGAGTCGGAGAGGTCAAGGGCGACCAGGTGGCTTCCAGAAAATGTTATGTCAACGCCACCCGAAGGAGGAGACGAGAGGCCATGACTGTCCTCCAGACAGATGCTGATCCTAGAGAGGAGTTTGGGAGTCCCGCCCCTGTGGAGGATCTGAAGGAGGTCGAGATTGACGGACCTCAGAGGAAGGTAAAAATCGGGTCTGCTTTGACCGAAGATACAGCCCAAGAGTTGATCGATTTGCTGAAAAAATTCAAAGAGCTGTTTGCCTGGTCCCCGAGTGACATGCCAGGAATCAGCCCCGATGTGATCGTACATGAGTTGAAGATCGATCCCGCGATCAAACCTATCACGCAGAAAAGGCGTCCGATGGGCACAGACAAGAGGATCGCGATCCAGCAGGAGGTGGGCAGGTTGCTCGATGCTGGGTTTATAAAGGAGCTCCGATTCCAGACTTGGGTTGCTAATCCGGTACTGGTGAAGAAGAACAACGGGAAGTGGCGAATGTGTGTTGATTTCCGCGACCTGAATAAGGCTTGCCCGAAGGACTATTACCCGCTCTCGAGAATCGACCAGCTGGTGGATGCCACGTCGGGACACGAGTTGTTAAGCTTTATGGATGCATACTCGGGCTATAATCATATCAAGATGGCTGAGCAGGATGCCCCTCACACAGCATTTTATGCAGACAGTGACATCTATCACTAAGATGTCATGCCTTTCTGGTTGATCAATGCCGGGGCAACCTACCAGCGGATGGTGAACAAGTTGTTCGGAGATATGCTAGGGGAGACCATGGAGGCTTATGTGGATGATATGCTGGTGAAGTCCCGACAAGCTGAGGATCATGTGCACAACCTAGCCATGGCGTTTGAGCGGATGAGGCTTCATCAGGTTCGCTTAAACCCGACAAAATGCGCCTTCGGAGCCCACTCAGGGTAATTTCTGGGCTTTATGGTGAGCCAGAGAGGAATTGAGGTGAATCCCGAGAAGCTGAGGGCGATCGAGGAGATGCAGTTTCCGATAAACCATCGGGAGGTGCAAGTGCTGAATGGCCGACTGGCTGCAATGAATCGCTTCCTGTCCAAGGCAAGTGACCGATCAATGCCATTTTTTGAAGTCCTGAGGGCCAACAAGAAGTTTGAGTGGACCGCCAAGTGTGAAGAAGCGTTCCAGGCACTCAAGCAGCACCTTCGCACCCTCCCGCCGTTGGCGAAACCGGTTCCAGGCGAGCCGCTCTATCTTTACTTAGCTATTTCTGAATTTGCCATTAGCTCTGTGTTAGTGAAGGTTGTCGAGGGTAATCAAGTCCCCGTCTATTATGTAAGCAAGGCGTTTGCCAAGTCTGAAATGAATTATCCTGCCGTGGAGAAGTATCTCTTTGCGTTGATTATTACTGCTCGGAAGCTGAGGCCTTATTTCCATGCACACGAGATTACTGTGTTGACGAACCAGCCTTTGAAGCATTTTCTGAACCGACCTGATGCGTCAGGGAGATTAGTGAAATGGGCAGTCGAGCTTAGTGAGTTTCGCATACACTTTGCTCCGAGAACGGCTATTAAGGACTAGGCATTGGCGGATTTCATAGCAGAGTCTACAGCCCCCGATCTAGAAGAAGCGGGCCCTGTAGAGGGGGCAACCATGGAGGTTCCGATAGCAGAACAACCAGAGATGGCAGAGCAATCAGAATAGCCAAACGAGGAAAATACCTGGGAGATGTACACGGATGGCTCCTCGAGTTCAGACGGATCAGGAGCAGGCTTTGTGTTGATACCACCAGGCGGAGGTGAGCCGCTTCGATATGCCTTGGCTTTAACGTTTAAGGCCACGAACAACGAAGCAGAGTATGAGGCTCTTATCACGGGCCTGAAAATTGCCAAAGGTACGGGAGTTGCTCACTTGAGAGTGAAGTGTGATGCGGCCTTGATTGTGAATCAGGTTCAAGGGCGATACGAGGCGAAGAACCCGATAATGAGGAAGTACCTGCGCGAGGTACAAGCCTCGAAGGAGAGCTTTAAAAGCTTCGACATCGAGGCGATCCCGAGGGAGGAAAAAGTGGAGGCAGATGCCTTGAGCAAATTTGCCCTAGGGGCACCTTGGAGGAAAATCGGAAGGTACACTTCCTGGAGAAGGTGATCTTGTCGACTACCGACCCAACGCAGGTGTGTGCTATCGAAGCAGGATCGGAGGAAGAGCCCACTTGGATGACCCCGATAGTCGCGTACCTGACTACGGGGCAGTCCCCGATGATAAAGTAGTAGCTGACAGGATACGTCGGATCGCGGCTAATTACGTGATGCTGGACAATCAACTATACAAGAAGGGCTGGTTCTCGACACCATACTTGAAGTGTGTGGCTGAGCCCGACACGAGTCAAATCCTGAAGGAGGTACATGAAGGGGTCGCGGCTTGTCATGAAGGAGCCCGATCCAATATGAGGAAAGTGCTGAACTTGGGCTATTATTGGCCTACGATGAGCAAGGAGGCGACGGCTTTGGTCCGATCCTGTGATGCGTGCCAGAGGTACGCCCCGAGTATCGTGGCTCCGGCTGCTAATCTGACGTCCATCAAGAGTGCTTGGCCCTTTGCGCAGTGGGGTATCGACTTGGTGGGACATCTTCCACAAGCACAAGGTCAATGTGAAGGAGTATCTGAAGGAGTTGAATATCGAGCATCGGACAGCTTCTGTACGCCATGCTCAGACTAATGGCCAGGTGGAATCAGCCAACAAAATCGTGATGGATGGCCTGAAGAAGAGGGTCTATACCTTGAAGGGCAAATGGCTGAACGAGCTGGAAAACGTGCTTTGGGCTGTTAGAACGACACCCAAACGATCAACTGGGGAGACTCCGTTTGGCCTTGTTTATAGCACGGAGGCTGTTGCTCCCGTGGAAGTAGCCGTGGCATCCCATCGAATGAGATATTACGAGGCTTTGACGAACGATGAAATGAGACGTCTGTACTTGGACTTGCTCGAAGAGAAGAGGCGGGAAGCCGACGAAGTCCAGGCTCGAATGCGTTTGGCGACGGCCAGGTATTACAATCAGAGAGTTAAGTCCCGACAATTCTTCGTCGGGGAGCTGGTTTGGCGTCGCAACGAGTTCACCCTTTTGGATCGGATCGGCAAGATGTCACCAAAATGGGAAGGACCTTATAAGGTCGTGGGGATGCCAGCTCCGAATGCATACAAGTTGGAAGACCTCGATGGCAGAATACTAAAGCATTCTTTTAGTGGAGAACACTTGACGAAACACCATGCTTGAAGAAAAGTCGCCTTAAGTGGTGCCCGAAGAAAAGTCGCCTTAAGTGGTGCCCGATGTAAAATCGCCTTAAGTGGTGTAAGTTATTTATCGTTTGATTCGATGTAAGCAAATTTTATGCCATCAATGAATATGAATAAAGAGGTTGCTTCCAATCAGAATTATTCTTAGATTTATTCTAAGCGTTATTTAGTCGCCTTAAGTGGTGCACGAGAAAAGTCGCCTTGAGTGGTGCACGAGAAAAGTCGTCTTGAGTGGTGCATGAGATTAAGTCGTCTTAAGTGATGCATGAGATAAAGTAGTCTTAAGTGATGCATGAGATTAAGTCTTCTTAAGTGATGCATGAGATAAAGTCGTCTTAAGTGATGCATGAGATTAAGTCGTCTTAAGTGATGTACGAGGTTAAGTCGTCTTAAGTGATGCATGATTCTTGGATTTATTCAAAGTATTGGAAAGTCGCCTAAAGTGGTGCGTGATGGTAAGTCACCTTGAGTGGTGCAAGTTGGTAAATCGTCTTAAGTGATAAGTGAGAATATCTTAAGTGTCGAGGTTTCGACTTAAGTAAGTATAGTAAAATCACTTTGAGAAGTGCAATGAAAAATCGGAACTGCGTCTGATATTAATGGGGGCTCAAAGACCCGATGATTACAAAAATGAGGAGAATACAAGGACTCTAAAGATAAGCGGTTAGGCTTGGTCCTTGTCGGCGACACCAACGGGAGCAGGGTCCACGAGGTCTGTGGCAGAAGGCTCCACAGGTTCACCCGCTGGAGGGTCGATTATCGGGGCGTCAGCACTTGGAGGCTCTGCTGTGTCTTCAACAATCGCGGGAGTACTCCCCCCATCACTCTCCTCCGAAAGAGCAAAGTATTTCTTCGCGAAGGGAGCGAGAGAAGGAGACTTGTCGAAGTTGATGGCGTCGCCATACTCCAGGTGAAGTTCCTCGACTGCGTTGAAGAGGGTGTTCTCCACCTCCGCGCTGCAGAACTTCACAGCATCAGCCTGGAAGTCTTCAGACCTCCGATAATCCTCCCGGCCCTTGGTCTCGGCCATGACCAGCTGCGCGGGAACCCCCGCAACTTGCTCCTCCAGAGCCTTCTTCTCGAGGACCAGCTTGTCCTCAGCAACCTGCCGCTCCTGCCGCTCCCGCTTGAGGAGCCCCTCGAGGTCCCGGACCTGCTTTTGGAGGTCCCGAGTCTTGCGGTCGAAGATGGCCTGCTCCTTGGCTAGGTTTCCCCTCGAAGACTCGGAGGTCGCGAGATCCTCCTTAAGCTTGGCCGTGACCGACTGCTCTTGCTCCAGGGCCTCCTCATAGGCAAGGAGGTACCCGATGGAACGGTTGATGTCCCCCATCTCCTGCGAAGAAAGGAAAAGAAGTATTAGTAGATGAACAATCAGATTTATTGATGAAGAAAAGAAGGGTGAAAAGCTTACCTCTATCTGACGCATGCACATCTCCTTGACATCCCGGTGCATCTCCTCCCGATCTAAGGTAATCGGATACCTCATAGAAGGCAGGATCGAGCCTGCTACCAGGTGTAAGGCCAGCTCCGGATATGTGTCCCCTTGTCGGAGTTGGACCGCTCGCAGCGTCTGGATCGCGGTCCAGGGAGCGTCCTCCTGATCGGAGTCGAAGGCCTTGTAGAAGCTCCCGTCGAGGGGAAGAGGAGAAGGGCCGCCTGGAGATGAGGAGGGGCGTGCCTCCGACCCACCCCGGGCTGGGCGACGGTTGTCGCTGCGGCTATGAAGAAGGCGAGGACTGCCCCGTCCTCCGACGATGGCGAAGGGAGCCACCCTCATCGGTCTCCTCGGAGGAGTCCAAGCTCTCGACCCGACGAAATTGTTCGCCGGTCGGGGTCCCAACACTGGAGAAAAGTGGTGCCCCTGCCGAAGGAGGCGCCCCCGCTGAAGGTGGCGCGCCTGCTGAGGCTCCAGCACCCGATGGAGTCCCGGAGTGGCCTCCACCTAAAGGACGAGAAGAGGCTTTAGAAATGTAATCAGGAAGTTCATTAGAACCCTTACACCAAACAATACGTCGGGAGACACATTGGTCCTTCCCGCGATAGTTGTAGTAGCCCGCCTTCAGGACACGAGGAGTTTCCCCTCGAAGGACTCGTTTGACGTCGGCGATGCGGGCCTCCATGGTTGAATGAATCAACTCCTTCGGGACCATGCTCCTGTACGATTTAATAGCAAGGCGGAGCTTTTTACCTTCTTCAGCGTTCTTGACGTCGAAGAGCTTGTCCACATCCACACGGCTCCGCTTTGGCCTCTCCGCGGAAGGAGACCCCGATGGAGCAGCGGCCTTCTTGGCGGACTTCCTCTTCCGCGTGGGGCGGACAGCATCGGTCTCCCCCTGCTTAAGGATTAGATTGGTCAGCATGGATACCTTCTTGGCTTCAAACAGTAAAAGAAAAAGGGTTAGAGATTTACCCAGGAAACCATATTGGAGGGGCCGTCGAAAAGCTGCCCCCCGGAAACTACGTCGAGGAGTCAGATCCTGGCATTCACCAGGTCCCGCTCCACGAGAGAATTGGCGTCGAGGGGAGTGTAGGACTCCCCCCACCAGTAAAGCTGGATGAGCTGAAGAGTCAAGAAGTCTTCGTCGGTGTAGGTGCGGAAGGCGGGAGGAGAATCCGCTTCCACCTCCCATCGGGGCCATGGGATCGAGGAGTTTTGGATGAAGAAGTAGCTCCTCTTCCACCCGCTGTTGTCAGACCCCGTGTCGACCAGGAGTCCCCGACCCTTGACCACCTTCCAGGTGTCATTGGTCTAGTTGCACAACCCGAGTTGTGTCTTGTTCCACTTCGGCATCCGGGGGTAGAAGGCGCAAACCCCCGCCTCGTTACACTTCATCCCATAGAAGGTCCTGAAGAGCTTGAGGCTGTATACCCACTTCTGTCGGAAGCAGAGGCCCTGGAAGGCGTTCCACAGGCGAATGGCGTGCGGAGAGAAGTTGGTCGGATGAGTCTTGTAATGCTGGCTCTTCTCAACCAGATTGTTGAGAGATATAAGAGTGTAGGGAATCTGATCCCCGCTTATATTTGCCCCGTAGAGACAAATACCTCCCCTTTCCGGGGACGAGTAACCTCAAGGTTACCCGAGGGGCGGGGCCTGGGATACGGGAAACGAGGTTCCCAGGTAGAAGTGATGCATCCCTGCCGGAGAGCCGCATCATAAGCGGTGCTGGAAATTTCATTCAGAGCATAGTCGAAGTTGAAGGGCTTCCTTCCCTCGGAACCAGATTCACTGTCTGAAATCAACCATGGAAAGGGACATTGGGTTTTCCGGGAAATTGCAAACAAACCAAGCAGAAATAAAGGGAGAAGATAGGCGAACAATAAAGAAGAAACCCTTACCAGACATGATGATTGGAGGTTGGAAGGACGAACTCGACGTTGCTGGAAAGGTGATCGGAAAAGCACTGAGGTCTTCGGAATCGCAAGAGCTTGAATTCGCAGAGAAGTTGCAGAGAGCTTTTGAAAATTTGGAGACGGTAAAAGTGAAACTGTGCCCACGGTTAGGGTTTTATAGGCGAAGAGGACAGTCGAAGGGACGCTTTGATCTGAATCGTCGAAATTGAAGCGTTCTGATCTGAACCGTTGAGATGAAACGTGCAGAATGGCAACGGACGCAATGATGAAACAGCCTGAAAAACACTTTTCAGAAAAAGCAGGCGCGAAAAATCAGGCACAGGTACTGAAGACGTCGCTTCGTTATCTGCTGCATTTAATGGCTGGGGAACCGAGGAGTCCTCTCGGATTTGGCAGTTATCCACAAGATATTGAGGAAACGTGAACGAGAAAACTTGTACTAAGTGACTATGCCAAGGGAAAGATCCCCGACTCCGACCACGGGAGGTCGGGAGTTGAAAGACACGACGAACTGTAAGTCCCTCATGTCTTGGGGGCAAATGATGGTTTCCGCTATGGCCGTTAGGCCCTTTAACGGTGAGGAAACGGCGAATAGGCCCACTGGGCCCTAAAATGGAGGTCGAGAAGACCAAAGGTGAAGGGTCCCGACGTAGGGAGTCTCGATGATGAACGGTCCCGACAGAGTCGGTCCCGATAGATGAGCTGGAAGCTTCCGATGAGAAGCCTTTAAGTGGGCCCCGATGACGAATCCCTGAGAATGATTGGCCCTGTCACGATGACGAGGGGCCCCGAGCGGTGACACAACGAGATAACTCTAGAGTCACCGATGTTAGTCGGGACTTGCTATCAGAGGTTAAGGTCGAGATACGCGGGGCGTGGCCGAGATACGCGGAGCGTGGCCGAGATACGCGGGGCGTGGCCGACATAAGCGAGATCATGGCCTAGATAGGCGGGATCGTGCCCGAGATACGCGGAATACGGGCTAACCACCCCAACGGTTCACCAGGTAACTGAGGTACCTCTCCGCCTATAAAAAGGTAGAGGTCACCATAGATCAATTACGTTTTTGAGATACGTTACTTGAGATTACTGCTTGCCAGTCCACACGAGATAATCATTTAAGCATCGGAGAGGGATTCTGGGTCACCGCCCGGTCTATCCCCTCTTGCAGGATTGCGTGGAGCAAAGGACCTAGGATCATCGTCAGAGATCGTACCGGAGTTCCACCGTGATCCAACAGGTACCACATGTTTGCAAAAATTACACTGTTCATACCACTAGTATTTTTTCGTACCGAATTGGTACCATATGTTTCCAAACCTTACTGTTTTGGTACCTCCGTTAGGGTTCTGTCAAAAACAGCCGTTAAATGGCATGTGCTATGCACGTGACCAGCCCAAAACTTTCAGCGGGGGCGCCACCCTCCGACGCCCGGGTCGGAGAGCCCCTCCTTTCACTTCCTGCTCCGAGAGGATCGGGGACTGAAGATGCCCCGACAGACGGTCAGTTCCGTCGGGTGGTTGACCTGGACGTTTCTCACTCTTCTGAGGAGGCGAGTGAGGGTCCAGCCCTGATTCGTCGTCAGGGGGTGAGGCAGGCCCCGTTGGAGCCGACTCCTGAAGGGCTGCCTCCATCTTCCCCGGCACAACAGCATTCGCCGGTCTTGAGTCTAACTCCTGAAGGGACGACTAGGTCTCATGGCGGCTCGGAGGAACGCACCTCCGACACTCAGGTCTTCCTTCCCCCTCTCCCCTTATACGGGACTTTTTATCAGCTTTACACCCCCGACCAGGCAGCGGCTCCCTGGACCCCAATCGAGTCATTGCGGGAGGTCCCGCTGCGTCGGGACAATATATCACCGGAACTGGGCCTGCACCTGCTGGCAGGTTCAGTTCCGCCGTCTATGAAGCTTCCGCTCTCCTTGGCTCGAGAGGACATCCATACGGACATTCGCAACATGGCCGTTCGTCGTGTGGAGGTAAGGCTTCCTGTTTTTACACTTAGTATATAAGGGAAAAATATTCTCGTGTACTGACCTCTTCCTTTCTTTTTCACAGGAAATGGAGAACCAACACCGCTGTTTCGGGTATATCCTAGCCCTTGAGGAGGCCCTTGAGCAGGAGCGAGCCAAGGCGGCCCCCGAGGTCTTGGCCAAGCTCGAGGAGGACTTGGCGGCCTCCGAGTCGTCGACGGGCAAGCTGGTTAAGGAGCAGGCCCTCCTTAACCAGAAGACTCGGGACCTTCTGAGGCAGGTCCACGACTTCGAGCGGTTGCTGAAGCAGGAGCGACAAAAGCTCAAGGAAGAGCAGCAGGGGCGCGCGGAGGATCGGGACAGGCTCGTCCTCGAGAAGAAGGCCCTTGAGGACGTCAAGGCGGGACTGGAGGCTGAGAAGGTCCTTCTCGCCAATCGGTCCCAACAGATGGAGCGGGAACTCGTTGAGTTTCCCACCAAGCTGGCCGAGGCTGAGGCCAAGGGTCGGGAAGATTATCGGGGCTCCGATGATTTCAAAGTGTACGCGGTGAGGTTCTGTAACGCGGAGATGGAGACCACCTTTCTTAATGCTGTCGAGGAGCTCCATCTGGAGTATGGTAGTGCCATCGACTTCACCAATTTTCAGACTCTCGCCCCCTTCGCGGAGAGGTATTTCAACCTTTCGGAGGAGAGTGATGAGGCCAACACCCCCGAGAGAATGGCGGGTGCTGAAGGCACGGTGGAGCCTCCAAGTGCAGACCTCCCGACAGCTGATCCCCCGACAACCGACCCTTCACTTGCTGACCTCCAAGGGTCCGATCCTCCCGCGGCCAGTCTTCCAGGATCCAATCCTCAGATCGCAGAGCCTTATGCCACGGACCTCGTGGACTCTGCTACTCTCGACGCTGCCAAGGATCAAGCTTAACGTTTTATTTTTGATCCTTGTAATTTCCTTCGTTTGTCGTGAACCTTTTAGGCCTTTATAATATCAATCCCTTTTGGTTCCGATTATCGCTGCACCACTTAAGGTATAATAACCACGCCACTTAAGGCGATTCGATCATACCACTTAGAGTGATTTCGACGCGTCACTCAAGACATTTTATCCACCCCACTTAAGGCGATTTAATCGTGCCACTTAAGGCAATTTATCCACACCACTTAAGGCGATTTAATCGTGCCACTTAAGGCAATTTATCCACACCACTTAAGGCGATTTAATCGTGCCACTTAAGGAAATTTATCCACGCCACTTAAGGCAAAACCACGCCACTTAAGGCGATTTATCCACGCCACTTAAGGAAAAACCACGCCACTTAAGGCGATTTAACCACGCCACTTAAGGCGAAACCGCACCACTTAAGGCGAAACCACACCACTTAAGGCGATTTAACCACGCCACTTAAGGCGATTTAACCACGCCACTTAAGGCGAAACCGCCCCACTTAAGGCGAAACCACACCACTTAAGGCGATTTAACTACTCCACTTAAGGCGATTTAATCACACCACTTAAGGCGATTTAGCTACACCACTTAAGGCGATTTAATCGGAAGCAACCTCTTTATTCATTGATGGCTCAAAACCACTGAAAGAATGCTTCAACACATTGCCATCGAGGTCTTCCAACTTATACGCATTTCGAGCTGGCATCCCCACGACCTTATAAGGTCCTTCCCATTTTGGTGACATCTTGTTGAGCCGATCCAAAAGGGTAAATTCGTTCCGACGCCAGACCAGTTCCCCGACAAAGAACTGTCGAGACTTGACTCGTCGATTATAATATCGGGCCGTTGCCAAGCGCATCCGAGCCTGGCCCCCCTCGGCATTCCGCCTCTTCTCTTTGACCAAGTCCAAGTCCAGACGCCTCATTTCATCATTCGACAGAGGTTTATAATACCTCGTCCGATGGAATGCCACAGCTATTTCAACGGGAGCATCTGCCTCCGTGCCATAAACAAGGCCAAACGGAGTCTCCCCCGTCGATCGTTTGGGTGTTGTTCTAACAGCCCAAAGCACGTTTTCCAGTTCGTCCAGCCATTTGCCCTTCAAGGCGTGGACCCTCTTCTTCAGGCCATCCATCACGATCTTGTTGGCTGACTCCACCTGTCCATTGGTTTGAGCATAATGGACAGAGGCTGTCCGATGCTCAATTTTCAGTTCCTCCAGGTACTCCTTCCATTGGGCCCCGTTAAACGGAGGGCCGTTATCACTGATCAATGCCTTAGGGATCTCGTATCGGGATATGATATGGGTCTTTTGCAACTGAAAGGGGTCCCACCAAATCGATTCCCCATTGCGCGAAGGGCCATTCACTCTTGATGGACGTCAGATAGGCCGCTGGAGCCACGATATTCGGGGCGTACCTCTGACAAGCCTCACAGGATCGGACTAGCATCGTTGCCTCCTTGTTCATCGAGGGCCAATAATAGCCTAGGTTCAGAACTTTCCTCACGACGGATCGGGCACCTTCATGACAAGCCGAGTATCCTTCGTGCACCTCCCTAAGGATCCGATCTCTGTCGGGCTCAGCCACACATTTCAGGTAAGGAGTTAAATACCCCTTTTTATACAGCTGTTTGTCCACCATCACATAATCGACCGCGATTCGGCGTAATTTACCGGCTGCTACTTCATCATCGGGGACTGCCCCCGTAGTCAGGTGTGCGGCTATCGGGGTCATCCAAGTGGGCTCCTCCGATCCGATCTCAATGGCACATACCTCTGATTGATCGGTGGTTGACACGATCACCTTCTCCAAGAAGTGCACCTTCCGACTTTCATCAAGGGGTGCCCCCAAGGCGAACTTGCTCAGGGCATCTGCTTCCACATTATCCTCCCTTGGGATCGCCTCAATATCAAAGCTCTTGAAACTCTCCTTCAAGGTTTGCACCTCCTGAAGGTACTTTTTCATCATCGGGCTCTTTGCTTCGTATCGACCCTGGACTTGGTTCACAATCAGGCTAGCATCGCACTTCACCTTTAAGTGACCAACTCCCGTGCCTTTGGCAATCTTGAGGCCGGTGATGAGAGCCTCATATTCAGCTTCATTGTTGGTGGCCCTAAACGTCAAGGCCAAGGCATATCGAAGGAGCTCGCCTCCACCTGGCGGTATCAGTACAAACCCTGCTCCCTATCCTTCTGACTTTGAGGAGCCATCGGTATACATCTCCCAAGTATCTTCGTTATCGGGCTGTTCTGACTGCTCTGCCATCGGGACTTCCATGGTTGCCCCCTCTACAGGACCCGCTTCATCTAGATCGGGGGCTGTAGACTCTGCTATGAAATCCGCCAACGCCTGGCCCTTAATAGCCGTTCTCGGAGCAAAGTGGATGCGGAACTCACTAAGCACGACCGCCATTTCACTAAGCTCCCCGACGCATCAGGTCGGTTCAAAAAAAAAATTTCAAGGGCTGATTCGTCAAAACAGTAATCTCATGCGCATGGAAGTAAGGTCTCAGCTTCCGAATAGTAACAATCAACGCATAAAGATACTTCTCAACGACGGGATAATTCATTTCAGACTTGGCGAGTGCCTTTCTTACATAATAGACGGGGACTTGGTTACCCTCTACGACTTTCACTAAGACAGAGCTAACAACAAATTCAGAAATAGCCAAATACATGTAGAGTGGCTCGCCTGGAATGGGCTTCGCCAACGGCGGGAGGGTGCGGAGGTGCTGCTCTAGTGCCTGGAACGCCTCTTCGCACTTGGCGGTCCACTCAAACTTCTTGTTGGCCCTTAGCACTTCAAAGAACGGCATGGATCGGTCGCTTGCCTTGGACAAGAAGCGGTTCATCGCGGCTAGTCGGCCATTCAGCACCTGCACCTCCCGATGGTTCGTCGGGGACTTCATCTCCTCAATCGCATTCAGCTTCTCAGGGTTCACCTCGATTCCCCTCTGGCTCACCATGAAGCACATAAATTTCCCTGAGTGCACTCCGAAGGCACACTTGGTCGGGTTCAAGCGAACTTGATGAAGCCTCATTCGCTCGAACGCCGTGGCCAAGTTGTGAACATGATCCTCGGCCTGTCGGGACTTTACCAGCATATCGTCCACATAGGCCTCCATCGTTTTCCCCAGCATATCCCCTAACAGCTTGTTCACCATCCTCCGATAAGTTGCACCTGCATTGATCAGTCCAAAGGGCATGACATCATAGTGATAGATGTCGCTATCAGCATAAAAGGCGGTATGGGTGGCGTCCTCCTTGGACATCTTGATCTGATTGTAGCCGGAGTAGGCATCCATAAAGCTCAGCAACTCATGTCCCGATGTTGCATCCACCAGCTGGTCGATCCTCGGGAGCGGATAGCAATCCTTCGGGCATGCTTTGTTTAGGTCGCGGAAATCAACACTTGCCATTGCTCTTCTACACCAGGACTGGGTTGGCGACCCAGGTTTGGAATCGGAGCTCCTTGATAAATCTAGCATCGAGCAACCTGCCCACCTCTTGCTGGATCGCGATCTTCTTGTCGGCACCCATCGGGCGCCTCCTCTGTGTAATCGGTTTGATCGCGGGGTCAATCTTCAGCTCATGAGTAATCACATCGGGGCTGATTACTGGCATGTCACTCGGGGACCAGGCAAACAGCTCCTTGAACTCCTTCAACAGATCAATCAGTTCTTGGGCCGTCTCCTCAGTCAGAGCAGACCCGATTTTCACCTTCCTCTGAGGTCCGTCAATCTCGACCTCCTTCAAATCCTCCATCGGGGCGGGACGCCCAAACTCCTCTCTGGGATCAGCATCTGTCTGGAAAATAGTCATAGCCTCTCGATTCCTCCTTCGGGTGGCATTGAAATAGAACTTCCTGGAGGCCACCTGATCGCCCTGGACCTCTCCGACTCTGTGCTCGGTCAAAAACTTCATCTTCTGATGGACAGTTGAGGAAATTGCCCCCAACGAGTTGATGGTGGTCCTCCCGATAATTGCATTGTAAGTCTCCGCAGACTCGACCACCACGAACTCCATGTCCCTCTTCTCCGACTTCCAACCACTACCGAACTCGACCGGTAAGGTAATCATCCCCACCGGGTAAGAGGTAGAGCCAGAAATCCGACCATCAGGAAGTCCGCAGGCTTCAAATCCTTCTTGATTTTTCCCATGGCCTGCAACGCATCCATGAACAAAATGTCGGAGGAGCTCCCTCCATCAATCAAGATTCACTTCATCTCGTACCCATCCACGTTCAGGGTCACGACCAAAGCATCATCGTGCGGGGTCTCCACACCTATCAGGTCCTCCGCTGAGAAGGGGATCACCATCTCTTCCTTCGGAGTCCAAGTTCGGGCCCTCTTGCCCAGCACCACATCAATGGGAATTCGAGAAGCATAGACCTCCCGAGATGCCATGGTATCTCCTCCCGCAGCAAGTCCCCCATGAATCACATTAATGGTCCCCCGCTTCTCCTTGCGGGCATTGGAAGACTCAGGCTTATCCTTCTTCAGGGATCGACCGCGGGATAGGGAATGGGACCGCGATCGGGACCGGGAACGGGATCAACTCCGTCGCCCAGCCACAAATTCCTTGAGCTTTCCCTTCTGGATCAGCTTCTCAATCTCCTTCTTCAACCCCCGACAATGGTTAGTGTCGTGACCGCTGGCACGATGAAAACGACAATAACGATCGGTGCGGGCTCCCATGAACTCTCCATCCTTCTTCGAGGGGTAGTGATACCCTGTCGGTCCATCACCGCCAACACAGCACCCATGGAGCAAATGAGAGGAGTGTAACGGTCCTCCCGTTTGTCCGACTTCGAGGGACGCTTGTCTTCCCTCCGATCGGGACGGCCTCGACCCCGACTGCTCTCGGGTTTATCTTTCCTCCTGCGATCGTCCGAGGGCTTAAACGACTGCTTCCCCTTGTTCGATTTCGGAGGATCAAGGTCTCCGGTAGCTATCTTCGACTCCTGTACGTCGATTTGTTGCTTCACTCTCTTCTGCAACGCCTCCATGTTCCACAGAGCCTTCTCTGCCACGCTGTGCATCAGGTCGGAACCATACGGTGCAGTCAGGTTCCGAATGAAGGTACGGATGGTTTCTCCCTCCGACATCTCCTCATCAATTTCGGCCACGCTGGCAGTGTACCTATGGTAATCTGTACCATCGGGCCTCTGTACCACCTCAGCCAGGGACCTCGCGCTTTTCAAGAGATGCCGACGGCCCTGGTACTGCTGGATGAAACGATCATGCATCTGGGTCCAGGTAGAGATGCATCCTGGATGAAGGCTAAAGAACCACGTCAGAGCCCTCTCACCTAGTGTGCCCGGGAACAGAACGCACACTATATCGTCATTCGGGGCTCTGCCTAGACAAGCCATGAAATGCTTCTGGACATGGCGAGCTGGATCTCCTTCGCTATCATACTCCTTTATTTTCGGGATACCAAGTCCTGGTGGGGCAGTGGTGTTCACCAATCGGGGGACAAAGGGATGAGTGGATCGATCCCTCAGCTCCGACATCATCTTCTTCTTGTCTCCCATACAGATGTTCACAATCTTCACCACCTGGTCGGGGGTGATAGGACCATTAAGAGGGATGGTCCTATGCTGCACCGGTCCAGGCCCATCAATCACGAACTGCTCCGACTGAGCGGGCTCCTTGCCCTTGTCCTGGTGCTCGGGTTGGGCCTCCTGCCCGTCCCGATTCTCCCTCAGCGGAGGCGGAGGCAACTCCTCCTCTTTCTTCTTGGCAGCCTCCCTTCGGTCCAGGAGAGCCTCCATAGTCTCCAGGAATATTGGCATGGCATCCATCACAGCCTTTGCCAAGTCCGCCTTTGTAGGGGCATCCCGGTCCTTCCTCGGGATCTCTTCCCTGTCCTCCAATGAGTTTCGAACGGAATCCTCATGATCATCATGATGCCCCCCTGTTTGGGAACCGGCAGGGGGAGGATCATCCCGATCAACTCTGCGCTCCGGCAGCCCTGAATTCAGAGTTCCAGCAGGGTAGCGGGAACCGCCGGATTGCCCTTGTTTCTTCTTATGCTTGCCAGCCATCGATCGGGTAGAAGCTATCTTTGCTTTTTGTTACGATTCCCACAGACGGCGCCAATGTTGGATCACGGTTGGAACTCCTGCACGTTCTTGACGGAAGTCCGAACTCCTTTACTCCAAGTAATCCTGCAAGAAGGGGATAGACGGGGCGGTGACCCAGAATCCCTCTCTGATGCTTAAATGAGTATCTCGATGTAGGCAAGCAAGTATGAAGGTATGAGTGTGTAAATCAGCGTATCTGAGTTCTGAGGTAACTCCTTCCTTTATATAGGGGAGGGGTTACCCCAATTACCTGTCGAGGTAACTGCCAGGGGCAGTTAGCCCACGTTCCGTCTTTTCAGGCCACTCCCCCACTATGCTGATAGTGGGCGTGTTTCTCGGCCTCATCCTCTGGTGGCAAGTCCCGACGGAAGTCGGGGACTCTAGAGTTATCTCCTTTGGTCACCGCTCGGGGCCCCTCGTCATCGGGACAACATCGGGGCCTACTTAAAGGCATATCATCGGCGCCTACTCAAAGGCATATCATCGGGGCCTACTTAAAGGCATATCATCGGGAGCGCACAGTTCATATATCGGGACCCCTCACATTGGCCTTCTAGGCCTCTTTTGGAGCCCAGTGGGCCTACTTCACCGTTTACTCGTCGTTAATGGGCCTAACAGCTATATCGAAACCCTTCAAACATAAAATGACTAAAGCACAATGTATCATTTAAAGTAAACACACGTCAGGTAGGGGTCGAACCTACGACTTTCATATTAGAAAACAGACGCTCTATCCACTGAGCTACAGGCGCACATATTCTCAAAACAAGAAACAATTTAAACTCAAAAGCATTAACGAAATAAATAAGTTACGAAATTGATTTCATTAAATCGACTTCTCATTTTAAATGAATTTTGGTTACAATTAATATGAATGAATCAATATTGTCATAACTTGACCGGACCGGCGGTCCAACCAGAAGTCGCATCCCTAAACTGTCTGATTTGATGAAAGAATGAAATACATGTGAACATGGTTCAACTGTTTGATTTTTATTAAACCGGCCGTTTTGAGCTACCTAGTCGAGTTATGGGTTAACTAAGTCGACACTGGAGACGAGGAGGCGGGGGTACTTATTAATCACTTGTCGAAGATTCTTTTCCAGACCGTTGAGATCATGCTAAAAAGAGGCGAAGAGGGGGCGAATCCGAGAGGAGATGCCTGCAGTGAGGAAGAAAGCTCGGTCAGTAGGAAAGATAAGGGATATGCTTCTTGTTTAATGGTATAAAATTAAGTGACATTTCATACTCTGGAGAAGTTTTCTTCTGTGGTTCGATGTCTGAAGAGGAGGCTTAGAGCATGAGTGTTTCATTTTTTTTTAGCACAAAGGGATTAGAGACGTGTAACAACGACGATCCAGCACCCGGTTTGAGGCAAGTCTAAGTAGAACTAGCGGCCCAAGCCAGTGGAAGCGCCGATGATGAGGCGACCTTGCCACGAAGGCCGTCCCATGTCTCGATGAGATTGCGTTTTTTCCTTGGGATTCTATAAGCTTCATCGCTATCTAATATGACTCAACAAGGTTCCACTCATTATTCACGCCACAACTTGTTCGTTGAATTTCCGCAATGGCCTTCTACGTCTCTCTCTGATGTTACCTGATGGATATATGCTCAAACCGCATAAACCGACATAATACACTTCTGAGGTACAAAAAGGTTCGGACACGCGACACACGCGTCCGGACCGGACCTCCAGAATTCCCTAGACGACCCGGATCACGCCAGGATCGTCCGAACCCGACCTGACCCGAGTCGTCGTCTGCAGCGCGTGTATCCCATTTGTGACCTCACACCAAGTTAGAATTTTCTAATAGCCAACCTCGATCTAACCAGACGACGGTTCATACTTTCCTTTAAACCGGCGTCGAACCGCGAAAAAACCGGGATCGGTTCTTAGGTTGCCTATAAATAGGGAGCCTAGGCCATCCTTTTACTTTACATTCACTTGAGATTGGCTTAAGAGCTCTGCCTTCTCTCTAGCTTTCTCTCTCTAGAATTCTCATTTTAGCATCGGAGAGGGCTCAACCGGCACAACCCCCCCTCCGTGCTGGTAACTTCCCCTCTATGCAGGTCCGGACGACAAGCTCGAAAGTTAGTAGTGTGGAGTTGAAGGACCGAGTACAGCAAACAAAGCGAAGATTTGTCGAGTCCGTCAGATCAAGCGGGTTCGGACGAAACATTTGGCGCCGTCTGCAGGATTCGATTAAACAAGCAGTCGCTCCACAGTGATAGCAAGATGGAAAACATACATATGATTCATGGAGGCTTTGGCACGGAAGGCGAGTTATCATACGAACGAGAAGTGTTCGCCTCACAGATGATGCAAAAGCCTTAAGAGAACCAACAAGAAGATGTCGTCATGGAGGATATCATTGGCTTTTCAGCAAGGGACAAGGAGCACATTGTGTAACCACATAACGACGCCCTAGTCATAAATATGATAATAAACGACATGGACATCTAGCGCATACTGGTAGATGTTGGAAGCTCACTAAACATCCTCACGAAGGCTATAGTCTTGGCTTTGGGAAGGAAGAAGTGTGATAAAGAAATGAACTCACCACTAGTGGGATTCATGGGAGATGCAAGTTATCCACTAGGAACAATAACGCTACCAGTCATTTTAGGGTCAGGCAGGCAGCAACTCCAGATAGATGTACCATTCGTGGTAGTGGACAAACTCGATACATACAACGGCATTCTGGGATACACAACCATGAACGTGTGGGGTATGATAGCGTCGACAGCACACCAGAAGATTAAGTTCCCAACAATAGCCGGGATTGGAGAAGTGAGGGGAAGCCAGCAGCTGTCAAAAGACTGCTACAATTTGGCACTTCAACATAATGTCAAGATGGACAACAGTGGAGTACCCACCATTGACGAGGACCCAAGGAAGGATCGTGCTCGCCCAGCACCAGTTGAAGAATTACGCGAAGTCAAGATTGAAGAACCAGATAGAATGGTCCGAGTGGGCGCATCACTGTCAGAAGACGAAATAATAGAGATCACAACACTCTTAGTGGAGTACAAGGAGCTGTTCGCATGGTATCCAAGTGACATGCCTTGAATAAGCCCAAACGTTTTCTCCCACAAGCTCAACATAAAACCTAGAACCAGAGTCGTGGCACAGAAACTGCAACCACTGGGAGGTGACAAGAAGTTAGCAATCCGAGAAGAAGTAGGAAAGCTGCTTGACGCATGCTTTATTGAAGAATCCCGGTACCAAACTTGGGTGGCGAACCCTGTACAGGTTCCTATGTCCAAAGGCAATATGAGAATGTGCATCGACTACAGGGACCTTAACAATGCATGCCCTAAAGATTCCTACCCTCTCCCAAGGATTGATCAGCTGGTCGACGCCACCGCGGGTCACGAGTTGATGACTGTGATGGACACATACTCCGGATACAACCAGATCCCGATGTTCAAAGATGACGCACCGCACACTATGTAAACACCTAATTTTGGTACGCGTGACACATACGTAGCATGTTAAAAATGTTATGTGTAACGCGTTTAAAAAATGAAGTATTTAAATATGGAAGGTCACGGGGTTGCCAAAAATAGGCTCAGTTTAAACTAGGACAATACATATGGAATAAATATGATGTAATAAATCAGAAAATATATAATATATATATTTATATATATTTTTTCGGATTTAATAGGGTGAATATTGAGGGAATATTGATTTTCCAATTTTTGGGTGTCAATTTACCAATAAATAGGTACCTATTCTATGTAAAACACACAGAAAAAAGACAAGAATAAAAATATTATTATTTGTGGAAATTCGTGCAAAAGTTTTTTTTAAAAAAAAAAAAAACTCTCCCTCCCTCCTCTGCAAATCACCGACGCCGCCCCACTTCAGCTCACCGGAAGGGAGCTTCCCGGCGTCTCCATCCTGCTGCCACCTCGAATCGCGCCGCCCCGACTTTCCAGGTCCACCGGTCGATCGCTGCCGCCGTCGCGAGCTCCGGTCACGTCGCTTGTCCCACATCTGCCGGATCACTACATGCCTAATGAATATATGTGTATAATATATGATTATTAAATTCTTCTAGGATTTTGAGCATGTTTAACGTTAATTAGATTTTATTTCAATTAGGGAATCTAGGCGAATAATAGGTTTTTAGGTTTAATTTTGCCGATGTTAAATATTTCGCACGAAATTAGTTTAATTTTAAAACTGGCAAATATGTTAATTAAGTACCGAAAGGGCGTGATTAGAATTTTTTTTTTTTTAATTCGTAACAGAACCCCCGAACCCAAATCTTTGAACGCAGACCAATTAATTGCTTAGGTGCTAATTTGTTTTTACCTAGGTAATTTAGTTTCCTAGTTAGCCGTAATTAGCTAGTGGCGACTCTTTTCAAAATCCACGTTTTCAAAACGTAATTCGCCGTAGGTCAGATTTTTAGGGTCCGACAATTTGACGACTCTGCTGGGGACAACTTTGAGGGTTCAGGCTTTGTGTATTTTCTTATTTGCCATTTTTTTAGTTTATTTGTGTATAACTCTGTTATTCTAACTTTGGGTTTTTATGTGGTAGGTGCGGAACTTTTTTATTTTACTAACTTATGTTTCTTTGTTGAATCCGTACACACACCACTTTACAGTAATCACCAAAACGCCTAAAACCCAGGGCGACTAGGAACCCCAGAGGTTTAGTACGGTACGACCGGAGCGGCTGGGCCGCCGGTACGGCTCGGAAAAACTCTACTCGCTTGTGAAGGTCCTATGATCCCTATGATGGGGTGAGGAAACCACCTTGTCGGGAACCTATCAGTGGAGCTTACCTCGTAGAACAAAGCAAAAACACACACCTGAAGCTTCGATCCCGCCGCTTTGCGTACTTGCGTGTGTTCTTATTCTAATTGTTCTCGACCCCTAGAATTTTTCATATATAGGACATGGGTCTCGATGTAATCTTTATTTTTTGTACCATATGTAATTGTACAACGCGCATTAATGGAGATTTACGTTACAAGCATGCATCATATTTTCAAAAAATGTGTCATTCGAATCGTCATTTCTAAAACGCTTTACACGCCATTTTCGGTAAGAATGGAACGACTACTTAACTTCACTCATATCACGGCCCTACAATTTTTCAAGGCTGGCGTTGACCAGGTTCGGACCAGCATGATGGATGCAGAGCAAAGCTTTTGGAGAAATACTGTGTAGAGTGGAGTGCTGTAATCATTCAAAATAGAAACGTCAGGGTTAAGTGCTCGTTCCAAAATCCGAACAAGTGGTAAAAATCAGATCCATTTTGAAAAACCTTGTCGCATTACCATCGCTCGGATTATGGGGCAAGTACTCGACGCTCATTGACCGAGTTCTGAGTTGTGTAAAGTGTCTTAGAAACATATTTTACAAAGCATTTTTTAAAAGATGAGGAGTTGAATGACACATTACTTTCAAAACGACCATGCATGATATCTATTGTTCCATATTCTGAATATCAGATTTTTCATTGCAGGTTACTGGCCATCACGTGACAAACCACTAACATGGAGGACGCTCAAAGGATCCAGCAACAAGAGGAACGAATATCCGAGATCGAGACGGATAATGCTAAAATGCATCAGGATATGGCATCCATGTCGGCAAACATGGAGCGCATCATGGAACTCCTCGGGGCTCGATCAACTTACAATACTCTAAAACCGGCCTTGTTGACAGCGACCTCGAATCCAGAATCCTCCACAACACCTGTGGCGAATACCGGACCTCCAATGCTGGCTGCAACCGTGCTTCCCGACGCAACGGTAGAACCTCCTCATGACCAACCCCCTGTTTTGGTCATTCCTGATCAATCTGCATCGAAGCCGCATGTCCTCCCGAAACCGACGGTAATGTATGGGAATGTTAACCAAGGAGGTGCAATCGGCACAAATGCAGCCACATCATCACCTGTCATCGAATCCGAACAGGATCGCCGCTTGAAGAAGATGGAGGAAAAGATGAAGGTTATGTCCGGACTTGAGCAGTATGGAGGCATTTGTTACTCCGACCTATGCCTTTTCCCCGACATGTCAAGACCGGAGAAGTTCAAAGTCCCCGACTTCGAGAAGTATGATGGCACCGGTAATCCCATTGTCCACCTGAGGATTTACCTTGCAAAGATGGCCCCTTATCGGCAATATGAGAAGTTCTTGATCCAGACGTTCCAGGAGAGCCTGAAAGGAGCAGCTTTGGTTTGGTTCGTGAGCTTGCCGGTGATATCTCAACGTGGGAAGAGATGGCTAACACTTTCGTTCACCAATATAAATTCAACTTGGATATAGCTCTGACTCGCATGGACCTCCAAAGCATGGAGATGGAAGGGGGGCAATCATTTAGAAGCTATATGCAGACTTGGAGAGAGAAAGCCGCTGAAGTCCGACCACCACTAGAAGACGCAGAAGCTGTATCCATATTCATCGGCACTCTTAAAGGGGCATATTACTCCCATTTGTTGGGGCATGTTTCAGCCAACTTCACTGATTTGGTGAAATCCGGAGAAATGGTAGAGCATGGCATTCGAACTGGAAAACTTGAAGACCTCTCCAGGAGTCAACAAGAAGATGTAGCCAAAAAGGGAGGCTCCAAGAACTGGTCGTCCAAAGACGCAACGGTAGGTGCACTCTACCAGACACAAGCTCCGCAAACCCCCGTTGTGGGTGGACCTGAAAACCGGGCTATGAACAAGGTGCGGGAGTCTAGAAAATTCACACCTTTACCAGTGTCGGCCACCGAAGTATATCAGAAAGCACTTGTTCAGTGTCTCATTGGTCCTGAGGTTTGGAAGACCACTTCAAGGATACCCAGCAATGATCCAAACTCGAAGTGTAAGTTTCGCATGGGGATAATTGGTCATTCAACCGAGGATTGCTCGCGTCTGAGGCACAAGATCCGGGATCTCATTGACCATAAGCGTTTGATTCTTAACGCAGTTCCGTCGGCCGATGCCAACACCCCTTCGGCTTCGTCCACATGATTTCTCTCAGCGTTACATTCGTTTTTTTAGCGATGAATAAAATTTTCAGTTATGTACTCCTTGCGCGGCAGGATCATGAGCTTCGCATAGGAAAGAGGGATATTATCGTGATCTAATCAATATAAATAAATCCCTATATTTGAGTTTGTTTAATTGGTTTTCTTTTTTTAGGAATGAGGCAAGTCGATTGACAATTCAGTCTTTTCTTGAGTCGATGTTCCCAAGTCATGGACTACCAAGCCCGTCAAGACGGCCGACAAAGGATTCAAATCACCCAATGATCAAAATCTCCATACAGGGAATACATGCGCCTTCCCGAACCAAGCCGTACATCCATTATATGGTGACGTCTAAACTGGTCAACCAAATGGCATATCCCCGTTCAGATCGAGCACAACCGCTATATGAATAAAAAACGGAAGATGAAACAGATCCATTCATATATGGAGCAAATTTCCATTAGAGATGTCGGGCACCCAGGTAAGGGAAGTGTGATCAATTATATCCCCGAAATTTGATTTGTTCCTTACTCATTTTGCAGCTCGGATAATCATCCAAATCAAAGCTCGTGAAAATCATATCTCGTGCATGACCATTTGCGACGAGTCGAACCCAATAGTGCTAGCCATAGGGCATCCCCAGAAGAGATTGAGCAATAACCGGGGCACTTGAGAAACCGAGATAAGAAATCACTGTCTACGTCATCCATTGGTTGTAAGGTCCATCCAGGGCGTCGATACGATCGACATATTTTGACTCAATCATCTGAGTCCTTCTCTAGAAGATGTTTTGAATGAGAAATTTCAGATTTTGCCACTAGGGGCATGTACATAATTGTTTATTATTTTCGTTAAATTTTCGTTTTCAAAAAAAAAAAAAAAAGCAAGCAAAAATGGCAAAAAAAAAAACTCATTTTTTTAGGGTCACAGCCACCCTTTAATTGGCTACCGATAAAAATAAAGAGAGTGATCATGCATATTGAGAGCAGTGAATAAAAGGGTCACAATTTTCCCTAAATCAACTACAGATAAAAAGGGTCACAATCGTCCCTAAAACGACTACAAAGAAAGGGCCACAGCCACCCTTCAAATGGCTACAGATAAAGAGCGCTCCTGCATCGTCAAAGGCGGGAAATAGGTGAAAGGGCCACAGCCACCCTCCAAACGGCTACGAATAAAAAAGTGACCCCGCGAACCCTGTGAGGGCGGGAGAATAAAAAGGGCCACAGCCACCCTTAAAATGGCTACACAAAAAGAGTGATCTCGCGAACCCAGTGAGGGCGGGAAAATAAAAGAAAGGGTCACAACTGTCCCTCAAACGGCTACAGTCAAAAGAGCGATCCCGAAACATCGATGGCGGATATTAAGTGAAAGGGCCACAACCACCCTCAAAATGGTTACATACAAAGAGTGTTTCCCGGATCAGAGACGAGGAATGAAGGGCCACAGCCACCCTCCCAAATGGCTACAATCAAAGAGCTCCCGCAACATTGAAGACGGTGAGAAAAAGGTCACAGTCACCCTCCAAATGGTAACAAATACTCCCGCATCAAGGCGGAAAATAAAGTACGGGTCACAGCCACCGTTTATTTCGGCTACCAAATAAAGAGTGTTTCCGCTAGGTTGAAAACTCGAAAGGGCGACCTAGACAAAATCAGGAAATAAGGGGCATGGTTGCTAGTTCAGAAATTGCAATCATGGCAAAAGGAGAGAAAAATAAAAAACTGAGGGGCACGGACGAAAATCTCTCAATCGGCCGTGGCAAAAGGAGAGAAAAAAGAGAAATTCTCAAAAAAAAAAAGAGGAAGAAAAAAGAAAAAAGAAAAAAAAAAAAGAAAAAAGAAAAAAGAAAAAAGAAAAAAGAAAAGAAAAAAGAGAAAAAGAAAAAGATCCCGCTAGGTTGTCGCACAATGCACAATTTAGGCAAAAATTAGGGACAAACATTCATGCGCAACACAGCGCCTTCCAAAGTCAACTTCACGGCAAGCGAGACGGTTACAGTCTGCTCTCGCAGGTCGCATTCCAAGGATGAGTAGGGTTGTTACAGTCTGTTCCTACGAGTCAACTTCAAGGCAAGCGGGACGGTTACAGTCTGCTCTCGTAAGTCACCATTCAAGGATGAGTAGGACTGTTAGAGTCTGTTCCTACGAGTCAAATTCAC
The DNA here is from genome assembly GCA_036873135.1 of Clarkia xantiana subsp. parviflora. Taxonomy (NCBI): domain Eukaryota; kingdom Viridiplantae; phylum Streptophyta; class Magnoliopsida; order Myrtales; family Onagraceae; genus Clarkia; species Clarkia xantiana. The sequence continues at coordinate 7,503,334 of JAPTYO010000024.1, read as the reverse complement.
GGCAAACGGGACGGTTACAGTCTGTTCTCGCAAGTCACCACTCAAATGATAAGTAGGACTGTTACAGTCTGTTCCTACAAGTCACAACCGACAATCAGGATCTGAAGTTTTCCAGCTTTCTGAGTGTTAACCCCGACGAACGAAGCCTTAGTATTCAGCCTTCGCAAGTCACGCCACTAGAGGCACTTCTCCAACGAACGCCACTAGAGGCTCTTCTCCGACATACGCCGCTAGAGGCATCGCCAAAGGGTCTCCGGTACGGTCTGACGTAGAGGTCTTCCGCCACCAGAGATATCACCAGAGGTTTTCCGGTACGGTCTGACGTAGAGGTCTTCTGTTACCACTCGCCACTAGAGGCATCTCCAAAGGTTCTCCGGTACGGTCTGACGTAGAGGTCTTTCGCCACCAGAGATATCACCAGAGGTTTTCCGGTACGGTCTGATGTAGAGGTTTTTCCGTTACCACTCGCCACTTGAGGCGTCACCGGAGGTTGTTGGTACTGTCTGACGTAGAGGTCTTCTGTTACCAATCATCACCAAAGGTTTTACTTTACTGCACACCACTAGAGGCTTTACTTTTCCGCACGCCACTGGAGGCTTTACTTTTTGCATCGCCAACGGAGGCACCGCCAACAGGGGAACCGCCAACCGAGGCTTCATTTTCTGCACGACCAATGGAGGCACCGCCAACAGGGGCACCGCCGACGGAGGTTCTATTTTCCGCACTACCAATGGAGGCACCGCCAACAGGGGCACCGCCGACAGAGGCTCTACTTTTTCGCACCATCAATAAAGCCAAAGGCCGCCTTGCAGACTTGAGACCCGGAAGAAGATATACTTCCTAGCCAAAATTAGTGTTTACTCGTCTTTGGACAAACCCCCTCGAATGCATTCTACGGGAGTCCGCCCAAAGAGGGGCAAGCTGTAAACACCTAATTTTGGTACGCGTGACACGTACGTATCATGTTAAAAATGTTATGTGTAACGCGTTTAAAAAAGGAAGTATTTAAATATGGAAGGTCACTGGGTTGCCAAAAATAGGCTCAGTTTAAATTAGGACAATACATATGCAATAAATATGATGTAATAAATCAGAAAATATATAATATATATATTTATATATATATTTATATATATATTTTTGGATTTAATAGGGTGAATATTGAGGGAATATTGATTTTCCAATTTTTGGGTGTCAGTTTACCTATAAATAGGTACCTATTCTATGTAAAAAAACACACAGAAAAAAGACCAGAATAAAAATATTATTATTTGTGGAAATTCGTGCAAAAGTTTTTTTTTTTTTTTTTAAAAAAACTCTCTCTCCCTCCTCTGCAAATCACCGGCGCCGCTCCAGCTCACTGGAAGGGAGCTTCCCGGCGTCTCCATCCTGCTGCCACTTCGAATCGCGCCGCCCCGACTGTCCAGGTCCACCGGTCGATCGCTGCCGCCGTCGCGAGCTCCGGTCACGTCGCTTGTCCCACATCTGCCGGACCACTACTGCTGCTGGATATGCCCGGAACCTGTCGGACCCGCCGCTGCTCGCCGCCCCGTTCGCCGGAACGCCGTGACGAACCCGCAGCCTGCTGGACCGCCGCTGCTATCGTCGCTGAAGGTCGCCGGAAGTAGAGCTGTTGTGGCCATCTTCTTCTCCGGCCTAATTATCCCGCTGCTGTTCTTCGTTTTATTATTATTATTATTATTATTATTATTATTATTATTATTATGATTTCTGTTATTATTGTTATTATTAGTATAGTTATTATTATATCATGTTAACTAACTAGTTTAGATGTAGATTAGTAAAATAACATGCCTAATGAATATATGTGTATAATATGTGATTATTAAATTGTGCTAGGATTTTGAGCATGTTTAACGTTAATTAGATTTTATTTCAGTTAGGGAATCTAGGCGCATAATAGGTTTTTAGGTTTAATTTTGCCGATGTTAAATATTTCGCATGAAATTAGTTTAATTTTAAAACTGGCAAATATGTTAATTAAGTACCGAATGGGCGTGATTAGAAATTTATTTTTTTTAATTCGTAACAGAACCCCCGAACCCAAATCTTTGAACGCAGACCAATTAATTTCTTAGGTGCTAATTTGTTTTTACCTAGGTAATTTAGGTTCCTAGTTAGCCGTAATTAGCTAGTGGCGACTCTTTTCAAAATCCACGTTTTCAAAACGTAATTTGCCGAAGGTTAGATTTTTAGGGTCCGACACACTGCATTCTATGCAGACACCGAGATACACAACTACACGGTGATGCCCTTCGGTTTATTAAACGCAGGTGCAACATACCAGCGTACGGTTAACATAATTTTTGGCGACATGATCAGGAAGACGATGGAGGAATACGTCGACACGTGGTGGTAAAGTCGACGAAAAGACGTAATCACGCTGACGACTTGCGAACAACATTCCAAAGGATGCGCGAGTTCCAAGTTTGCCTTAACCCAACAAAATGCGCCTTTGGCGTACAGTCCGGGAAAATACTAGGTTTCATGGTTAGTCAAAGAGGAATAGAGGCGAACCCCGAGAAAGTGAAGGCAATAGAAGAGATGGAATCTCCTAAGAAACACAAGGAGGTACAGCAGCTGAACGACCGTCTAGCTGCCTTGAACAGGTTCCTTGCTAGAATAAGAGACAAGGCCCTCCCTTTCTTTTAAATTCTGCGTGCAAACAAGAAGTTCGAGTAGACACCCATATGCGAAGAAGCTTTCTAGCAATTGAAGCAACACTTGCGAACGCTGCCAGAACTAGCAAAACCAATACAAGGTGGTTCACTCTACTTGTACATATTAGTGAGCAACACTGCCGTCAGTTTAGTGCTTGTCAAGCAAAAAAGGGATTACCCAACTCCCAGTATACTATGTGAGCAAGATCCTGGCAAAGTACGAGGTGAACTACATGACAATAGAAAAGTACTTATATGCTCTCATAGTGGCAGCAAGAAAGCTGAGGCCATACTTCCATGCTCACAAGATAACAGTCTTGACGGACCAACCATTGAAGCACATATTGTCCAAGCCAAATATGTCAGGAAAATTGACAAAATGGTCAGTAGAATTAAGTGAATTCCGCATTCACTTTGCCCCACAAACAACAATCAAGGTTCAAGCATTAGCCGACTTCATCGCAGAGTACATAGGGATAACTCCCGAGACTGGCGCACAAGAAGGAGCGCAACGAAACGAAGAGCCCGTTGAGGTGTGGCAAATGTACACTGACGGATCCTCAAAAGTGGGAGGATCAGGTGCAGGATTCATCCTAATACCACCTGACGGATCAGATCTTTTGAAGTATTCTCTAAACTTAACATTTAGAGCAACAAACAACGAAGCAGAATATGAGGCTTTGATAACAGGCCTAAGGATTGCAAAAGGTGTTGGTGTCAAGCATCTAAGATTCAAGTATGATTCGCAACTTGTCGTCAACCAGGTCAAGGGTGACTACTTGGCCAAATCAGAGAACATGCAAAAGTACTTAGGACAAGCAAAGGACCTCATTACAAGCTTTGAAACCTTTGACATAACGTCAGTCCCAAGAGAAGAAAATCAAGAAGCAGACGCCCTAAGCAAGTTCGCACAAGGCAATGAACAAGGCAAAGAAACACGCTTTGTGGAAAATAGAATCCTATCAGTGAATGGCGAACTCGAAGTATTAAACATCGATTCGGAGCCGACATGGATAACACCAATCCTGATGTACCTCACGGATCAAACGCTTCCGGAAGATAATATCCAGGCACAAAAGATTCAAAGGATCCCGGTCAACTACGCGTTGATAGAAGGTCAGCTCTAAAAGAAAGGATTTTCAAACCCATATCTAAAGTGTATCACCTTCCTGGAGGGCCAAAAAGTACTAAAAGAGCTACACGAAGGTCAAGAAGCATGCCACGAGGGAGCAAGTTCCTTAGTACACAAGGCTCTAAGTCTGGGATACTATTGGCCAACTATGAAAAATCAAGCAACACACCTAGTCACGCAATGCGACTCTTTCGAAAAATACTCAAGGAGCATAGTTGCACCCGCAGCATAACTAAGTCTGATCGCAAGTTCATGGCCTTTTGCGCAATAGGGCATTGACCTGGTAGGCCCGCTCCCAAGATCCAAAGGACAAACCAAATACATCGTGGTAGCTATCGACTACTTCTCCAAGTGGATTGAGGCTAAGGCGTTGGCACGAACAACCGACGCACAAATAATGGATTTCATCCAAAATCACATCATCTCACGTTGTGGTGTCCTAAAGGTGCTTATCAGTGACAATGGACCACAGTTCAAGAGTGCCAGATTGAAGACATTTTGTGAAAGGTTTAACATAGACCACCGCTTCGCGTCAGTGCGTCACGCAAAAACTAACGGACAAGTAGAATCCGCCAATAATATCGTTTTGGATGGTCTTAAAAAGAGTGTTCATGCGCTAAAGGGTGGATGGGCAGAAGAACTCAGCAGTGTGCTGTGGGCAGTACGAACAACACCAAAGGAGGCGACAGGAAAAACTCCATTCAGCTTGGTGTACGGAACGAAGGCAGTAGCCCCCATCGAGATTGCTGTCTCGTCATACCGCACAACTCACTTTGATTCTCAAGCAAATGATGCGGAAATGCGCCTAGACCTGGATCTAGTAGACGAAAGAAGACGGAACTCAGAACAAGTTCAAGCACGTATGCGTTTGATAACATCAAGATACTACAATAGGAAAGTTAAAGGAAGACAATTCCATGTTGGCGAGATGGTGTGGAGAAAGAACGAATTCTCACACCTTGACCAAATCAACAAGCGATCTCCAAAGTGGGAAGGACCATATAAGATCGTCTCCATCCCTTATATCAACGCATACCGCCTTCAAGACGCAGATGGCAACATCTCTACAAACACATTCAGTGGCGGACACTTGAAGAAGTTCCATGGCTAAAGGAAGATTTCCTATTTCACAAAAGAGCTATCGTATCAAGCTCTTTTACTTTACTCATCATATGCATTACTTGAAGGAGGTTTATAACTCCATTTATATTTACAACTTTGTAAATTCAACAACTATCTAATGAAGTCAATCTACTTTCGTAGGTACATTACTACGTTATACATACTACTTTGGAATTACGCCAAGTAGCAAACTACGCGCATATTACTTGCACCAACAATACAAAGCTATCGCGCTATATGCAAACAATCGACTTATATTATACAATGTCGACATATCTATTATCGACATCAACAATGAGCACATAAATGCTCTCTATCTATAAACGACGACTACTCTAAATAACGTCGACAACACCCTACATCTTGAATTCAAACCAAGATTTATCTACAAGTGACATGCTGCAACATCCTCCTTGTGAGGGAAACCCCCACGTTCACAACTAAAATATGGTATGCTGCGAAATCCTCTTGTTTGAGGAAAATCCTCATGTTCATAGCCATTCCCTGAGTTCAAAACAGGATACGACAACTTTCAAAGGGAGTGATCACCTCGACATGGAGGACGTGCTCTTGTTAGACAACAACCCCATGCAGCTACGAAGTATGCTTCCCTAACGCGAGTAGATACAATATGGCGGACGTCCTCTTGTTAGACGACAACCCCATACAATTACAAAGTATGCTTCCCCAACGCGGGTTGATACATCATGGCGCGACATCCTCTCTATAGAGGGCAACCCCATGCTATTACAAAGTATGCTTCCCCATCGCGGGTTGATACACACTAGTAGGAGCGCACCCTGTCTCAAAAACTCACCAAAATCACAAGTCGAGTCTTGTACAACGCTATTTTTCCCGTGAGCATATAACAGAATAAAACAAAACAAATGCAGCAAGTAGTGTCTTGCCACAACGTCGCCTTGGAGTGGACCAAGAGACGGAAAAAACTGCAAGTCGTTCTAAAGCGGTCTTGTGCAGCTCTTGTGGACTAACCACGACGAGGTGCAGTAGCATCGCAGGGTAAGTACGAGATTAGCCATGGAAAACCTTGCAACAACGTGACGCTGGGCGTGCCCAACTGACAGATGGAAAAACGCATAGCATAGAGCAAGTAGCGTCTTGCCACAACCTCGCCTTGAAGTGGTTCAAGAGACAGTAAAAACTACAAGGCGTATTGATACGACCTCTGTTCCGCCCCTTGGGCTAACTATGTGGATGCGTAGTAGCATCGCAAAGTAAGTACGGGTCTAGCCATGGAAAAACTTTGCAACAACGTCACGCGGGGTGTGCCCAACTGACGGATGGAAATACGAATAGTATAAAACAAATATCGTCTTGTAACAATGTCGCCTTAGAGTGGAACTAAGAGACTGTATAAACTAATGTCTTGCCTACTATATGCCAAGTGCCAGTGCCAAGTGCCCGCGTGCCAAGTGCCAGCGCTGAGAGCAATGTTATCACATGATCTTGCGTGTTACTATCTATAAACACGACAAGTACTCAATACACTCATTACACCATTCCTTAGATTTAAAACAAGATGGGCACTCATGACACTTAGCGACGCACGTCCTATGGTCATAGCTACGAATGTTATATCCACTACAATAAGAAAATCAACCCTATCATGCAAGTCCAATATATACGGACGACTACGATAACACAAGGCATGAAATATTACTAACAAGTTATCATGCATTTTCACTACAATCATGTCAGGTTTAGACGACAAAATTCCAAGCAAGGAGAATATAAACAAAGCTTCGAGGGTCAACTCCCTGAGCAATCCCAACTCAAAACACGGGAACCAAAATCTATGTACAAGAGTTTGACACACTCATGACAATCAACCTGACGCTACTCGTGAGGTGTCATCATCTCCAGTTTGCCCGGGGGCAACCTCCATGATCTCAGCAGAGGTGATAGCAAGGTCGACACCATCATCATCACCAAACAACATCTCATAGTTGGCCTCCTCAAGTGCCAAAAAACGCAAAGCGTTAACATGTCCGACAGCATAATTCGCGTAATCTGTTAGCATATGGTGATGTGGCACCGTAATCGGTAGCCCGTTAATGATAAGGAAATTACCTAAGTTAATTAGGTAATTGTCACATTAGGGTAATTGGGCCAAACCCTAACCCTAATTGACATGGGAGGCCCAAAATTAGGCCTCCCTCTTTAATAGCATGGTTCGGCCGAAATATGTCCCACATTGGTTGGAGTGGACTTTTGTCCACTCCACCAATCCTATATATAGGGGACTCACCTAAGGGGTTTACACATTTATTCATAATAAGAAGTACCTCCATTGAGGAACTTGAGAGAAACCCTCTCACCCCCTTAGTAGTGATTTTCGGTGCACATCTTAGTCTGAGGTTCTGTCCCGTTGAAGAAACGATCTGAGGCTTTGTTGTGGAGCTTATACCGCGTACGACTTCTTCTCACGAAGAACTTGTACGGGTTCCGACCGGAGGATCAGAACTCCCTCCACAACGTTCTTGGGCAGGAAATCTATTGAGGTATGTGTACATTATTCCGCTGCGTAATTAGATTACTTACTAGTACACGTTTAGCATTCCGTAGTATTACGTCTCCGTAATCCAACAGTGATATCAGAGCGAGGTTAGGAGTTCTTAAATTTTTGATAAACTGATGTTCTTAAGTTTTTGAAAAATCCGAAATTTTCATGTTCATGAACACCATAAGAAATCCGAAATTTTTATGTAAATTTCATGTGTTTGATCTTTAAAAACTTAAAATTTTCAAAATTTACATGTTTTTATAGATCAAAACCGAAATTTTATGTTCGAATTTAAGTTTGATGTTCATGATCTTCAAGAACACCATGAGTTTTATCAAGAACACTTTTTCGATTCATGATCAAGTTATGATTTGATCTTAAAATTTAACAACTTTTCCAAACTTACATGTTTGTGCCGAAAATTACTAGGGGTATTTTAGGTAAATTATTTTATTTTTTTGGACACCAAGTAATGAAAAATTCGGCACAAATATTAAAAGATATATGTTGCCATTTTTAAATTTTATTAATAGGTAACTATATATCTATAAGTTGGAAATAAGGATAAGTTCATAATATAATACTGTAAAAGATATTAACTATCAATATATATATATATAAACATAGGGATAGTATATATTGATAGATTTAGTTATAAAAGATTAAGAAAATATATTGTCTACATATTTTAATCCGTAAAGATATATTTGACAATAATATATATATATATATATATATATATATATATATATATATATATATATCTTGTCACGGGCTTGGAGCTTCCCACGCTCCCAGCAGAATACGCCCGCGGGGCATCCAACACTCCCACGTCCGGATCAGCCCTCTTCTCTCCCAAGATCAGTTCTCGAAGCCCAACTCGCACTGCGCATACGGACGGAACGGGTCGTGGTTAGGGTTCTTTGCTCCGGAGACAAGCTTAACTGGTTTTCGGCCTGCCCTGGCCATCATCACGAGAGCGACATTAGCTCCCGAACCAGCAGGATCCCGAAGGATATGCAACGTCTTACCGATAACAGCCAGGACATTGGAAACCAGCCATCGGCTTGTAAGCGACACCCCATGTATGGGGGGGAGAGATCCACATCCATCACGTCCTGTCCTGGCTTCCAACTACTACTCCCCCCTAAAGAGCTTTATTTACAAAAGCTACTCTAGAAGTAGTAGACGTTGGGTGTGCTCCGACTAGCACCAGTTTTCCAGGCACGTGACATTCTCCCCCACCCAACCAACGCAACGCCCTCGTTGCATTCGTCCGCTGTCTTCCAAGGAATCTTCGATTCTTCCACAGCAGGACCTTCACCACGCCATCAACATCTTCTGCTTTCTCGAGTATGGTCAGAGTTTCTTTTTGCGCATTGACTACTCGTTTGAGAAAATCAACTTCAATCGTTGGGCACAACCACGAATCCACGTGAGCCACCGTTACGATCCCGTGAAAAGGTCTCCCTCCTCAATCTAGAGAAACGGCAATCCAGCCTAAGAGACTTCCCACCTCATGGGCACGCTACTTGGCAACTTGCCTCCGCCCTTCCAGCAGTTGATATCATATTTCGCTCTTTTGGGTATAGACAAGTTGAGTCCACAACTTGCTTCCGCCCTTTCTAGTAGTGATCCGCACAGCAACACAACTCATTCCTCCTTATCGAACACTCCACCTTCAAGTTCCGTAACAAGCCAATATATGTGCGACTGTCCCATATCAGCGCACAACACTGAACTCCGGAGTGAAGGCCCACCTTGTTCTTTAAGGCTTCTGAGTCGTGCCACTCAATGGCATTCTGTGGTAAAGCAACAACCACTAACGTTCAGAATCCGCAGCAGTAATTCTTCTATCTTGAAGATCCCATGAAACGATCGAGAACTTTGCTCTGATACCACTTGTTAAGGGCTTGGAGCTTCCCACGGTCCCAACGGAATACGCCAGTGGGGCATCCGGCACTCCCACGTTCGGATCAGCCCTCTTCTCTCCCAAGATCAGTTCTCGAAGCCCAACTCGCACTGCGCATATGGACGGAACAGGTCGTGGTTAGGGGTCTTTGCTCCGGAGAGCAGCTTAACTGGTTTTCGGCCTGCCATGGCCATTATCAGGAGAGCGGCACTAGCTCCCGAACCAGCAGGATCCCGAAGGATATGCAACGTCTTATCGATAACAACCAGGACATTGGAAACCAGCCATTGGCTTGTAAGCGACACCCCATGTATGGGGGGGGGGGAGTGATCCACATCCATCACATCCTGTCCTGGCTTCCAACTACTACTCCCCCCTAAAGAGCTTTATTTACAAAAGCTACTCTAGAAGTAGTAGACGTTGGGTGTGCTCCAACTAGCACCAGTTTTCCAGGCACGTGACATTATATATTAGCAATATTGGAATTTATTTTATATAATTAATATTTCTTGGTGGCTAAGTTAAGTTTTTAATGGACTTTAAAAACCCTACTTAGCCCACAAGACATATTTCGGCCGAACCCTAGGGTTTATGGGCCGGTCCAAATGCTAAACCAGAGCGGGGAAAAACCAATCCGGGTTTTCTTAATCGGGTCGACCTAGTCGGGTCGGGCCAAGGTAACTAAAATGAACCTAACCTAACCGGTTTTGAGTGAAAACCGAACCACAATATTATTTTATTGAACTGTTTCGGACCAAAACGGATTTTTAAAATCGGACCGACTGAACCGGATTTTAAATTGGACCGAAACAGAATTTTTAAATTTCTCGAAATTTTTAAAAAATTTCAATAAAATAGGATGTCAAATTTTAAATCCAAAATGTTTTCGAACTTTAAATTTAACCTAAACAAGTGCTATTAGGGTTTGCGTTTTAACACGTTTTCGGTTAAAACCTTAATACCTAGTTTCGATTATGGGGATGGATCTCGGATATGCATGTTTTTGGGACTGGATTAAATTAGTGGGCTGGATTGCAATTGTTTACTTTCTGCTACATATATATTAGAACTATCATCTTGACTCAGTCAAGCTAGTTGGATATTAATTGCGAGCATTGAGCTCTGGGATTTCAATATATGTATTGCGCAATAGGATAAACATGCTATGCTGATTGAAAGTGCCTAGAATCCATGTCTAGAAATGTCGCATGATTGATTGTAAGCATGAATTGCAAAACAGCCCCTAACATTTTCAAAACGTTTGTAAAACGGAAAATTCCAGACGCCAATTATGCATGATTTGTTCGGATGTTGCATGTTTTGACACGTATGCTAGGATGTTCAAGGATAGAAAGCATGTGATAATTTACTTTACTTAGAATTATATATGCTAGGAACATTAGACGCATGACGCGTAAGCATGTTTTGGTTTGTTCGATTTTTATGGCATAATATTGTATTATGCATGCGTAAATTATCAGATAATTCCTTTTAAAATTATAAGGGCCTTGGGAAAGCCAAGATCAGGTATGCTTGTTTGAAAATTCCCGTTCCTGTAATTTGCAACATAATAACCGTTTTCAAAAGACTGATCTATTGGATTGAAGACGACGATAGTGTGAATTCTTTCACGACACCCCCTTCCCTCGGTTTACTGACGGTCGGTTTGGTTTAGTGACTGAAGGATCACTATTTGTCGTATTCCATCTTAATAGATAATCCGATATTTGCAATTCTGTCAAAATGTTGTTGTCCTCTCAACCTTAAACTATTATCAATGAAATGATGGCATTATCATGTGAATCTGAGCTATTAGTTGAGAAGAATTATGACTCGTGGAGCAAACGCGTCGTTACGATCTTGGAAGGACAAGGTCTAAGTGACCACATTCAAATAACCATGAATTACCCGAATGCCGGATTAACCAAAGATCTAGCATTCACCCATTTTAAGTGGGAGCAAGATGACAAGAAGGCAAAGGAGATGATACTGTCTGAGATGTCAGAGGATTTCTACAACCTTTATAAGGATGATCCGACCTCAAAGGACATCTGGGATGCCCTCTTTCTGAAATATGGAAGTAGCATGGTAGTTACTCTGCACCCTCTTATACCGGCACTAGAAACCTGTCTGAACAACAACAGTAAAAAAATACTAGAAAAAGTATACGATCTTCTTCGCCTATTCAAGCCTTTGGAAGATGAAAGTCAGATGGCTGAATGGGATAAAATTCAGGTCATAATAGGGATTCTCCAAAAGTCTTTGAGAGAAACCAAGACTATATTGACTGTTAGCAATTCCGTGCTTGATCTTGCATCTGTTCTGAAACTAATCGAGATGGAAGAGGCTCGATTAAATTCGGTGTCGAAAGAACCAAAATCGGTAGGACAGGATGGTCGTAAGAAGAGGAAATTCAAGAAGAAGGGAAAGAAACAACAGGCAGTCGACAGTAAAACGTTGACTACGCCTAAACAAGGCAAGCGATGGTGCAGGTTCCAGCAAATCGTATCTTGAAAAGGTATGCGGATTTGGTTATGTATAGGAAGCTTTAGTTTCCTCAACTGTCATGCAAACTAACTCAAATCCATCTTTGATTGTTGATTCATGTGCAATGGACCACATAGCCAACGACAAAGAACTATTTGCCAAGTTTAGACGATTGCCGAAGGATTCTAAAAGGATATACATTGGTGACAACTCACAAGTTGAAGTCATAGGGGTAGGAACATGCAAATTTCCAATGGGCAATGGCAAATCCTTACTTCTAGAAAATGTCCTTTTTGCTCCTAGAATCCGTAGAATTGTTGTTTATGTTTCTGCTCTTATGAATAAGAACTTTGTTTTATCATTCGAGAGATCCTTGGTCCGGATAAATAAAGGGGATACTTTATTTGGATATGCCTTTTCTTATATTGATTTATTTATCATGGATTTACATGGCAATGTAAATTCATATAGAATGTATACTATGTCATCCAAAGAAGCAGAAACTAACGCGACCGGATGGCATTCACGGCTTGGACATATAAGCTATGACAGAGTTCAATCGTTAGCAAGACGAGGGCTTTTGCCCGGAATGAACATTGTGGTAAAACACACTTGTCATGACTGTGGACCAATGAACGTAACTGCAAGAAATGGAAAGCGATAAGCGATACTTCGTAACTTTCATTGACGACTACACACGATTCGGGTTTACTCATTTGATTGCTCGTAAATCAGAAGCTATAGATTGCTTAAGAGTTTTCTAAAGCTCGTAGAGAATCAACAGGAGCGAAAGGTGAAAACCGTACGCACCGATAGAGGTTGAGACACACCACAAGCGATACTTCGTAACTTTCAAAGAAAGTGGGATCGCCCGTCAAACGACGATCACCAACACACCACAACAGAATGGTGTGGCTGAACGTCGTAATCGGAATCTCCTAGACATGGTAAGAACCATGATGACACAAACACAATTACCAATTTCTTATTGGGGAGATGCATTGCTTGCTGCCACTCATGTAGTAAACCTTGTCCTATCAAAAGCAGTTAACACAACGCCGTATGAGCTATGGAATGGTAGAGAGTTAAATCTTACCAGGCTACGACCTTGGGGATGCGCAGCTTATACACATACAACTGACAGCCGTTTTGGCAAGTTAGACCCGAGAGGACTTAAAAGTATCTTCATAAGATACTCTGAGAACTCAAAAGGTTATGTATTTGTGTCAGCCCTAGAAAACGGTAGTGTACACGAACATGAGTCCAGAGACGTCACTTTTCTTGAGGAAGAATTTCCATCGCTAAGAGATGGTAAGAATTTCCATCGCTAAGAATTTCCATCGCTAACAGACGAAGTTCTGACTGAACTAGAACATGATGACGATGATTCTCAGGTCCCACTTTATTCGAGTGGGAGATTTGGCACAGCAACAAGTGATTCGGTTAATGAGGACGAAATCCCCATTATAAATCCAGTGGGAGGGTTCACTCCTCCCCAAACACATATCACTATTGCTGGCAATGCGAATCAAGTAGCACCTGACAATCGTAATACACAACTACCTATTATTCCCATGATTTCAAGTGGGAGTAGGATGATCACTTCAGTTCTTGGTCCTAGCGATCAAAGAACTAATCTCGGAGGTGAAATCCCGAGACGAAGGGGTCGTTCTAAGAAAGTTGTCTGTCAGACCTAAATCTAACTTACGGCGAATTACGTTTTAAAAACGTTTATTTAAAAAGAGTCGCCACTAGTTAATTATTAGGTTAACTAGAATCCTAAATTACCTAAGCGAGTAACGAATTAAACACCTAGGCGTAAAATCGGTCTACGATTAGAAATTCGAGTTCGGGGGGTTCTATTACGATTAAAAATATAAAATTTTAACTACGCCCTTTCGGTACTCAGTTCACTTAATTGCCAATTTTATTTTTTTAATACATGCTATATCAGGCTAATTTAACGACGTCAGAATTTAATTAAATTTATGATATGCAAAAAATATTATCAATCAGTAACCTAAATCTAAAAATTAATTATAATCTACAAGTCCTAATTAAGACAAAATCTAAAGCCCAAAATTATCTAACATGTTTAAATACATACCCAACTTAATACATATTCAATCATACATACAACTTGAATAATTGACACTCTACCTAATCAAATTTATCTAGTTACATTTTAAACATCTAATTAAATATAATACAATAATAATAATAATAACAGAATAATAATGATGATAATAATAATAATAATAATAATAATAATAATAATAATAATAATAATAATAATAATAAAGAAAAAAAAAAAAAAAAAAAAGAAATCAACCTGAGTTAATCCTAGCGGGACGGCAGCAGCAGGTACCGGCGGCAGCAGCGGACGGCAGCAGCAACAGCAGCAGGCACCGGCAGCGGATGGACAGACGGGGCGCGACGGACAGGGCGCGACGGCGGTGGACGACAGATCCAGGCACGGCGGCGGTGGACGACAGATGTGGGCAGCGAAGGAACCCTGGCAGCAACGGTGCCCTGGCGAGATGTGGCTTGGCCGGACTGCAGCGACGGCGGACGGCTTCAGGAGGTGCAGGAGGGTGGCCTGGCGAGCTGGTGGCGCGGCGGACCGAGGCTAGTCGGACGGGCGGGTCTGGTGGTTGCTGCGAGGCTGGGAGTAGCGACAGCAGCGACAGGCGGCGCGGGACGGTGGTCGGCGATGGGCGGCGGTGAGGGAGCGGACGGCGATGGGCGGCGGTGAGGGAGCGGACGGCGAAGTCGTGGCGGGGCTGGCCACCGGCGGCCGATGGTGAAGCAGCGGGAGGGTTTGGGTCAGGAGAGAGAGAGAGAGAGAAAAAAAAATTAATTAATTCACTAGAAGACAAAAATCGCAAAGAACCCGAGGAATAATGTATTATTGCTTCTTTTAGGTGTTTTTTTTTCCTTTACAATGTAAACTAGACCCCTATTTATACTAAAAACCTAGTCTAGATTACAGATAAAATTCAAATAAAAAATACTAACAGATAATTATTCTAGAGAATATTCCTAAGGATATTTATCTTTACAGATAATTATTTTTTTTGAATAAAAAATAATATCTGGAGATAAATATCTTACAGATAATTTTCTAAAATAAAAAAAATCTAATTATTATATATATATTTTAAATAATTCCGAAAATATTAAATAAATTCGAAATAATTTAAAATATATTTTATAATAATTTCCCTAATGTGCCCTTGAGCATTTTTGGAGACTTTGTGGATTGACGCGTCCGGAATTTGACGTATCATGTGTAACGTCGTTACGTCCGGGTCAAAATCGAGTGTTTACATTGTCGCTCAAAGTTCTAGTTCCAACATCATTCCCAGTGGGAGTAATGCTCCGATAAAAAGCATTATTCTAAGTGGGAGTATGGATTAGACTCAGAATGGGACGAATGAGCCTAGACGCAGTCAAAGGCAACGCAGTTCTCCTAAGAAGTATCCCATTGAGAGAGGCGAAATATTCACTCACACGTCTGTTGATGAACCGATAACGGTTAAACAAGCGATGGAAGGACCCCAAGCAAAGGAATGGAGAAAAGCGATGGAGGATGAAACCGCCTCAATGAAAGCTAATTTAGTATGGTCTTTAGTTGATTTACCTACTAATCGTAGAGCAATATGAGCCAAGTGGGTATTGAAACTCAAACTCACTGCTGGTGGAGAAATCGAGCGATACAAAGCTCGACTGGTTGCGAAAGGATATACCCAAATTCATGGAGTGGACTTTGATGAAACATACTCACTAACTGTGTGTTACACCACAGTAAGGGTCATCCTTGCCTTAGTTGCATGTCTCGATCTAGAGCTGCACCAAATGGATGTCAAGACCGCATTCCTCCATGGAAACATGGAGTAAGAGATCTACATGGAGCAGCCAGAGGGTTTTATTACTCCTGGAAAAGAACGTAAAGTTTGCAAACTCCAAAGGTCTATTTACGGTCTTAAACAGTCATCTCGGCAATAGTATCGCAGATTCCACGAGGAAATCGTCGGAAACGGATTTGTGAATCTTCACGAGGATCCTCGCGTATACAGTAAGACCTCTGGGTCTAAGTATATCCTTATAACACTATACATATATGGCATACTCATTGCTACGAACGACGTGAGTTTCATGAACAAATCAAAGTCCTGGTTAGCGTCAGCATTTGAGATGAAAGACATGGGAGAGGCCACGTACATCTTAGGCATTAAGATTGCCCTAGATCGTGCCGCCCGGACATTTTGTCTGTCTCAAGAATCTTATACCAACAAACTGTTAAAAAGATTCAAAATGCTCGATGCTAAACCCGTGGATACGCCGGTTGTGTTCGGGTGCTCGCTGTCGAAGCGTGATGGACTGAAAAACCAGCAGCAATGGGAACAGATGAAGGGGGCAGAGTACCTAAGCATGGTAGGGAGTCTCATGTACGCCATGCTATGTACTCGGCCAGATATCTGTTACGCTGTGGGCCTAGTAGCAGGATTCCAGTCAGATCCTAGTTATCAACATCTAAAGGCCGTAAAACGAATTATTCGGTATCTGAAAGGTACTGCTGACTATGTCTTGTGCTATAAGGTCAAGCAAATAGAATTGACCGGTTATAGTGACGCCGACCACGGTGGCGATCCAGATGATCGTAAGTCCACCACAGGAGGAGTTTTCCTTCTTGCTATTGCTGCCATATCTTGGGTGAGCAAGAAGCAATCATGTTTCACGCTTTCCACTATGGAATCGGAATTCGCCGCCCTGTCTAAAAACGCACAAGAAGCGGTCTTGCTGAAAAGGCTTCTTACTGCATTAATTGGCACTGGCAAAGAGAGTAGTCCCGTCAAGGTATACTCCGACAGTCAAGCAGCCATTGCAGCAGTTAAGAATCCAAAGTACCATAGTAGGACCAAACACATTGATGTGAAATACAATTATGCTAAATTTGTTCTGGAAGACAACATAATCGCTTTAGAATACTTTTCCACAGATAAAATGGTTGCAGATCCATTAACTGAGCCATTACGTAGAGAGATCTTCGAAAAGCATGTAAAACTGCTTGGATTACGTAGGGCTTAAATAAGTGACTTGTATAAGCGATAACATTTTGACATTTGAAATAATATTATTTCGATTGAATAAAAGAATTGCAAACTGAGTATATGATCTAACGACGTCATAATGAAATATAACATTGGATTTTACGGTCTATAAACTAAGTCGTAGGAAGAGGTAAAACTCTTCCACCAAAATTGTGTCGAATGTGAACCATGCCTCGTCACACAGGCACAGTCATCTTGCAAGGAGAGGGGGACCTCTACCCCAACAAAATTGGCTAAGAACTAGGGGTAGCACGATGCCCGTCATATCCGTCGGTCGCACGGCAAACCTCGTATGAACTATTCGGAGACGGAGACAAAGACTGAAGACTGAGTTGTTGATGCTATTGGATAATTATATATTAACAGGCACCCTCCCATTCCGGCGAGTGGGAGCTGTTAGCATATGGTGACGTGGCGCCGTAATTGGTAGCCCGTTAATGATAAGGAAATTACCTAAGTTAATTAGGTAATTGTCACATTAGGGTAATTGGACTAAACCCTAACCCTAATTGACATGGGAGGCCCAAAATTGGGCCTCCCCCTTTAATAGCATGGTTCGGCCGAAATATGTCCCACATTGGTTGGAGTGGACTTTTTTCCACTCCACTAATCCTATATATAGGGGACTCACCTAAGGGGTTTACACATTCATTCATAATAAGAAGTACCTCCATTGAGGAACTTGAGGGAAACCCTCTCACCCCCTTAGTAGTGATTTTCAGTGCATATCTTAGTTCGAGGTTCTGTCCCCGTTGAAGAATCGATCAGAGGCTTTATTGTGGAGCTTATACCGTGTAGGAATTCTTCTCACGATGAACTTGTACGGGTTCCGACCGGAGGATCAGAACTCCCTCCACAATGTTCTTGTACATTATTCCGCTGCATAGTTAGATTACTTACTAGTACACGTTTAGCATTCCGTAGTATTACGTCTCCATAATCCAACATGATCACCCTACGAATGTAATCCTCTGCAAACTCTCCCATAAGCTTATCAGTCTTCACCTTAGCGGCGGCATCGAACGCACTAACAAAGGCAGGAGTGGTTGGATACTTAGCAAGCTCCTCCTCCTTGCCAGCCTTAAAACCCTCCTCGCGCGTAGCACGCAACGCTATCTCATGCGCGTTAACATCCTCTATGATCTTCTTCTCAAGAGAAACGATCTCTGCCTGAAGCTCGTCAAGTCGAGCCCGACGATAGTTGTAACGAGCCTCAAAATATGCTGCCTTGGAGCTAAGAGTGCGCACCCTTCCTTGGATTGAGCAAGCATGACGAATAGCCATCACAAAGGATGACATGTTCACCATGTCGGCAACGACCTGAGAACAACGCAAAAACAAACAAGGCATAAAGGTGTCACAACAATGCATGCTTTCATACAAAAAACGAAAAAGAGAAGATTGATTCTCACAAGAGTGAATCGAGTCAAGGAACCCTCAACATAAGGTTGTGCCTCTTCATCATTCGATGGTCGAATGCGTCGATTGCCATGAGGAACACACCTCTGTAGCACTTGAACTCCTACCTCCGGAATGCTGAGTTTAGAATCCTTAGCAAATCGAGGACCACCGGTAACATAAGGTGTCCAGTCACTCCTAGAAATGTCGCCCTCCAAAGGACGAATCAGGTCAGCAGGTCCAAGCGCTGAGAACGTTGTGAAGCAAATAACAATCAAAATAATTCAAGGATAGCAAAAGAAAGAAGCAAGTGACACATACCTCGGTGAGGAGTACGCTCCTCCGCGGGTCGGTCCCTCGATCGGGGGGCAGAAGGCGCCTCAGTGCGACCTCCTACTCCTTTTCCTTTCCCGCAAGAAGGAGTTTGTCTTGTCGCACCGACCTTAGCTCATTTAGGGTCATTCGAGGCACGCGCCGCCGTGTCGGATCTCTTAGCTGGAATGCTGGAACTTGGAGCAGGAACGACGCGCTAGTCACAAGTGGTGAGCGACCTGCAAATAAAGTCAAGTTAAGGACAACAACTTGGAAGAGTAGTAAGTCAAAAGAAAATCACAAGGAAACATCTTACCCATCAATCCCTTGCCGCGACCATGACCGGAAGCCTTATGAAGAGCAGGAGACGACACGACCTTCCTGGAAGAAGAGATAACACTAGCAGGATCCGTCTGCAAGGACGAGGTCTTTCCATCAAACCAACCTACATAACAACATAATAAGAATTTATAAAGGCTTTCAGTATACCGAATCCTCAGATGAAAGCACATGAATCCCAGCATCAATCAACTCCTGATCTGATTTACGCAACAAACACTGATAGGTGCGCACTTGCTGACACTGATATATATGATTCAAAACCTTTTTGTCCTCCGAAGAGAGCTCAGAGAAGGTGGAGGCAGGATCAGCCTCTACAACATGTGTTGTGTCCCAAGTAGTGCCAACATCACACACGAAAAAATATTGATGCCGCCAATGAGAGCCTGAACGGTCAGCCTTCCCAGCAAGCCGGACATCACTATCCCACACTACGTCTCCATGCCGAAGTGTGGCAAACCCCTTCTCTTGTAAACAAGGCCAACACATCTTCATGCCACACAACCCTATTACGTCCGGGCGCATAAGTTGGTAGAAACAACAGAAGATAACTTTGAAGTAATGCCACCACGTACAATTTCTTCGTTAGAAGAAGTCCCACGCGATGTAGCTCCACAAAAAGACCTCTGATCGATTCTTCAACGGAGATGGAACCTCAGACTGAATGCTCGAAAGCAATTTGGCGCACCAATGGTGGTGTTATAGGGGCCGGCCGAAACTAGGCCAGAGAGAAAGGAGTTTCTCTCAAATCATAACTTAAGAGGATTTGTGATCAAGGTGTGTTTTGGGATTGACCCCAAGACCTCCGTATAAAGTGGGAGGAGGAGAAAATCCTCCTCCCTCCCTATCTAGGGTTTCGGCCGACCTATGTGGGTGGGAGGCCCAATTTTGGGCCTCCCATGTAACATGGGAATAGGGTCAAGACCAATTAGCCCTAATGGAACATTTACCTAATTATCTTAGGTAACCACATATATTAACGGGCTACCAATTACGGCGCCATGTCATCATATGCTAACACCTTCTGCGTCTCTCTCAGATGTAACCCACTGACATCAATCATAAACTTGCACAACGAACCAATGCCTTTCCCATCTCCTCTTCTGCGACCCAACCTTCTAAGTCTCGTTCCATCTACAACCTCCCGCCGGACATAACTCCCTCCGACCTTCTCCATACATCGCCACCATTCTGACAAGAACTCTGCTTTATGCACCCTCGAGTGCGTTTCCCTACAAATGTACTTCACTGTTACCTCCCATACCTATTAAGAAGTACCCCAAAACTTGTCAATATCAGATCCTTTGATTACATTTAGAATAGAGGAAGCTTCTGAGCTCTAGTCGAGGAACGAAGAAGGCTTCTACTTCAGAACTGGAAGTCAGCCAGGGTCGGACTAACTGACGAAAAATTAAAATCAATGAACATGTATGTCAAAATATTAAAAACCTCACAAACGAAATCAACAAACATGTAAGATCCATAACAACAATATTTTGAAAAACCTATTAATAAGGTCAATTAAAAAACGTTGTCACGATAAACTCGATGGAATATCGATAATTTCAAACTGGATGCAGAGAAACAATGAAGGTCACAAAACAAGAGACTATTTTCAAATTGCAGAGACAAATAATTTTTTTTTATTTTCTGCTCTCTAAGTTTTAGACATTCAAATGTTCAAAATTCCTTCAAAGATAAAATGACTAAAGTACAATGTATAATCTAAAGTAGACCCGCGCCAGGTAGGGGTCGAACCTACGACTTTCTGCTTAGGAAATAGACACTCTATCCACCGAGTTACAGGCGGGTAGATTATATAAACAAGAAACAATTTTAAACTCAAAAGCATTAACAAATTAAATAAGTTATGAACTTGATTTCATTAAATCGACTTCTCATTTTGAATGAACTTTGGTATTAATTAATATGAATGAATCAATATTTTCAGAACTAGACCAGACCGGCGGTCCGACCAGAAGTCGGATCCCTAAACCATCTGGTTTGATGAAAAGAATGAAATACATGTGATCATGGTTCAACTGTTTGTTTTTTATTGAACCGGCCGTTTTGAGATAGATAGTCAATTTATGGGTCCACTAGGTCGACACTGGAGACGAGGACACGGGGGTACTTATTAATCACATGTCAAAGATTCTTTTCCAGACTGAGGAGATCAGCGTAAAACGAGGCGAAGACAGGGCGAATCCAGGAGGAGATGCCTGAAGTGAGGAAAATAGCTCGGTCAGAAGGAAAGATAAGGGATGTGCTTCTAGTTTAATGGTATCAAATTAAGTGAAATTTCATACACCAGAGAAGTTTTCTTCTGTGGTTCGATGTCCGAAGAGGAGGTTTGGAGCTTGATTGTAAGATTTTTTTTTCTATCACAATGGCATTAGACACGTGTAACGACGATGATCTATCACCCGGCTTGATCCAAGTCGAAGCAAAACTAGCCGCCTAAGCCAAACGAAGCACCGATGATGTGGACAACGTTACCACGAAGGTCGTCCTATGGCTCGATGAGATTATCCTTGTTTCCTTGGGAATCTATAAGCTTCATCGCTATCTAAATATCATTCATCAAGGTTCCACTCTTTCTGCTCGCCACAACTTGTTCGTTGAACTTCCGCTATGGCTTTCTGCGTCTCTCTTAGATGTAACCCACTGACACCAATCCTCAACTTGCACAACGAACAAACGCCCTTACCATCTCCTCCTATATGACCCAACCTTCTAAGTCTTGTTCCATCTACAACCTCCAGCGGACATAACTCCCTCCGACCTTCTCCATACATCGCCACCATTCCAAAAGGAACTCTGCTTTATGCACCCTCGAGTGCGTTTCCCTACAACTGTACTTCACCGTGACCTCCCATATGTACTAAGAAGTACCCCACAAACTTGTCAAGATCAGATCCTTTGATTACATTTAGAATGGAGGAAGCTTTTGAGCTCTAGTCGAGGAATGAAGAAGGCTTCGACTTCAGAACTGGCAGTCAGCCAGGGTCGGACTAACTGTTAAATTAAAATCAATGAACATGTATGTCAAAATATTAAAATCCACACAAATGAAATCAACAAACATGTAAGATCCATAACAAAAATATTTTGAAAAACCTGTTAATAAGTTCAATAAAAAATGTTGTCGCGATAAACTCGATGGACTATTTTCAAATTGCATGTGAAAATCGGTGGAGGAAAACAAAACCCTAGCAGAGCAATCACAGCACAACAAGCAACACTCAAGGGTTCATCGAGCCAATCCCTTCATCTGGTGATCTCTCCCCCTTAAATAGGAAACGAAATATTGTAATCTACACTTTAGTCCTCAGCGAAATAAAGAGAGAAAAAAAAGACCCTAAAACTTAACACAAAGTTCAGACTAACACACATAAAAGGGCGGGCTGAAATAGAGAGCCCAATACATCACTTTGACCAGACTAGCCCAATAACCAGCCCAAAAGGCTTGGTCTTCAACACTCCCCCTTAGGTTGAACTTTGTTGGAACAGATTAACCATCCCCAAGCTGTTCAATAGCTTTCGATGCTGTGACATCGGCAATGCTTTCGTGAAAATATCCGCCAGCTGGTTTGATGTCTTCAAATGCTTGAGCTTGAGAAAACCTGCAGTGACTTGATCCCTAACAAAGTGACAATCAACTTCAACGTGTTTAGTACGCTCATGAAAAACCGGATTGTTTGCAATCTGTATTGCTGCTTTATTATCACAATGCAGTAATACAGGTTTATCAAAAACGAACCCAATCTCAGAAAGTAATCCCTTTAACCAAATCAATTCTCCAACTGTATCACGCATACTCCTATATTCGGCTTCAGCTGATGAACAAGATACAGTTGGCTGCTTTTTTACTTTCCAAGAAACTAAAGAGCTACCAATGAACACACAAAAACCTGTCACCGACCTTCAAGATTCAAGGCATTTAGCATAATCATAGTCACAATAAGCAGAAATATCCAAGCTACTTTTAGAAGGCAACAAAATACCTAAACCTGGTTCCTGTTTCAGATATTTAATAATACGAATTACAGCATCAAAATGAGACCTTTTGGGGTTCTGCATAAATTGGCTAAGATATTGGACAGAATATGCAATATCTGGTCGAGTAATACCCAAATACAAAAGCTTACCAATCAATTTTCTGTAAGAAGTTGGATCAGACAGCAAGTCATCATTTTTATTCAGACCAAAGCTTTCATCATATCCAATAGAGGTAAACCTAGCATTCTGCTCCATAGGAGTGCTACTAGGTTTACTTCCTAGCAAACCAACTTCGGACAGTAATTCCAAAATATGCTTCCTTTGGCAAAGCACAATACCATCAGAGGATCTTGCGACTTCAATACCAAGGAAATATTTAAGGTCACCCAAATCCTTCATTTTAAAATTGGTTCGCAAAACAGCTTTTAAATCATTAACCAAATCAGCACTATTACCAGTAATCAACAAGTCATCAACATAGACAAGTAATACAACGATATTATTACCCACCCTTTTTGTAAAAAGGGAATAGTCAAGATGGCTTTGTTTATAACCATTCTGTATAAGTGCTTCGGTCAATTTCAAGTTCCATTGCCTGGAAGCCTGTTTTAAACCATAGAGGGATTTGTGCAATCGACATACAAGGTTAGAGGAAACACGACAAAGCTCCCCCTGATTGCCAAAGCCAGGAGGTAAGTTCATATAAACCTCCTCATGAAGGTCACCCTGCAAGAATGCATTATATACATCCATCTGGTATAACGGACAGTTAAACATAGCTGCAAGAGCAAGAATTACACGGACAATACTAATCTTAGCAACAGGAGAAAAAGTCTCAGTATAATCAATGCCTTCTTTTTGGCTAAAACCTTTAGCAACCAATCTGGCTTTATACCTTTCTAGAGAACCATCAGAGTTATATTTGACCTTAAAAACCCATTTACAGCCAATTGGCTTTCTACCTGGAGGTAAAGAAACTTGTGACCAAGTTTTATTATCTTGTAAAGCACTTATTTCATCCTTCATGGCCCTAATCCAATTATCATCATTACATGCTTCAGAAAAAGAGGAAGGCTCAGGAATCTTATCAATGATGCTAAGAAAAGATTTGTAATCACATCAAATCCTATCAAAATTCAAACAATCTGACATAGGATACAAAGAAGAACAGGTAGCAGTCATATCATAATCATGGCTCCAAACATGAGGTTTAATAGTTCTAACAGATCTCCTAGTAGGTTCAGTGACAATTAGAGTATCAGTATGCAAATCAACATCATCATTGTCATCATCATGTCCTGTATGTTCACGATCACTTACCGAAGTAGAATCAGAAATATCTGCAGAATCATGCAAACCTGATTGTTCAGGTGAAGTAGGGAAGTCCCTATCAGGAGCTAGGCCAACACCAAACACATCATCTTGGCAAGAATCTATGATAACAGATGGAATGTTAGAAGAAAAGGCAGGTAGTACAGCAACATTTTTGAATTTAAAAGGAAAGCAAGATTCTAAAAAACGAACATCCCTGCTGATAAAGAAGGTCTGCTTGGACAGATCGAACAACTTATAACCCTTTTTTGTTAGGGAATATCCCATCATGACAGAGGCAATCGCCCTAGGTGCAAATTTATCAATCATTTGTAAAATTTAGCATAACATAAACAGCCAAAGACCCGTAAATGATCCAAAGAAGGCACCTTTCCATATAAAATTTCAAAAGGAGATTTTCCCTTAAGAATATCAGTAGGAATGAAGTTAATTAGATAACATGCAGTTAGAATGGCTTCTCCCCAAATTTATCAGGAAGATTACTTTGCAATTTTAAAGCTCTAGCTACTTCTAAGAGATGGCGATGTTTCCTTTCAACAACCCCGTTTTGTTGGGGTGTATAGGCACAAGAACTCTCATGAATAATCCCATTAAGTAAAAACAGGGAGTCACAGTTATTACTAAAAAATTCTCCACCATTGTCAGATCGAATTCTTTTGATATTTTTTTTCAAACTGAGTGTTAACCATGGATAGAAAGTGCTTTAAAATCACAATTACATCAGATTTTAAAGTAAGTAAATAGACCCATGTAACTATAGAAAAATCATCGACAATGGTCAAAAAAAACCTTTTATCATCATAGGTGGCCTTTTGGTAGGGGCCCCAAACATCCATATGCAACAATTCAAAAGTAGAACTAGTTATAGAGACACTAGTAGGAAAAGGTAATCTGGTCTGTTTAGACAATGGGCACACACTGCACTCAGAAACAACCTTATTTTTCAAAACAACAGAACGTAGAGAGTTTATTTTTCTCATAGTAAGAAAAGGAACATGGCCTAAACGCCTATGCCAGAGGATGGTTTGAGGATGTTCAACAGAGGACTGAAGAGCTACAGGGGCTAAGGAATCTGGTTTGAAAAAATAAAGCCCTGCAGTCTTATGTCCATTCCCCAACACCAATCCACTGTAGGGATCCTGCAATGTAACAGAATTATGATGAAAATTAACAGAGCAAGGTAAATCTCTAGTCAGCTTTGCTACAGAAATCAGGTTAAATTTAAAGTCGGGAACATATAAGACATTTGTGAGAAATTTATCATGCCCAAATTTAAATTTACCTATTCCATGAACATTAGAGTGCAAACCATTAGGTAATTGAACAACATTATTCTGATTTTTGAAATCAATTAACCAGTCAGATCTGCAAGACATATGATGTGTGGCTCCAGTGTCTAATATCCAATGAGAGTTGGTAGGAGTAATACCTGATGTAGTAGCAGCAGCATTTGCACGAATATCAGAAGCCTCAGACCCAGCTTGAT
The DNA here is from genome assembly GCA_036873135.1 of Clarkia xantiana subsp. parviflora. NCBI lineage: Eukaryota > Viridiplantae > Streptophyta > Magnoliopsida > Myrtales > Onagraceae > Clarkia > Clarkia xantiana. The sequence goes on along the minus strand of JAPTYO010000024.1, from coordinate 7,477,493 downwards.
GAGCTTTAGAAACTGATCGAGCCAGGTGCTCCAGTTGCTCAGCTGTGACCATCATGGGCTGATTTTTGGGGAGATCCAATGGGGTAGAGCCAGGAGCTCCACCAGCCTCTGAACCTGAACCAGCATTCTCAATAACAGAGTTAGCTTGGGGATTCCTGTTTTGATTACCACGAAATTTCCAACCTGGGGGATATCCCTTCTTCTTAAAACAATGATCGATGTCATGACCTTTGGTCTTGCAGTAATCACAAAACAGATTCAAATTCCTTTTCTGGCCACGAGGTTTGTTGGTAGAAAAATCAGAGGTTTTTGTGTCTTAAACATTGTTAGCAAAAGCATTTCCAGAAAGAGTTCTCTGATGTTCTTCCTGAACAAGTACAGCATAGGCTTGTGAAACAGAAGGTAAAGTCTCCCTCATGACCAGATTGGTTTTCACATTAGAGTAAGACTCATAAAGACCATTGAGAAATTGGAAGAGTTTCAAATTGCAGGCATGAACAACATGTTTTTGAAAAAAAGGACAGCCACAGTTTGGAAGGTTGCATATCGCATCAAATTCCTCCCACATAGATCTTAGTCGAGCAAAATAGGTGGAAATAGAATCCACTCCTTGTTGTGCCAAGCAAATGTCACGATGTAACTGAAAAATTCTTGACCCATTCACTTTATGCAGTCTCTCCTTAAGATCATTCCAAACAGAAAAAGCGCTTTCAGTATAAATGTTCCCAGACATAAGTTCTCTCGAAACCGAGTTCATTATCCAAGCCAGCACAAGAGCATTGCAGCGATCCCAGAGGTGATGCAAGCTCGGTTCAAAATCCTCTTTCTTACATGTACCAGTTATAAAACCATGAGGATCTGTCTTATAACTGGTACATGTAAGAAAGAGGATTTTGAACCGAGCTTGCATCACCTCTGGGATCGCTGCAATGCTCTTGTGCTGTCTTGGATAATGAACTCGGTTTCGAGAGAACTTATGTCTGGGAACATTTATACTGAAAGCGCTTTTTCTGTTTGGAATGATCTTAAGGAGAGACTGCATAAAGTGAATGGGTCAAGAATTTTTCAGTTACATCGTGACATTTTCTTGGCACAACAAGGAGTGGATTATATTTCCACCTATTTTGCTCGACTAAGATCTATGTGGGAGGAATTTGATGCGATATGCAACCTTCCAAACTGTGGCTGTCCCCTTTTTAAAAAACATGTTTTTCATGCCAGCAATTTGAAACTCTTCCAATTTCTCAATGGTCTTAATGAGTCTTACTCTAATGTGAAAACAAATCTGGTCATCAGGGAGACTTTACCTTCTGTTTCACAAGCCTATGTTGTACTTGTTCAGGAAGAATTTCAGAGAACTCTTTCTGGAAATGCTTTTGCTAACAATGTTTCAGACACAAAAACCTCTGAAGTTTCTACCAACAAACCTCGTGGCCAGAAAATGAATTTGAATCTGTTTTGTGATTACTGCAAGACCAAAGGTCATGACATCGATCATTGTTTTAAGAAGAAGGGATATCCCCCAGGTTGGAAATTTCGTGGTAATCAAAACAGGAATCCCCAAGCTAATTCTGTTATTGAGAATGCTGGTTCAGGTTCAGAGGCTGGTGGAGCTCCTGGCTCTACCCCATTGGATCTCCCCAAAAATCAGCCCATGATGGTCACAGCTGAGCAACTGGAGCACCTGGCTCGATCAGTTTCTAAAGCTCATCAAGCTGGGTCTCAGGCTTCAAGGGGCTGAACCTATGACTTTCTGCTTAGGAAACAGACGCTCTATCCACTGAGCTAGAGGCGCACAGATTATTTCAAAAAGAATCAATTTTAAACTCAAAAGCATTAACAAATTAAATAAGTTATGAACTTGATTTCATTAAATCGACTTCTCATTTTGGTATCAATTAATATGAATGAATCAATATTTTCAGGACTATACCGGACCGGCGGTCTGACCAGAAGTCGAATCCCTAAACGGTCCGGTTTGATGAAAAGAATGAAATACATGTGATCATGGTTCAACTGTTTGATTTTTATTGAACCGGCCGTTTTGAGCTAGCTAGTCGAGTAATGGGCCCACTAAGTCGACACTAGAGACGGGGACACGGGGGTACTTATTAATCACCTGTCGTAGATTCTTTTCCAAACCGAGGAGATCAACGTAAAAATAGGCGAAGACATGGCGAATCCAGGAGGATATGCCTGCAGTGAGGAAGAAATCTCGGTTAGAAGGAAAGATAAGGGATATGCTTCTTGTTTAATGGTATCAAATTAAGTGAAATTTCATTCGCCAGAGAAGTTTTCTTCTGTGGTTCGATGTCCGAAGAGGAGGTTTGGAGCTTGATTGTTATATTTTTTTTTTCTATCACAATGGGGTTAGAGACGTATAACGACGATGATCTATCACCCGGCGTGAGCCAAGTCGAAGCAAAACTAGCCGCCCAAGCCAAACGAAGCACCGATGATGTGGACAACGTTGCCACAAAGGTCGTCCTACGTCTCGATGAGATTGTCCTTGTTTCCTTGGGAATCTATAAGCTTCATCGCTATCTAAATATCTTTCATCAAGGTTTCACTCTTTCTACTCGCCACAACTTGTTCGTTGAATTTTCGCTATGGTGTTATGCATATCTCTCAGATGTAACCCACTGACACCAATCCTCAACTTGCACAACAAACAACCGCCCTTACCATCTCCTCCTCTATGACCCAACCTTCTAAGCCTTGTTGCATCTACAACCTCCAGCGGACATAACTCCCTCCGACCTTCTCCATACATCGCCACCATTCCGAAATGAACTCTGCTTTATGCACCCTCGAGTGCGTTTCCCTACAACTGTACTTCACCGTGACCTCACATATCTACTAAGAAGTACCCCCACAAACTTGTCAAGATCAGATCCTTTGATTACATTTAGAATGGAGGAAGCTTTTGAGCTCTAGTCGAGGAATGAAGAAGGCTTCTACTTCAGAACTGGCAGTCAGCCAGGGTCGGACTAACTGACAAAAAAATAAAATCAATGAACATGTATGTCAAAATATTAAAATCCACACAAATGAAATCAACAAACATGTAAGATCCATAACAACAATATTTTGAAACACCATTTTATAAGATCAATAAAAAATGTTGTCACGATAAACTCGATGGACTATTTTCAAATTACAGAGACAAATAATTTTTTTATTTTCTGCTCTCTAAGATTTAGACATTGAAATATTCAAAATTACTTCAAACATAAAATGACTAAAATGCAATCTATAATCTAAAGTAGACACGCGCCAGGTAGGGGTCGAACCTACGACTTTCTTCTTAGGAAACAGACGCTCCATCCACTGAGCTACAGGCGCAAAGATTATCTAAACAAGAATCAATTTTAAACTCAAAAGCATTAACAAATTAAATAAGTTATGAACTTGATTTCATTAAATCGACTTCTCATTTTGGTATCAATTAATATGAATGAATCAATATTTTCAGGACTATACCGGACCGGCGGTCTGACCAGAAGTCGAATCCCTAAACGGTCCGGTTTGATGAAAAGAATGAAATACATGTGATCATGGTTCAACTGTTTGATTTTTATTGAACCGGCCGTTTTGAGCTAGCTAGTCGAGTAATGGGCCCACTAAGTCGACACTAGAGACGGGGACACGGGGGTACTTATTAATCACCTGTCGTAGATTCTTTTCCAAACCGAGGAGATCAACGTAAAAATAGGCGAAGACATGGCGAATCCAGGAGGATATGCCTGCAGTGAGGAAGAAATCTCGGTTAGAAGGAAAGATAAGGGATATGCTTCTTGTTTAATGGTATCAAATTAAGTGAAATTTCATTCGCCAGAGAAGTTTTCTTCTGTGGTTCGATGTCCGAAGAGGAGGTTTGGAGCTTGATTGTTATATTTTTTTTTTCTATCACAATGGGGTTAGAGACGTATAACGACGATGATCTATCACCCGGCGTGAGCCAAGTCGAAGCAAAACTAGCCGCCCAAGCCAAACGAAGCACCGATGATGTGGACAACGTTGCCACAAAGGTCGTCCTACGTCTCGATGAGATTGTCCTTGTTTCCTTGGGAATCTATAAGCTTCATCGCTATCTAAATATCTTTCATCAAGGTTTCACTCTTTCTACTCGCCACAACTTGTTCGTTGAATTTTCGCTATGGTGTTATGCATATCTCTCAGATGTAACCCACTGACACCAATCCTCAACTTGCACAACAAACAACCGCCCTTACCATCTCCTCCTCTATGACCCAACCTTCTAAGCCTTGTTGCATCTACAACCTCCAGCGGACATAACTCCCTCCGACCTTCTCCATACATCGCCACCATTCCGAAATGAACTCTGCTTTATGCACCCTCGAGTGCGTTTCCCTACAACTGTACTTCACCGTGACCTCACATATCTACTAAGAAGTACCCCCACAAACTTGTCAAGATCAGATCCTTTGATTACATTTAGAATGGAGGAAGCTTTTGAGCTCTAGTCGAGGAATGAAGAAGGCTTCTACTTCAGAACTGGCAGTCAGCCAGGGTCGGACTAACTGACAAAAAAATAAAATCAATGAACATGTATGTCAAAATATTAAAATCCACACAAATGAAATCAACAAACATGTAAGATCCATAACAACAATATTTTGAAACACCATTTTATAAGATCAATAAAAAATGTTGTCACGATAAACTCGATGGACTATTTTCAAATTACAGAGACAAATAATTTTTTTATTTTCTGCTCTCTAAGATTTAGACATTGAAATATTCAAAATTACTTCAAACATAAAATGACTAAAATGCAATCTATAATCTAAAGTAGACACGCGCCAGGTAGGGGTCGAACCTACGACTTTCTTCTTAGGAAACAGACGCTCCATCCACTGAGCTACAGGCGCAAAGATTATCTAAACAAGAATCAATTTTAAACTCAAAAGCATTAACAAATTAAATAAGTTATGAACTTGATTTCATTAAATCGACTTCTCATTTTGGTATCAATTAATATGAATGAATCAATATTTTCAGAACTAGACCGGACCGGCGGTCCGACCAAAAGTCGAATCCCTAAACGGTCCGGTTTGATGAAAAGAATGAAATACATGTGATCATGGTTCAACTGTTTGATTTTTATTGAACCGGTCGTTTTGAGCTAGCTAGTCGAGTAATGGGCCCACTAAGTCGACACTGGAGACGAGGACACGGGGGTTCTTATTAATCACGTGTCGTAGATTCTTTTCCAGACCGAGGAGATCAATGTAAAATGAGGCGAATGTTTGGTTCCAAAGTCTCGGGTCAACGGGCGGTCGACCTAAGCCTTGTCCCTCACTGGAGATGTCGCGGATTCGGTACCCTCGAGTCTTGTCGTCTTAGCCCGTGTCTTTCTGTCCTTCACTTCGCTTCTCTTCTCGCCCTGCAAGAGGGGCAATACCAGGCACAGAGGGGGGGTAGTGCCTGATGAACCCTCTCCGATGCCTAAGTCAGTACGGTGTTTGTAGAGAGATAAAGCTAGAGAGATGTCAGAGCTAAATTATGCAACTTGCCAAGATGTTCGAAAGATGTTCAAATGAATAGTGGGAGAGTTGTATTTATAGGCAACGGTGTCATTAAGGTGGCTTAATGACATCGTTAACCTTTAAACACAATTAATTAGCCTTTAAACACGTAATTAAGACCTTAGGGTACGGAGAAGGTTGGCGGAAATAGACCGAGTATGGGAGCCTAAAAACGGTGTCGGGGCCCTTGGGGGGGAGGAAAATCCGACCCCCAAGGGTAGGGGTTGGGTGTGGCCACCCAACCCCTCCTAGGGGAGATAGGGTTGGCCAACCCTATCTCCCCTAGGGGAGATCGGGTTGGCTGACCCGATCTCTCCTAGGGGAGGTCGGGTGTGGCCACCCGACCTCACCTAGGTGAGTCTATCTTGGCCCGGACGAGTATTTCGGCCTCGTCCGGACCGTTGGTGTTTTCGCGAGGTGTTCGGGTTGAAGTTTCGATTTACAATCATTAACGGGGTGATCAAAATGAAACGATTCGGGAGTCAACGGGTTCAAATTGGGCGTATATCCATCACATGCCCCCGAGTCAACCAATGGCCTGACCCTTGATTGACTCTATTTTAGGATGGTATGACACGCGCAATTTGAAGCCGGTATTTTACCTTTTGTCGGAATGCTTATTTACCCATGGATGTGTGTCTCTGACTCTGCCCCCTGCATTATAAGATAGAGGAATTGCAAACGTCAGAATAGCACGGACACGTGTCCAAGCACGCGTCCGTCTGAGGTGGAAATAATAAATCTATCCTTGCCACGGGCGTATACTCGAAAACTGCACGCTCGCATAGGGATATAATACGAATACAGCTAAGCGATTCATACTTCAATTTCATGCCGGGATTTGTCTAAGTGGAGAAAAATTTAAATTTTGGTCCGAAATTTTTCTAAGTATGGGATACTAGAAAATATGCCTATAGGATGTTAACTAGGTGTGAACATGGACATATCATGAACATGAGGATGTGTACTAGCATACATGCAAGTAGGAACATAAGGATGGGAGTGAGTAGAGACATGCTGCGATTGTAGTCATGAATGTATGCATGAATATACGGCGGCCATGTGCATGGACGTCTAAATGTTTGAACACACGGGAGTGTGTACGTGGGCACGCATATTAGTGCAAGCATGAACATGTATTAATGTATGGACGGGTTGTGAGTATAAGCATGAGTGATGACATTGATGTACCTGTAGATGTTAATCATGAATATGAGCATAAGTGCAAGGGTGAGAGCATAAACCTCTCCTTTACTTGAGGGTGAGAACTCTGCCACTCAATGGGACACAACGTTCCGCCTCCCTCGTACTAGTGCGAGCATTGTCCTTTAACCTCGACCTTCGGCATGTGTAACATTTTTCCTTCATTCGTTGGAGCATGTGTATAGCTCTTGACCTTTACCCTGCAATTTGTTCCCCATAAAAGTGAGGGTGAAAATTCTTACAAGCTTTCTTCTTACCGCCGCGAGCGAAGGGGTCTATTGACATGTGTTAAGGGTTGACCCTTCCTTCGAATGTGTTGGAGCGTTGCTCCATTTGGGGAAGCTAAAAGTTCGCCCTCTTCCCTTGGTGTTAAGGTTGCCCCCGTAGTAGGCGTATCTCGCCCCTCCATGAGTAAGGGTCGATCTTTGCGTTGGTTGCTCGTATAGATGACTCACTTTTGGGAAGCTTTCTTCTTCAGACAGGGAGACCGTTGAATCGGATGAGAGGGAAGAACCCTCTAGTTCTGCTTATCTGGCCAAGAAATTTTCTAAGTCAGGGAAGGCTGCTAATGCTTCCAGTATGTTCTCATTCCATTCTCTTTTCTTTGTGATATATTTATGATTGTTCTCATGTTGCTTCCTTCTTGTTGTTAGAACGTTCGCCCCTGGTTACCGAATGGGTTCTTGCAGTGGGCGAGAGTTCAAGTCAATCTAAATCCGAGGCGTGGAAACCTGACTCTGAGGTCGGGCCCTCGGCTGCCAAGGAGAAGGAAACCGCGAGAGGATCTCCTTCAAGTGCCCCCTTGCTGACTCCCTCTCATGATAAGGAGGTAGTGGTTGAAGAGGCGCCCTCTTTGCTTGACAAAGGGAAACAACCTGTGGCTGGCGATGGGGTGATCATAGGTCTTGATGTCTCTTCTCTATCCTCTGCCCCCCAGCCGAGGGGCCGAGTCTCAGGTTTATTTCATCTTCATGTAGATTTGACGATTTTTGAAGGTGGGAGTGATAGCCCTTTTGTAGTGTGTGGATATGATAGCCACTTCAGGGTATGTGGACATGATAGCCACTTCAAGGTATGTGGACATGATAGCCACTTCAAGGTATGTGGACATGATAGCCATTTCAGGGTATGTGGACATGATAGCCACTTCAGGGTATTTGGACATGATAGCCACTTCAGGGTATGTGGACATGATAGCCACATCACGATGTATGGAGTTGTGCTTTAGTATTCCTTTCTCATTGGAGAGCCTTCATTGCTAGAGTTGCCTTTTGTTTAGGCTATGTTTGTTGGGTTAGGTCTCGATGTCTCGTCTTGTCGGATGTTGTATCCTTTATGCTCTTTAGATGTCTCCTTCATGAGTTGTGCTTGACGATGTTCAAGTCTGATACGAGCATAGGTCACACGAGGGCGACATGCAAGACAATAACGTTTGTCGGAGGTTGATTTGTGCGACTTGCAAGGCAATTCTCTTCTTGATGGGTCGAGTTTATTTTGAGAGCCTTGAACTTTGGATTTCATGTCTTTGCTATCCTTCTTGGTGGTGTTGGGTTCCTTTGAGATACTTCTCTTGACTTGTGATATGGATGGTAGGATAACTCGTTACTTTTCATGATAACCTCTTGTGCTTCTGTATATGATCCTTTGGTCATGGACTTCTCCCTTGTATATGCTTTCCTTTCCTTATCTTTCTTTTGTGTTTTCCTTCACATCATACCTGCTATCTCATCAAGAAAAAACATTATGTGTTATTTATACAACCTTTCTTTGAAATTACTTTCTCGTGGGATCCTTCTCAGTATGGTGCGATGATCTCTTATGATACCCTTTAAATGGTATATATGGTACTGTTAGACCAAAGATACGCTCTTGGTGGGCGTCGAATCTGTTCACGAGACAGGCTCTCGGAGGGCACTTAACGTTTCACAGGATAGGCTCCCGGAGGGCACAAGTTAGACCAAAGATACGCTCCTGGTTGGCGTCGAAAACTGTTCACGAGACTGGCTCTCGGAGGGCACTTAACGTTTCACAGGATAGGCTCCCGGAGGGCACCAGTTAGACCAAAGATACGCTCCTGGTTGGCGTCGAAAACTGTTCACGAGACTGGCTCTCGGAGGGCACTTAACGTTTCACAGGGTAGGCTCCCGGAGGGCACCAGTTAGACCAAAGATACGCTCCTGGTGGGCGTCGAAGCTGGTAGTTTGAAATCTACCTCAAGATACGCTCTTGGGGGCGTCGAATCTGGTAGTGTTTTTTCTACCTCAAGATACGCTCTTGGGGGCGTCAAATCTGGTAGGTTGCAAATCTACCTCAAGATACGCTCCTGGGGGCGTCGAAGGTCGTAGTTTTTGGAAACCACTCTCAAGATACGCTCTTGGTGCGTCGAAGGTCGTAGTATAGAAACTACTCTCAAGATACGCTATTGGGGGCGTCGAAGGTCGTAGTATGAACACTACTCTCAAGATACGCTCTTGGGGGCGTCGAAGGTCGTAGTATGAAAACTACTCTAAAGATACGCTCTTGGGGGCGTCGAAGGTCGTAGTATAAAAACTACTCTCAAGATACGCTCTTGGGGGCGTCGAATCTGTTCGCTGGATAGGCTCCCGGAGGGCACAGGGTTCGTAGTTTTAGAACTACTCTCAAGATACGCTCTTGGGGGCGTCGAATCTGTTCGCGAGATAGGCTCCCGGAGGGCTCATAATATTACCTTATCTTGTGTCCTTTCTCATGTAGGGTGCGTCTTTGGTATGCTTTTCGAGTCTTCACTTGACTTTTCCTTCTATGATATTGCATGCTACCACGCTTTTCCTTCAATGTGGGAGATCAACCTCGGAGTCACTGTCTGTGCTTCTTGCGAGTATGCGAGCCTTGTGTTGGTTGTGTGGGCACGATTGTCGTTCCTTTGAGCCAGTATTTCATATTGATATCCTTGAGGTTGTGCCTCATAGTAGTACTCCTTTGGAGGTGCCGTGTGTTGGGATGGCACTCCTTGTTGCCCCCCTTGTCCCTGTGGCTTCCTAGTCAATGGAGTTGAAGCTGTGGAAACCTCCTAGCCAGCTGTGCGTGAAGGTCCTCCTTGTTAGGCTGGGGTGCCTGTGGGGTTACTTGAGGCTCTGGGTGTACAGGCTGTTTCTCTGGGTTAGGCTGCCTCTCTGGAGGTATAGGCTGTCTCCCTCGCCTACTGCCCCCAGGTGGGCGGTTATGCCTAGATGCTAAGTTATTCGTCATCGCTCTTGTGATTGCCAGGCTTTCTGTTCGAAGCCCACAGACGGCGCCAAGTGTTAGGTTCCAAAGTCTCGGGTCAACGGGCGGTCGACCTAAGCCTTGTCCCTACCTGGAGTTTTCGCGGATTCGGTACCCTCGAGTCTTGTCGTCTTAGCCCGTGTCTTTCTGTCCTTCACTTCGCTTCTCTTCTCGCCCTGCAAGAGGGGCAATACCAGGCACAGAGGGGGGGTAGTGCCTGATGAACCCTCTCCGATGCCTAAGTCAGTACGGTGTTTGTAGAGAGATAAAGCTAGAGAGATGTCAGAGCTAAATTATGCAACTTGCCAAGATGTTCGAAAGATGTTCAAATGAATAGTGGGAGAGTTGTATTTATAGGCAACAGTGTCATTAAGGTGGCTTAATGACATCGTTAACCTTTAAACACAATTAATTAGCCTTTAAACACGTAATAAAGACCTTAGGGTACGGAGAAGGTTGGCGGAAATAGACCGAGTATGGGAGCCTAAAAACGGTGTCGGGGCCCTTGGGGGGGAGGAAAATCCGACCCCCAAGGGTAGGGGTTGGGTGTGGCCACCCAACCCCTCCTAGGGGAGATAGGGTTATCGGGTTGGCCAACCCTATCTCCCCTAGGGGAGATCGGGTTGGCCAACCCTATCTCCCCTAGGGGAGATCGGGTTGGTCCACCCGATCTCCCCTAGGGGAGATCGGGTGTGGCCACCCGACCTCACCTAGGTGAGTCTATCTTGGCCCGGACGAGTATTTCGGCCTCGTCCGGACCGTTGGTGTTTTCGCGAGGTGTTCGGGTTGAATTTTCGATTTACAATCATTAACGGGGTGATCAAAATGAAACGATTCGGGAGTCAACGGGTTCAAATTGGGCGTATATCCAGGAGGAGATGCCTGCAGTGAGGATGAAAGCTCGGTCAGAAGGAAAGATAAGGGATATGCTTCTTGTTTAATGGTATCAAATTAAGTGAAATTTCATTCGCCAGAGAAGTTTTCTTCTGTGGTTCGATGTCCGAAGAGGAGGTTTGGAGCTTGATTTTTATATTTTTTTTCTATCACAATAGGATTAGAGACGTGTAACGACGATGATCTATCACCCGACGTGAGCCAAGTCGAAGCAAAACTAGCCGCCTAAGCCAAATGAAGCACCGATGATGTGGAAGACGTTGCCACGAAGGTCGTCCTATGTCTCGATGAGATTGTCCTTGTTTCCTTGGGAATCTATAAGCTTCATCGTTATCTAAATATCATTCATCAAGGTTCCGCTCTTACTGCTCACCACAACTTGTTTGTTGGATTTTTGCTATGGTGTTCTGCATCTCTCTCAGATGTAACCCACTGACACCAATCCACAACTTGCAGAACAAACAACCGCCCTTACCATCTCCTCATCTATGACCCAACCTTCTAAGCCTTGTATCATCTACAACCTCCAACGGACATAACTCCCTCCGACCTTCTCCATACATCGCCACCATTCCGAAATGAACTCTGCTTTATGCACCCTCGAGTGCGTTTCCCTACAACTGTACTTCACCGTGACCTCCCATATCTACTAAGAAGTACCCCACAAACTTGTCAAGATCAGATCCTTTGATTACATTTAGAATGGAGGAAGCTTTTGAGCTCTAGTCGAGGAATGAAGAAGGCTTCTACTTCAGAACTGGCAGTCAGCCAGGGTCGGACTAACTGACAAAAAATTAAAATCAATGAACATGTATGTCAAAATATTAAAATCCACACATATGAAATCAACAAATATGTAAGATCCATAACAACAATATTTTGAAAAACCTGTTAATAAGATCAATAAAAAATATTGTCACGATAAACTCGATGGACTATTTTCAAATTGCAGAGACAAATAATTTTTTTATTTTCGGCTCTCTAAGATTTAGACATTGAATTATTCAAAATTACTTCAAACATAAAATGACTAAAATACAATATATATTCTAAAGTAGACACACGCCAGGTAGGGGTCGAACCTACAACTTTCTGCTTAGGAAACAGACGCTCTATTCACTGAGCTACAGGCGCACAGATTATCTAAACAAGAATCAATTTTAAACTCAAAGCATTAACAAATTAAATAAGTTATGAACTTGATTTCATTAAATCGACTTCTCATTTTGGTATCAATTAATATGATTGAATCAATATTTTCAGAACTAGACTGGACCGGCGGTCCGACCAAAAGTCGAATCCCTAAACGTTCCGGTTTGATGAAAATAATGAAATATATGTGATCATGGTTCAACTGTTTGATTTTTATTGAACCGGCCGTTTTGAGCTAGCTAGTCGAGTAATGGGCCCACCAAGTCGACACTGGAGACGAGGACACGGGGGTACTTATTAATCACGTGTCGTAAATTCTTTTCCAGACCGAGGAGATCAACGTAAAAAGAGGCGAAGACATGGCGAATCCAGGAGGAGATGCCTGCAGTGAGGAAGAAAGCTCGGTTAGAAGGAAAGATAAGGGATATGCTTCTTGTTTAATGGTATCAAATTAAGTGAAATTTCATTCGCCAGAGAAGTTTTCTTCTGTGGTTCGATGTCCGAAGAGGAGGTTTGGAGCTTGATTGTTATATTTTTTTTCTATCACAGTGGGATTAGAGACGTGTAACAACGATGATCTATCACCCGGCGTGAGCCAAGTCGAAGCAAAACTAACCGCCTAAGCCAAACGAAGCACCGATGATGTGGACAACGTTGCCACGAAGGTCGTCCAATGTCTCGATGAGATTGTCCTTGTTTCCTTGGGAATCTATAAACTTCTTCGCTATCTAAATATCATTCATCAAGGTTCCACTCTTTCTGCTCGCCAAAACTTGTTCGTTGAATTTTCGCTATGGTGTTCTTCATCTCTCTCAGATGTAACCCACTGACACCAATCCTCAACTTGCACAACAAACAACCGCCCTTACCATCTCCTCATCTATGACCCAACCTTCTAAGCCTTGTTGAATCTACAACCTCCAACGGACATAACTCCCTCCGACCTTCTCCATACATCGCCACCATTCCGAAATGAACTCTGCTTTATGAACCCTCGAGTGCGTTTCCCTACAATTGTACTTCACCGTGACCTCCCATATCTACTAAGAAGTACCCCCACAAACTTGTCAAGATCAGATCCTTTGATTACATTTAGAATGGAGGAAGCTTTTGAGCTCTAGTCCAGGAATGAATAAGGCTTCTACTTCAGAACTGGCAGTCAGCCAGGGTCGGACTAACTGACAAAAAATTAAAATCAATGAACATGTATGTCAAAATATTAAAATCCACACATATGAAATCAACAAACATGTAAGATCCATAACAACAATATTTTGAAAAACCTGTTAATAAGATCAATAAAAAAATTGTCACGATAAACTCGATGGACTATTTTCAAATTGCAGAGAAAAATAATTTTTTTTATTTTCGGCTCTCTAAGATTTAGACATTGAATTATTCAAAGTTACTTCAAACATAAAATGACTAAAATACAATCTATAATTTAAGGTAGACACGAGCCAGGTAGGGGTCGAACCTACGACTTTCTGCTTAGGAAACAGACGCTCTATTCACTGAGCTACAGGCGCACAAATTATCAAAACAAGAATCAATTTTAAACTCAAAGCATTAACAAATTAAATAAGTTATGAACTTGATTTCATTAAATCGACTTCTCATTTTGGTATCAATTAATATGATTGAATCAATATTTTCAGAACTAGACTGGACCGGCGGTCCGACCAGAAGTCGAATCCCTAAACGGTCCGGTTTGATGAAAAGAATGAAATACATGTGACCATGGTTCAACTGTTTGATTTTTATTGAACCGGCCATTTTGAGCTAGCTAGTCGAGTAATGGGCCCACTAAGTCGACACTAGAGACGAGGACACGGGGGTACTTATTAATCACGTGTCGTAGATTCTTTTCCAGACCGAGGAGATCAACGTAAAAAGAGGCGAAGACATGGCGAATCCAGGAGGAGATGCCTGCAGTGAGGAAGAAAGCTCGGTCAGAAGGAAAGATAAGGGATATGCTTCTTGTTTAATGGTATCAAATTAAGTGAAATTTCGCCAAATAAGTTTTCTTCTGTGGTTCGATGTCCGAAGAGGAGGTTTGGAGCTTGATTGTTATATTTTTTTTTCTATCACAATGGGATTAGAGATGTGTAACGACGATGATCTATCACCCGGCGTGAGCCAAGTCGAAGCAAAACTAGCCGCCTAAGCCAAACAAAGCACCGATGATGTGGACAACGTTGCCACGAAGGTCGTCCTATGTCTCGATGAGATTGTCCTTGTTTCCTTGGGAATCTATAAGCTTCTTCGCTATCTAAATATCATTCATCAAGGTTCCACTCTTTCTGCTCGCCAAAACTTGTTCATTGAATTTTCGCTATGGTGTTCTGCATCTCTCTCAGATGTAACCCACTGACACCAATCCACAACTTGCACAACAAACAACCGCCCTTACCATCTCCTCATATATGACCCAACCTTCTAAGCCTTGTTGCATCTACAACCTCCAACGGACATAACTCCCTCCGACCTTCTCCATACATCGCCACCATTCCGAAATGAACTCTGCTTTATGCACCCTCGAGTGCGTTTCCCTACAACTGTACTTCACCGTGACCTCCCATATCTACTAAGAAGTACCCCACAAACTTGTCAAGATCAGATCCTTTGATTACATTTAGAATGGAGGAAGCTTTTGAGCTCTAGTCGAGGAATGAAGAAGGCTTCTACTTCAGAACTGGCAGTCAGCCAGGGTCGGACTAACTGACAAAAAATTAAAATCAATGAACATGTATGTCAAAATATTAAAATCCACACAAATGAAATCAACAAACATGTAAGATCCATAACAACAATATTTTGAAAAACCTGTTAATAAGATCAATAAAAAATATTGTCACGATAAACTCGATGGACTATTTTCAAATTGCAGAGACAAATAATTTTTTTATTTTCGGCTCTCTAAGATTTAGACATTGAATTATTCAAAATTACTTCAAACATAAAATGACTAAAATACAATATATATTCTAAAGTAAACACACGCCAGGTAGGGGTCAAACCTACGACTTTCTGCTTAGGAAACAGACGCTCTATTCACTGAGCTACAGGCGCACAGATTATCTAAACAAGAATCAATTTTAAACTCAAAGCATTAACAAAGTAAATAAGTTATGAACTTGATTTCATTAAATCGACTTCTCATTTTGGTATCAATTAATATGATTGAATCAATATTTTCAGAACTAGACTGGACCGGCGGTCTGACCAGAAGTCGAATCCCTAAACGGTCCGGTTTGATGAAAAGAATGAAATATATGTGATCATGGTTCAACTGTTTGATTTTTATTGAACCGGCCGTTTTGAGCTAGCTAGTCGAGTAATGGGCCCACTAAGTCGACACTGGAGACGAGGACACGGGGGTACTTATTAATCACGTGTCGTAGATTCTTTTCCAGACCGAGGAGATCAACGTAAAAAGAGGCGAAGACATGGCGAATCTAGGAGGAGATGCCTGCAGTGAGGAAGAAAGCTCGGTCAGAAGGAAAGATAAGGGATATGCTTCTTGTTTAATGGTATCAAATTATGTGAAATTTCATTCGCCAAATAAGTTTTCTTCTGTGGTTCGATGTCCGAAGAGGAGGTTTGGAGCTTGATTGTTATATTTTTTTTTTCTATCGCAATGGGATTAGAGATGTGTAACGACGATGATCTATCACCCGGTGTGAGCCAAGTCGAAGCAAAACTAGCCGCCTAAGCCAAACAAAGCACCGATGATGTGGACAACGTTGCCACGAAGGTCGTCCTATGTCTCGATGAGATTGTCCTTGTTTCCTTGGGAATCTATAAGCTTCATCGCTATCTAAATATCATTCATCAAGGTTCCGCTCTTTTTGCTCACCACAACTTGTTCGTTGAATTTTCGCTATGGTGTTCTGCATCTCTCTCAGATGTAACCCACTGACACCAATCCTCAACTTGCACAACGAACAACCGCCCTTACCATCTCCTCCTCTATGACCCAACCTTCTAAGTCTTGTTCCATCTACAACCTCCAGCGGACATAACTCCCTCCGACCTTCTCCATACATCGCCACCATTCCGAAAAGAACTCTGCTCTATGCACCTGTTGGATCACGGTTGGAACTCCGGTACGTTCTTGACGGAAGTCCGAACTCCTTCACTCCAAGTAATCCTGCAAGAAGGGGATAGACCGGGCGGTGACCCAAAATCCCTCTCCGATGCTTAAATGAGTATCTCGATGCAGGCAAGCAAGTATCAGTATGTAATTGTGTGAACGTATCAATCCTGAGGTAACTCCTTCCTTTATATAGGGGAGGGGTTACCTCAGTTACCTGTTGGGATAACTGCCACGTTCCGTTTATCTCGTCCAGTAGCCCACGTTCCGTCTTTTCCGACCACTTTCTCACTACGCTGATAGTGGGCGTGTTTCTCGGCCTCGTCCTCTGGTGGCAAGTCCCGACGGATGTCGGGGACTCCAGAGTTACCTCCTTTGGTCATCGCTCGGGGCCCCTAGTCATCGGGACAGGGCCAATATTCTCAGGGATTCAATATCGGGGCCTACTCAAAGGCATATTATCGGGGCTTACTCAAAGGCATATCATCGGGAGCGTATAGCTCATATTTCGGGACCGACCTTGTCGGGACCCCTCACATTAGTCCTCTAAGCCTCTTTTGTAGCCCAGTGGGCCTACTTCACCGTTTACTTCGTCGTTAATGGGCCTAACGGCTATGTCGAAACCCATCATTTGCCCCCAAGACATGAGGGACTTACAGTTCGTCGTGTCTTCCAGTTTCGGACCTCCCGATATCGGCATCGGAGGCTTTCGACTTTACGGAAAATCTTTTGAAGCAAATCTCCTCCTCCATGATTCCCCGATATTCCGAGGATAACCACCGAATCCGAAAATATTTCTCGGTTACTCAACTATTAAATGCAGCGGGTGATGAAGCGACGACTTGGGTACCCGTGCCTGTTTTTTCTGAAAAAGTACTTTCTAGCCGTTTTGTCTCTAATGTTTCGACGACTCAGGTTGAGGCGTTTCATCTTCAACAGTCCGGATTGCAACGTCTCTTTGGCTGTCCTCTCTCCTATAAAACCCCAAATGTTGGCACTATTTAGTTCTCCTCTACCGTTTCATTCTCTGTGTTTTCAAAAGCTCAAGCTCTCCTTTCTATTTCTGATCAACACACCGGTGACCAGGATCTCCGACCATCAAGGTCATTTTTCTTCTCCGATTCAACATGTCTGGTAAGATTTCCTCCTTCGATTCTGAAAAAACTTGTTAGCATAGTTTTTCCTTTTATCTCAATCAACTTACCCGAACTTTTGCGGAAATCAACTGTGCCTTTTCTTGCCATAATTATTTTACTGACGGTGAGTCCAGTTCCGGGGGGAGGAAGCCCTTCAAGTTCGATTATGCTTGTAATGAAATTTCAGAAACCGCCTATGATGCAGCTCTCCGGGAGGGATGCATTACTTCCACCTGGGAGCCTCGCTTCCCTTTTCCTCACCCTCGCCTCCCGGGTGACCCTGTAGTCACTCGTCCCCGGGAAGGGGAGGTGTTTATCTCCGCCGGGCAAGTATCGGCGGGGATCCGGTTCCCCTTCTGTGGGAATTTCGTCGAGATGTGTGAATATTATAAAACACATCCGACTAATTTTTCCCCCCACGCCATCCGTGTGTGGAAGGCCTTCCTTGTCCTCTGCCTTTGCCAACAGTGGACCTACAGCCTCCAACTTTTCCGGACCTTCTACGGGATGAAATGCAATGATGCCGGGGTCTGTGCTTTCTATCCGCGGATGCCTAAATGGAGCAAGGCGCAGCTCTCCCGGTACAGCTGGAATGGTGACACCTGGATGGTCGCCAAAGGTCGGGGGCTCATCACTGACTCGGGGCCCGACAACAGCAGCTGGAAGAAGAATTACTTCTTCATCCGGAACAGCTCTATTCCGTGGCCCCGATGGGAGGTTGAAGCAGACCCTCCTCCCGCTTTTCACACTTACTCCGAGGAGGATTTTCAGATTCTCCAGTGCGTCCAACTCTACCGCTGGGGGGATTCTTTCGCTCCCCTCGATACCAACTGCATCGGGGAGCGGGACCTGGTTCTGACCGGGATCCGACTCCTTGATGTTGCCTCCGGGGGTCAACTCTTCGACAGCCCTTCCAACCTCGTTCCTTGGGTAATATTCTAATTGCACTTTTGTTTTCGTCTTTGCAGCTAAGAAGGTATCGTTGCTGACCAATCTCATGCTTAAGCAGGCGGAGACCGATGCTGTCCAACGCCCCGCGAGGAAAAGGAAGTCTTCGAAGAGGGCCACCTCCTCATCGGCACCTCCGACTTCGGAGCAGATCAAGCGGGCCCGGGTGGAGAAGATGGAGCAGATCTTCAACACCAAGACTCCTGAGGAAGGTAAACAGCTTCGCTTAGCAATTCGATTATACAGGAGGCGTATTCCCGAGGAGTTAATCCCCTCCGATAAGGGAGCCAGGATCGAAGGGATCAAACGCATCCTACAAGGAGAAACTCCCCACATTCTTAAAGCGGGTTATTACAATTATTACGGGAAGGACCAGTATCTCTCCCGTCGCGTCATTTGGTGTAAGGATCCCGACCAACTTCCTGATTTTCTTTCTGAAGCTTCTCGTCCTCCAGCTGCAGGTCAATCGATAGCTGGAGCTTCAGCGGGGGTGCCACCCTCCGACGCCCGGGTCGGAGAGCCCCTCCTTTCTCTTCCGGCCCCAGGAAGATCGGAGACTGAAGACGCCCCGACGGACGGTCAGGTTGACCTGGACGTCTCTCACTCTACTGAGGAGGCGAGCGAGGGTCAGCCCCTGGTTCGTCGTCGGGGGGCGAGGCAGACCCCGCTGGAGCCGACTCCCGAAGGGCTGCCTCCATCTTCTCCGGCACAGCAGCTTTCGCCGGTCTTGAGCCTGACTCCTAAGGGGACGACGGGTTCTCATGGCGGCTCGGAGGCCCGCACCTCCGACACTCAGGGCGTCATTCCCCCTCTTCTCTTAGATGGGAGTTTCTACCAGGTTTACACCCCCGACCAGGCGGCGGCTCCTTGGACTCCGATCGAGTCATTGCGGGGGGTCCCGCTGCGTCGGGATGATGTATCATCGGAACTAGGTCTGCACCTGCTGGCAGGTTCAGTTCCGCCATCTATGAAGCTTCCGCTCTCCTTGGCTCGAGAGGACATCCACGCGGACATTCGCAACATGGCCGTTCGTCGTGTGGAGGTAAGGTTTCCTGTTTTTACACTTAGTACATATAAGGCAGAATATTCTCGTGTACTGACCTCTTCCTTTCTTCTTCACAGGAAATAGCGGACCAACACCGCTGTTTCGGGTACATCCTGGCCCTGGAGGAGGCCCTGGAACAGGAGCGAGCCAAGGCGGCCCCCGAGGTCTTGGCCAAGCTCAAGGAGGATCAGGTTGCCTCCGAATCGTTGAGGGTTAAGTTGGTTAAGGAGCAGGCCCTCCTTAACCAGAAGACTCGGGACCTCCTGAGGCAGGTCCACGACTTCGAGCGGCTGCTGAAGCAGGAGCGACAAAAGCTCCAGGAAGAGCAGCAGGGGCGCGCGGAGGATCGGGACAGGCTTGTCCTCGAGAAGAAGGCCCTTGAGGACGCCAAGGCGGGGCTGGAGGCTGAGAAAGTCCTTCTCGCCAATCGGTCTCAACAGATGGAGCGGGAACTCGCTGAGTTTCCCACCAAGCTGGCCGAGGCTGAGGCCAAGGGACGGGAAGATTATCGGGGCTCCGAGGCTTTCCAAGTGGACGCGGTAAAGTTCTGCACGGTGGAGGTGGAGACCACTTTGCTTAATGCTGTCGAGGAGCTCCATCTAGAGTATGGTGGTGCCATCGACTTCACCAAGTCTCAGACTCTCGGCCCCTTCGCGGAGAGGTATTTCAACCTTTCCGAGGAGAGCGACGGGGCCAACACCCCCGAGGGGGCTGCGCGTGCTGAAGGCACGGTGGCGCCTCTAAGTGCAGACCTCCCGACAACTGATCCCCCGATGATCAACCCTTCACTGCTGACCTCCAAGAGTCCTATCCTCCCGCGGCCAATCTTCCAGGATCCGATCCTCCCACGGCCAATCTTCCAGGATCCGATCCTCCCGCGACCAATCTTCCAGGATCCGATCCTCCGACCGCGGAGCCTTCTGCCACAGACCTCGTGGACCCTGCTCCCCTCGACGCTGCCAAGGATCAAGCTTAATCGCTTTATTTTTGAATCCTTGTAATTTCCTTCTTTTGTCGTGAACCATTTAGATCTTTATAATATCAATCTCTTTTGGTTCTGATTATCGCTGCACCACCTAAGGTGAATTTACCATGCCACTTAAGGCAATTCGATCATACCACTTAGAGTGATTTCGACCCGTCACTTAAGACATTTTACCCACACCACTTAAGGCGATTCAATCGTGCCACTTAAGGCAATTTATCCACACCATTTAAGGCGATTTAATCGTGCCATTTAAGGCGAAACCACGCCACTTAAAGCGAAACCATGCCACTTAAGGCGATATAGCTACACCACTTAAGGCGATTTAATCACACCACTTAAGGCGATTTAGCTACACCACTTAAGGCGATTTAAGCATACTTAGAATGATAAGTCTAAGCACAATTTGGTCGGAAGCAACCTCTTTATTCATTGATGGCTCAAAATCTGTTTATATCGACTCAAAAAGATAAACAACTTGCACCACTGAAGGTGACTTCGATAAACAACTTGCACCACTGAAGGCGACTTAATAAACAACTTGCACCACTGAAGGCGAATTAACCAACAACTTGCACCACTGAAGGTGACTTAATATCAAGCATGACGTTTCTTCAAGTGTTCGCCAGTAAAAGAATGCTTCAACACATTGCCATCGAGGTCTTCCAACTTATACGCGTTTCGAGCTGGCATCCCCACGACCTTATAAGGCCATTCCCATTTTGGTGACATCTTGTTGATCCGATCCAAAAGGGTAAATTCGTTCCGACGCCAGACCAGTTCCTTGACAAAGAACTGTCGAGACTTGACTCGTCGATTATAATATCGAGCCGTTGCCAAGCGCATCCGAGCCTGGGCCTCCTCGGCACTCCGTCTCTTCTCTTCGACCAAGTCCAAGTCCAGACGCCTCATTTCATCATTTGACAGAGGTTCATAAAACCTCGTCAGATGGGATGCCACGACTATTTCAACGGGAGCAACTGCTTCCGTGCCATAAACAAGGCCGAACGGAGTCTCCCCAGTCGATCGTTTGGGTGTTGTTCTAACAGCCCAAAGCACATTTTCCAGCTCATCCAGCCATTTGCCCTTTAAGGCATGGACCCTCTTCTTCAGGCCATCCATCACGATCTTGTTAGCTGACTCCACCTGTCCATTGGTTTGAGCATGACGGACAGAGGCTGTCCGATTCTAAATTTTCAGCTCCTCAAAGTACTCTTTCCACAGGGCCCCGTTAAACGGAGGGCCGTTAAAGCTGATCAATACCTTGGGGATCCCGTATCGAGATATGATGTGAGTCTGCAGGAATTTGAGGATATGATTCCCCGTTGTCTTGGCCAACGCCTTAGCTTCTATCCACTTCGAGAAATAATAGATAGCCACGACTAAATATAGGCACTGACCTTTTGCCACTGGAAGGGTCCCACCCAATCGATTCCCCATTGCGCGAAGGGCCAAGCACTCTTGATGGACGTCAGATCGGCAGCTGGATCCACGATATTCGGGGCGTACCTCTGGCAAGCGTCACAGGATCGGACTAGCATCGTTGCCTCCTTATTCATCAAGGGCCAGTAATAGCCCAGGTTCAGCACTTTCCTCACGATGGATCGGGCACCTTCATGACAACCCAAGTGTCCTTCGTGCACCTTCCTAAGGATCCGATCTGTGTCGGGCTCAGCCACACATTTCAAGTAGGGATTTACATACCCCTTTTTGTACAGTTGATTGTCCACCATCACATAATTGGGCGCTATTCAGCGTATTTTGCCGGCTGCTACTTCATCATCGGGGACTGCCCCCATAGTCAGATACGCGGCTATCGGGGTCATCCAAGTGGGCTCCTCCGATCCGATCTCAATGGCACATACCTCCGATTGATCGGTGGTTGACAGGATCACCTTCTCCAAGAAATGCACCTTCCGACTTTCATCAAGGGGTGCCCCCAAGGCGAACTTGCTCAAGGCATCTGCTTCCACATTATCCTCCCTCGGGATCGCCTCAATATCGAAGCTCTTGAAACTCTCCTTCAGGGTTTGCACCTCGCGAAGATACTTTTTCATCATCGGGCTCTTTGCTTCGTGTCGCCCCTGGACTTGGTTCACGATCAGGCTAGTATCACACTTCACCTTTAAGTGACCAACTCCCGTTCCTTTAGAAATCTTGAGGCTAGTGATGAGAGCCTCATATTCAGCTTCATTGTTGGTGGCCCTAAATGTCAAGGCCAAGGCATATCGGAGGGGCTCGCCTCCGTCTGGTGGTATCAGTACGAAACCTGCTCCCGATCCTTCTGAATTTGATGAGCCATCGGTATACATCTCCCAAGTATTTTCGTCATCGGGCTGTTCTGACTGTTCTGTTATCGGGACCTCCATGGTTGTCCCCTCTACAGGGCCCGCTTCTTCTAGATCGGGGGCTGTAGACTCTGCTATTAAATCCGCCAACGTCTGGCCCTTTATAGCCGTTCTCGGAGCAAAGTGAATGCGGAACTCACTAAGCTCGACCGCCCATTTCACTAATCTCCCCGACGCATCAGGTCGGTTCAAAAAATGTTTCAAGGGCTGATTCGTCAAAACGGTAATCTCATGCGCGTGGAAGTAAGGTCTCAGCTTCCGAGCAGTAACAATCAACGCATAAAGATACTTCTCAACGACGGGATAATTCATTTCAGACTTGGCGAGTGCCTTGCTTACATAATACACGGGGACTTGGCTACCCTCTACAACTTTCACTAAGACAGAGCTAACAGCAAATTCAGAAACAACCAAATACAGATAGAGTGGCTCGCCTGAGATGGGCTTCGCCAGTGGCAGGAGGGTGCGGATGTGCTGCTTGAGTGCCTGGAACGCCTCTATAACTTGGCAGTCCACTCGAACTTCTTATTGGCCCTCAGCACTTCAAGAACGGCATGGATCGATCGCTTGCCTTGGACAGGAAGCGATTCATCGCGGCCAATCGGCCATTCAGCACCTGCACCTCCTGATGGTTCGTCGGGGACTATATCTCCTCGATCGCCTTCAGCTTCTCAGGGTTCACCTCGATTCCCCTCAGGCTCACCATGAAGCCCAGAAACTTCCTTGAGTGCACTCCGAAGGCACACTTGGTCGAATTCAAGCGAACTTGATGAAGCCTCATCCGCTCGAACGCTGTGGCTAAGTTGTGAACATGGTCATTGGCCTGTCGGGACTTCACCAGCATATCGTCCACATAGGCCTCAATCGTTTTCCCCAACATATCCCCGAACAGCTTGTTCACCATCCTCTGGTAAGTTGCACCTGCATTGATCAGTCCAAAGGGCATAATATCATAATGATAGATGTCGCTATCAGCATAGAAGGCGGTATGGGGGGCGTCCTCCTTGGACATCTTGATCTGATTGTAGCCGGAGTAGGCATCCATAAAGCTCAGCAACTCATGTCCCGATGTGGCATCCACCAGCTGGTCGATCATTGGGAGCGGATAGCAATCCTTCGGGCATGCTTTGTTCAGGTCGCGGAAATCAACACACATCCGCCACTTGCCATTGCTCTTCTTCACCGGGACTGGGTTGGCAACCCAGGTCTGGAATCGGAGCTCCTTGATGAACCCAGCATCGAGCAACCTGCCCACCTCTTGCTGGATCGCGATCTTCTTGTCGGCACCCATCGGGCGCCTTCTCTGTGTAATCGGCTTGATCGCGGGATCAATCTTCAGCTCGTGAGTAATCACATCGGGGCTGATTCCAGGCATGTCCCTCGGGGACCAGGCAAACAGCTCCTTGAATTCCTTCAACAGATCGATCAGTTCTCAGGCCGTCTCCTCGGTCAGAGCGGACCAGATCTTTACCTTTCTCTGAGGTCCATCAATCTCGACCTCCTTCAAATCCTCCATCGGGGCGGGACGCCCACACTCCTCTCGAGGATCGGCATCAGTCTGGAAAACAGTCATAGCCTCCAGATTCCTCCTTCGAATGGCATTGACATAGCACCTCCTGGAAGCCACCTGATCACCCTGGACCTCCCCGACTCCATGGTCAGTCGGAAACTTCATCTTCTGATGGGCAGTTGAGGCGATTGCCCCCAGCGGGTTGATGGTGGTCCTCCTGATAATTGCATTATAAGTCCCCGCAGATTCGACCACCACGAACTCCACGTTCCTCTTCTCCGACTTCCATCCACTACCGAACTCGACTGGTAAGGTAATCATCCACACCGGGTAAGAGGTAGACCCATAAAATCCGACCATCGGGAAGTCTGCAGGCTTCAAGTCCTTCTTTGTTTTTCCCATGGCCCTCAGTGCATCCATGAACAAAATGTCGGAGGAGCTCCCTCCATCAATCAAGATTCGCTTCATCTCGTACCCATCCACGTTCAAGGTCACGACCAAAGCGTCATCGTGCGGGGTCTCCACTCCTATCAGGTCCTCCGCTGAGAAGGGAATCACCATCTCTTGCTTCGGGGTCCAAGTTCGGGCCCTCTTGCCCAGCACCACAGCGATAGGAATCCGAGAAGCATAGACCTCCCGAGATGCCGTGGTATCTCCTCCTGCAGCAAGTCCTCCATGAATCACATTAATGGTTCCCCGCTTCTCCCTGCGGGCCTTGGAAGACTCGGGCTTATCCTTCTTCGGGGACCGATCGTGGGATCGGGAGCGAGACCGCGATCGGGACCGGGAACGGGATCGGCCCCGTTGTCCAGCCACAAATTCCTTGAGCTTCCCATTCTGGATCAGCTTCTCAATCTCCTTCTTCAGCTCCCGACAATGGTTATGGTCGTGACCGCTGGCGCGATGGAGGTACCTGGTGATACCCTGTCGGTCCATCACCGCCAACACAGCGCCCATAGAGCAAATGAGAGGAGTGTAACGGTCCTCCTGCTTGTCCGACTTCAAGGAACGCTTGTCTTCCCTCCAATCGGAGCGGCCTCGACCCCGACTATTCTCGGGTTTATCTTTTCTCCTGCGATTGTCCGAGGGCTTGAACGACTGCTTCCCTTTGTTCGATTTTGGAGGATCGAGGTCTTCGGCAGCTATCTTCGACTCCTGGACGTCGATTTGCTGCTTCACCCTCTTGTGCAGTGCCTCCATGTTCCACACAGCCTTCTCAGCCACGCTGTGCATCAGGTCGGAACCATATGGTGCTGTCAGGTTCCGAATGAAGGTGCGGATGGTCTCTCCCTCCGACATCTCCTCATCAATCTCGGCCACGCTGGCAGTGTACCTTTGATAGTAATGCGCCAGCGACTCGTCGGGCCTCTGTACCACTTCAGCCAGGGACCTCGCGCTTTTCAGGAGACGTCGACGGCCCTGTTACTGCTGGATGAAGCGATCATGCATCTGGGTCCAGCTAGAGATGCACCCTGGGGGAAGGCTGAAGAACCACGTCAGGGCCCTCTCACCAAGTGTGCCTGAGAACAGAACGCACACTATATCGTCATTCGGGGCTCTTCCAAGACAAGCCATGACATGCTTCTGGACATGGCGAACTGGATCTCCCTCGCCATCATACTCCTTGATTGTCGGGATACCCAGTCCTGGCGGGGCAGTGGTGTTCACCAATCGGGGAACAAAGGGATGAGTGGATCGATCCCTCAGCTCCGAAATCATCTTCTTCTGGTCCCCCATACAGATGTTCACGATCTTCACCACCTGGCCGAGGGTGATAGGGCCATTGAGAGGGATGGTCCTATGCTGCACCGGTCCAGGCCCATCGACCATGAACTGCTCCGACAGGGCGGGCTCCTTGCCCTGGTCCTGGTGCTCGGGTTGGGCCTCCTGCCCGTCCCGATTCTCTCTCGGCGGAGGCAACTCTTCCTCCTTCTTCTTGGCAGCCTCCCTCCGGTCCAGGAGAGCCTCCATAGTCTCTAGGAATATCGGCATGGCGTCCAGCATAGCCTTCGTCAAGTCCACCTTTGTAGGAGCATCCTGGTCCCTCCTCGGGACCTCTTCCCTGTCCTCCGACGAGTTCCGAACGGAATCCTCGCGATTGTCATGATGCCCCCCTGTTTGGGAACCAGCAGGGAGGGGATCATTCCGATCAACACTGCGTTCCGGCAGCTCTGAATTCAGGGTTCCAACAGGATGACGGGAACCGCCGGATTGTCCTTGTTTCTTCTTCTGCTTGGCAGCCATCGATTGGGTAGAAGCTATCTTTGCTTTTTGTTCGATTCCCACAGACGGCGCCAATGTTGGATCACGGTTGGAACTCCGGTACGTTCTTGACGGAAGTCCGAACTCTTTCGCTCCAAGTAATCCTGCAAGAAGGGGATAGACCGGGCGGTGACCCAGAATCCCTCTCCGATGTTTAAATGAGTATCTCGATGCAGGCAAGCAAGTATCAGTATGTAAGTGTGTGAACATTTCAATCCTAAGGTAACTCCTTCCTTTATATAGGGGAGGGGTTACCTCAGTTACCTGTTGGGATAACTGCCACGTTCCGTTTATCTCGGCTAGTAGCCCACGTTCCCTCTTTTCCGGCCACTTTCTCACTACGCTGATAGTGGGCGTGTTTCTCGGCCTCGTCCTATGGTGGCAAGTCCCGACGGATGTCGGGGACTCCAGAGTTACCTCCTTTGGTCACCGCTCGGGGCCCCTCGTCATCGGGACAGGGCCAATATTCTCAGGGATTCAATATCGGGGCCTACTCAAAGGCATATTATCGGGGCCTACTCAAAGGCATATAATCGGGAGCGTATAGCTCATATGTCGGGACCCCTCGCATTAGTCCTCTAGGCCTCTTTTGGAGCCCAGTAGGCCTACTTCACCGTTTACTTCGTCGTTAATGGGCCTAACGGCTATGTCGAAACCCATCAGCACCCTCGAGTGCGTTTCCCTACAACTGTACTTCACCGTGACCTCCCATATCTACTAAGAAGTACCCCCACAAACTTGTCAAGATCATATCCTTTGATTACATTTAGAATGGAGGAAGCTTTTGAGCTTTAATCGAGGAATGAAGAAGGCTTCTAGTTCAGAACTGGCAGTCAGCCAGGGTCGGACTAACTGACAAAAAATTAAAATCAATGAACATGTATGTCAAAATATTAAGATCCACACAAATGAAATCAACAAACATGTAAGATCCATAACAACAATATTTTGAAAAACTTGTTAATAAGATCAATAAAAAATGTTGTCACGATAAACTCGATGGACTATTTTCAAATTGCAGAGACAAATAATTTTTAATTTTCTGCTCTCTAAGATTTAGACAATGAAATATTCAAAATTACTTCAAACATAAAATGACTAAAATACAATCTATAATCTAAAGTAGACACGTGCCAGGTAAGGGTCGAACCTACAACTTTCTACTTAAGAAACAGACGCTCTATCCACTGAGCTACAGGCGCACAATTTATATAAACAAGGATCAATTTTAAACTCAAAAGCATTAAAAAATTAAATGAGTTATGAACTTGATTTCATTAAATCTACTTCTCATTTTGGTATCAATTAATATGAATGAATCAATATTTTCAAGACTAGACCGGACCGGCGGTCCGACCAGAAGTCGAATCCCTAAACGGTCCGGTTGGATGAAAAGAATGAAATACAGGTGATCATGGTTCAACTGTTTGATTTTTATTGAACCGGCCGTTTTGAGCTAGCTAGTCGAGTAATGGGCCCACTAAGTCGACACTGGAGACGAGGACACGGGGGTACTTATTAATCACGTGTCGTAGATTCTTTTCCAGACCGAGGAGATCAACTTAAAAAGAGGCGAAGACATGGCTAATCCAGGAGGAGATGCCTGCAGTGAGGAAGAAAGCTCGGTCAGAAGGAAAGATAAGGGATATGCTTCTTGTTTAATGGTATCAAATTAAGTGAAATTTCATTCGCCAGAGAAGTTTTCTTCTGTGGTTCGATGACCGAAGAGGAGGTTTGGAGCTTGATTGTTATATTTTTTTCTATCACAATGGGATTAGAGACGTGTAACGACGATGATCTATCACCCGGCGTGAGCCAAGTCGAAGCAAAACTAGCCGCCTAAGCCAAACGAAGCACCGATGATGTGGACAACGTTGCCACGAAGGTCGTCCTATGTCTCTATGAGATTGTCCTTGTTTCCTTGGGAATCTATAAGCTTCATCTCTATCTAAATATCATTCATCAAGGTTCCACTCTTTCTGCATCTCTCTCAGATGTAACCCACTGACACCAATCCTCAACTTGCACAACGAACAACCGCCCTTACCATCTACTCCTCTATGACCCAACCTTCTAAGTCTTGTTCCATCTACAACCACCAGCGGACATAACTCCCTCCGACCTTCTCCATACATCGCCACCATTCCGAAAAGAACTCGGCTTTATGCACCCTCGAGTGCGTTTCCCTACAACTGTACTTCACCGTGACCTCCCATATCTACTAAGAAGTACCACCAAAAACTTGTCAAGATAAGATCCTTTGATTACATTTAGAATGGAAGAAGATTTTGAGCTCTAGTCGAGGAATGAAGAAGGCTTCTACTTCAGAACTGGCAGTCAGCCAGGGTCGGACTTACTGACAAAAAATTAAAATCAATGAACATGTATGTCAAAATATTAAAATCCACACAAATGAAATCAACAAACATGTAAGATCCATAACAACAATATTTTGAAAAACCTGTTAATAAGATCAATAAAGAATGTTGTCACGATAAACTCGATGGACTATTTTCAAATTGCAGAGACAAATAATTTTTTTATTTTCTGCTCTCTAAGATTTAGGCATTGAAATATATAAAATTACTTCAAACATAAAATGACTAAAATACAATCTATAATCTAAAGTAGACACGCGCCAGGTAGGGGTCGAACCTACAACTTTCTGCTTAGGAAACAGATGCTCTATCCACTGAGCTACAGGCGCACAAATTATCTAAACAAGAATCAATTTTAAACTCAAAAGCATTAACAAATTAAATAAGTTATGAACTTGATTTCATTAAATCGACTTCTCATTTTGGTATCAATTAATATGAATGAATCAATATTTTTAGAACTAGACCGGACCGGCGGTCCGACCAGAAGTCGAATCCCTAAACGGTCCGGTTTGATGAAAAGAATGAAATACATGTGATCATGGTTCAACTGTTTGAATTTTATTGAACCGGCCGTTTTGAGCTAGCAAGTCGAGTAATGGGCCCACTAAGTCGACACTGGAGACGAGGACACAGGGGTACTTATTAATCACGTGTCGTAGATTCTTTTCCAGACCGAGGAGATCAACGTAAAAAGAGGCGAAGACATGGCGAATCCAGGAGGAGATGCCTGCAGTGTGGAAGAAAGCTCGGTCAGAAGGAAAGATAAGGGATATGCTTCTTGTTTAATGGTATCAAATTAAGTGAAATTTCATTCGCCAGAGAAGTTTTCTTCTGTGCGATGACCGAAGAGGAGGTGTGGAGCATTATTGTTATATTTTTTTTCTATCACAATGGGATTAGAGACGTGTAACGACGATGATCTATCACCCGACGTGAGCCAAGTCGAAGCAAATCTAGCCGCCTAAGCCAAACGAAGCACCGATGATGTGGACAACGTTGCCACGAAGGTCGTCCTATGTCTCGATGAGATTGTCCTTGTTTCCTTGGGAATCTATAAGCTTCATCGCTATCTAAATATCATTCATCAAGGTTCCACTCTTTCTGCTCGCCACAACTTGTTTGTTGAATTTTCGCTATGGTGTTCTGCATCTCTTTCATATGTAACCCACTGACACCAATCCTCAACTTGCACAACGAACAACCGCCCTTACCATCTCCTCCTCTATGACCCAACCTTCTAAGTCTTGTTCCATCTACAACCACCAGCGGACATAACTCCCTCCGACCTTCTCCATACATCGCCACCAATCCGAAAAGAACTCGGCTTTATGCACCCTCGAGTGTGTTTCCCTACAACTATACTTCACCGTGACCTCCCATATCTACTAAGAAGTACCCCCAGAAACTTGTCAAGATAAGATCCTTTGATTACATTTAGAATGGAAGAAGCTTTTGAGCTCTAGTCGAAGAACGAAAAAGGCTTATACTTCAGAACTGGCAGTCAGCCAGGGTCGGACTAACTGACAAAAAATTAAATCAATGAACATGTATGTCAAAATATTAAAATCCACACAAATGAAATCAACAAACATGTAAGATCCATAACAACAATATTTTGAAAAACCTGTTAATAAGATCAATAAAAAATGTTGTCACGATAAACTCGATGAACTATTTTCAAATTGCAGAGACAAATAATTTTTTTATTTTCTGCTCTCTAAGATTTAGACATTGAAATATTCAAAATTACTTCAAACATAAAATGACTAAAATACAATCTATAATCTAAAGTAGACACTTATGAACCTACGACTTTCTGCTTAGGAAACAAACGCTCTATCCACTGAGCTACAGGCGCAGAGATTATCTAAACAAGAATCAATTTTAAACTCAAAAGCATTAACAAATTAAATAAGTTATGAACTTGATTTCATTAAATCGAATTCTCATTTTGGTATGAATTAATATGAATGAGTCAATATTTTAAGAACTAGACCGGACCGGCGGTCCGACCAGAAGTCGAATCCCTAAACGGTCCGGTTTGATGAAAAGAATGAAATACATGTGATCATGGTTCAACTGTTTGATTTTTATTGAACCGGCCGTTTTGAGCCAGCTAGTCGAGTAATGGGCCCACTAAGTCGACACTGGAGACGAGGACACGGGGGTACTTATTAATCACGTGTCGTAGATTCTTTTCCAGACCGAGGAGATCAACGTAAAAAGAGGCGAAGACATGGCGAATCCAGGAGGAGATGCCTGCAGTGAGGAAGAAAGCTCGGCCAGAAGGAAAGATAAGGGATATGCTTCTTGATTAATGGTATCAAATTAAGTGAAATTTCATTCGCCAGATGATGGGTTCCGATGTAATCGTTAGCCCCGTTAACAGCCAATGGACGGCGAGTAGGTCCAGTGGGCCTCGTGAAAGCCTGGAAGGCCCAGTACGAAAGGTCCCGACTTTAGCGGTCCCGATATATGAGCTGAATGCTCCCGACAAGAAGCCTCTGAGTAGGCCCCCGATACGCCTTAGTAAAGGCCCCGATAATAAAAGCCCCGCAGAGGCTGGACCTGTCTCGTGAGACAAAGGGTCCTGGGTGGTGATCTAGAATGAGATAACTCTCGAGTCCCCGACAGGAGTCGAGACTTGTGATCAGAGGATAAAGACCGAGAAACCCGCCTACTAGATAGAGTAGTGGGAGACGGTTAGAGATATAGATAAGTCCCCCGAGATACGCAGGGCGTGCCCGAGATACGCGGAAGTATGGGTAAGATACGCGGAGCGTGGGGCGAAATATACGGAATCCCGACCGAGATATGCGGAATCGTGGCGAGATACACGGAATCATGGGCAAAACGGCCAATCACGGTCACAGGTAACTGAGTAACTTCCCCTCCTATATAAAGGAGGAAGTTACCTCAGAAAACACATCATCTAATACGCACTTAGATTATTGCAGCCACCCCATTGATCGTATACTCATTTAAGCATCGGAGAGGGATTCTGGGTCACCACCCAGGTCATCCCTTTTTGCAGGATTACGCGGAGCCCAGGAGTCCAAGCTTTCCGTCAAGGACGTAACGGAGCTTCGCCCGTGATCCAACATTGGCGCCGTCTGTGGGAACTTACGAAAAGTCAAGATAGTTTCTACCAGATCAATGGCCGGTGGTGGCAAGAAGAAGCAGGTTCAGGCTGGCAGTTCTCGTCCCGTAGGAACTGTGAATTCCCCGTTGCTGGAACATGTTGCTGAACAAGGTGAAAACCCCGTTGTTTCCCAGACAGGGGGGCATGGTGATGGTTATGAGGTCTCAGTCCGAGACACGGAGATGAACAGGCGAGATGTCCCGCGAAGGGAGGAGGACGAGGTTCACCCGAACCCGGTGGGGCGTAGAGGAGAAGGAGTCCCGCGAAGGGAAGAAGGGTCGTCTTCGAACTCGGAGTTAGCCAAGGCAGTAGCAGATGCTATGCCCATGTTCTTGGCTGCCATGGAGGCCTTGCTGGACAAGAGAGAGGCTGCCAGGAGGACAGAGGAGTTGCCTCCGCGAGAAGAGTTATCTCCACCCCCTCCGAGGGTGGTCCCAGAAGAGCAGGAGGTTCAGGAGATACCGCCCAGGAGCAAGGGTAAGGAACCCGCGCATTTAGAGAAGTTCGTGGTCGACGGCCCAGGACCAGTGCAAAACAGGACCATTCCCCTGAATGGCCCCATCACCCCCGATCAGGTGGTGAAGATCGTCAGCATCTGCATGGGTGATCAGAAGCAAATGACATCGGAGCTGAGGGATTGGTCCAGTCATCCTTTTGTCCCGCGACTGATAGATACCGTCGCCCCGCCCGGGCTAGGTATTCCGACCATCAAGGAGTATGATGGTGAAGGGGATCCGGTTCGCCACGTTCAGAGACACGTCCAGGCCTGTATGGGTAGGACTTCAAATGACGATCTCATATGCTCATTGTTCCCGATCACCTTGGGAGAAAGAGCCATGACATGGTTCTTCAGCCTACCGCCGGGGTGTATTACGTGTTGGGCTGACATGCACGACCGCTTCATCAAGCAATATCAAGGACGGAGGCGTCTCCTGAAAAGTGTGAGGTCGTTGACCCAGGTGGTACAGAGACCCGACGAATCGTTGGCATACTACAACCAACGGTTCACGGCTAGCGCCGCGGAAATTGATGAAGAGATATCGGAGGGGGAGACCATCCGTACTTTCCTACGGAACCTGAGCGCTCCGTATGGTTCCGACCTGATGCACAGCGTAGCCACGAAGGCTGTGTGGAGCATGGAGGCCCTACAGGCGAGGGTCAAACAGCAAATCGACGTGCAAGAGTCGAAGATCGCTGCTGGAGAACTTGATCCTCCAAAGTCCGGAAGAGGAAAACCATCGTCCAAGTTGTCGGATGATCGCAAAGGGGGCGAAAAATCGGAAGGGAGTAGGAATCGCGGTCGCCCCGAGAGAAGAGAGGATAGGCGTCCTCCAAAGAAGGATAACCGTGAGGGTCGCAGTGTTCCCATCAACAGCTCGATGACCTCTGTACTAGCTGTGATGGATCGGCAGGGTCTCGCCTGATACCCCCCGAGGAAGGAAGGAGAGTTTTTGGGAGGTCGCTCGGATCGTTACTGTCGGTACCATCGAGCCAATGGTCACGACACGGATAACTGTCGGGAGCTGAAGAAGGAAATAGAAAAGCTGATCCAGAAGGGGAAGCTGGAGGAGTTCTTCGGAAGGGGACGCTGCCGATCCCGCTCCAAAACTCGGTCACGGTCCCGTTCCAAGTCTCGCCATCAGTCTCCCAAGAAGAAGAAAGTGGAGCAAGAAGCCTCCGGCTCAGGTTCCCATGCTTCCCGCATCTCTGCGGCGGTGGTGCTAGGCAAAAGGTCCAGGTCGTGGACCCTAAAGGAGGAAATGGTGATTTCTTTCTCGGCAGAAGATCTGGTAGGCGTGGAGAGCCCTCACGACGACGCCTTGGTCGTGACCCTGGACGTAGACGGATTCGAGATGAAGCGGATCCTGATAGACGGAGGGAGTTCCTCCGATATTCTTTTTATGGACGCTCTGGAAGCCATGGGAAAGACGAAGAAGGACCTGACGCAGGTGGACTTCCCGATTGTGGGATTCTCTGGTTCCACTTCCTACCCATTGGGAATGATTACCTTACCGGTGGAGTTTGGTAGTGGCTTGAAGATGGAGAAGCGAAACGTGGATTTCGTCGTAGTAGAGTCTGCGGGGGCATACAACGCTATTATTGGGAGGACCACCATCAACCCGCTCATGGCAGTCGCCTCGACGGTCCACCAGAAGATGAAGTTCCCAACTGACAACGGAGTCGGAGAGGTCAGGGGTGACCAAGTGGCGTCGCGGAAATGCTATGTTAATGCCACTCGAAGGAGAAGGAGCGAAGCCATGACTGTCCTTCAGACTGATGCCGACCCTCGAGAGGAGTATGGGCGTCCCGCCCCCATGGAGGATCTGAAGGAGGTCGAGATTGATGGACCTCAGAGGAAGGTGAAGATCGGGTCTGCTTTGTCGGAGGAAAGATCCCGAGAGTTGATCGAGCTCCTGAAGGAGTTTAAGGAGCTGTTTGCCTGGTCCCCGAGTGATATGCCAGGAATCAGCCCCGACGTGATAGTGCACGAGCTGAAGATAGATCCCGCGATCAAGCCTATCGCGTAGAGAAGGCGTCCGATGGGCGCGGACAAGAGGATCGCGATCCAGCAAGAGGTGGGCAGACTGTTCGACGCTGGGTTCATCAAGGAGCTCCGATTCCAGACTTGGGTTGCTAACCCAGTCCTGGTGCGAAAGAGTAACGGGAAGTGGCGGATGTGTGTCGATTTCCGCGACTTGAACAAGGCCTGCCCAAAGGACTGCTACCCGCTTCCGAGGATTGGCCAGTTGGTAGATGCCACATCGGGACATGAGCTGCTGAGCTTCATGGATGCCTACTCCGGATACAACCAGATCAAGATGGCGAAGGAGGATGCCCCCCACACGGCTTTCTATGCCGACAGTGACATCTACCATTACGACGTGATGCCCTTCGGATTGATCAATGCCTGAGCAACTTACCAGCGGATGGTGAACAAGTTGTTCGGAGACATGCTGGGGAAAACCATGGAGGCGTATGTGGATGACATGCTGGTGAAGTCCCGACAGGCAGGAGACCATGTCCAGAACTTGGCGGCGGCGTTTGAGCGGATGAAATTTCATCAGGTTCGGTTGAACCCGGACAAGTGCGCTTTCGGAGTAAACTCGGGTAAGTTCCTAGGGTTCATGGTGAGCCAGAGAGGAATCGAGGTGAATCCTGAGAAGCTGCGAGCAATCGAGGAGATGCAGTCCCCGAAGACTCATCGGGAGGTTCAGGTGCTGAATGGCCGGTTGGCCGGATGAATCGATTCCTATCCCAGTCGAGTGACCGAGCCATGCCATTTTTTGATGTGCTGAGGGCCCACAAGAAGTTCGAATGGTCCGACAAGTGCGAGGAGGCATTCCAGGCACTCAAGCAGCACCTCCGTACCCTTCCGCCGTTGGCAAAACCGGTTCCAGGCGAGCCGCTTTATCTCTATTTGGCTGTTTCTGATGTTGCTGTTAGTTCTGTACTAATTAAGATTGTCAAGGGCAACCAAGTGACTGTCTATTATGTAAGCAAGGCGTTTTCCAAGTCTGAAATAAATTATCCCGCTATTGAGAAGTATCTCTTTGCGTTGATCGTTGCCGCTCGAAAGCTACGACCTTACTTCCATGCCCATGAAGTCACGGTATTGACTAATCAGCCCTTGAAGCACTTTTTGAACCGACCGGAGGCGTCGGGGAGACTGGTGAAATGGGCCATCGAGCTTACGGAGTTCCGTATTCATTTCGCTCCGATAACCGCTATTAAGGGCCAGGCATTGGCAGATTTTATAGCTGAGTCTACAGCACCCGATCTGGAAGAAGCGGGTCCTATAGAGGGGGCAACCATGGAGGTCCCGGCAGAGGTCCCGATAGCAGAACAATCAGAACAGCCAAATGAGGAGAACACCTGGGAGATATACACTGATGGTTCATCGAGTGTAGAAGGCTCGGGGGCAGGTTTCGTATTGATACCGCCCGGTGGAGGCGAGCCCCTACGATATGCCTTGGCGTTGACGTTTAAGGCCACCAACAATGAAGCGGAGTACGAGGCTCTCATCACGGGCCTCAAGATTGCCAAGGGTACGGGAGTCGATCACTTGAGAGTAAAGTGCGATGCCAGCTTGATCGTAAATCAAGTCCAGGGAAACTATGAAGCCAGGAGCCCGACAATGAGGAAGTATTTGCACGAGGTGCAGACTTTGAAGGGAAGCTTCAAAAGCTTCAACATCGAGGCAATCCCAAGGGAAGAAAACGCGGAGGCAGATGCTTTGAGCAAGTTTGCTCTGGGAGTGGCCCCCGAGGAGAATCGGAAGGTGCATTTCCTGGAGAAAGTGATTATCTCAACTATTGATCCGGCGGAAGTTTGCGCTATTGAAACAGGATCGGAAGAAGAAGAGAAGCCCACTTGGATGACCCCGATGGTCACATACCTGACTACGGGGGCACTCCCCGATGACGAGGTGGCAGCTGTCAGGTTGCGTCGGATTGCGGACAACTACGTAATGGTGGATAGCCAGTTATACAAGAGGGGGCATGTAAAGCCTTTTCTGAAATGTGTGGCGGAGCCTAACACAAATCGGATCCTGAGAGAATTGCACAAAGGAATCGCGGCCTGTCATGAAGGGGCCCGATCTCTTGTGAGGAAGGCGCTGAATTTGGGCTATTATTGGCCTTCGATGAACAAGGAAGCGACAGCGATGGTCCAAACTTGTGACGCATGCCAAAGGTACGCTCCGAATATCGTAGCCCCCGCCGCAGACATGATGTCCATCAGGAGTGCCTGGCCCTTCGCGCAATGGGGCATTGACCTGGTAGGACCTCTTCCCCAAGCGAAAGGTCAGTGCAAGTACTTACTAGTGGCCATTGACTACTTCTCAAAATGGATAGAGGCTAAGGCGTTGGCCAAAACGACGGGGCAGCAGATCCTCAAGTTCCTTCAAACTCAGATCATATCCCGGTATGGGGTTCCTCGAGTGCTGATCAGCGACAATGGCCCTCCGTTCAATGGGGCTCAGTTGAAGGAGTAGCTGGAGGAATTGAACATCGAGCATCGGACCGCTTCAGTCCGCCATGCTCAGACCAACGGCCAAGTAGAATCAGCCAACAAGATCGTGATAGATGGCTTGAAGAAGAGAGTTTACGCCTTGCAGGGCCATTGGCTGGATGAGCTCGAAAAGGTGCTGTGGGCTGTTAGAACAACACCCAAGCAATCGACGGGGGAAACTCCGTTTGGCCTGGTCTATGGCACGGAGGCAGTCGCTCCCGTGGAGATAGCGGTGGCGTCCCATCGTGCGAAATATTATGAGCCCCTGACGAACGAAGAAATGAGACGTCTAGACTTAGACTTGCTCGAGGAAAAGAGGTGGAAGGCTGATGAAGTCCAGGCTCGGATGCGTCTGGCAACAGCCCGATATTATAATCGGCGTGTCAAGTCCTGACAATTCTTCGTGGGAGAACTTGTTTGGCGGAGGAACGAGTTCGTTCATCAAGATCGGATCAGCAAGCTATCACTGAAATGGGAGGGACCTTACAAGATCGTAGGGATGCCAGCTCCGAATGCGTACATGCTAGAAGACCTCGATGGCAAGACGTTGAGGCATTCCTTCAGTGGCGAACACTTGAAGAAGTATCATGTTTGATATTAAGCAGCCGCGAATGGCGCAAATTGTCTATCAATAAGATCCGATGTAAGCCTACTTTGAGTTATTAGTGAATAAAAGAAGTTGCTTCCGATCAAATTGCTTTTAGATTTATTCTAACTGTTAGAAAGCCGTCCTAAAGGAGGCGACCAAAAGCCTTTCAAGGTACGATAAAAGCCTTACGAGGTACGAGTAAGTCGCCTTATGGCGCAACCAAAAGCCTTTCGAGGTACGGACAAAAGCCCTACGGGGTACAAGTAAGTCGTCTTTATGATGCAACCAAAAGCCTAGGTACGAAAAAGCCCTAACGGGTCCGTGTAAGTCGTCTATATGATGCGACAAAAAGCCTTAACGGGTATGAAAAAAGCCCTAGCGGGTCCGCGTAAGTCGTCTATATGATGCGGCCAAAAGCCCGAACGGGTATGACTAAAGTCGTCTGAAAGGGCGCGATAAAAGCCTTAAAGGGTACGACGAAATCATCTTAATGATGTGCGAATTGGACGAGAAACCTTAAGTGGTGAAGTCCCGACTGGACGAGAAACCTTAAGTGGTGAAGTCCCGATTTGACGAGAAACCTTAAGTGGTGAAGTCCCGATTGGACGAGAAACCTTAAGTGGTGAAGTCCCGATTGGACGAGAAACCTTAAGTGGTGAAGTCCCGATTGGACGAGAAACCCTAAGTGGTGAAGTCCCGATTGGATGAGAAACCTTAAATGGTGGTGAAGTCCCGATTGGACGAGAAACCTTAAGTGGTGAAGTCCCGATTGGACGAGAAACCTTAAGTGGTGAAGTCCCGATTGGACGAGAAACCCTAAGTGGTGAAGTCCCGATTGGACGAGAAACCTTAAGTGGTGAAGTCCCGATTGGACGAGAAACCCTAAGTGGTGAAGTCCCGATTGGACGAGAAACCTTAAATGGTGGTGAAGTCCCGATTGGACGAGAAACCTTAAGTGGTGAAGTCCCGATTGGACGAGAAACCTTAAGTGGTGAAGTCCCGATTGGACGAGAAACCCTAAGTGGTGAAGTCCCGATTGGACGAGAAACCTTAAATGGTGGTGAAGTCCCGATTGGACGAGAAACCTTAAGTGGTGAAGTCCCGATTGGACGAGAAACCCTAAGTGGTGAAGTCCCGATTGGACGAGAAACCTTAAATGGTGAAGTCCCAATTGGATGAGAAGCCTTAAGTGGTGAAGTCCCGAGTAAAGCGTCGGAAGGACGTATGAAGTCATCTCAAATGGTGCATCGGAACGTTCTGAGTAACAAGTCTAAAGTGCAACAATTATCGAGACCGAAACAGATAAAAGAAACTGCTTATATAAAGGCTCGAAGGCCAAAGAAGTCCGACACAAAGAATAAAGAAGACAAAAATTACAAGGACTAAAAGATATAGCATTAAGCTTGGTCCTTATTGGCGGCAT
This sequence comes from Clarkia xantiana subsp. parviflora, assembly GCA_036873135.1. Classification (NCBI taxonomy): domain Eukaryota; kingdom Viridiplantae; phylum Streptophyta; class Magnoliopsida; order Myrtales; family Onagraceae; genus Clarkia; species Clarkia xantiana. Next base: position 7,438,574 of record JAPTYO010000024.1, on the reverse strand, counting down.
CAACGGGAGCTGGGTCCACGAAGTTGGTGGCAGAAGGCTCCACAGGATCAGCTGGTGGAGGATTGGCTATCAGGATCATGGGATCGAGGAGTTTCCGATGAAGAAGCAGCTCCTCTTCACTCTGAACTTGTGGTATGCATTTCCGGCCTTGAGCATCGGCCTCTCTGATGGAAATGATACATCCTTCCCGGAGAGCTGCATCATAAGCAGTGCTGAAAATTTCGTTCAGAACATAGTCGAAGTTGAAAGGCTTCCTTCCCTCAAAACCAAATCCACTGTCTGAAATCAGCCATTGAAAGGGATCTTAGGTTTTTTCGGAAAATTACAATCAAACTAAATAAAGATGAAGGCGAACAATAGAGAAGAAAACCTTACCAGACATTGTAAAAGTCTTGGATCATTTGAAGAGCAAAAGAAACAGAGAGAAGAAGCTTTGAGTTCGAAAATGGCTGAACCTCCAGAAATTGAGACGATGAAGGAAAATGGTGCCAGGGCTTTAGCTTTTATAAGCAAAAGGACAAGCTGAACGGACTTAATCTAAGACCGTCGAAGACGAAACGATTTAATCTTGATCATCGAGATTATGATGACGTAATGGAAGGGACGTTGGTGACGTAATGAGTGCTTTTTCAGAAAGTAGCAGTCACGCTGGTTTAAGCGTCGTTTCGTAATCCCTAGCATTTAATGCTGCAGTAACCGAGGAGTCTCCTCTGATTTGGCAACTGCCCACAAAGTCCAGTGGGCCCAAGGCAGTCATGAGTGAGAAACTCTGGTATTCGACAAGTGCGCATAAGGCAAAAGCCCCCGACAGCAGTATCGGGAGATGTAAAGATAAAAGCCTCCGATGGCGGTATCGGGAGGTATAGAGACAAAAAGCCTCCGACGGCGGTATAGGGAGGTATAGAGACAAAAACCTCCAATGATAGTACCAAGAGGTATGAAGATAAAAGCCTCCGACAGCGAGGTCAGAAGATCTAGAACTGGAAGACACGACGGACTAAAAGTCCCCCATGTCTTGGGGGCAAATGATGGGTTCCGATGTAATCGTTAGCCCCGTTAACAGCCAATGGACGGCGAGTAGGTCCAGTGGGCCTCGTGAAAGCCTGGAAGGCCCAGAGGCCCAGTACGAAAGGTCCCGACTTTAGCGGTCCCGATATATGAGCTGAATGCTCCCGACAAGAAGCCTCTGAGTAGGCCCCCGATACGCCTTAGTAAAGGCCCCGATAATAAAAGCCCCGCAGAGGCTGGACCTGTCTCGTGAGACAAAGGGTCCTGGGTGGTGATCTAGAATGAGATAACTCTGGAGTCCCCGACAGGAGTCGAGACTTGTGATCAGAGGATAAAGACCGAGAAACCCGCCTACTAGATAGAGTAGTGGGAGACGGTTAGAGATATAGATAAGTCCCCCGAGATACGCAGGGCGTGCCCGAGATACGCGGAAGTATGGGTAAGATACGCGGAGCGTGGGGCGAGATATACGGAATCCCGACTGAGATATGCGGAATCGTGGCGAGATACACGGAATCATGGGCAAAACGGCCAATCACGGTCACAGGTAACTGAGTATTTTCCCCTCCTATATAAAGGAGGAAGTTACCTCAGAAAACACATCATCTAATACGCACTTAGATTATTGCTGCCACCCCATTGATCGTATACTCATTTAAGCATCGGAGAGGGATTCTGGGTCACCACCCAGGTCATCCCTTTTTGCAGGATTACGCGGAGCCCAGGAGTCCAAACTTTCCGTCAAGGACGTAACGGAGCTTCGCCCGTGATCCAACACCAGAGAAGTTTTCTGCTGTCGTTCGATGTTCGAAGAGAAGGTTTGGAGCTTGATTTTATATATTTTTTTCTATCACAATAGGATAAGAGGCGTTTAACGACGATGATCTATCACCCGGCGTGAGCCAAGTCGAAGCAAAACTAGCCGCCTAAGCCAAACGAAGCACCGATGATGTGGACAACGTTGCCACGAAGGTCGTCCTATGTCTCGATGAGATTATCCTTGTTTCCTTGGGAATCTATAAGCTTCATCGCTATCTAAATATCATTCATCAAGGTTCCACTCTTTCTGCTCGCCACAACTTGTTCGTTGAATTTTCGCTATGGTGTTCTACATCCTCTCAGATGTAACCCACAGACACCAATCCTCAACTTGCACAACGAACAACCGCCCTTACCATCTCCTCCTCTATGACACAACCTTCAAAGTCTTGTTCCATCTACAACCTCCAGCGGACATAACTCCCTCCGACCTTCTCCATACATCGCCACCATTCCGAAAAGAACTCTGCTTTATGCACCCTCGAGTGCGTTTCCCTACAACTGTACTTCACCGTGACCTCCCATATCTACTAAGAAGTACCTCACAAACTTGTAAAGATCAGATCCTTTGATTACATTTAGAATGGAGGAAGCATCTAATCTCTAGTCGAGGAACGAAGAAGGCTTCTACTTCACAACTGGCAATCAGCCAGGGTCGGACTAAATGACAAAAAATTAAAATCAATGAACATGTATGTCAAAATATTAAAATCTACATAAATGAAATCAACAAACATGTAAGATCCATAACAACAATATTTTGAAAAACCTGTTAATAAGATCAATAAAAAATGTTGTCACGATAAACTCGATGAACTATTTTCAAATTGCAGAGACAAATAATTTTTTTTATTTTCTGCTCTCTAATATTTAGACATTGAAATATTCAAAATTACTTCAAACATAAAATGACTAAAATTTCAATCTAAAATCTAAAGGAGACATGCGTCAGGTATGGGTCGAACCTACGACTTTCTGCTTAGAAAACTGACGCTCAATCCACTGAGCTACAGGCACACAAATTATCTAAACAAGAATCAATTTTAAACTCAAAAGCATTAACAAATTAAATAAGTTATGAACTTGATTTCATTAAATCGACTTCTCATTTTGGTATCAATTAATATGAATGAATCAATATTTTCAGAACTAGACCGGACCGGCGGTCCGACCAGATGTCGAATCCCTAAACGGTCCGGTTTGATGAAAAGAATGATATACATGTGATCATGGTTCAACTGTTTGATTTTTATTGAATCGGCCATTTTGAGCTAGCTAGTCGAGTAATGGGCCCACTAAGTCGACACTGGAGACGAGGACACGGGGGTACTTATTAATCACGTGTCGTAGATTCATTTCCAGACCGAGGAGATCAACGTAAAAAGAGGCGAAGACATGGAGAATCCAGGAGGAGATGCCTGCAGTGAGGAAGAAAGCTCGGCCAGAAGGAAAGATAAGGGATATGCTTCTTGATTAATGGTATCAAATTAAGTGAAATTTCATTCGCCAGAGAAGTTTTCTTCTGTGGTTCGATGTTCGAAGAGGAGGTTTGGAGCTTGATTGTTATATTTTTTTTTTCTATCACAATGGGATTAGAGGCGTTTAACGACGTTGATCTATCACCCGGCGTGAGCCAAGTCGAAGCAAAACTAGCCGCCTAAGCCAAACGAAGCACCGATGATGTGGACAACGTTGCCACGAAGGTCGTCCTATGTCTCGATGAGATTGTCCTTGTTTCCTTGGGAATGTATAAGCTTCATCGCTATCTAAATATCATTCATCAAGGTTCCACTTTTTCTGCTCGCCACAACTTGTTCGTTGAATTTCGCTATGGTGTTCTGCATCTCTCTCAGATGTAACCCATTGACACCAATCCTCAACTTGCACAACGAACAACCGCCCTTACAATCTCCTCCTCTATGACACAACCTTCAAAGTCTTGTTCCATCTACAACCTCCAGCGGACATAACTCCCTCCGACCTTCTCCATACATCGCCACCATTCCGAAAAGAACTCTGCTTTATGCACCCTCGAGTGCGTTTCCCTACAACTGTACTTCACCGTGACCTCCCATATCTACTAAGAAGTACCTCACAAACTTGTCAAGATCAGATCCTTTGATTACATTTAGAATGGAGGAAGCATCTAATCTCTAGTCGAGGAACAAAGAAGGCTTCTACTTCACAACTGGCAGTCAGCCAGGGTCGGACTAATTGACAAAAAATTAAAATCAATGAACATGTATGTCAAAATATTAAAATCCACACAAATGAAATCAACAAACATGTAAGATCCATAACAACAATATTTTGAAAAACATGTTAATAAGTCAATAAAAAATGTTGTCACGATAAACTCGATGAACTATTTTCAAATTGCAGAGACAAATAATTTTTTTATTTTCTGCTCTCTAAGATTTAGACATTGAAATATTCAAAATTACTTCAAACATAAAATGACTAAAATACAATCTATAATCTAAAGTAGACACGCGCCAGGTAGGGGTCGAACATATGATTTTCTTCTTAGGAAACAGACGCTCTATCCACTGAGCTACAGGCACACATATTATCTAAACAAGAATCAATTTTAAACTCAAAATCATTAACAAATTAACTAAGTTATGAACTTGATTTCATTAAATCGACTTCTCATTTTGGTATCAATTAATATGAATGAATCAATATTTTCAGAACTAGACCGGACCGGTGGTCCGACCAGAAGTCGAATCCCTAAACGGTCCGGTTTGATGAAAAGTATGAAATACATGTGATCATGGTTTAACTGTTTGATTTTTATTGAACTGGCCGTTTTGAGCTAGCTAGTCGAGTAATGGGCCCACTAAGTCGACACTGGAGACGAGGACACGGGGGTACTTATTAATCACGTGTCGTAGATTGTTTTCCCGACCGAGGAGATCAACGTAAAAAGAAGGGAAGACATGACGAATTCAGGAGGAGATGCCTGCAGTGAGGAAGAAAGCTCGGCCATAAGGAAAGATAAGGGATATGCTTCTTGTTTAATGGTATCAAATTAAGTGAAATTTCATTCGCCAGAGAAGTTTTCTACTGTGGTTCGATGTACGAAGAGGAGGTTTGGAGCTTGATTGTTATATTTTTTTTTCTATCACAATGGGATTAGAGACGTGTAACGACGATGATCTATCACCCGGCGTGAGCCAAGTCGAAGCAAAACTAGCTGCCTAAGCCAAACGAAGCACCGATGATGTGGACAACGTTGCCACGAAGGTCGTCCTATGTCTCGATGAGATTGTCCTTGTTTCCTTTGGAATCTATAAGCTTCATCGCTATCTAAATATCATTCATCAAGGTTCCACTTTTTCTGCTCGCCACAACTTGTTCGTTGAATTTTCGCTATTGTGTTCTGCATCTCTCTCAGATGTAACCCACTGACACCAATCCTCAACTTGCCCAACGAACAACCTCCCTTACCATCTCCTCCTCTATGACACAACCTTCAAAGTCTTGTTCCATCTACAACCTCCAGCGGACATAACTCCCTCCGACCTTCTCCATACATCGCCACCATTCCGAAAAGAACTCTGCTTTATGCACCCTCAAGTGCGTTTCCCTACAACTGTACTTCACCGTGACCTCCCATATCTACTAAGAAGTACCTCACAAACTTGTCAAGATCAGATCCTTTGATTACATTTAGAATGGAGGAAGCATCTAATCTCTAGTCGAGGAACGAAGAAGGCTTCTACTTCACAACTGGCAGTCAGCCAGGGTCGGACTAATTGACAAAATATTAAAATCGATGAACATGTATGTCAAAATATTAAAATCCACACAAATGAAATCAACGAACATGTAAGATCCATAACAACAATATTTTGAAAAACCTGTTAATAAGTCAATAAAAAATGTTGTCACGATAAACTCGATGAACTATTTTCAAATTTCAGAGACAAATAATTTTTTTATTTTCTGCTCTCTAAGATTTAGACATTGAAATATTCAAAATTACTTCAAACATAAAATGAATAAAATACAATCTATAATCTAAAGTATACACGCGCCACAGGTAGGGGCCGAACCTACGACTTTCTGCTTAGGAAACAGACGCTCTATCCACTGAGTTCCAGGCGCACAGATTATCTAAACAAGAATCAATTTTAAACTCAAAAGCATTAACAAATTAACTAAGTTATGAACTTGATTTCATTAAATCAACTTCTCATTTTGGTATCAACTAATATGAATGAATCAATATTTTCAGAACTAGACCGGACCGGTGGTACGACCAGAAGTCGAATCCCAAAACGGTCCGGTTTGATGAAAAGTATGAAATACATGTGATCATGGTTCAACTATTTGATTTTTATTGAACCAGCCGTTTTGAGCTAGCTAGTCGAGTAATGGGCCCACTAAGTCGACACTGGAGACGAGGACACGGGGGTACTTATTAATCACGTGTCGTAGATTCTTTTCTAGACCGAGGAGATCAACGTAAAAAGAGGCGAAGACATGACGAATCCAGGAGGAGATGCCTGCAGTGAGGAAGAAAGCTCGGCCATAAGGAATGATAAGGGATATGCTTCTTGTTTAATGGTATCAAATTAAGTGAAATTTCATTCGCCAGATAAGTTTTCTTCTGTGGTTCGATGTCCGAAGAGGAGGTTTGGAGCTTGATTGTTATATTTTTTTTTTCTATCACAATGGGATTAGAGACGTGTAACGACGATGATCTCTCACCCGGCGTGAGCCAAGTCGAAGCAAAACTAGCCGCCTAAGCCAAACGAAGCACCGATTATGTGGACAACGTTGCCATGAAGGCCGTCCTATGTCTCGATGAGATTGTCCTTTTTTCCTTGGGAATCTATAAGCTTCATTGCTATCTAAATATTATTCATCAAGGTTCCACTCTTTTTGCTCACCACAACTTGTTCGTTGAATTTTCGCTATGGTGTTCTGCATCTCTCTCAGATGTAACCCACTGACACCAATCCTCAACTTGCACAACGAACAACCGCCCTTACCATCTCCTCCTCTATGACCCAACCTTCTAAGTCTTGTTCCATCTACAACCGCCAACGGACATAACTCCCCCCGACCTTCTCCATACATCGCCACCATTCCGAAAAGAACTCTGCTTTATGCACCCTCGAGTGTGTTTCCCTACAACTTTACTTCACTGTGACCTCCCATATCTACTAAGAAGTACCCCACAAACTTGTCAAGATCAGATCCTTTGATTACATTTAGAATTGAGGAAGCTTCTAATCTCTAGTCGAGGAACGAAGAAGGCTTCTACTTCACAACTGGCAGTCAGCCAGGGTCGGACTAACTGACATAAAATTAAAATCAATGAACATGTATGTCAAAATATTAAAAACCACATAAATGAAATCAACAAACATATAAGATCCATAACAACAATATTTTAAAAAACCTATTAATAAGATCAATTAAAAAATGTTGTCACGATAAACTCGATGAACTATTTTCAAATTGCAGAGACAAATAATTTTTTTATTTTCTGCTCTCTAAGATTTAGACATTGAAATATTCAAAATCACTTCAAACATAAAATGACTAAAATACAATCTATAATCTAAAGTAGACACGCGCCAAATAGGGGTCGAACCTACGACTTTCTGCTTAGGAAACAGACGCTCTATCCACTGAGCTACAGGTGCACATAATATTTAAACAAGAAACAATTTTAAACTCAAAAGTATTTTACAAATTCAATAAGTTATGAACTTGATTTGATTAAATCGACTTCTCATTTTGAATGAATTTTGGTGTCAATTAATATGAATGAATCAGTATTTTCAGAACTAGACCGGACCGGCGGACCAACCATATGTCGGATCCCAAAATGGTCTGGTTTGATGAAAAGAATGAAATACATGTGATCATGGTTCAACTGTTTGATTTTGATTGAACCGACCGTTTTCAGCTAGCTAGTCGAGTAATGAGTACACTAAGTCGACACTGGAGACGAGGACACGGGGGTGCTTATTTATCACATGTTGAAGATTCTTTTCCAGACCGAGGAAATCAGCGTAAAAAAGGCGAATCCAGGAGGAGATGCCTGCAGTGAGGAAGAAAGCTCGGTCAGATGGAAAGATAAGGGATATGCTTCTTGTTTAATGGTATCAAATTAAGTGAAATTTCATACACCATAGAAGTTTTCTTCTGTGGTTCGATGTCCAAAGAGGAGGTTCGGAGCTTGAGTGTTAGATTTTTTTCTATCACAATGGGATTAGAGACGTGTAACGACGATGATCTATCACCCGGCGTGAGCCAAGTCGAAGCAAAACTAGCTGCCTAAGCCAAACGAAGCACCGATGATGTGGACAACGTTGCCACGAATGTCGTCCTATGTCTCGATGAGATTGTCCTTGTTTCCTTTGGAATCTATAAGCTTCATCGCTATCAAAATATCATTCATCAAGGTTCCACTTTTTCTGCTCGCCACAACTTGTTCGTTGAATTTTCGCTATGGTGTTCTGCATCTCTCTCAGATGTAACCCACTGACACCAATCCTCAACTTGCCCAACAAACAACCTCCCTTACCGTCTCCTCCTCTATGACACAACCTTCAAAGTCTTGTTCCATCTACAACCTCCAGCGGACATAACTCCCTCCGACCTTCTCCATACATCGCCACCATTCCGAAAAGAACTCTGCTTTATGCACCCTCAAGTGCGTTTCCCTACAACTGTACTTCACCGTGACCTCCTATATCTACTAAGAAGTACCTCACAAACTTGTCAAGATCAGATCCTTTGATTACATTTAGAATGGAGGAAGCATCTAATCTCTAGTCGAGGAACGAAGAAGGCTTCTACTTCACAACTGGCAGTCAGCCAGGGTAGGACTAATTGACAAAATATTAAAATCAATGAACATGTATGTCAAAATATTAAAATCCACACAATTGAAATCAACAAACATGTAAGATCCATAACAACAATATTTTGAAAAACCTGTTAATAAGTCAATAAAAAATGTTGTCACGATAAACTCGATGAACTATTTTCAAATTGCAGAGACAAATAATTTTTTTATTTTCTGCTCTCTAAGATTTAGACATTGAAATATTCAAAATTACTTCAAACATAAAATGACTAAAATACAATTTATAATCTAAAGTAGACACGAGCCAGGTAGGGGTCGAACCTACGACTTTCTGCTTAGGAAACAGACACTCTATCCACTGAGTTCCAGGCGCACATATTATCTAAACAAGAATCAATTTTAAACTCAAAATCATTAACAAATTAACTAAGTTATGAACTTGATTTCATTAAATCGACTTCTCATTTTTGTATCAATTAATACGAATGAATCAATATTTTCAGAACTAGACCGGACCGGTGGTCCGACCAGAAGTCGAATCCCTAAACGGTCCGGTTTGATGAAAAGTATGAAATACATGTGATCATGGTTCAACTATTTGATTTTTATTGAACCGGCCGTTTTGAGCTAGCTAGTCGAGTAAGGGGCCCACTAAGTCGACACTGGAGACGAGGACACGGGGGTACTTATTAATCACGTGTCGTAGATTCTTTTCCAGACCGAGGAGATCAACGTAAAAAGAGGCGAAGACATGACGAGTCCAGGAGGAGATGCCTGCAGTGAGGAAGAAAGCTCGGCCATAAAGAAAGATTAGGGATATGCTTCTTGTTTAATGGTATCAAATTAAGTGAAATTTCATTCGCCGGAGAAGTTTTCTTATGTGGTTCGATGTCCGAAGAGGAGGTTAGGAGCTTGATTGTTATATTTTTTTTCTATCACAATGGGATTAGAGACGTGTAACGACGATGATCTATCACCCGGCGTGAGACAAGTCGAAGCAAAACTAGCCGCCTAAGCCAAACAAAGCACCGATGATGTGGACAACGTTGCCACGAAGGTCGTCCTATGTCTCGATGAGATTGTTCTTGTTTCCTTGGGAATCTATAAGCTTCATCGCTATCTAAATATTATTCATCAAGGTTCCACTCTTTTTGCTCACCACAACTTGTTCGTTGAATTTTCGCTATGGTGTTCAGCATCTCTCTCAAATGTAACCCACTGACACCAATCCTCAAATTGCACAACGAACAACCGCCCTTACCATCTCCTCCTCTATGACCAAACCTTCTAAGTCTTGTTCCATCTACAACCGCCAGCGGACATAACTCCCCCCGACCTTCTCCATACATCGCCACCATTCCGAAAAGAACTCTGCTTTATGCACCCTCGAGTGCGTTTCCCTACAACTTTACTTCACTGTGACCTCCCATATCTACTAAGAAGTACCCCACAAACTTGTCAAGATCAGATCCTTTGATTACATTTAGAATTGAGGAAGCTTCTAATCTCTAGTCGAGGAACGAAGAAGGCTTCTACTTCACAACTGGCAGTCAGCCAGGGTCGGACTAACTGACAAAAAATTAAAATCAATGAACATGTATGTCAAAATATTAAAAACCACACAAATGAAATCAACAAACATATAAGATCCATAACAACAATATGTTAAAAAACCTATTAATAAGATATTAAAAAATGTTGTCACGATAAACTCTATGAACTATTTTCAAATTGCAGAGACAAATAATTTTTTTATTTTCTGCTCTCTAAGATTTAGACATTGAAATATTCAAAATTACTTCAAACATAAAATGACTAAAATACAATCTATAAACTAAAGTAGACACGCGCCAGGTAGGGTTCGAACCTACGACTTTCTGCTTAGGAAACAGACGCTCTATCCACTGAGCTACAGGCGCACATAATATTTAAACAAGAAACAATTTTAAACTCAAAAGTATTAACAAATTCAATAAGTTATGAACTTGATTTGATTAAATCGACTTCTCATTTTGAATGAATTTTGGTGTCAATTAATATGAATGAATCAGTATTTTCAGAACTAGACCGGACCGGCGGACCGACCATAAGTCGGATCCCAAAACGGTCCTGTTTGATGAAAAGAATGAAATACATGTGATCATGGTTCAACTGTTTGATTTTTATTGAACCGGCCGTTTTCAGCTAGCTAGTCGAGTAATGAGTACACTAAGTCGACACTGGAGACGAGGACACGGGGGTACTTATTTATCACATGTTGAAGATTCTTTTCTAGACCGAGGAAATCAGCGTAAAAAAGGCGAATCCAGGAGGAGATGCCTGCAGTGAGGAAGAAAGCTCGGTCAGATGGAAAGATAAGGGATATGCTTCTTGTTTAATGGTATCAAATTAAGTGAAATTTCATACACCATAGAAGTTTTCTTCTGTGGTTCGATGTCCGAAGAGGAGGTTCGGAGCTTGAGTGTTAGATTTTTTTCTATCACAATGGGATTCGAGACGTGTAACGACGACGATCTATCACCCGGCTTGAGCCAAGTCGAAGTAAAACTAGCTGCCGATGATATGGACAACGTTGCCACAAAGGTCGTCCTATGTCTCGATGAGATTGTCCTTGTTTCCTTGGGACTCTATAAGCTTCATCGCTATCTAAATATGATTCATCAAGGTCCCACTCTTTCTGCTCGCCACAACTTGTTCGATGAATTTCCACTATGGCCTTCTGCGTCTCTCTCAGATGTAACCCACTGACACCAACGTCAACTTGCACATCGAACTACCGCCCTTACCATCTCCTCCTCTATGAAACAACCTTCAAAGTCTTGTTCCATCTACAACCTCCAGCGGACATAACTCCCTCAGACCTTCTCCATACATCGCCACCATTCCGAAAAGAACTCTGCTTTATGCACCCTCGAGTGCGTTTCCCTACAACTTTACTTCACTGTGACCTCCCATATCTACTAAGAAGTACCCCACAAACTTGTCAAGATCAGATCCTTTGATTACATTTAGAATTGAGGAAGCTTCTAATCTCTAGTCGAGGAACGAAGAAGGCTTCTACTTCACAACTGGCAGTCAGCCAGGGTCGGACTAACTGACAAAAAATTGAAATCAATGAACATGTATGTCAAAATATTAAAAACCACATAAATGAAATCAACAAACATATAAGATCCATAACAACAATATTTTAAAAAACCTATTAATAAGATCAATTAAAAAATGTTGTCACGATAAACTCGATGAACTATTTTCAAATTGCAGAGACAAATAATTTTTTTATTTTCTACTCTCTAAGATTTAGACATTGAAATATTCAAAATTACTTCAAACATAAAATGACTAAAATACAATTTATAATCTAAAGTAGACACGAGCCAGGTAGGGGTCGAACCTACGACTTTCTGCTTAGGAAACAGACACTCTATCCACTGAGTTCCAGGCGCACATATTATCTAAACAAGAATCAATTTTAAACTCAAAAGCATTAACAAATTAACTAAGTTATGAACTTGATTTCATTAAATCGACTTCTCATTTTTGTATCAATTAATACGAATGAATCAATATTTTCAGAACTAGACCGGACCGGTGGTCCGACCAGAAGTCGAATCCCTAAACGGTCCGGTTTGATGAAAAGTATGAAATACATGTGATCATGGTTCAACTATTTGATTTTTATTGAACCGGCCGTTTTGAGCTAGCTAGTCGAGTAAGGGGCCCACTAAGTCGACACTGGAGACGAGGACACGGGGGTACTTATTAATCACGTGTCGTAGATTCTTTTCCAGACCGAGGAGATCAACGTAAAAAGAGGCGAAGACATGACGAGTCCAGGAGGAGATGCCTGCAGTGAGGAAGAAAGCTCGGCCATAAAGAAAGATTAGGGATATGCTTCTTGTTTAATGGTATCAAATTAAGTGAAATTTCATTCGCCGGAGAAGTTTTCTTATGTGGTTCGATGTCCGAAGAGGAGGTTTGGAGCTTGATTGTTATATTTTTTTTCTATCACAATGGGATTAGAGACGTGTAACGACGATGATCTATCACCCGGCGTGAGACAAGTCGAAGCAAAACTAGCCGCCTAAGCCAAACAAAGCACCGATGATGTGGACAACGTTGCCACGAAGGTCGTCCTATGTCTCGATGAGATTGTTCTTGTTTCCTTGGGAATCCATAAGCTTCATCGCTATCTAAATATTATTCATCAAGGTTCCACTCTTTTTGCTCACCACAACTTGTCCGTTGAATTTTCGCTATGGTGTTCTGCATCTCTCTCAAATGTAACCCACTGACACCAATCCTCAACTTGCACAACGAACAACCGCCCTTACCATCTCCTCCTCTATGAAACAACCTTCAAAGTCTTGTTCCATCTACAACCTCCAGCGGACATAACTCCCTCAGACCTTCTCCATACATCGCCACCATTCCGAAAAGAACTCTGCTTTATGCACCCTCGAGTGCGTTTCCCTACAACTTTACTTCACTGTGACCTCCCATATCTACTAAGAAGTACCCCACAAACTTGTCAAGATCAGATCCTTTGATTACATTTAGAATTGAGGAAGCTTCTAATCTCTAGTCGAGGAACGAAGAAGGCTTCTACTTCACAACTGGCAGTCAGCCAGGGTCGGACTAACTGACAAAAAATTGAAATCAATGAACATGTATGTCAAAATATTAAAAACCACATAAATGAAATCAACAAACATATAAGATCCATAACAACAATATTTTAAAAAACCTATTAATAAGATCAATTAAAAAATGTTGTCACGATAAACTCGATGAACTATTTTCAAATTGCAGAGACAAATAATTTTTTTATTTTCTACTCTCTAAGATTTAGACATTGAAATATTCAAAATTACTTCAAACATAAAATGAATAAAATACAATTTATAATCTAAAGTAGACACGAGCCAGGTAGGGGTCGAACCTACGACTTTCTGCTTAGGAAACAGACACTCTATCCACTGAGTTCCAGGCGCACATATTATCTAAACAAGAATCAATTTTAAACTCAAAAGCATTAACAAATTAACTAAGTTATGAACTTGATTTCATTAAATCGACTTCTCATTTTTGTATCAATTAATACGAATGAATCAATATTTTCAGAACTAGACCGGACCGGTGGTCCGACCAGAAGTCGAATCCCTAAACGGTCCGGTTTGATGAAAAGTATGAAATACATGTGATCATGGTTCAACTATTTGATTTTTATTGAACCGGCCGTTTTGAGCTAGCTAGTCGAGTAAGGGGCCCACTAAGTCGACACTGGAGACGAGGACACGGGGGTACTTATTAATCACGTGTCGTAGATTCTTTTCCAGACCGAGGAGATCAACGTAAAAAGAGGCGAAGACATGACGAGTCCAGGAGGAGATGCCTGCAGTGAGGAAGAAAGCTCGGCCATAAAGAAAGATTAGGGATATGCTTCTTGTTTAATGGTATCAAATTAAGTGAAATTTCATTCGCCGGAGAAGTTTTCTTATGTGGTTCGATGTCCGAAGAGGAGGTTTGGAGCTTGATTGTTATATTTTTTTTCTATCACAATGGGATTAGAGACGTGTAACGACGATGATCTATCACCCGACGTGAGACAAGTCGAAGCAAAACTAGCCGCCTAAGCCAAACAAAGCACCGATGATGTGGACAACGTTGCCACGAAGGTCGTCCTATGTCTCGATGAGATTGTTCTTGTTTCCTTGGGAATCTATAAGCTTCATCGCTATCTAAATATTATTCATCAAGGTTCCACTCTTTTTGCTCACCACAACTTGTTCGTTGAATTTTCGCTATGGTGTTCTGCATCTCTCTCAAATGTAACCCACTGACACCAATCCTCAACTTGCACAACGAACAACCGCCCTTACCATCACCTCCTCTATGACCAAACCTTCTAAGTCTTGTTCCATCTACAACCGCCAGCGGACATAACTCCCCCCGACCTTCTCCATACATCGCCACCATTCCGAAAAGAACTCTGCTTTATGCACCCTCGAGTGCGTTTCCCTACAACTTTACTTCACTGTGACCTCCCATATCTACTAAGAAGTACCCCACAAACTTGTCAAGATCAGATCCTTTGATTACATTTAGAATTGAGGAAGCTTCTAATCTCTAGTCGAGGAACGAAGAAGGCTTCTACTTCACAACTGGCAGTCAGCCAGGGTCGGACTAACTGACAAAAAATTAAAATCAATGAACATGTATGTCAAAATATTAAAAACCACACAAATGAAATCAACAAACATATAAGATCCATAACAACAATATGTTAAAAAACCTATTAATAAGATATTAAAAAATGTTGTCACGATAAACTCTATGAACTATTTTCAAATTGCAGAGACAAATAATTTTTTTATTTTCTGCTCTCTAAGATTTAGACATTGAAATATTCAAAATTACTTCAAACATAAAATGACTAAAATACAATCTATAAACTAAAGTAGACACGCGCCAGGTAGGGTTCGAACCTACGACTTTCTGCTTAGGAAACAGACGCTCTATCCACTGAGCTACAGGCACACATAATATTTAAACAAGAAACAATTTTAAACTCAAAAGTATTAACAAATTCAATAAGTTATGAACTTGATTTGATTAAATCGACTTCTCATTTTGAATGAATTTTGGTGTCAATTAATATGAATGAATCAGTATTTTCAGAACTAGACCGGACCGGCGGACCGACCATAAGTCGGATCCCAAAACGGTCCTGTTTGATGAAAAGAATGAAATACATGTGATCATGGTTCAACTGTTTGATTTTTATTGAACCGGCCGTTTTCAGCTAGCTAGTCGAGTAATGAGTACACTAAGTCGACACTGGAGACGAGGACACGGGGGTACTTATTTATCACATGTTGAAGATTCTTTTCTAGACCGAGGAAATCAGCGTAAAAAAGGCAAATCCAGGAGGAGATGCCTGCAGTGAGGAAGAAAGCTCGGTCAGATGGAAAGATAAGGGATATGCTTCTTGTTTAATGGTATCAAATTAAGTGAAATTTCATACACCATAGAAGTTTTCTTCTGTGGTTCGATGTCCGAAGAGGAGGTTCGGAGCTTGAGTGTTAGATTTTTTTCTATCACAATGGGATTCGAGACGTGTAACGACGACGATCTATCACCCGGCTTGAGCCAAGTCGAAGTAAAACTAGCTGCCGATGATATGGACAACGTTGCCACGAAGGTCGTCCTATGTCTCGATGAGATTGTCCTTGTTTCCTTGGGACTCTATAAGCTTCATCGCTATCTAAATATGATTCATCAAGGTCCCACTCTTTCTGCTCGCCACAACTTGTTCGATGAATTTCCACTATGGCCTTCTGCGTCTCTCTCAGATGTAACCCACTGACACCAACGTCAACTTGCACATCGAACCACCGCCCTTACCATCTCCTCCTCTATGAAACAACCTTCAAAGTCTTGTTCCATCTACAACCTCCAGCGGACATAACTCCCTCAGACCTTCTCCATACATCGCCACCATTCCGAAAAGAACTCTGCTTTATGCACCCTCGAGTGCGTTTCCCTACAACTTTACTTCACTGTGACCTCCCATATCTACTAAGAAGTACCCCACAAACTTGTCAAGATCAGATCCTTTGATTACATTTAGAATTGAGGAAGCTTCTAATCTCTAGTCGAGGAACGAAGAAGGCTTCTACTTCACAACTGGCAGTCAGCCAGGGTCGGACTAACTGACAAAAAATTGAAATCAATGAACATGTATGTCAAAATATTAAAAACCACATAAATGAAATCAACAAACATATAAGATCCATAACAACAATATTTTAAAAAACCTATTAATAAGATCAATTAAAAAATGTTGTCACGATAAACTCGATGAACTATTTTCAAATTGCAGAGACAAATAATTTTTTTATTTTCTACTCTCTAAGATTTAGACATTGAAATATTCAAAATTACTTCAAACATAAAATGAATAAAATACAATTTATAATCTAAAGTAGACACGAGCCAGGTAGGGGTCGAACCTACGACTTTCTGCTTAGGAAACAGACACTCTATCCACTGAGTTCCAGGCGCACATATTATCTAAACAAGAATCAATTTTAAACTCAAAAGCATTAACAAATTAACTAAGTTATGAACTTGATTTCATTAAATCGACTTCTCATTTTTGTATCAATTAATACGAATGAATCAATATTTTCAGAACTAGACCGGACCGGTGGTCCGACCAGAAGTCGAATCCCTAAACGGTCCGGTTTGATGAAAAGTATGAAATACATGTGATCATGGTTCAACTATTTGATTTTTATTGAACCGGCCGTTTTGAGCTAGCTAGTCGAGTAAGGGGCCCACTAAGTCGACACTGGAGACGAGGACACGGGGGTACTTATTAATCACGTGTCGTAGATTCTTTTCCAGACCGAGGAGATCAACGTAAAAAGAGGCGAAGACATGACGAGTCCAGGAGGAGATGCCTGCAGTGAGGAAGAAAGCTCGGCCATAAAGAAAGATTAGGGATATGCTTCTTGTTTAATGGTATCAAATTAAGTGAAATTTCATTCGCCGGAGAAGTTTTCTTATGTGGTTCGATGTCCGAAGAGGAGGTTTGGAGCTTGATTGTTATATTTTTTTTCTATCACAATGGGATTAGAGACGTGTAACGACGATGATCTATCACCCGACGTGAGACAAGTCGAAGCAAAACTAGCCGCCTAAGCCAAACAAAGCACCGATGATGTGGACAACGTTGCCACGAAGGTCGTCCTATGTCTCGATGAGATTGTTCTTGTTTCCTTGGGAATCTATAAGCTTCATCGCTATCTAAATATTATTCATCAAGGTTCCACTCTTTTTGCTCACCACAACTTGTTCGTTGAATTTTCGCTATGGTGTTCTGCATCTCTCTCAAATGTAACCCACTGACACCAATCCTCAACTTGCACAACGAACAACCGCCCTTACCATCTCCTCCTCTATGACCAAACCTTCTAAGTCTTGTTCCATCTACAACCGCCAGCGGACATAACTCCCCCCGACCTTCTCCATACATCGCCACCATTCCGAAAAGAACTCTGCTTTATGCACCCTCGAGTGCGTTTCCCTACAACTTTACTTCACTGTGACCTCCCATATCTACTAAGAAGTACCCCACAAACTTGTCAAGATCAGATCCTTTGATTACATTTAGAATTGAGGAAGCTTCTAATCTCTAGTCGAGGAACGAAGAAGGCTTCTACTTCACAACTGGCAGTCAGCCAGGGTCGGACTAACTGACAAAAAATTAAAATCAATGAACATGTATGTCAAAATATTAAAAACCACACAAATGAAATCAACAAACATATAAGATCCATAACAACAATATGTTAAAAAACCTATTAATAAGATATTAAAAAATGTTGTCACGATAAACTCTATGAACTATTTTCAAATTGCAGAGACAAATAATTTTTTTATTTTCTGCTCTCTAAGATTTAGACATTGAAATATTCAAAATTACTTCAAACATAAAATGACTAAAATACAATCTATAAACTAAAGTAGACACGCGCCAGGTAGGGTTCGAACCTACGACTTTCTGCTTAGGAAACAGACGCTCTATCCACTGAGCTACAGGCGCACATAATATTTAAACAAGAAACAATTTTAAACTCAAAAGTATTAACAAATTCAATAAGTTATGAACTTGATTTGATTAAATCGACTTCTCATTTTGAATGAATTTTGGTGTCAATTAATATGAATGAATCAGTATTTTCAGAACTAGACCGGACCGGCGGACCGACCATAAGTCGGATCCCAAAACGGTCCTGTTTGATGAAAAGAATGAAATACATGTGATCATGGTTCAACTGTTTGATTTTTATTGAACCGGCCGTTTTCAGCTAGCTAGTCGAGTAATGAGTACACTAAGTCGACACTGGAGACGAGGACACGGGGGTACTTATTTATCACATGTTGAAGATTCTTTTCTAGACCGAGGAAATCAGCGTAAAAAAGGCAAATCCAGGAGGAGATGCCTGCAGTGAGGAAGAAAGCTCGGTCAGATGGAAAGATAAGGGATATGCTTCTTGTTTAATGGTATCAAATTAAGTGAAATTTCATACACCATAGAAGTTTTCTTCTGTGGTTCGATGTCCGAAGAGGAGGTTCGGAGCTTGAGTGTTAGATTTTTTTCTATCACAATGGGATTCGAGACGTGTAACGACGACGATCTATCACCCGGCTTGAGCCAAGTCGAAGTAAAACTAGCTGCCGATGATATGGACAACGTTGCCACGAAGGTCGTCCTATGTCTCGATGAGATTGTCCTTGTTTCCTTGGGACTCTATAAGCTTCATCGCTATCTAAATATGATTCATCAAGGTCCCACTCTTTCTGCTCGCCACAACTTGTTCGATGAATTTCCACTATGGCCTTCTGCGTCTCTCTCAGATGTAACCCACTGACACCAACGTCAACTTGCACATCGAACCACCGCCCTTACCATCTCCTCCTCTATGAAACAACCTTCAAAGTCTTGTTCCATCTACAACCTCCAGCGGACATAACTCCCTCAGACCTTCTCCATACATCGCCACCATTCCGAAAAGAACTCTGCTTTATGCACCCTCGAGTGCGTTTCCCTACAACTTTACTTCACTGTGACCTCCCATATCTACTAAGAAGTACCCCACAAACTTGTCAAGATCAGATCCTTTGATTACATTTAGAATTGAGGAAGCTTCTAATCTCTAGTCGAGGAACGAAGAAGGCTTCTACTTCACAACTGGCAGTCAGCCAGGGTCGGACTAACTGACAAAAAATTGAAATCAATGAACATGTATGTCAAAATATTAAAATCCACATAAATGAAATCAACAAACATATAAGATCCATAACAACAATATTTTAAAAAACCTATTAATAAGATCAATTAAAAAATGTTGTCACGATAAACTCGATGAACTATTTTCAAATTGCAGAGACAAATAATTTTTTTATTTTCTACTCTCTAAGATTTAGACATTGAAATATTCAAAATTACTTCAAACATAAAATGACTAAAATACAATCTATAATCTAAAGTAGACACGCACCAGGTAGGGGTCGAACCTACGACTTTCTACTTAGGAAACAGACGCTCTATCCACTGAGCTACAGGCGCACATAATATTTAAACAAGAAACAATTTTAAACTCAAAAGTATTAACAAATTCAATAAGTTATGAACTTGATTTGATTAAATCGACTTCTCATTTTGAATGAATTTTGGTGTCAATTAATATGAATGAATCAGTATTTTCAGAACTAGACCGGACCGGCGGACCAACCATAAGTCGGATCCCAAAATGGTCTGGTTTGATGAAAAGAATGAAATACATGTGATCATGGTTCAACTGTTTGAATTTTATTGAACCGGCCGTTTTCAGCTAGCTAGTCGAGTAATGAGTACACTAAGACGACACTGGAGACGAGGACACGGGGGTACTTATTTATCACATGTTGAAGATTCTTTTCCAGACCGAGGAAATCAGCGTAAAAAAGGCGAATCCGGGAGGAGATGCCTGCAGTGAGGAAGAAAGTTCGGTCAGATGGAAAGATAAGGGATATGCATCTTGTTTAATGGTATCAAATTAAGTGAAATTTCATACACCAGAGAAGTTTTCTTCTGTGGTTCGATGTCCAAAGAGGAGGTTCGGAGCTTGAGTGTTAGATTTTTTTTCTATCACAATGGGATTAGAGACGTGTAACGACGATGATCTATCACCCGGCGTGAGCCAAGTCGAAGCAAAACTAGCTGCCTAAGCCAAACGAAGCACCGATGATGTGGACAACGTTGCCACGAAGGTCGTCCTATGTCTCGATGAGATTGTCCTTGTTTCCTTTGGAATCTATAAGCTTCATCGCTATCTAAATATCATTCATCAAGGTTCCACTTTTTCTGCTCGCCACAACTTGTTCGTTGAATTTTCGCTATGGTGTTCTGCATCTCTCTCAGATGTAACCCACTGACACCAATCCTCAACTTGCCCAACAAACAACCTCCCTTACCATCTCCTCCTCTATGACACAACCTTTAAAGTCTTGTTCCATCTACAACCTCCAGCGGACATAACTCCCTCCGACCTTCTCCATACATCGCCACCATTCCGAAAAGAACTCTGCTTTATGCACCCTCAAGTGCGTTTCCCTACAACTGTACTTCACCGTGACCTCCTATATCTACTAAGAAGTACCTCACAAACTTGTCAAGATCAGATCCTTTGATTACATTTAGAATGGAGGAAGCATCTAATCTCTAGTCGAGGAACGAAGAAGGCTTCTACTTCACAACTGGCAGTCAGCCAGGGTCGGACTAATTGACAAAATATTAAAATCAATGAACATGTATGTCAAAATATTAAAATCCACACAATTGAAATCAACAAACATGTAAGATCCATAACAACAATATTTTGAAAAACCTGTTAATAAGTCAATAAAAAATGTTGTCACGATAAACTCGATGAACTATTTTCAAATTGCAGAGACAAATAATTTTTTTATTTTCTGCTCTCTAAGATTTAGACATTGAAATATTCAAAATTACTTCAAACATAAAATGACTAAAATACAATCTATAAACTAAAGTAGACACGCGCCAGGTAGGGTTCGAACCTACGACTTTCTGCTTAGGAAACAGACGCTCTATCCACTGAGCTACAAGCGCACATAATAATTAATCAAGAAACAATTTTAAACTCAAAAGTATTAACAAATTCAATAAGTTATGAACTTGATTTCATTAAATCGACTTCTCATTTTGAATGAATTTTGGTGTCAATTAATATGAATGAATCAGTATTTTCAGAACTAGACCGGACCGGCGGACCGACCATAAGTCGGATCCCAAAACGGTCCTGTTTGATGAAAAGAATGAAATACATGTGATCATGGTTCAACTGTTTGATTTTTATTGAACCGGCCGTTTTCAGCTAGCTAGTCGAGTAATGAGTACACTAAGTCGACACTGGAGACGAGGACACGGGGGTACTTATTTATCACATGTTGAAGATTCTTTTCTAGACCGAGGAAATCAGCGTAAAAAAGGCGAATCCAGGAGGAGATGCCTGCAGTGAGGAAGAAAGCTCGGTCAGATGGAAAGATAAGGGATATGCTTCTTGTTTAATGGTATCAAATTAAGTGAAATTTCATACACCATAGAAGTTTTCTTCTGTGGTTCGATGTCCGAAGAGGAGGTTCGGAGCTTGAGTGTTAGATTTTTTTCTATCACAATGGGATTCGAGACGTGTAACGACGACGATCTATCACCCGGCTTGAGCCAAGTCGAAGTAAAACTAGCCGTCGATGATATGGACAACGTTGCCACGAAGGTCGTCCTATGTCTCGATGAGATTGTCCTTGTTTCCTTGGGACTCTATAAGCTTCATCGCTATCTAAATATGATTCATCAAGGTCCCACTCTTTCTGCTCGCCACAACTTGTTCGATGAATTTCCACTATGGCCTTCTGCGTCTCTCTCAGATGTAACCCACTGACACCAATCCTCAACTTGCACATCGAACACCGCCCTTACCATCTCCTCCTCTGGGACCCAACCTTCTAAGTCTCATTCCATCTACAACCTCCACATAACTCCCTCCGACCTTTTCCATACATCTCCACCATTCCGACAAGAACTCTGCTCTATGCACCCTCGAGTGCGTTGCCCTACAACTGTACTTCATCGTGACCTTTCATATCTACTAAGAAGTACCCCACAAATTTGTCAAGATCAGATCCTTTGATTACATTTAGATTGGAGGAAGCTTCTGAGCTCTAGTCGAGGAACGAAGAAGGCTTCTACTTGTGAACTGGAAGTCAGCCAGGGTCGGACTAACCGACAAAAAATTAAAATCAATGAACATGTATGTCAAAATATTAAACACCACACAAATGAAATCAACAAAACATGTAAGTTCCATAACAACACTATTTTGAAAAACATATTAATAAGATCAATTAAAAAATGTTATTACGATAAACTCGATGGAATATCGATAATTTCAAACTGGATGCAGATAAACAATGAAGGTCACAAAACAAGAGACTATTTTCAAATTGCAGAGACAAATAATTTTTTATTTTCTGCTCTCTATGTTTTAGACATTCAAATATTCAAAATTGCTTGGGACTCTATAAGCTTCATCGCTATCTAAATATGATTCATAAAGGTTCCAATCTTTCTGCTCGCCACAACTTGTTCGATGAATTTCCACTATGGCCTTCTGCGTCTCTCTCAGATGTAACCCACTGACACCAATCCTCAACTTGCACAACGTACCACCGCCCTTACCATCTCCTCCTCTGCGACCCAACCTTCTAAGTCTCATTCCATCTACAACCTCCACATAACTCCCTCCGACATTTTCCATACATCGCCACCATTCCGACAAGAACTCTGCTCTATGCACCCTCGAGTGCGTTGCCCTACAACTGTACTTAATCGTGACCTCCCATATCTACTAAGAAGTACCCCACAAACTTGTCAAGATTAGATCCTTTGATTACATTTAGATTGGAGGAAGCTTCTGAGCTCTAGTCGAGGAACGAAGAAGGCTTCTACTTCTGAACTGGCAGTCAGCCAGGGTCGGACTAACCGACAAAAAATAAAAATCAATGAACATGTATGTCAAAATATTAAACACCACACAAATGAAATCAACAAACATGTAAGATCCATAACAACAATATTTTGAAAAACCTATTAATAAGATCAATTAAAAAATGTTATCACGATAAACTCGATGGAATATCGATAATTTCAAACTGGATGCAGTTAAACAATGAAGGTCACAAAACAAGAGACTATTTTCAAATTGCAGAGACAAATAATTTATTTATTTTCTTCTTTCTAAGTTTTAGACATTCAAATATTCAAAATTGCTTCAAACATAAAATGACTAAAGTACAATGTAGAATCTAAGGTAGACACGCGCCAGGTAGAGGTCGAACCTACGACTTTCTGCTTAGGAAACAGAAGCTCTATCCACTGAGCTACAGGCGCACTCATTATTAAAACAAGAAACAATTTTAAACTCAAAAGCACTAATAAATTAAATAAGTTATGAACTTGATTTCATTAAATCGACTTCTCATTTTGAATGAAATTTGGTATCAATTAATATGAATGAATCAATATTTTTCAGAACTAGACCGGACCGGCGGTACGACTAGAAGTCGGATCCCAAAAGGGTTCGGTTTGATGAAAAGAATGAAATACATGTGATCATGGTTCGACTGTTTGATTTTTATTGAACCGGCCGTTTTGAGCTAGCTAGTCGAGTTATGGGTCCACTAAGTTGACACTGGAGACGAGGACACGGGGTACTTATTAATCATATGTCGAAGATTCTTTTCCAGACCGAGGATATCAACGTAAAAAGAGGCGAAGACAGGGCGAATCCAGGAGGAGATGCCTGTGGTGAGGAAAATAGCTCGGTCAGAAGGAACGATAAGGGATATGCTTCTTGTTTAATGATATCAAATTAAGTGAAATTTCATACACCAGAGAAGTTTTCTTCTGTGGTTCAATATCCGAAGAAGAGGCTTGGAGGTTGAGTGTTAGATTTTTTTTTTAGCACAAAGGGATTAGAGACGTGTAACGACGACGATCTATCACCCGGCTTGATCCAAGTCGAAGAAGAACTAGTGGTCTAAGCCAAATGAAGCACCGATGATGTGGACAACGTTGCCACGAAGGTCGTCCTATGGCTCGATGAGATTGTCCTTGTTTCCTTGGGACTCTATAAGCGTCATCGCTATCTAAATATGATTCATCAAGGTTCCACTCTTTCTGCACGCCACAACTTGTTCGTTGAATTTCCGCAATGGCCTTCTGCGTCTCTCCCCGATGTAACCCACTGACACCAATCCTCAACTTCCACAACGAACCACCGCCATTACCATTTCCTCCTCTGCGACCGAACCTTCTGAGTCCCGTAACTTCTGCAACCTCCCGCCGGATATAACTCCCTCCGACCTTCTCCATACATCGCCAGCATTCCGACAAGAACTCTGCTCTTTGCACCCTCGAGTGCGTTGCCCTACAACTGTATTTCACTGCGACCTCTCATATCTACTAAGAAGTACCCCCCAAAAAATTTTCAAGATCAGATCCTTTGATTAAATTTAGATTAGAGGAAGCTTCTGAGCTCTAGTCGAGGAACAAAGAAGGCTTCTACTTCTGAACAAAAAACTTAAAATCAATGAACATTTACGTCAAAATATTAAAAACCACACAAATGAAATCAACAAACATGTAAGATCCATAACAAAAATATTTTGAAAAACCTATTAATAAGATCAATTAAAAAATGTTGTCACGATAAACTCGATGGAATATCGATAATTTCAAATTGGATGCAAAGAAACAATAAAGGTCACAAAACAATAGAATATTTTCAAATTAGAGAGACAAATAATTTTTTTTTCGTGCTCTCTATGTTTTAGACATTCAAATATTCAAAATTGCTTCTAACATAAAATAACTAAGGGTTAAAGGTCCTTTTGGTACCATATGTTTGCAAAAATTACACTGTTCATACCACTAGTATTTTTTCGTACCGAATTGGTACCATATGTTTCCAAACCTTACTGTTTTGGTACCTCCGTTAGGGTTCCGTCAAAAACAGCCGTTAAATGGCATGTGCCATGCACGTGACCAGCCCAAAACTTTCAGTTTTGTTACAATTTAGTCCATCTAATACATCCCTAACTTTTATTTTGTTCAATTTAGTCCTAAGACTTCAAAATCAAACCATTTCCCCAAATTGACCTAGCCGGACCTAGCCATGGGCTAGGTCCGACCCTGGGTCATGGTCGCCGGACCCAGGCGACCCCGACCCAGGGTCGGACCTAGCCCTAGGCTAGGTCCGGCTAGGTCAATTGGGACCTAGCCCCAATTTAGGGTTAGGTCCCAATTGACCTAGCCGGACCTAGCCTAGGGCTAGGTCCGACCCTGGGTCGGGGTCGCCTGGGTCCGGCGACCATGACCCAGGGTCGGACCTAGCCCATGGCTAGGTCCGGCTAGGTCAATTTGGGAAAATGGTTTGGTTTTGAAGTTTTAGGACTAAATTGAACAAAATAAAAGTTAGGGATGTATTAGATGGACTAAATTGTAACAAAACTGAAACTTTTGGGCTGGTCACGTGCATGGCACATGCCATTTAACGGCTGTTTTTGACGGAACCCTAACGGAGGTACCAAAACAGTAAGGTTTTGAAACATATGGTACCAATTCGGTACGAAAAAATACTAGTGGTATGAACAGTGTAATTTTTGCAAACATGTGGTACCAAAAGGACCTTTAACCCAATAACTAAAGTACAATGTATAATCTAAAGTAGATACTCGCCAGGTAGGGATGGAACCTACGACTTTCTGCTTAGGAAACAAACGCTCTATCCACTGAGCTACAAGCGCATAATTTATCCAAACAAGAAATAATTTTAAACTCAAAAGCATTAACAAATTAAATAAGTTATGAACTTTATTTCATTAATTCGACTTCTCATTTTGAATAAATTTTGGTATCAATTAATATGAATGAATCAATATTTTCAAAAATTAGAGCAGACCGGCAGTCCGACCAGAAGTCGGATCCCTAAAAGGTCCGGTTTGATGAAAAGAAAGAAATACAGGTGATCATTGTTCAACTGTTTGATTTTTATTGAGCTGGCCGTTTTGAGCTAGCAAGTCGAGTTTTGGGTCCACTAAGTCGACACTGGAGACGAGGACACAGTGGTACTTATTAATCACATGTCGAAGATTCTTTTCCAGACCGAGGAGATCAGCGTAAAAAGAGGCGAAGACAGGGCGAATCCAGGAGGAGATGCCTGCAGTGAGTAAGAAAGCTCGGTCAGAAGGAACAATAAGGGATATGCTTCTTGTTTAACGGTATCAAAATAAGTGAAATTTCATACACCAGAGAAGTTTTCTTCTATGGTTCGATGTCCAAAGAGGAGGCTTGGAGCTTGAGTGTTAGATTTTTTTTTAGCACAAAGGTATTAGAGACGTGTCACGACGACGATCTATCACCCAGCTTGAGCCAAGTCGAAGCAGAACTAGCGGCCTAAGCCAAAGGAAACACCGATGATGTGGACAACGTTGCCACGAAGGTCGTCCTATGGCTCGATGAGATTGTCCTTGTTTCCTTGGGACTCTATAGGCTTCATCGCTATCTAAATATGATTCATCAATGTTCCACTCTTTCTGCACGCCACAACTTGTTCGTTCAATTTCCGCAATGGCCTTCTGTGTCTCTCTCTGATGTAACCCACTGACACCAATCCTCAACTTGCACAACGAACCACCGCCCTTACCATCTCCTCCTCTGCGACCCAACCTTCTGAGTCCCGTTACTTCTACAACCTCCCGCCGGACATAACTCCCTCCGACCTTCTACATACATCGCCACCATTCAGACAAGAACTCTGCTCTTTGCACCCTCGAGTACGTTATCGTACAACTGTATTTCACCGCGACATCTCATATCTACTAAGAATTACCCCACAAACTTGTCAAGATCAGATCCTTTGATTACATTTAGAATGGAGGAAGCTTTTGAGCTCTAGTCGAGGAATGAAGATGGCTTCTACTTCAGAACTGGCAGTCAGCCAGGGTCGGACTAACTGACAAAAAATTAAAATCAATGAACATGAATGTCAAAATATTAAAAATCACACTAATGAAATCAACAAACATGTAAGATCCATAACAATAATATTTTAAAAACCTGTTAATAAGATCAATAAAAAATGTTGTCAAGATAAACTCGATGGACTATTTTCAAATTGCAAAGACAAATAATTTTTTTTTATTTTCTGCTCTCTAAGATTTTGACATTCAAAGTTACTCCAAACATAAAATGACTAGAGTACAATGTATAATCTAAATTAGACACGCGCTAGGTAGAGGTTGAACCTACGACTTTCTGATTAGGAAACAGATGCTCTATCCACTGAGCTACTGGCACACAAATCATCTAAACAAGAAACAATTTTAAACTCAAAAGCATTAAGAAATTAAATATGTTATGAACTTGATTTCATTAAATCAGCTTCTCATTTTGAATGAATTTTGGTATCAATTAATATGAATGAATCAATATTTTCAGAACTAGACCAGACCGGCGGTCCAACCAGAAGTCGGATCCCTAAACGGTCCGGTTTGATGAAAAGAATGAAATACATGTGATCATGGTTCAACTGTTTGATTTTTATTGAACCGGCCATTTTGAGCTTACTAGTCGAGTTATGGGTCCACTAAGTCGACACTGGAGACAAGGACATGGGGGTACTTATTAAACTTATTAATCACATGTCGAATATTCTTTTCCAGACCGAGGAGATCAGCGTAAAAAGATGCGAAGACAGGGCGAATCAAGGAGGAGATGCCTGCAGTGAGGAAGAAAGCTCGGTCATAAGGAAAGATAAGGGATATGCTTCTTGTTTAATCGTATCAAATTAAGTGAAATTTCATACACCAGAGAAGTTTTCTTCTTTGGTTCGATGTCCGAAGAGGAGACTTGGAGCTTGAGTGTTAGATTTTTTTTTAGCACTAAGGGATTAGAGACATGTAACGACGACGGTCTATCACCCGGTTTGAGCCAAGTAGAAGCAGAACTAGCGGCCTAAGATTTAGAATGGAGGAAGCTTATGAACTCTAGTGGAGGAACGAAGAAGGCTTCTACTTCAGAACCGGCAGTCAACCAGGGTTAGACTAGCTTACCAAAAATTAAAATTAATGAACATGTATGTCAAAATTTTAAAAACCACACAAATGAAATCAACAAACATGTAAGATCCATAACAACATTATTTTGAAAAACTTTTTAATAAGATCAATAAAAATTGTTGTCACGATAAGCTCGATGGAATATCGATAATTTCAAACGGGATGCAGGGAAACAATGTAGGTCACAAAACAAAAGACTATTTTCAAATTGCAGAGACATATAATTTTTATTTTCTGCTCTCTAAGTTTTAGACATTGAAATATTCAAAATTACTTCAAACATAAAATGACTAAAGTACAATGTCTAATCTAAAGTAGACATGCGCCACCATTCCGACAAGAACTCTGCTTTATACACCCTCGAGTGCGTTGCCCAACAACTGTACTTCACCGCCATCTCCCATATATACTAAGTAGTATTCCACAAACTTGTCAAGATCAGATCCTTTGATTACATTTAGAATGGAGGAAGCTTCTGAACTCTAGTGGAGGAACGAAGAGGCTTCTATTTCAGATCCGGCAATCAGCCAGGGTCGGACTAGCTGACAAAAAATTAAAATCAAAGAACATGTATGTCAAAATATTAAAAACCACACAAATGAAATCATCAAACATGTAAGATCCATAACAACAATATTTTGAAAAAATTGTTAATAAGATCAATAAAAAATGTCGTCACGATAAACTCGATGAAATATCGATAATTTCAAACGTGACGCAGAGAAACAATGAAGGTCACAAAACAAGAAACTATTTTCAAATTGCAGAGACATATAATTTTTTTATTTTCTGCTCTCTAAGTTTTAGACATTGAAATATTCAAAATTATTTCAAACATAAAATGACTAAAGTACAATGTATAATATAAAGTAAACATGCACCAGGTAGGGGTCGAACCTACGACTTTCTGCGTAGGAAACAGACGCTCTATCCACTGAGCTAGAGGCACACAGATCACTAAACAAGAAACAATTTTAAACTCAAAAAGCATTAACAAATTAAATAAGTTACGAACTAGATTTCGTTAAATCGACTTATCATTTTGAATGAATTTTGGTGTCAATTAATATGAATGAATCAATATTTTCAGAACTAGATCGGACCGGCAATCCAACCAGAAGTCGGATCCCTAAACGGTCCGGTGCTGAGAAGGGAATCACCATCTCTTGCTTCGGGGTCCAAGTTCGGGCCCTCTTGCCCAGCACCACAGCGATAGGAATCCGAGAAGCATAGACCTCCCGGGATGCCGTGGTATCTCCTCCTGCAGCAAGTCCTCCATGAATCACATTAATGGTTCCCCGCTTCTCCCTGCGGGCCTTGGAAGACTCGGGCTTGTCCTTCTTCGGGGACCGATCGTGGGATCGGGAGCGAGACCGCGATCGGGACCGGGAACGGGATCGGCCCCGTTGTCCAGCCACAAATTCCTTGAGCTTCCCCTTCAGGATCAGCTTCTCAATCTCCTTCTTCAGCTCCCGACAATGGTTAGTGTCGTGACCGCTGGCGCGATGGAAACGACAATTACGACCATGAACTCTCCATCCTTCTTCGGGAGGTACCTGGTGATACCCTGTCGGTCCATCACCGCCAACACAGCGCCCATAGAGCAAATGAGAGGAGTGTAACGGTCCTCCCGCTTGTCCGACTTCGAGGAACGCTTGTCTTCCCTCCGATCGGAGCGGCCTCGACCCCGACTATTCTCGGGTTTATCTTTTCTCCTGCGATCGTCCGAGGGCTTGAACGATTGCTTCCCCTTGTTCGATTTTGGAGGATCGAGGTCTCCGGCAGCTATCTTCGACTCCTGGACGTCGATTTGCTGCTTCACCCTCTTGTGCAGCGCCTCCATGTTCCACACAGCCTTCTCAGCCACGCTGTGCATCAGGTCGGAACCATATGGTGCTATCATGTTCTGAATGAAGGTGCGGATGGTCTCTCCCTCCGACATCTCCTCATCAATCTCGGCCACGCTGGCAGTGTACCTTTGATAGTAATGCGCCAGCGACTCGTCGGGCCTCTGTACCACTTCAGCCAGGGACCTCGCGCATTTCAGTAGACGTCGACGGCCCTATTACTGCTGGATGAAGCGATCATGCATCTGGGTCCAGCTAGAGATGCACCTTGGGGGAAGGCTGAAGAACCACATCAGGGCCCTCTCACCAAGTGTGCCTGGGAACAGAACGCACACTATATCGTCATTCGGGGCTCTGCCTAGACAAGCCATGACATGCTTCTGGACATGGCGAACTGGATCTTGTCGGGATACCCAGTCCTGGCGGGGCAGTGGTGTTCACCAATCGGGGAACAAAGGGATAGGGCCATTGAGAGGGATGGTCCTATGCTGCACCGGTCCAGGCCCATTGACCACGAACTGCTCCGACAGGGCGGGCTCCTTGCCCTGGTCCTGGTGCTCGGGTTTGGCCTCCTGCCCGCCCCGATTCTCTCTCGGCGGAGGCGGAGGCAACTCTTCCTCCTTCTTCTTGGCAGCCTCCCTCCGGTCCAGGAGAGCCTCCATAGTCTCTAGGAATATCGGCATGGCGTCCAGCATAGCCTTCGTCAAGTCCACCTTTGTAGGAGCATCCTGGTCCCTCCTCGGGACCTCTTCCCTGTCCTCCAACGAGTTCCGAACGGAATCCTCGCGATTGTCATGATGCCCCCCTGTTTGGGAACCAGCAGGGAGGGGATCATTCCGATCAACACTGCGTTCCGGCAGCTCTGAATTCAGGGTTCCAACAGGATGACGGGAACCGCCGGATTGTCCTTGTTTCTTCTTCTGCTTGCCACCCATCGATTGGGTAGAAGCTATCTTTGCTTTTTGTTCGATTCCCACAGACGGCGCCAATGTTGGATCACGGTTGGAACTCCGGTACGTTCTTGACCGAATTCCGAACTCTTTCGCTCCAAGTAGTCCTGCAAGAAGGGGATAGACCAGGCGGTGACCCAGAATCCCTCTCTGATGCTTAAATGAGTATCTCGATGCAGGCAAGCAAGTATCAGTATGTAAGTGTGTGAACGTATCAATCCTGAGGTAACTCCTTCCTTTATATAGGGGAGGGGTTACCTCAGTTACCTGTTGGGATAACTGCCACGTTCCGTTTATCTCGGCCAGTAGCCCACGTTCCCTCTTTTCCGGCCACTTTCTCAATACGCTGATAGTGGGCGTGTTTCTCGGCCTCGTCCTATGGTGGCAAGTCCCGACGGATGTCGGGGACACCAGAGTTACCGCCATTGGTCACCGCTCGGGGCCCCTCGTCATCGGGACAGGGCCAATATTCTCAGGGATTCAATATCGGGGCCTACTCAAAGGCATATTATCGGGGCCTACTCAAAGGCATATAATCGGGAGCGTATAGCACATATGTCGGGACCGACCTTGTCGGGACCCCTCGCATTAGTCCTCTAAGCCTCTTTTGGAGCCCAGTGGGCCTACTTCACCGTTTACTTCGTCGTTAATGGGCCTAACGGCTATGTCGAAACCCATCAGCACCCTCGAGTGCGTTTCCCTACAACTGTACTTCACCGTGACCTCCTATATCTACTAAGAAGTACCCCCACAAACTTGTCAAGATCAGATCCTTTGATTACATTTAGAATGGAGGAAGCTTTTGAGCTTTACTCGAGGAATGAAGAAGGCTTCTAGTTCAGAACTGGCAGTCAGCCAGGGTCGGACTAACTGACAAAAAATTAAAATCAATGAACATGTATGTCAAAATATTAAGATCCACACAAATGAAATCAACAAACATGTAAGATCCATAACAACAATATTTTGAAAAACTTGTTAATAAGATCAATAAAAAATGTTGTCACGATAAACTCGATGGACTATTTTCAAATTGCAGAGACAAATAATTTTTAATTTTCTGCTCTCTAAGATTTAGACAATGAAATATTCAAAATTACTTCAAACATAAAATGACTAAAATACAATCTATAATCTAAAGTAGACACACGCCAGGTAAGGGTCGAACCTACGACTTTCTACTTAAGAAACAGACGCTCTATCCACTGAGCTACAGGCGCACAATTTATATAAACAAGAATCAATTTTAAACTCAAAAGCATTAACAAATTAAATAAGTTATGAACTTGATTTCATTAAATCGACTTCTCATTTTGGTATCAATTAATATGAATGAATCAATATTTTCAGAACTAGACCGGACCGGCGGTCCAACCAGAAGTCGAATCCCTAAACGGTCCGGTTGGATGAAAAGAATGAAATACATGTGATCATGGTTCAACTGTTTGATTTTTATTGAACCGGCCGTTTTGAGCTAGCTAGTCGAGTAATGGGCCCACTAAGTCGACACTGGAGACGAGGACACGGGGGTACTTATTAATCACGTGTCGTAGATTCTTTTCCAAACCGAGGAGATCAACGTAAAAAGAGGCGAAGACATGGCTAATCCAGGAGGAGATTCCTGCAGTGAGGAAGAAAGCTCGGTCAGAAGGAAAGATAAGGGATATGCTTCTTGTTTAATGGTATCAAATTAAGTGAAATTTCATTCGCCAGAGAAGTTGTCTTCTGTGGTTCGATGACCGAAGAGGAGGTTTGGAGCTTGATTGTTATATTTTTTTCTATCACAATGGGATTGGAGACGTGTAACGACGATGATCTATCACCTGGCGTGAGCCAAGACGAAGCAAAACTAGCCGCCTAAGCCAGACGAAGCACCGATGATGTGGACAACCTTGCCACGAAGGTCGTCCTATGTCTCGATGAGATTGTCCTTGTTTCCTTGGGAATCTATAAGCTTCATTGCTATCTAAATATCATTCATCAAGGTTCCACTCTTTCTGATCGCCACAACTTGTTCGTTGAATTTTCGCTATGGTGTTCTGCATCTCTCTCAGATGTAACCCACTGACACCAATCCTCAACTTGCACAACAAACAACCGACCTTACCATCTCCTCCTCTATGACCCAACCTTCTAAGTCTTGTTCCATCTACAACCACCAGCGGACATAACTCCCTCCGACCTTCTCCATACATCGCCACCATTCCGAAAAGAACTCGGCTTTATGCACCCTTGAGTGCGTTTCCCTACAACTGTACTTCACCGTGACCTCCCATATCTACTAAGAAGTACCTCACAAACTTGTCAAGATCAGATCCTTTGATTACATTTAGAATGGAGGAAGCATCTAATCTCTAGTCGAGGAACGAAGAAGGCTTCTACTTCACAACTGGCAGTCAGCCAGGGTCGGACTAACTGACAAAAAATTAAAATCAATGAACATGTATGTCAAAATATTAAAATCCACACAAATGAAATCAACAAACATGTAAGATCCATAACAACAATATTTTGAAAAACCTGTTAATAAGATCAATAAAAAATGTTGTCACGATAAACTATGTTCAAATTGCAGAGACAAATAATTTTTTTATTTTCTGCTCTCTAAGATTTAGACATTGAAATATTCAAAATTACTTCGAACATAAAATGACTACAATACAATCTATAATCTAAAGTAGACACGCGCCAGGTAGGGGTCGAACCTACGACTTTCTGCATAGGAAACAGACGCTCAATCCACTGAGCTATAGGCGCACAGATTATCTAAACAAGAATCAATTTTAAACTCAAAAGCATTAACAAATTAAATAAGTTATGAACTTGATTTCATTAAATCGACTTCTCATTTTGGTATCAATTAATATGAATGAATCAATATTTTCATAACTAGACCGGACCGGCGGTCCGACCAGAAGTCGAATCCCTAAACGGTCCGGTTTGATGAAAAGAATGAAATACATGTGATCATGGTTCAACTGTTTGATTTTTATTGAACCGGCCGTTTTGAGCTAGCTAGTCGAGTAATGGGCCCACTAAGTCGACACTGGAGACGAGGACACGGGGGTACTTATTAATCACGTGTCGTAGATTCTTTTCCAGACCGAGGAGATCAACGTAAAAAGAGGCGAATACATGGCGAATCCAGGAGGAGATGCCTGCAGTGAGGAAGAAAGCTCGGCCAGAAGGAAAGATAAGGGATATGCTTCTTGATTAATGGTATAAAATTAAGTGAAATTTCATTCGCCAGAGAAGTTTTCTTCTGTGGTTCGATGTTCGAAGAGGAGGTTTGGAGCTTGATTGTTATATTTTTTTCTATCACAATGGGATTAGAGGCGTTTAACGACGATGATCTATCACCCGGAGTGAGCCAAGTCAAAGCAAAACTAGCTGCCTAAGCCAAACGAAGCACCGATGATGTGGACAACGTTGCCACGAAGGTCGTCCTATGTCTCGATGAGATTGTCCTTGTTTCCTTTGGAATCTATAAGCTTCATCGCTATATAAATATCATTCATCAAGGTTCCACTTTTTCTGCGCGCCACAACTTGTTCCTTGAATTTTCGCTATGGTATTCTGCATCTCTCTCAGATGTAACCCACTGACACCAATCCTCAACTTGCACAACGAACAACCGCCCTTACCATCTCCTCCTCTATGACACAACCTTCAAAGTCTTGTTCCATCTACAACCTCCAGCGGACATAACTCCCTCCGACCTTCTCCATACATCGCCACCATTCCGAAAAGAACTCTGCTTTATGCACCCTCGAGTGCGTTTCCCTACAACTGTACTTCACCGTGACCTCCCATATCTACTAAGAAGTACCTCACAAACTTGTCAAGATCAGATCCTTTGATTACATTTAGAATGGAAGAAGCTTTTGAGCTCTAGACGAGGAATGAAGAAGGCTTCTACTTCAGAACTGGCAGTCAGCCAGGGTCGGACTAACTGACAAAAAATTAAAATCAATGAACATGTATGTCAAAATATTAAAATCCACACAAATGAAATCAACAAACATGTAAGATCCATAACAACAATATTTTGAAAAACCTGTTAATAAGATCAATAAAAGATGTTGTCACGATAAACTCGATGAACTATTTTCAAATTGCAGAGACAAATAATTTTTTTATTTTCTGCTCTCTAAGATTAAGACATTGAAATATTCAAAATTACTTCAAACATAAAATTACTACAATACAATCTATAATCTAAAGTAGACACGCGCCAGGTAGGGGTCGAACCTACAACTTTCTGCTTAGGAAACAGACGCTCTATCCACTGAGCTACAGGCGCACAGATTATCTAAACAAGAATAAATTTTAAACTCAAAAGCATTAACAAATTAAATAAGTTATGAACTTGATTTCATTAAATCTGACTTCTCATTTTGGTATCAATTAATATGAATGAATCAATATTTTCAGAACTATACCGAACCGGCGGTCCAACCAGAAGTCGAATCCCTAAACGGTCCGGTTTGATGAAAAGAATGAAATACATGTGATCATGGTTCAACTGTTTGATTTTTATTGAATCGGCCGTTTTGAGCTAGCTAGTCGAGTAATGGGCCCACTAAGTCGACACTGGAGACGAGGACACGGAGGTACTTATTAATCACGTGTCGTAGATTCTTTTCCAGACCGAGGAGATCAACGTAAAAAGAGGCGAAGACATGGCGAATCCAGGAGGAGATGCCTGCAGTGAGGAAGAAAGCTCGGCCATAAGGAAAGATAAGGGATATGCTTCTTGTTTAATGGTATCAAATTAAGTGAAATTTCATTCGCCAGAGAAGTTTTCTTCTGTGGTTCGATGTCCGAAGAGGAGGTTTGGAGCTTGATTGTTATATTTTTTTTCTATCACAATGGGATTAGAGACGTGTAACGACGATGATCTATCACCCGGCGTGAGCCAAGTCGAAGCAAAACTAGCCGCCTAAGCCAAACGAAGCACCGATGATGCGGACAACGTTGCCACGAAGGTCGACCTATGTCTCGATGAGATTTTCCTTGTTTCCTTTGGAATCTATAAGCTTCATCGCTATCTAAATATCATTCATCAAGGTTTCACTTTTTTTGCGCGCCACAAGTTGTTCGTTGAATTTTCGCTATGGTGATCTGCATCTCTCTCAGATGTAACCCACTGACACCAATCCTCAACTTGCACAACGAACAACCGCGCTTACAGTCTCCTCCTCTATGATACAACCTTCAAAGTCTTGTTCCATCTACAACCTCCAGCGGACATAACTCCCTCCGACCTTCTCCATACATCGCCACCATTCCGTAAAGAACTCTGCTTTATGCACCCTCGAGTGCGTTTCCCTACAATTGTACTTCACCGTGACCTCCCATATCTACTAAGAATTACCTCACAAACTTGTCAAGATCAGATCCTTTGATTACATTTAGAATGGAGGAAGCATCTAATCTCTAGTCGAGGAACGAAGAAGGCTTCTACTTCACAAGTGGCAGTCAGCCAGGGTCGGACTAATTGACAAAAAATTAAAATCAATGAACATGTATGGCAAAATATTAAAATCCACACAAATGAAATCAACAAACATGTAAGATCCATAACAACAATATTTTGAAAAACCTGTTAATAAGTCAATAAAAAATGTTGTCACGATAAACTCGATGAACTATTTTCAAATTGCAGAGACAAATAATTTTTTTATTTTCTGCTCTCTAAGATTTAGACATTGAAATATTCAAAATTACTTCAAACATAAAATTATTACAATACAATCTATAATCTAAAGTAGACACGCGCCAGGTAGGGGTCGTCGAACCTACGACTTTCTGCTTAGGAAACAGACGCTCTATCCACTGAGCTACAGGCGCACAGATTATCTAAACAAGAATCAATTTTAAACTCAAAAGCATTAACAAATTAACTAAGTTATGAACTTGATTTCATTAAATCGACTTCTCATTTTGGTATCAATTAATATGAATGAATCAATATTTTCAGAACTAGACCGGACCGGTGGTCCGACCAGAAGTCGAATCCCTAAACGGTCCGGTTTGATGAAAAGTATGAAATACATGTGATCATGGTTCAACTGTTTATTCTTATTGAACATGCCGTTTTGAGCTAGCTAGTCGAGTAATGGGCCCACTAAGTCGACACTGGAGACGAGGACACGGGGGTACTTATTAATCACGTGTCGTAGATTCTTTTCCAGACCAAGGAGATCAACGTAAAAAGAGGCGAAGACATGACGAATCCAGGAGGAGATGCCTGCAGTGAGAAAGAAAGCTCGGCCATAAGGAAAGATAAGGGATATGCTTCTTGTTTAATGGTATCAAATTAAGTGAAATTTCATTCGCCAGAGAAGTTTTCTTCTGTGGTTCGATGTCCGAAGAGGAGGTTTGGAGCTTGATTGTTATATTTTTTTCTATCACAATGGGATTAGAGACGTGTAACGACGATGATCTATCACCCGGCGTGAGCCAAGTCGAAGCAAAACTAGCCGCCTAAGCCAAACGAAGCACCGATGATGTGGACAACGTTGCCACGAAGGTCGTCCTATGTCTCGATGAGATTGTCCTTGTTTCCTTTGGAATCTATAAGCTTCATCGCTATATAAATATCATTCATCAAGGTTCCACTTTTTC
Source organism: Clarkia xantiana subsp. parviflora (assembly GCA_036873135.1). Taxonomy (NCBI): domain Eukaryota; kingdom Viridiplantae; phylum Streptophyta; class Magnoliopsida; order Myrtales; family Onagraceae; genus Clarkia; species Clarkia xantiana. The sequence continues at coordinate 7,400,733 of JAPTYO010000024.1, read as the reverse complement.
TGCGCGCCACAACTTGTTCGTTGAATTTTCGCTATGGTGTTCTGCATCTCTCTCAGATGTAACCCACTGACACCAATCCTCAACTTGCACAACGAACAACCGCCCTTACCATCTCCTCCTCTATGACACAACCTTCAAAGTCTTGTTCCATCTACAACCTCCAGCGGATATAACTCCCTCCGACCTTCTCCATACATCGCCACCATTCCGAAAAGAACTCTGCTTTATGCACCCTCGAGTGTGTTTCCCTACAACTGTACTTCACCGTGACCTCCCATATCTACTAAGAAGTACCTCACAAACTTGTCAAGATCAGATCCTTTGATTACATTTAGAATGGAGGCACCGCCAACAGGGGCACCGCCGACAGAGGCTCTACTTTTTTTTTTTTTTTTTTTTGCACTTTCCGAAATAAGCCAGGAGTTCCCTTAAAGACTCGAAGACTCAAAAGAAAGACAGACTTCTCATCCAAAATTCGGTGTTTCCTTGTCTTTGGACGAATTCCCTCGAACAAGTTCTACGGGAATCCGCCCAAAGAGGGGCAAACTGTAAACACCTAATTTTGGACCACGCGCGACACGCGTGACATGTGGCGTGCTAAATGAGGAAATGTTAAATATGGCAAGTCGAGGAGCTTCCAAGAATGCTTCAGTGCAAAATTAGGATAGTTTATATATTTATAGCAGTGTATATTTCCTGTACATTAGAAGAATAAATCAGTATTATTTACTGCTTAGATTAGACTAGTGATAGGTATTATAAATAGTTAGTATTGTTACATTGTAATGGGGTGGTATCGACAGAAGAAAAAGGACGGAAGAAAGAATAAAAAACTTCATATTCCGGCGTTGATCCGCTCTTTTGCCTCAGTTACGTGCTGATTATATCCTTCTTGTATATAGCTTTTTGAATTTATTATTATTATTATTATTATTTTTATTTTTATTTTTAGTCATCGTCTTCTTCATCACTGAGAAGGAGCTTCCATCCTCCGGGCTCCGTTCATAGCTCCTCGACAGCTTTCTCGATCGAGACACCACCAGCATGGCTGCCATCAATCTCGCCACCGGAGTTCAAACTTCGACGACCTCTGCAGCTCCGACGACCTCCGCAGCTCCGAACCGAGTCCCGCCTGCAGTTCCTCCATTCATCGACCGCCAGCGCCGCTAGCCACCTCCAATTGGTCCAGTCATCACCGTGACCACCATCTCCGGCCACCATTCGACCGACGCCGTCAGACCTCGACCACCTCCCGCCGGTGATCCTCTCTCTCTCTCTCTCTCTCTCTCTCTCTCTCTCTCTCTCCTGCGGCAGCAACCATCTTCTCCTACGGACCAGCACTGGACGGCCACCACTCCGTCGGCGACATCCTCGTCGATCTCGACATCGCCTGTCTGCCTGCCCGCTGTCGGAGTTTCGTTCATTGCTGTCGAAACCTTGCTCGCACGTTCCTTTCCTCGCTGCTGCAACTGCTTCTCCGACGAGCACCGGTCATTCTCCGACGCATAGACTTCGCTCCGACGTCCAATCCAATCTAATCCCGGCCACTGGTCTTCTGTTTGCTGTTACTGTGCTGCCATACTTCTTTATTTGTCTGTTACAGCTCCATGAACTTCAGTTCGTAGCGACTCCATGCTGTCGTGGCCTCCTTCGCGATCCGCCCCACGGTCCGACGTCGACACTGAGTCGCTCCACAACACCAGCAGACCAACCACTGATTGAGCTCCATGGAAACCTTCTCTTTGTCTACCTACTGATACACTCATAGTCGACTCTGGCTTTTAGCACAATCACCACGTTACTATGCCTAAAGGGAAGGAGAGCTATAATTCATGGTCTATAAAATCAAGTTACAGAGGTATAGTATTTTCAATTGATTATTAATTTATATATTACTATTATATTATATGTTTAGGTGAATGAATTTGACTTTAACTTTACTTTGAATATATAACTCGAATTGACAGGTTACGGCTTAGGTCTTTTGGGTTATTGATGCAAATCAAGCTAATTAGATAGCTTTATGTTGTTATCGTTAATTTGTTGTCCTATTTAACAGATGCATTATTTATTTGGAAAGAAAATGTGATAAAATGGAAACTTAATCGAGTTAGATACTAAAAATGGCAAATTAGTAAATATGAGTACCAAATGGGCGAGATTATTACCACGTGTTTTAAACTCGTAATAGAACCCCCGAATTCGAATTTCTGGTCGTAGACCGATTTTGTACCTAGGTGTTTAATTCGTTATTCATTTAGGAAATTTAGGATTCTAGTTAGCCTAATAATTAACTAGTGGCGACTCTTTAAAAAAATCCACGATTTCAAAAACGTATTCGCCGTAGGTCAGATTTTAGGTCCGACACTTATTAATCACGTGTCGTAGATTCTTTTCCAGACCGAGGAGATCAACGTAAAAAGAGGCGAAGACATGACGAATCCAGGAGGAGATGCCTGCAGTGAGGAAGAAAGCTCGGCCGTAAGGAAAGATAAGGGATATGCTTCTTGTTTAATGGTATCAAATTAAGTGAAATTTCATTCGCCAGAGAAGTTTTCTTCTGTGGTTCGATGTCCGAAGAGGAGGTTTGTAGCTTGATTGTTATATTTTTTTTCTATCACAATGGGATTAGAGACGTGTAACGACGATGATCTATCACCCGGCGTGAGCCAAGTCGAAGCAAAACTAGCCGCCTAAGCCAAACGAAGCACCGATGATGTGGACAACGTTGCCACGAAGGTCGTCCTATGTCTCGATGAGATTGTCCTTGTTTCCTTTGGAATCTATAAGCTTCATCGCTATATAAATATCATTCATCAAGGTTCCACTTTTTCTGCGCGCCACAACTTGTTCGTTGAATTTTCGCTATGGTGTTCTGCATCTCTCTCAGATGTAACCCACTGACACCAATCCTCAACTTGCACAACGAACAACCGCCCTTACCATCTCCTCCTCTATGACACAACCTTCAAAGTCTTGTTCCATCTACAACCTCCAGCGGACATAACTCCCTCCGACCTTCTCCATACATCGCCACCATTCCGAAAAGAACTCTGCTTTATGCACCCTCGAGTGTGTTTCCCTACAACTGTACTTCACCGTGACCTCCCATATCTACTAAGAAGTACCTCACAAACTTGTCAAGATCAGATCCTTTGATTACATTTAGAATGGAGGAAGCATCTAATCTCTAGTCGAGGAACGAAGAAGGCTTCTACTTCACAACTGGCAGTCAACCAGGGTCGGACTAATTGACAAAAAATTAAAATAAATGAACATGTATGTCAAAATATTAAAATCCACACAAATGAAATCAACAAACATGTAAGATCCATAACAACAATATTTTGAAAAACCTGTTAATAAGTCAATAAAAAATGTTGTCACGATAAACTCGATGAACTATTTTCAAATTGCAGAGACAAATAATTTTTTTATTTTCTGCTCTCTAAGATTTAGACATTGAAATATTCAAAATTACTTCAAACACAAAATGACTAAAATACAATCTATAATCTACAGTAGACACGCGCCAGGTAGTGGTCGAACCTACGACTTCCTGCTTAGGAAACAAACGCTCTATCCACTGAGCTACAGGCGCACAGATTATCTAAACAAGAATCAATTTTAAACTCAAAAGCATTAACAAATTAACTAAGTTATGAACTTGATTTCATTAAATCGACTTCTCATTTTGGTATCAATTAATATGAATGAATCAATATTTTCAGAACTAGACCGGACCGGTGGTCCGACCAGAAGTCGAATCCCTAAACGGTCCGGTTTGATGAAAAGTATGAAATACATGTGATCATGGTTCAACTGTTTGATTTTTATTGAACAGGCCGTTTTGAGCTAGCTAGTCGAGTAATGGGCCTAAGTCGACATTGGAGACGAGGACACGGGGGTACTTATTAATCACGTGTCGTAGATTCTTTTCCAGACCGAGGAGATCAACGTAAAAAGAGGCGAAGACATGACGAATCCAGGAGGAGATGCCTGCAGTGAGGATGAAAGCTCGGCCATAAAGAAAGATAAGGGATATGCTTCTTATTTAATGGTATCAAATTAAGTGAAATTTCATTCGCCAGAGAAGTTTTCTTCTGTGGTTCGATGTCCGAAGAGGAGGTTTGGAGCTTGATTGTTATATTTTTTTTCTATCACAATGGGATTAGAGACGTGTAACGACGATGATCTATCACCCGGCGTGAGCCAAGTCGAAGCAAAACTAGCCGCCTAAGCCAAACGAAGCACCGATGATGTGGACAACGTTGCCACGAAGGTCGTCCTATGTCTCGATGAGATTGTCCTTGTTTCCTTGGGAATGTATAAGCTTCATCGCTATCTAAATATCATTCATCAAGGTTCCACTTTTTCTGCTCGCCACAACTTGTTCGTTGAATTTCGCTATGGTGTTCTGCATCTCTCTCAGATGTAACCCACTGACACCAATCCTCAACTTGCACAACGAACAACCGCCCTTACCATCTCCTCCTCTATGACACAACCTTCAAAGTCTTGTTCCATCTACAACCTCCAGCGGACATAACTCCCTCCGACCTTCTCCATACATCGCCACCATTCCGAAAAGAACTCTGCTTTATGCACCCTCGAGTGCGTTTCCCTACAACTGTACTTCACCGTGACCTCCCATATCTACTAAGAAGTACCTCACAAACTTGTCAAGATCAAATCCTTTGATTACATTTAGAATGGAGGAAGCATTTAATCTCTAGTCGAGGAACGAAGAAGGCTTCTACTTCACAACTGGCAGTCAGCCAGGGTCGGACTAATTGACAAAAAATTAAAATCAATGAACATGTATGTCAAAATATTAAAATCCACACAAATGAAATCAACAAACATGTAAGATCCATAACAACAATATTTTGAAAAACCTGTTAATAAGTCAATAAAAAATGTTGTCACGATAAACTCGATGAACTCTTTTCAAATTGCAGAGACAAATAATTTTTTTATTTTCTGCTCTCTAAGATTTAGACATTGAAATATTCAAAATTACTTCAAACATAAAATGACTAAAATACAATCTATAAGCTAAAGTAGACACGCGCCAGGTAGGGGTCGAACCTACGAGTTTCTGCTTAGCAAACAGACGCTCTATCCACTGAGCTACAGGCGCACAGATTATCTAAACAAGAATCAATTTTAAACTCAAAAGCATTAACAAATTAACTAAGTTATGAACTTGATTTCATTAAATCGACTTCTCATTTTGGTATCAATTAATATGAATGAATCAATATTTTCATAACTAGACCGGACCGGTGGACCGACCAGAAGTCGAATCCCTAAACGGTCCGGTTTGATGAAAAGTATGAAATACATGTGATCATGGTTCAACTGTTTATTTTTATTGAACAGGCCGTTTTGAGCTAGCTAGTCGAGTAATGGGCCCACTAAGTCGACACTGGAAACGAGGACACGGGGGTACTTATTAATCACGTGTCGTAGATTCATTTCCAGACCGAGGAGATCAACGTAAAAAGAGGCGAAGACATGACGAATCCAGGAGGAGATGACTGCAGTGAGGAAGAAAGCTCGGCCATAAGGAAAGATAAGGGATATGCTTCTTATTTAATGGTATCAAATTAAGTGAAATTTCATTCGCCAGAGAAGTTTTCTTCTGTGGTTCGATGTCCGAAGAGGAGGTTTGGAGCTTGATTATTATATTTTTTTTCTATCACAATGGGATTAGAGACGTGTAACGACGATGATCTATCACCCGGCGTGAGCCAAGTCGAAGCAAAACAAGCCGCCTAAGCCAAACGAAGCACTGATGATGTGGACAACGTTGCCACGAAGGTCGTCCTATGTCTCGAAGAGATTGTCCTTGTTTCCTTTGGAATCTATAAGCTTCATCGCTATCTAAATATCATTCATCAAGGTTCCACTTTTTCTGCGCGCCACAACTTGTTCGTTGAATTTTCGCTATGGTGTTCTGCATCTCTCTCAGATGTAACCCACTGACACCAATCCTCAACTTGCACAACGAACAACCGCCCTTACCATCTCCTCCTCTATGACACAACCTTCAAAGTCTTGTTCCATCTACAACCTCCAGCGGACATAACTCCCTCCGACCTTCTCCATACATCGCCACCATTCCGAAAAGAACTCTGCTTTATGCACCCTCGAGTGCGTTTCCCTACAACTGTACTTCACCGTGACCTCCCATATCTACTAAGAAGTACCTCACAAACTTGTCAAGATCAAATCCTTTGATTACATTTAGAATGGAGGAAGCATCTAATCTCTAGTCGAGGAACGATTAAGGCTTCTACTTCACAACTGGAAGTCAGCCAGGGTCGGACTAATTGACAAAAAATTAAAATCAATGAACATGTATGTCAATATATTAAAATCCACACAAATGAAATCAACAAACATGTAAGATCCATAACAACAATATTTTGAAAAACCTGTTAATAAGTCAATAAAAAATGTTGTCACGATAAACTCGATGAACTATTTTCAAATTGCAGAGACAAATAATTTTTTTATTTTCTGCTCTCTAAGATTTAGACATTGAAATATTCAAAATTACTTAAAACATAAAATGACTAAAATACAATCTATAAGCTAAAGTAGACACGCGCCAAGTAGGGGTCGAACCTACGACTTTCTGCTTAGGAAACAGACGCTCTATCCACTGAGCTACACGCGCACAGATTATCTAAACAAGAATCAATTTTAAACTCAAAAGCATTAACAAATTAACTAAGTTATGAACTTGATTTCATTAAATCGACTTCTCATTTTGGTATCAATTAATATGAATGAATCAATATTTTCAGAACTAGACCGGACCGGTGGACCGACCAGAAGTCGAATCCCTAAACGGTCCGGTTTGATGAAAAGTATGAAATACATGTGATCATGGTTCAACTGTTTATTTTTATTGAACAGGCCGTTTTGAGCTAGCTAGTCGAGTAATGGGCCCACTAAGTCGACACTGGAGACGAGGACACGGGGGGTACTTATTAATCACGTGTCGTAGATTCATTTCCAGACCGAGGAGATCAACGTAAAAAGAGGCGAAGACATAACGAATCCAGGAGGAGATGCCTGCAGTGAGGAAGAAAGCTCGGCCATAAGGAAAGATAAGGGATATGCTTCTTATTTAATGGTATCAAATTAAGTGAAATTTCATTCGCCAGAGAAGTTTTCTTCTGTGGTTCGATGTCCGAAGAGGAGGTTTGGAGCTTGATTGTTATATTTTTTTTCTATCACAATGGGATTAGAGACGTGTAACGACGATGATCTATCACCCGGCGTGAGCCAAGTCGAAGCAAAACTAGCCGCCTAAGCCAAACGAAGCACCGATGATGTGGACAACGTTGCCACGAAGGTCGTCCTATGTCTCGATGAGATTTTCCTTGTTTCCTTTGGAATCTATAAGCTTCATCGCTATCTAAATATTATTCATCAAGGTTCCACTTTTTCTGCGCGCCACAACTTGTTCGTTGAATTTTCGCTATGGTGTTCTGCATCTCTCTCAGATGTAACCCACTGACACCAATCCTCAACTTGCACAACGAACAACCTCCCTTACCATCTCCTCCTCTATGACACAACCTTCAAAGTCTTGTTCCATCTACAACCTCCAGCGGACATAACTCCCTCCGACCTTCTCCATACATCGCCACCATTCCGAAAAGAACTCTGCTTTATGCACCCTCGAGTGCGTTTCCCTACAACTGTACTTCACCGTGACATCCCATATCTACTAAGAAGTACCTCACAAACGTGTCAAGATCAGATCCTTTGATTACATTTAGAATGGAGGAAGCATCTAATCTCTAGTCGAGGAACGAAGAAGGCTTCTACTTCACAACTGGCAGTCAGCCAGGGTCGGACTAATTGACAAAAAATTAAAATCAATGAACATGTATGTCAAAATATTAAAATCCACACAAATGAAATCAACAAACATGTAAGATCCATAACAGCAATATTTTGAAAAACCTGTTAATAAGTCAATAAAAAATGTTGTCACGATAAACTCGATGAACTATTTTCAAATTGCAGAGACAAATAATTTTTTTATTTTCTGCTCTCTAAGATTTAGACATTGAAATATTCAAAATTACTTCAAACATAAAATGACTAAAATACAATCTATAATCTAAAGTAGACACGCGCCAGGTAGGGGTCGAACCTACGAATTTCTGCTTAGGAAACAGACGCTCTATCCACTGAGCTACAGGCGCACAGATTATCTGAACAAGAATCAATTTTAAACTCAAAAGCATTAACAAATTAACTAAGTTATGAACTTGATTTCATTAAATCGACTTCTCATTTTGGTATCAATTAATATGAATGAATCAATATTTTCAGAACTAGACCGGACCGGTGGTCCGACCAGAAGTCGAATCCCTAGACGGTCCGGTTTGATGAAAAGTATGAAATACATGTGATCATGGTTCAACTGTTTATTTTTATTGAACAGGCCGTTTTGAGCTAGCTAGTCGAGTAATGGGCCCACTAAGTCGACACTGGAGACGAGGACACGGGGGTACTTATTAATCACGTGTCGTAGATTCTTTTCCAGACCGAGGAGATCAACGTAAAAAGAGGCGAAGACATGACGAATCCAGGAGGAGATGCCTGCAGTGAGGAAGAAAGCTCGGCCATAAGGAAAGATAAGGGATATGCTTCTTATTTAATGGTATCAAATTAAGTGAAATTTCATTCGCCAGAGAAGTTTTCTTCTGTGGTTCGATGTCCGAAGAGGAGGTTTGGAGCTTGATTGTTATATTTTTTTTCTATCACAATGGGATTAGAGACGTGTAACGACGATGATCTATCACCCGGCGTGAGCCAAGTCGAAGCAAAACTAGCCGCCTAAGCCAAACGAAGCACCGATGATGTGGACAACGTTGCCACGAAGGTCGTCCTATGTCTCGATGAGATTTTCCTTGTTTCCTTTGGAATCTATAAGCTTCATCGCTATCTAAATATCATTCATCAAGGTTCCACTTTTTCTGCGCGCCACAACTTGTTCGTTGAATTTTCGCTATGGTGTTCTGCATCTCTCTCAGATGTAACCCACTGACACCAATCCTCAACTTGCACAACGAACAACCTCCCTTACCATCTCCTCCTCTATGACACAACCTTCAAAGTCTTGTTCCATCTACAACCTCCAGCGGACATAACTCCCTCCGACCTTCTCCATACATCGCCACCATTCCGAAAAGAACTCTGCTTTATGCACCCTCGAGTGCGTTTCCCTACAACTGTACTTCACCGTGACATCCCATATCTACTAAGAAGTACCTCACAAACGTGTCAAGATCAGATCCTTTGATTACATTTAGAATGGAGGAAGCATCTAATCTCTAGTCGAGGAACGAAGAAGGCTTCTACTTCACAACTGGCAGTCAGCCAGGGTCGGACTAATTGACAAAAAATTAAAATCAATGAACATGTATGTCCAAATATTAAAATCCACACAAATGAAATCAACAAACATGTAAGATCCATAACAACAATATTTTGAAAAACCTGTTAATAAGTCAATAAAAAATGTTGTCACGATAAACTCGATGAACTATTTTCAAATTGCAGAGACAAATAATTTTTTTATTTTCTGCTCTCTAAGATTTAGACATTGAAATATTCAAAATTACTTCAAACATAAAATGACTAAAATACAATCTATAATCTAAAGTAAACACGCGCCAGGTAGGGGTCGAACCTACGACTTTCTGCTTAGGAAACAGACGCTCTATCCACTGAGCTACAGGCGCACAGATTATCTGAACAAGAATCAATTTTAAACTCAAAAGCATTAACAAATTAACTAAGTTATGAACTTGATTTCATTAAATCGACTTCTCATTTTGGTATCAATTAATATGAATGAATCAATATTTTCAGAACTTGACCGGACCGGTGGTCCGACCAGAAGTCGAATCCCTAGACGGTCCGGTTTGATGAAAAGTATGAAATACATGTGATCATGGTTCAACTGTTTATTTTTATTGAACAGGCCGTTTTGAGCTAGCTAGTCGAGTAATGGGCCCACTAAGTCGACACTGGAAACGAGGACACGGGGGTACTTATTAATCACGTGTCGTAGATTCATTTCCAGACCGAGGAGATCAACGTAAAAAGAGGCGAAGACATGACGAATCCAGGAGGAGATGACTGCAGTGAGGAAGAAAGCTCGGCCATAAGGAAAGATAAGGGATATGCTTCTTATTTAATGGTATCAAATTAAGTGAAATTTCATTCGCCAGAGAAGTTTTCTTCTGTGGTTCGATGTCCGAAGAGGAGGTTTGGAGCTTGATTATTATATTTTTTTTCTATCACAATGGGATTAGAGACGTGTAACGACGATGATCTATCACCCGGCGTGAGCCAAGTCGAAGCAAAACAAGCCGCCTAAGCCAAACGAAGCACCGATGATGTGGACAACGTTGCCACGAAGGTCGTCCTATGTCTCGAAGAGATTGTCCTTGTTTCCTTTGGAATCTATAAGCTTCATCGCTATCTAAATATCATTCATCAAGGTTCCACTTTTTCTGCGCGCCACAACTTGTTCGTTGAATTTTCGCTATGGTGTTCTGCATCTCTCTCAGATGTAACCCACTGACACCAATCCTCAACTTGCACAACGAACAACCGCCCTTACCATCTCCTCCTCTATGACACAACCTTCAAAGTCTTGTTCCATCTACAACCTCCAGCGGACATAACTCCCTCCGACCTTCTCCATACATCGCCACCATTCCGAAAAGAACTCTGCTTTATGCACCCTCGAGTGCGTTTCCCTACAACTGTACTTCACCGTGACCTCCCATATCTACTAAGAAGTACCTCACAAACTTGTCAAGATCAAATCCTTTGATTACATTTAGAATGGAGGAAGCATCTAATCTCTAGTCGAGGAACGATTAAGGCTTCTACTTCACAACTGGAAGTCAGCCAGGGTCGGACTAATTGACAAAAAATTAAAATCAATGAACATGTATGTCAAAATATTAAAATCCACACAAATGAAATCAACAAACATGTAAGATCCATAACAACAATATTTTGAAAAACCTGTTAATAAGTCAATAAAAAATGTTGTCACGATAAACTCGATGAACTATTTTCAAATTGCAGAGACAAATAATTTTTTTATTTTCTGCTCTCTAAGATTTAGACATTGAAATATTCAAAATTACTTAAAACATAAAATGACTAAAATACAATCTATAAGCTAAAGTAGACACGCGCCAAGTAGGGGTCGAACCTACGACTTTCTGCTTAGGAAACAGACGCTCTATCCACTGAGCTACACGCGCACAGATTATCTAAACAAGAATCAATTTTAAACTCAAAAGCATTAACAAATTAACTAAGTTATGAACTTGATTTCATTAAATCGACTTCTCATTTTGGTATCAATTAATATGAATGAATCAATATTTTCAGAACTAGACCGGACCGGTGGACCGACCAGAAGTCGAATCCCTAAACGGTCCGGTTTGATGAAAAGTATGAAATACATGTGATCATGGTTCAACTGTTTATTTTTATTGAACAGGCCGTTTTGAGCTAGCTAGTCGAGTAATGGGCCCACTAAGTCGACACTGGAGACGAGGACACGGGGGTACTTATTAATCACGTGTCGTAGATTCATTTCCAGACCGAGGAGATCAACGTAAAAAGAGGCGAAGACATAACGAATCCAGGAGGAGATGCCTGCAGTGAGGAAGAAAGCTCGGCCATAAGGAAAGATAAGGGATATGCTTCTTATTTAATGGTATCAAATTAAGTGAAATTTCATTCGCCAGAGAAGTTTTCTTCTGTGGTTCGATGTCCGAAGAGGAGGTTTGGAGCTTGATTGTTATATTTTTTTTCTATCACAATGGGATTAGAGACGTGTAACGACGATGATCTATCACCCGGCGTGAGCCAAGTCGAAGCAAAACTAGCCGCCTAAGCCAAACGAAGCACCGATGATGTGGACAACGTTGCCACGAAGGTCGTCCTATGTCTCGATGAGATTTTCCTTGTTTCCTTTGGAATCTATAAGCTTCATCGCTATCTAAATATTATTCATCAAGGTTCCACTTTTTCTGCGCGCCACAACTTGTTCGTTGAATTTTCGCTATGGTGTTCTGCATCTCTCTCAGATGTAACCCACTGACACCAATCCTCAACTTGCACAACGAACAACCTCCCTTACCATCTCCTCCTCTATGACACAACCTTCAAAGTCTTGTTCCATCTACAACCTCCAGCGGACATAACTCCCTCCGACCTTCTCCATACATCGCCACCATTCCGAAAAGAACTCTGCTTTATGCACCCTCGAGTGCGTTTCCCTACAACTGTACTTCACCGTGACATCCCATATCTACTAAGAAGTACCTCACAAACGTGTCAAGATCAGATCCTTTGATTACATTTAGAATGGAGGAAGCATCTAATCTCTAGTCGAGGAACGAAGAAGGCTTCTACTTCACAACTGGCAGTCAGCCAGGGTCGGACTAATTGACAAAAAATTAAAATCAATGAACATGTATGTCAAAATATTAAAATCCACACAAATGAAATCAACAAACATGTAAGATCCATAACAGCAATATTTTGAAAAACCTGTTAATAAGTCAATAAAAAATGTTGTCACGATAAACTCGATGAACTATTTTCAAATTGCAGAGACAAATAATTTTTTTATTTTCTGCTCTCTAAGATTTAGACATTGAAATATTCAAAATTACTTCAAACATAAAATGACTAAAATACAATCTATAATCTAAAGTAGACACGCGCCAGGTAGGGGTCGAACCTACGACTTTCTGCTTAGGAAAAAGACGCTCTATCCACTGAGCTACAGGTGCACAGATTATCTGAACAAGAATCAATTTTAAACTCAAAAGCATTAACAAATTAACTAAGTTATGAACTTGATTTCATTAAATCGACTTCTCATTTTGGTATCAATTAATATGAATGAATCAATATTTTCAGAACTAGACCGGACCGGTGGTCCGACCAGAAGTCGAATCCCTAGACGGTCCGGTTTGATGAAAAGTATGAAATACATGTGATCATGGTTCAACTGTTTATTTTTATTGAACAGGCCGTTTTGAGCTAGCTAGTCGAGTAATGGGCCCACTAAGTCGACACTGGAGACGAGGACACGGGGGTACTTATTAATCACGTGTCGTAGATTCTTTTCCAGACCGAGGAGATCAACGTAAAAAGAGGCGAAGACATGACGAATCCAGGAGGAGATGCCTGCAGTGAGGAAGAAAGCTCGGCCATAAGGAAAGATAAGGGATATGCTTCTTATTTAATGGTATCAAATTAAGTGAAATTTCATTCGCCAGAGAAGTTTTCTTCTGTGGTTCGATGTCCGAAGAGGAGGTTTGGAGCTTGATTGTTATATTTTTTTTCTATCACAATGGGATTAGAGACGTGTAACGACGATGATCTATCACCCGGCGTGAGCCAAGTCGAAGCAAAACTAGCCGCCTAAGCCAAACGAAGCACCGATGATGTGGACAACGTTGCCACGAAGGTCGTCCTATGTCTCGATGAGATTTTCCTTGTTTCCTTTGGAATCTATAAGCTTCATCGCTATCTAAATATCATTCATCAAGGTTCCACTTTTTCTGCGCGCCACAACTTGTTCGTTGAATTTTCGCTATGGTGTTCTGCATCTCTCTCAGATGTAACCCACTGACACCAATCCTCAACTTGCACAACGAACAACCTCCCTTACCATCTCCTCCTCTATGACACAACCTTCAAAGTCTTGTTCCATCTACAACCTCCAGCGGACATAACTCCCTCCGACCTTCTCCATACATCGCCACCATTCCGAAAAGAACTCTGCTTTATGCACCCTCGAGTGCGTTTCCCTACAACTGTACTTCACCGTGACATCCCATATCTACTAAGAAGTACCTCACAAACGTGTCAAGATCAGATCCTTTGATTACATTTAGAATGGAGGAAGCATCTAATCTCTAGTCGAGGAACGAAGAAGGCTTCTACTTCACAACTGGCAGTCAGCCAGGGTCGGACTAATTGACAAAAAATTAAAATCAATGAACATGTATGTCAAAATATTAAAATCCACACAAATGAAATCAACAAACATGTAAGATCCATAACAACAATATTTTGAAAAACCTGTTAATAAGTCAATAAAAAATGTTGTCACGATAAACTCGATGAACTATTTTCAAATTGCAGAGACAAATAATTTTTTTATTTTCTGCTCTCTAAGATTTAGACATTGAAATATTCAAAATTACTTCAAACATAAAATGACTAAAATACAATCTATAATCTAAAGTAAACACGCGCCAGGTAGGGGTCGAACCTACGACTTTCTGCTTAGGAAACAGACGCTCTATCCACTGAGCTACAGGCGCACAGATTATCTGAACAAGAATCAATTTTAAACTCAAAAGCATTAACAAATTAACTAAGTTATGAACTTGATTTCATTAAATCGACTTCTCATTTTGGTATCAATTAATATGAATGAATCAATATTTTCAGAACTTGACCGGACCGGTGGTCCGACCAGAAGTCGAATCCCTAGACGGTCCGGTTTGATGAAAAGTATGAAATACATGTGATCATGGTTCAACTGTTTATTTTTATTGAACAGGCCGTTTTGAGCTAGCTAGTCGAGTAATGGGCCCACTAAGTCGACACTGGAGACGAGGACACGGGGGTACTTATTAATCACGTGTCGTAGATTCTTTTCCAGACCGAGGAGATCAACGTAAAAAGAGGCGAAGACATGACGAATCCAGGAGGAGATGCCTGCAGTGAGGAAGAAAGCTCGGCCATAAGGAAAGATAAGGGATATGCTTCTTGTTTAATGGTATCAAATTAAGTGAAATTTCATTCGCCAGAGAAGTTTTCTTTTGTGGTTCGATGTCCGAAGATGAGGTTTGGAGCTTGATTGTTATATTTTTTTTCTATCACAATGGGATTAGAGAAGTGCAACGACGATGATCTATCACCCGGCGTGAGCCAAGTCGAAGCAAAACTAGCCGCCTAAGCCAAACGAAGCACCGAAGATGTGGACAACGTTGCCACGAAGGTCGTCCTATGTCTCGATGAGATTGTCCTTGTTTCCATTGGAATCTATAAGCTTCATCGCTATCTAAATATCATTCATCAAGGTTCCACTTTTTCTGCGCGTAGTATTTTGGCGAAGGACTTGTTTAGGACTTGTCTGTTGTTTGATGTTTGGATTTGCTATCGTAGACCTGTTTGATCTTATATATATATGCTTGTCATGAATGCATTAGATAGATGTGATAACTGAATATCTCCTTGTTAATTTAGTCATAACATAGGATAGTGAAGTGCGGATAGATTAGTACGTCCGACACTTTTTGTGAGGGGGATCCGTATGGAACCGCTTTCTCTCTTTTGCAAGGATGTGAATAGATTAGTACGTTCACATCCTTGGTTAGATTGTTGGATTGCGAAGTGTGGATAGATTAGTACGTCCGACACTTGCAATTTTATGAGAAAGGGGGAACCCTAAGGAACCGCTTGTCCTTCTTTTGCAAGGATGTGAATAGATTAGTACGTTCACATCCTTGGTGAGATTGTTGGATTGCGAAGTGTGGATAGATTAGTACGTCCGACACTTGCAATTTTTATGAGAAGGGGGGAACTCTAAGGAACCGCTTGTCCTTCTTTTGATTTTCATAAGAAGATAGTTCCTTACGGAATCATGGATCTTCATTATGATGTTTTGACAAGATGGTGGTTTCCTGAGGAGCCACGCACCTCTCTTGTTTCATGGGATGTGGATAGATTAGTACGTCCACATCCTTTGATGGTGGCTAAGTGTGGATAGATTAGTACGTCCGACACTTGC
Source organism: Clarkia xantiana subsp. parviflora (assembly GCA_036873135.1). NCBI lineage: Eukaryota > Viridiplantae > Streptophyta > Magnoliopsida > Myrtales > Onagraceae > Clarkia > Clarkia xantiana. Next base: position 7,384,844 of record JAPTYO010000024.1, on the reverse strand, counting down.
GTTTGGTTGCGAGGGAGGAACCCTAAGGAACCATTTATCCCCCGGCTTGGCAAGGATGTGAATAGAGTAGTACGTCCACATCCTTGATGAAAATATTCCAACTCCTTGGATGAGTCGTGCGTCCTTTGCTTTGGTTGTAGTGATGAGCCTTGTATAGGTTGGCCTGTTGTCACTGTTGTTGTGTTTTGATGCCTTGATTTTAAGCTTAGGCGTTGTATGTGAGTTAATAGTGTGCCTACAAGAGACATGAATTTTGTTAGTATTTACAACATAACTTCATTTGATGCGCAAGTATGGAGTTACACATCTCCTTCTTTTAAAGTAATGAAGACTAAAAAGCTTGATACGACGGCTTTTAGTTCTATGGTTTCCTTTCTTGTTTATGCATGGAATTTCTTCAAGTGTCCCCCGCTGAAAGTGTTAGGCAACTCGTTCCCGTCAACATCTTGGATGCGGTATGCATTAATGTATGGGACCGCTACTATCTTGTAGAGGCCTTCCCACTTGGGGGACATCTTGTTGATTTGGTCCAGGTGTGAGAATTCGTTTCTTCTCCACACCATTTCTCCCACATGGAATTGTCGCGCCTTGACCTTTCTGTTGTAGTATCTGGATGTGGCTAGGCGCATCTTTGCTTGAACTTGCTCTGATTTCCATCTTTGTTCGTCTGTTAGCTGAAGGTCGAGGCGTCTTTCTTCCTCATTGGTTTGGGGGTCAAAATGCGTCGTTCTGTATGAAGAGACGGCGATTTCGATAGGTGCCACTGCCTCGGTTCCATAGACTAGGCTGAAGGGTGTTTCACCTGTTGATTCTTTGGGTGTTGTGCGCACAGCCCATAAAACACTGCTTAGCTGGTCCACCCAACCTCCTTTCAGAGCATGGACTCTCTTCTTTAGTCCGTCCAGGACTATCTTGTTTGCTGACTCGACCTGGCCGTTTGTCTGTGCGTGATGCACTGATGCAAAACGGTGGTCTATCTTGAGACGTTCGCAGAATTTTTGCATATTTCCACTCCTGAATTGGGCACCGTTGTCGCTAATGAGTATCTTCGGGACACCGTAGCGAGCCACTATGTAGTTTCGGATGAAGTCCATGATTTGTGTGTCTGTGATGCGCGCCAGTGGCTTAGCCTCAATCCATTTTGAGAAGTAGTCGATTGCGACGACTATGAACTTTGCTTGGCCCTTCGATTTTGGGAGTGGACCGATCAAGTCAATGCTCCATTGTGCGAATGGCCATGCGCTTGAAATTGGGCTTAATTCTGCTGCTGGAGCTGTGATGTTCCTTGAATATAGCTGACATGCTTCGCATTCTGTCACCATGTTCGTTGCTTGAGCTCTCATTGTTGGCCAATAGTAGCCCAAGTTCAAGGCTTTGCGGATTAACGCACGAGCTCCTTCGTGCGAGGCAGCCATTCCTCCATGGAGTTCTTCTAGTACCGTTGTTCCTTCTGTGCTTGTGATACACCTTAGGTAGGGTGTAGAATAACCCTTTCTGTAGAGCTGTCCCTCGATCAAGGCGTAGTTTACGGCTACCCTTTCGATCTTGCTTGCTTGAGTTTTGTCTCGCGGTAGGGTCCCTCCTGCGAGGTATGCTTGGATTGGTGTCATCCAAGTTTCATCTTCGTCAATGGCCATTACTTCGAATTGGTCTATGACGGATATTATCCTGTTTTCCACAAAGTGTGTCTCTTTGCCTCGTTCATTGTTTTGGGCATACTTGCTTAGAGCATCGGCCTCCTGGTTTTCTTCTCTTGGGACGGAAGTTATGTCGAAAGTTTTGAAACTTTCTACCAACTCCTTTGCTTGTGTCAAGTATCTCTGCATGTTTTCGGACTTTGCAGTGTACTCTTCTTTGACCTGGTTGACGACCAGTTGTGAATCACACTTTACTCGTAAGTGTTCCACCCCAACTCCTTTGGCTATCCTGAGGCCTGTTATCAGTGCCTCATATTCTGCCTCATTGTTCGTCGCTCTGAATGTTAAGTTCAAAGCGTACTTCAAGGGGTCTGAGCCGTCGGGTGGGATTAGTAGTAATCCTGCCCCCGCGCCTCCGGTGTTGGATGATCCGTCCGTGTACATTTCCCAAACTTCTGCGGGTGGGACATTTGTTTGGACTTCAACTTGTGGCTCGGGCTCGATTCCTGTGAACTCTGCTATGAAGTCTGCCAAGGCCTGCCCTTTGATGGCTGTCCGTGGAGCGAAATGAATGCGGAATTCACTTAACTCTACAGACCACTTCGTCAATCTCCCTGACATGTTTGGTTTTGCAAGGATGTGCTTCAAAAGCTGGTCTGTGAGGACCGTTATTTCATGCGCATGGAAGTAAGGCCTTAGCTTGCGTGCGGCTATCACAAGCGCGTACAAGTGCTTCTCAATTGGTACGTAATTGACTTCATACTTGGCCAGTGTTTTGCTCACGTAATAGACCGGGAGTTGCGCCCCTCCTTTTTCCTTTATTAGTACAGAGCTAACTGTCGTGTTGCTAGTTGATATGTAGAGAAAAAGAGGCTCCCCTTGAAGTGGCTTTGCTAGTCTTGGGAGCGTCTTCAAGTGTTGTTTGAGTTGTTGGAAGGCTTCTTCACAGACATTTGTCCATTCAAACTTCTTGTTCGCGCGTAGCACTTCGAAGAAAGGGAGGGCTCTGTCTCCGATTTTGGCCAGGAATCTGTTCAGGGCTGCGAGGCGCCCGTTGAGCTGTTGTACTTCTTTGTGCTTTGTTGGAGAGGCCATTTCTTCAATTGCCTTCACCTTCTCAGGGTTTGCTTCAATGCCCCTTTCGCTCACCATAAATCCAAGTATTTTTCCTGACTGTACCCCGAAAGCGCACTTTGCGGGGTTTAGTCTTATTTGGTACAGACGCATTCTCTCGAAGATTATGCGTAGGTCATCTGCGTGGTTCTTTCTTTTCTTGGATTTCACGACCATATCATCCACGTACGCCTCCATTTTATCGCCAATCAGATCTCCGAAAATGAGATTGACCATTCTTTGGTAGGTTGCCCCCGCATTGATTAACCCGAAAGGCATAACTTTGTAGTTATAAATTTCGCTGTCAGCGTAGAATGCCGTATGTGGGGCGTCCTGCCAAAACATTGGGATTTGGTTGTATCCCGTGTATGCATCCATAACTGTCATCAGTTCATGGCCCGCAGTCGCATCTACCAATTGATCAATCCGTGGGAGCGGATATGAATCTTTTGGGCATGCATTGTTGAGGTCTCTGTAGTCGATGCACATTCTTGACTTGCCATTTGGTTTAGGAACAACTACAGGGTTGGCTACCCAAGTTTGATACTTGGATTCTTCAATGAAGCCTGCATCAAGCAGTCTCCCTACCTCTTCGCGAGTGGCCAACTTCTTGTCTCCTCCTATCGACCTTAGCTTTTGTTTCACTACTCGAGCATTTTTGTTGATGTTGAGTTTATGGCAAATGACATCTGGGCTTATTCCTGGCATGTCCTTTGGGGACCATGCGAATAAGTCTTTGTATTCTGTTAGGAGCGCTGTGATTTCAATCACTTCGTCTTCTGATAATGATGCTCCTACGTTCACCATTCTTTCTGGCTCATCGATTTTGACTTCACGGAGTTCGTCCATCGCTGTAGGCCTCCCGTAGTCATCTCTTGGGTCTTCGTCGATGGTGGGTACTACTGGCATGTTTCCCCTCAAGTTTTGTTGTAGCGCAACATTGTGGCATTCTCTTGCTACTTGTTGGTTTCCTCTAACTTCTCCCACACCTGCAATGGTTGGGAACTTGATCTTTAGGTGGGCCGTTGAAGGCACCATTCTCCATTCGTTCATGGTCGTGTATCCGAGAATGCCATTGTAGGCGTTTAGCTTCTCGACTACTATGAATAGTACATCGATATTCAGACGTCTTTCTCCTTCGCCCAAAGTTACCGGAAGGGTAATGGTGCCCAGCGGGTAGCTGGCATCTCCCATGAATCCCACTAGAGGTGAGTTCATTGTTTGTATGGCCTTCTTTCTTCCGAGTGCTAGGACAGTGTCTTTTGTTAGCACGTTTTGGGCGGAGCCTCCGTCTACCAGAATTCGCTTCACTTCCATGTCATCAATAGTCATTTGAATGACTAAGGCGTCGTTGTGGGGGAACGTTATGTGCTCTCTGTCTTTGGCTGAGAAGCCTATGACGTCTTCCATGATTGTGTCTTCTCCGTCTGGTTCCTGTGGCTTTTCACTTTTTCCGGCGGCGTACCTCTCCCTTGCATAAGAGGTTTCGCCCCCTGCACTGAAGCCTCCGTGTATGGTGTATGTGTTTTCCATCTTGCTTGTTCGTTTGAGTAACGCAGGCTTTCTGTTCGAAGCCCGCAGACGGCGCCAAATGTTTCGACCAAGTTAACGCGGGCTGTCTGCTGAGTAACTTGTCGATGTCTTCGGGTTGGGTGCGAGCTTGTTAGGGCCAAGTCCGTCTCCTAGGGTCGTGCACGGGCCTTTGGCTTCTTCTTCAAAATCGCACTAAGTTCTTCGGGCTCTCTCGCTGACTGTCCGTCCGTACCTGCAAGAGGAGCATTACCGAGCAACTCCCGTGGAGAGGGGGGAGGTGCTTGGTGCGCTCACTCCGACGGTCAACATTAGACAGTTCTAGAGAGAGAAAGTTAGAGAGAGGTCAGAGCTCTTCTCAATTCTCACCCAAAGTGACTTGAAAATACTTACCCCCAAGGTGGCTATTTATAGGCAACGTTGAACCGTAAGCCGGTTTTGACCCGGTTCAATGTGAAAATGTGAACCGGGATGCAGGGGAGAGCTTTGGGAAGAGGGCTCTAACGCTCGTCTCAGGCGGTCGTCCCGAGCAGGACGCGCGCGCCTTTGAAACATAGGTCTCGGACACATAGGAGTTAGTTAAAAATCGGGTCTCCTATACATTCGAGACAAAATGGGGGGTGTGCGCGACACCCCCGGGGTGCTAAGCTTACCCGGAATTCCGGGTAAGCCCCCGGGGGTGCCGGGCAAGTTCGCGACTTGCCCGGTTTCCCCCGGTTAGCTCGAAATTGGGTTTCGTAGTGGGTCTTACGTGCGTGTATGAGGTCCGAATAATTAAAACCGAGCCCGAATCATGCGTATATCCATCATACCGTACTAAACCTCCGGGGTTCCTAGTCGCCCTGGGTTTTAGGCGTTTTGGACATTACACTAAAGTGGTGTGTGCAAATACAAATAATGCATAATCCAACAAAGAAAAATAGTCAGTCATAAAAAATTAACTCCACACCTGAAATTACAAAAACAACCAAGTTAGAATAAGAAAGTCAAATATGAATAAAAAATAAAATATGGCAAATAAGCAAATATAAAGAGCCCGAACCCTCGATTGTCCCCAGCAGAGTCGCCAAATTGTCAGACCCTAAAAATCCGACCTAAGGCGATTACGTTTTGAAAAACGTGGAATTTTTAATAGAGTCGCCACTATTTAATTAAGGCTAACTAGAATCCTAAATTACCTAAGCGAATAACGAATTGAACACCTAGGTATAAAATCGGTCTACGATCAGAAATTCGAGTTCGGGGGTTCTGTTACGTATTAAGAAAAATTATTTCCAAATTATGCCCTTCCGGTACTTAATTATCCTATTTGCCAATTTAAATTTTAAACATGTGTTACGTCGAATTAATCTAATAATATAAATAAAAAAAAGACTAAACTAATTTTATGCGAAATTATTATCAATGAAAAATCTATTAAACATCTAAAACTCCTAATCTAGACGAACTTAAACATGCCTAAAATCATGATACAATTTAATAATTACATATCATACATGTATATTTACAAAAAAATGTTATCTAATTAATCTAGATCTAGACTAGTTAATTAACATGGTACATGGTATAATAATAACAATAAAGATAATAATAATAATACAGAAAATGAAATAATTAATAACAATAATAATAATATTATTAATTAAAAAAAAAAAAACAGAGACTGTACCTGGAGAACTAGCGACGGCAACAGAGGGCCAGCGATTGCAGAGCTCTGGCGCGGTGGCCGGCAATGAAGCTGGACAGCACGGTGGGACGGCAGGGGCGTCGCGATGGTGGTCCCGGCGACGACGGCGAGCTTCTGTCGATCGGAAGGGACGGTGGAGCTCCAAGGCTTGCAGCAGCGGGGGAGAGAGAGAGAGAGAGAGAGAGAGAGAGAGAGAGAGAGAGAGAGAGAGAGACGATGAAGCTGTCGTCCAGCGGAGCTCCGGTGGCAGATCACCGGCGGGCTTGAGAGCAAAACTCACGGCAGGAAAAAAAAAAAAAAAAACTTTTTTGCAGAAGAAGACGAATTTGCATAGATTTCGAGAATAGATGTGTTATTATTTTCTGGTGTGTTTTTACATTGACAATGGGTCCTTTTATAGCTAGATTAACACCTAAAATTAGGAAAACAATATTTTCCCTAATATACACTAATTAATTCCGAAAATTATGAATATATTTTTATTGCATATTGCCATAAATATATATCATAAATTTTCTGAATATTATAAAATATTAAATGCATCTACACTATCCAAATTTAAACTAAGCCTATTTTTAGTAACCCCGTGACCTTCCATATTTAAATATTTCTATTTTTAAACGCGTTACACATAACATTTTTGAACGTGTTATATACGTGTCGCGCGTACCAAAATTAGGTGTTTACATTTGTACATAGAAATAGTTTACTTATTTTTGGCACTCTAAGTTTTAGACATTGAAATCTTCAAAATTACTTCAAACATAAAATGACTAAAGCACAAAGTATCATCTAAAGTAGACATGCGCCAGGTAGGGGTTGAACCTATGACTTTTTGCTTAGGAAACAGACGCTCTAGGAAACAGATTTTCATAACAATAAACAATTTTAAACTCAAAAGCATTAACAAATTAAATAAGTTACGAAATTGATTTAATTAAATCGACTTTTCATTTTGAAGGAATTTTGCTATCAATTAATATTAATGAATTAATATTGTCAGAACTTGACCGGGCCGGCGGTCCGACCAGAAGTCGGATCCCTAAACAATCTGGTTTGATGAAAAGAATGAAATATATGTAAACATGGTTCAATTGTTTGATTTTTATTGAACCGGATGTTTTGAGCTAGCTAGTCGAGTTATGAGTCCACCAAGTCGACACTAGAGAAGAGGAGGCGGGGGCACTTGTTAATCACATGTCAGACCTAAAATCTGACCTTCGGCGAATTACATTTTGAAAACGTGGATTTTGAAAAGAGTCGCCACTAGTTAATTATAAGGTTAACTAGAATCCTAAATTAGCTAAGTGAATAACGAATTAAACACCTTAGTATCAAATCGGTCTACGATCAGAAATTCGAGTTCGGAGATTCTGTTACGAATTAAAAAAAAACAAATTTTTTAATTACGCCCTTTTAGTACTCAATTAACCTATTTGCCAATTTTATTATATTACATTGGATTAATATAACGATGTCTAGAATTAAGTAAGGAATCTCAAACTTATAAAACTAATTACAATCTATAACTCCTAATTAAGATGAAATCTAAAAATAAAATAAAATTGCCAACATGCCTAAATTAAAACACAACCTAACTACACACATGATTTGAGCAATAAAACATCTAATAAAATTTAAACTAATCACATTTAAACTATCTAATTTACTTAAATACAATATAATTGAACTTAATATAGTAATAATAGTAAAATAATAAATAAGATATAAAATAATAAATAAATTAAATAAATAAAAAACGGGCTCACAGTCAGTGGTCACGATGAGGATAGCAGGAGGGGACGGCGCCGGAGATAGTATCAGGGACGGGGGGAGCTCCGGCGAGCTAGGGCGGAGCGCAACGTCGTTCGTGAAGTGTCTGGGAAGGCGTGGCGGAGGACGACGAATCTGGCCGGTCGTGGTCTGGATTGCTGCAGGAGGCCGGAGTGGAAGAGAGAGAGACAGAGAAACGGCGACGGGCGGTCCTGGTTGGGCGGAGGAGCAATCGACATGGGAAGAGCTCTGGCAAGGCGAAAATGGCGCGAGGTCACGGATAGGGACAACTGGGCTGGAGCTCCAGTGGCTGAGGCTGCCGGAAAGAAAAAGAGGAGAGAGAGAGAGATAGAGATAGAGAGAGAGAGAGAGAGATAGAGACAGAGAGATAGAGAGAGAGATAGAGAGATAGATAGAGATAGAGAGAGAGAGAGAGATAGAGAGAGAGAGAGAGAGAGAGAGAGAGAGACGATGAAGCTGGCGGACGGCGGTGGCCACCAGTGAGGCAACGTGGCCAGAGTTGGCGGGCGGCGTGGCCTCTGTTGGAGGTCGCCAGCGAGGCCACTGACGGGCCAAGGTTGTTTGCGGGAGGAAGAAGCGTAAAAAAAAATATAATGAAGCACAAAAAGACGAAATTGCACAGATTACGAGACAGAGTGTATTATTATTGCTGGTATTTTTTTTCCTATGTGTGTTTACATTGTAAATCACCTCTATTTATACTAATCTAGGCCAAGCTAACTAGAAAATAAATATTACAGATTTATTCTAACCATAAATGCTAAATATCCAGAAAATATACTCTAAATATTCAACAAATATTATCTGCAATAAATTCAAATAACTATTATAATTTAAGACAGTCCTATCTTTAGAAACTTTGCGACCTTCCATATTTAAATACTTCTTTTTTTAACGTGCCACATATGACGTTTTGAACGTGCTACGCGCGGACCAAAATTAGGTGTTTACAGCTTGCCCCTCTTTGGCGAATTCCCGTAGAACATGTTCGAGGGGATTTGTCCAAAGACGAGTAAATTATAATTTTGGTTGGAAAGTATCCTATTTTGAGTCTTCGAATCTTCAAGGGAATTCCTGGCTTATTTCGAACGGTGCGAAAAAGTAAAGCCTCCAATGGCGTGCGAAATGTAGAGCCTCCAGCGGCGGTGCGGTAAATAAGAGCCTCCAGTGGCGGTATGGAAAAGTAAAGCCTCGGCGGTGCCCCTGTTGACGGTGCTTCCGTTGGCGGTGCGTAAAAGTAAAGCCTCCAGAGGCATGCAGTAACGAAAAGCCTCCAGTGGCGTGCAGAAAGAAAAGTCTCGGTCGGCGGTTGCCCCAGTTGACAAACTTACGTTGGCGGTGCGTAAAAGTAAAGCCTCCAGTGGCATGCAGTAAAGTAAAAACTTAATCGACGATGCCTCCAGTGGCGAGCGATAAGGAAAAGCCTCCAGTGGCGTGAGTTGCGAAGGCTGAATACTAAGGCTTCGTTCGTCGGTGATTACTTTGTTGGATTACGGGGACGTAATACTACAGAATGCTAAACATGTATTAGTAAGTAATATAATTACGCAGCGGAATAATGTACACATACCTCAATAGCTTTCCTACCCAAGAACGTATTATAGGGAGTTATGATCCTCCGGTCGGAACCCGTACAAGTTCTTCGTGAGAAGAAGTCCTACGCGGTATAAGCTCCACAACAAAGCCTCTGATCGATTCTTCAACGGGGATAGAACCTCGGACTAAGATATGCACCGAAAATCACTACTAAGGGGGTGAGAAGGTTTCTCTAAAGTTTCTCAATGGAGGTACTTCTTATTCTTAATGAATTGTATAAACCCCTTAGATGAGTCCCCTATTTATAGGATTGGTGGAGTGGACAAAAGTCCACTCCAACCAATGTGGGACAAATCCGGCCAAACCTATGCTAATAAGGGGGAGGCCCAATTTTGGGCATCCCATGTCAATTAGGGTTAGGGTTTGACCCAATTACCCTAATGTGACAATTACTTAATTAACTTAGGTAATTTCCTTAGCATTAACGGGCTACCAATTACGGCGCCACATCACCATATGCTAACAGCTCCCACTCTCCGGAATGGGAGGGTGCCTGTTAATATATAGTTATCCAATAGCATCAACATCTCAGTCTTCAGTCTCCGTCTCCGTCTCTAAATAGTTCATACGAGGTTTGCCGTGAGACCGGCGGATACGACAGGCATCGTGCTACTCATCTATTAGGAGTATTGTAGCGCCCGCAGAACGTTGATTCCCTTTCATAAATCAATCTTATTAAAATAAAATATGTACTGCACTGCATCCTTGGTCAACTAATAATTCTCCAATTGCCCAGTTTTCCACATAGGAATACTTCTCCAGGGCATCCGTTACAAGTGTTCACAACCATCTACTAATATCCGGTTGGCGGCCACCTAGTGAACACAAGAGTCGGTGAATTATAGGTGAACTTGACCATCCCCATCGCTTATACCCTTAGTCTAACTCAACCGGTTTCCAAGACGTGGTCACTTGGCCGTTTTCTTTGGCTCTACGCTAGTACACCGGGAAGCGAACATTGAGCTAGACATTAGGTATAAGTTCTGAGTCCGTGAGGATACTTTGGATGCCTCTTCATAAGACATCCGGGATCAATCACACGCTCGAGGTGAAGAAGTATGCGCCCTTTGAATCACTAGGATTCTAGCTAGCACAACCGAGCATGACCCCGTGGTCGAACATGGCACGCGCAGTATGAAGCACGCGTCGATAGCACACCTGGACTAGCCAGGATTGGGATATGTCAATCATCCTATCGCAGAATCTTTCATCTGGCCTTGAATGTGATTTTAATGATGCACTGGGTCCAACACGCCGATGTACAAAACGAAGATTAAGTCATGCATTAAGCGTGACAAGGTTATCGTTTTGTTTAACCAGGTTTATCCCCCTGGTTCTTAGCCAATCTTGTTGGGGTAGAGGTTCCCCTCTCCTTGCAAGAAAACCGTGCCTGTGTGACGAGGCATGGTTCACATTCGACATAATTTTGGTGGAAGAGTTTTACCTCTTCCTACGACTTAGTTTATAGACCGTAAAATCCGATGTTATATTTCATTATGACGTCGTTAGATCATATACTCAGTTTGCAATTCTTTTATTCAATCGAAATAATATTATTTCAAATGTCAAAATGTTATCGCTTATACAAGTCACTCACTTAAGCCCTACGTAATCCAAGCAGTTTTACGTGCTTTTCGAAGATCTCTCTACGTAATGGCTTAGTTAATGGATCTACAACCATTTTATCCGTGGAAAAGTATTCTAAAGCGATTATGTTGTCTTCCAAAACAGATTTAGCATAATTGTATTTCATATCAATGTGTTTGGTCCTACTATGGTACTTTGGATTCTTAACTACTATAATGGCTGCCTGACTGTAGGAGTATACCATGACGGGATTACTCTCTTTGCCAGTGCCAAATAATGCATTAAGAAGCCTTTTCAGCCAGACCGCTTCTTGTGCGTTTTTAGAAAAGGGCAATGAATTCCGATTCCATAGTGGAAAGTGCGACACATGATTGCTTCTTGCTCACCCAAGATATGGCAGGATTAGCAAGAAGGAAAACTCCTCCTGTGGTGGACTTGCGATCATCTGGATTGCCACCGTGGTCGGCGTCACTATAACTGGTCAATTCTATTTGCTTGCCCTTATAGCACAAAACATAGTCGGCAGTACCTTTCAGATATCTCATAATTCATTTTCAGATATCTCATAGGATCTGATTGAAATCTTGCTACTAGGCCCACAGCGTAACAAATATCTGGTCGAGTACATAGCATGGCGTACGTAAGACTCCCTACCATGCTTAGGTACTCTGCACCCTTTATCTGTTCACGCTGCTGCTGGTTTTTCGGTCCATCACGCTTTGACAGCGCGCACCCGAACACAACCGGCGTATCCACGGGTTTAGCATCGAGCATTCTGAATCTTTTCAACAGTTTGTTGATATAAGATTCTTGAGAAAGACACAATGTCCGGGCGACACGATCTCGGGAAATCTTAATGCCTAAGATGTACGTGGCCTCTCCCATATCTTTCATCTCAAATGCTGAGACTAACCAGGAGTTTGATTTGTTCATGAAACTCACGTCGTTCGCAGCAATGAGTATGTCATCTACGTATAGTGTTATGATGACATGCTTAGACCCAGAGGTCTTAGTGTATACGCAAGGATCCTCGTGAAGATTCACAAATCCTTTTCCGACGATTTCCTCGTGGAATCTGCGATACCATTGCCGAGACGACTGTTTAAGATCGTAAATAGACCTTTGGAGTTTGCAAACTTTACGTTCTTTGCCAGGAGTAATAAAACCCTCTGGCTGCTCCATATAGATCTCTTCCTCCAGGTTTACGTGGTGAGATGTGGTCTTAATATCCATTTAATGCATGCTCGAGATCGAGGCTTGCATTCATCAGCAAGGGTGGCCCTAACTGTGGTGTAACACACAATTGGTGAGTTTGTTTCATCAAAGTCCATTACGTGAATTTGGGTATATCCATTCGCAATCACTTGAGTTTTGAACCACTCAACTTTCCATCAGTAGTGAATTCTAAAATTTTACTTTCTAGTTCTGCGGTTAGGAGATCAATCAACTAAGGACCTTAACCGAATTTGTTCTTATTTAGGCATATTTCATCCTTCATTGTTTTCCTCCATTCCCTCGTTTTGAGGTCTTTCTCTTGCTTTGCTGAATCGTCACTGATTCGAGAACGAATGTTAAGATGTTTAAAACATCTTATTCGATGGGACACTTCTTGAGAGAAGTTCGTTGCCTTTGACTATGTCTAGGCTCGTTAATCCCATCTCCAGTCTGATTGTAACTCCCACTCAGAATAATGCTTCTTATCGGAGCATCACTCCCACTGGGAAGAATGGCAGTGCTTGAAATCTGATCAACAACTTTTCAGGATGACCTTTCGATCTCGGAATTTTACCTCCGAGATGTATTCCTTGATAACTAAGATCAGGAACCAGTTGGTCGTTTTTCCCTCCCACTAGGAATAATGGGCAGTTGTATTAATTTAGTGTTCTTGATTGTCAGGTCCGACTTGATTCCCATTTGTATTTAGTGATGATTATATGTGAGGGGGAGTAAGCCCTCTCACTGGATTTATTATGAAGACTTTTGTATCATCATATACCATATCAATCACTTATGCTGTATCAATTCTCCCACTTGAAGTAAGTGGGACCTTATAATCTATGTTAACCATTCATTGATTTGATCAGTACTTTGTCTGTTCATTCTGCAAAACATTGGAATTCTATCCTCAAATCTTTATTATATGTCATGTTTGACCACAATACCATCAATCTTAGCTAATTTTAAACTTGTATTCTTTTAAGAGTAGACCGTACTCTTAATAAATACTTGTTTAATGCGCATATTAATGCTACTAATGATAAGGTTTTACCCGTATCATTCTTTAGCCATTATGGTGATGTGTCAACCGATTTTATTGGAACATAGAGTTACATTAATGTGAATCAACGTAATTTCGGAGGAGTAATTAATGTTGAACTTCATCATTATGTAACTTTGAACTATGTTGCTTGAAGTATTTGATAAAATGATTGCTTTAGCCAAACTTTTCGTTCAAGGCTTATAGTGGGAGAGTCGTTTTACTGACTTATTCCTTTCGTTTGTTTAACTCACCCAGAGACTTATTCACCTCAAGGGCTATGCATTTAAGCATTCGCTTTAATGCTATAGTTGATGTTCTGACTAGATTGTAGTAGCTTTGAAGCATACTTATAATCCTAGCAGTTATCAATGAGTTATATTGAAAGGATAACAAACGAAAATTTAGCATTCATTAAAATACTTCAGCATTAAATTCAGACTTTAAAACGACGTGTCCCGTCTCTCGAGGTGACTTGCGTCACGCGCATACCAGGTTTTAAACCATGGTTACTAAATCGTTTTTAGTCTTCAAATTTTAAAATCGGTTTTATCATGCATATTATTTCGGGATTTTTACCATTTTAATGGAGTACTTAAATAAGGATGTTTGTTTTACGACTTTATGCAATCGATGAATGCATTAACATGACGATTCGGTTATTCATGAACCAGAGTTTAGTGTTTTATCTTAATCCAATCATTTTACTGATGAATTTCCTGTTTTAGTTATTCGTTCCGGATCAATCCCGTTTAAGCGGGTCGACTAATTTTGATAAGTAGACCATGTCAAAAAAATGAATGGAGACTACTTTATTCAATAATTCCGAATCACTTTTAACTAAATTTAAACATATAAACGAAAATAGGGATTTTACAGTAATAATGACAGAGTTTCCGGATCAATAACCGCAGCTACGCAAAGAAAATTATATATAAGGCGGGTAGTCTTCACCACGTTTGAGCAAGCCACCTGAAAATTAATCCAAAATTGAATTATGTCAGATGTATGTGCATCAACTAAAACTTTTTACGTATTGTGGTAAACGAGGCGTACCTTTTACGGTACTTGAATCAACAGTGGTTGTCGCACTGGATTATCGTTTAGACCTTTTATTGTTGGGTTTAACCAAGAAATTCCGAAGTCCAGGAAACCTGGTTTCGGAGAACTAGAGAAGTTTGGAGATGTTTTCATCTTTATGGTCGGAATCATATAAGTTAATTGTCGTTTTAATTTTTGTGATCAAACGTGCGAGTCCGTTATCATCAGCAAACCATAAAAGAGGAAACATTTCCATTACGTTCTGAATTCCTACCCATTCATCGGCGGTGTAAACACTCGATTTTGACCCAGACGTAACGACGTTACACATGATACGTGAAATTCCGGACGCGTCAAGCCACAAAGTCTCCAAAAATGCTCAAGGGCACATTAGGGAAATTATTATAAAATATATTTTAAATTATTTCGAATATATTTAATATTTTCGGAATTTTTAAAAATATATATATAATAATTAGTTTTTTTATTTTTAGAAAATTATCTGTAAGATATTTATAGCCAGATATTATTTTTTATTCAAAAAATAATTATCTGTAAAGATAAATATCCTTAGAAATATTCTCTAGAATAATTATCTGTTAGCAATTTTTTATTTTTTATCTTTAATCTAGACTAGGTTTTTAGTATAAATAGAGGTCTAGGTATACATTGTAACACACACAGAAAAACACCAAAAAAAAGCAATAATACATTATTTTCGGGTTCTGTGCGATTTTTGTCTTCTAGTGAATTAGTTTTTTTTTTTTCCTCCCTGGTTCCTGGTTCACCGTGACCTCCCAAGACTGCCGGTGCCGCCCCTCAGGCCACGCCACTCCGCCGGCGCCGCCCGTCCGGCCACGCCAATCCGCCAGCGCCGCCCCTCCGTCTGTTCGACTCCGACGCCGCCGGCATCACCTGCCCGTCGCTTGGTTCTCTCTCTCTCTCCCTCTTTCTCTCTCTCATTTTTTTCTCAGTCGATGACTCCCGAAGCCCGACCGCCGCCGTGACTCAAGTCCACCGGTCGGCGCGCCGACCGCCCTCCACCGTAACCAGCCCCACTGCCAGCTCGCCTGAGAGATCTGTCCTCCGCCCTACGCAGCAGCCCGGCCATCCTAGACTGAAGACTTCGTCGCCGCCCAGCATCGCGTCCGCCCTAGGAATCCCGGCGAGGGCCTGTTATCGTCGTTCGTGGTCCTCGCCGTCGTCAACTCATTACCCGGAGTCGCGGTCCAGTTGGCGTCGCCGTCGTCCCGGAGTCGTGGCCAGTCCGTCCCTGCTGACCTGTTGCTAGTTGTCAAGTTGAAGAAGACGAAGGTCACTGCTGTTTTTTTTTCCTGATATTATTTTTATTATTACTATTATTATTTTCTGTTGTTATATTATTATTGTTATTATCATTATATAATGTTAGTTAAATAGTAAAAATGCAAATTGAGTTAGAAAGCATGTTTTATAAATATGTGTATAATATGTGATCACTAAATTGTATCATGATTTCAAGCATGTTTAGTTTAGTTTTGATTAGATTTTCCAATTAGGAGTTTTAGATGCTTAATAGATTTTTAGATGCGAATGAAAATTAGTTTAATTTTGATATCATTAGGTTAACTCAACGTAACACATGTTTAAATTTTGAAATTGGCAAATTAAGTGAATTGAGTACCGAAAGGGCGTAATTAAAAATTATATTTTTGATTCGTAATAGAACCCCCGAACTCAAATTTCTAATCACAGACCGATATTATACCTAGGTTTTTAATCCGTTATTCGTTTAGATAATTTAGGATTCTAGTTAGCCTTAATTAACTAGTGGCGACTCTTTCAAAATCCACGTTTACAAAACAAATTCGCCTTAGGTCAGATTTAGGTCTTACAATTTGGCGACTCTGCTGGGGACTTAGAGGGTTCGGGCATATTATATTCGCTTATTGCCATATTTTTTGAGTTCTTATATTTTATTATCTTCACCATTCAAACTTTGTTTTGTGTGACAGGTACATTTTTTTTAGAGTTACAATTAACATTTTTCTTTTTGTGGCATTATTTGAACTCGCACACACCACTTTAGTGTAATACCCAAAATGCCTAAAACCCAAGGGCAACTAGGAACCCCGGAGAGTTAGTAAGGGTACGACCGCGCGGTCGAGTCGCCGGAACGACTCAGAACAACTCCAGTCGCTTGTGAAGGTCATGTGATCTCTGTGACGGGGAGAGGAAACCACCTTGTCGGGAGCCTATCAGTGGAACCTACCTTGTAGAGCAAAGCCGCATTTTTTACCCTCCTCTCATGTCGTGTTTTATCAGTTTTTTTTATAAAGAGGTTATCATGTAAATTGTAAGTTTTTTTCTAACCGTGTAACTTGTAGAAATTTTCTTTTAACATGCATTTCGTATGCATTGTTTTTTTAAAAAACAAAAAACCTCTTACCTGAATTTTTTTATTTCAAACTCGTGTTTCATACGCATTATTTAAAAGAAAAACCAGGTAAGTGGTAATTCATAATTAACGCATCATTCGCGCATTATTTTCAAAAAAATATTTTCATGAGAAATTTAACTCCCTTTTAGCTATTAGAGCTTCTAATTTTAAAATGCATTTTGTATAGGTTATTTTCAGAAAAAAACCAAAAAATATTTTTAGCTAAGAAGTTAATCCCTTAGTTGTAGATTTTTATTTCTAAACATGTGTTTCAGACGCATTGGTTAAAAAAAAAAAACTCTTATCTAAATTTTTATTCTAAATATGCGTCTCATGCGCATTATTTAAAAAATAAAATATTAGGTAAGTTGTAATTTTTGTTAGTATGTTACATATTCATTATTTAAAAACAAAACATTCCAGAAAAATTAATTGTTTTAGCTATAGAGCTTTCAAATTCACGCATGCATCTCAATTGCATTATTAAAAAAAAAAATACACCTGAAATTTTCATTTCAAAATATGCATTTTATATGCATTATTCAGGTGAACTGTTGTAAGTTGTGAATTTCTTAGAATATAATTTTAACTTTTAAAAAAGCATTTCATATGCGTCATTCAGGTAATATGTTGTAAGTTGTAACTTTTTGAACAATAG
The DNA here is from genome assembly GCA_036873135.1 of Clarkia xantiana subsp. parviflora. Classification (NCBI taxonomy): domain Eukaryota; kingdom Viridiplantae; phylum Streptophyta; class Magnoliopsida; order Myrtales; family Onagraceae; genus Clarkia; species Clarkia xantiana. The sequence continues at coordinate 7,367,525 of JAPTYO010000024.1, read as the reverse complement.
AATTTTAACTTTCGAGCATGCATGAGCATTTGAAAAAAAAAAAAAACTCAAAGTGTCATTCGTTCTTATCCAAGGTGTATTGCACTTTTTTGGCAAGATCGTCATTTCAACATTCGCATGAGCGAGCATTTAAAAAATGGGAGTTTTGATTCTTTTTTGAGAAAATAGTTTAACTGTGCAGTTGAGTGCTACTATTCGAGTTTAAACAAAGGACGATAAAACCTTTTTGAAAAAAACTTTGTTTTGAGCATTTGTCCTACGTTCGAGCCAGATAATGCACTCAGCAAACTCAGTAAACTCCATGATGGTGCAAAACACATTTGATCATAAATTTTGATTCTTTTTCAAAAAAGTAATCAAAATTATGAAATGAATGACATTAGAGTTTTCAAAAAAATCATGCATGATTTCTCATATTCTCTACACTGATTTGTCATTCACTCTTTTCAGGTACCCTTGGTTAAGGTATCATGTACACATAAGTTATGCCGGCTAAATGGGGCAACAAAAAAAGAACATGCAGTCATCCAGTTGCACAACGAACAAATTGCAAAACTCGAGATATCTAACGCTGAGGTGCGTTAAATTGTACTTAATTTTTTCCTTGAGATTTGAGTGTCCCTTCTCTTTTGCAGGTCGGATGACCACTTCAACCAATGCCGCAACCGTGTGAAACGTGAGCGCTTCGAAGAGTTTGTATGAAAATTTCACCTGCCATGTGTGAAATTCATACGCTTTCCAAGACGAGGTATACAACCGTTATGTGGCCGGGTTTAAACCATTCAGCAGTAACCATGGGGCATCTCCCATTGAGATCGGACATGTCAAGAGATGAGAAAATTTCAAGAGATCATCAAGAATCTCGTGAAGATTCAATGTGCCGATCAATGTAGCTTGACTCGATCAAATCCTTTTCCAAAAAAAGTTCTGAAATTTTCAGTCTGCCACTAGGGGCATGTACTTTTCAGCAGGTGTACATATACAAGTTGTGGAGCAGGAGAATCATGACATGCAGCAGGTCCAGTCGCATAGCGAGCACATTGCCCACTGAAAAATCCAACTCCTAGGTAAAAGAAGTTGTGATCATTTTTATCCCCGAAATTTGAGTTTTTCCTTATTCATTGTGCAGCTTGGATAATCATCCAAATCAAAACTCCTGAAGAGCACATCTCGTGTACGGCCCTTCGCTCGCCGACCATTCTTATGCCAGCTATCGAATTTACCCCAGATACCTCGAACGATATCTATGCCTAAGTTTACCATTTGCGGACTACTGTGCCAAACTCAACACCATCCATGTGTGTTCATTAATCAGGCCATTCGTCCAGCACGCGACGAATTATGAACCAGTCAGATGTAGCCGTGGGGCATTCCTGTTAAGATCAAGCATGGTTGAAGGTAGAAGACATCCAAAGATCTTCCTATTAAAAAAGATCAAGATTCCATGAAGAACGACCGTGCTAATGAAAGAGCATTTGAGAGGAAGAAGAAGAAGAAGAAATTATTGTCGGTCGACCACCCATTGAAAGGATCCTCCATTCAAGACATCGACATAATCAACTTATTTGACAAGTTTTCCTCCAGAGAAGTTCTTAGAAATTAAAAGGTTTAAACTGTTATTAGGGGCACGTAACATAGTTATTGTTGATTAGTTTATGTAGATTTTCTTTCCATTGGAAAAAAGAAATAAGAGAGAAAAAAATAAATTCCCGCTAGGTTGAAAACCTAGGCAAAAGTCAGGGAGAGGAGCATGATTGAAAACCCGCAGGGGCAGTCATGGCAAAAGGTGAGATGAAAAAAGCAAGAAAGAAAAAAAAAGAGCAAAAAAAAAAAAAAAAACTCAGTTTTCTTTAGGGTCACAGCCGCCCTTTAAACGGCTACAGATAAAAGAGTGACCCCGCGAATCTTTTGAGGGCGGAAAAATAAAAGAGGGCCACAGTCGTCCCTAAAACGACTACAAAATAAAGGGCCACAGCCACCCTCCAAATGGCTACAGATAAAAGAGTGACCCCGCGAATCTTTTAAGGGCGGGAAAATAAAAAAGAGCCACAGACGTCCCTAAAACGACTACAAAATAAAGGGACACAACCACCCTTCAAACGGCTACAGATATAGAACACTCTCGCAACAATGAAGGCGGGAAATGAGTGAAAGGGCCACAGCCACCCCTAAAATGGCTACCTACAAAGAATGTTCCTCGAATCCTGGGTGGATGGGAGATTGTTGAAAGGTCCATAGCCACCCTCAAAATGAGCTACATATAAAGAGTATTCTCGTGAATCTTGTGAGGCCAGGAAATCATTTGAAAGGGCCACAGCCACCCTTAAAACGGCTACAAATCGAAAGAGCGCTCCCGGAACATCGACGATGGAAATAAATAAAAGGGCCACAGCCACCCTCCAAATGGCTACAAATCAAAAGAGCTCTCGCAACATTGAAGACGGTGAGGAAAGGGTCACAGCCACCCTCCAAATGGCTACAAATACTCCCGCATCGAGACGGGAAATAATGTACGGGTCACAGCCACCGTTTAATCGGCTACCAAATAAGAGCGCTTCCGTTAGGTTGAAAACCTGAAAGGGCAATCTAGGCAAAATTAGGAAATGAGGGGCATGATAGCAAATTCAGAAATTGCAATCATGGCAAAAGGAGAGAAAATAAAATCCCAATGGAATAAAAAAACCCCAAGGGGCAATCCATGCAAAAATTAGGAAAACCGAGGGGCACGTTCTAAAATTTTGACCGTGGCAAAATGAGAGAATATGAGAGATTAAAATAAAAATAAAAAAAAGGATCCCGCTAAGTTGTCGCGTCATGCGCAGTTTAGGCAAAAATTAGGGACATGCATTCAAGTCGTCAAACCACTCGAGGCCCTTATCCAACGGACGCCACTAGAGGCATTTCTCCGACATATACCACTAGAGGCTTTTCTCCGACGGACGCCTCTAGAGGCTCTTCTCCAACGGACGCCACTAGGGGCTCTTTTCAAAATACTCGCCACTGGAGGCCTTACTTTCTGCATCGCCACTGGAGGCTTTACTTTCTGCAGCACCAACGGAGGCACTGCCAACAGGGGCACCGCAAACCGAGGCTTTAGTTTCCCGCACGCCACTGGAGGCTTTACTTTTCTGCACTCCACTGGAGGCTTTACTTTCCCGCACGCCACTGGAGACTTTACTTTTCCGCACGCCACTGGAGGCTTTACTTTCCCGCACGCCACTGGAGGCATTACTTTCCCACACGCCACTTGAGGCTTTACTTTCCTGCACGCCACTGGAGGCTTTACTTTTCCGCACGCCACTGGAGGCTTTACTTACCCGCACGCCATTGGAGGCTTTACTTTCCCGCACGCCACTGGAGGCTTTACTTTTCTGCACGCCACTGGAGGCTTTACTTTCCGCACCGCCACTGGAGGCTTTTCCTTGTCACACGCAACTGGAGGCATCGTCGACCGAGGTCTTTACTTTCTGCACTGCCAATGGAGGCACCGCCAATAGGCATCCCGCCGACAGAGGTTTTATCTTTCCGCACCAGAAAAAGCATATGAGCCACCTTGAAGAGTTTGAAGAATTGGAAGAGAATATACTTTATGGTCAAAATCAGTGTTTCTTCGTCTTTGGACAAACCCCTTCGAACACGTTCTACGGGGAGTCCGTCCAAAGAGGGGCAAACTGTAAACACTCGATTTTGACCCGGACGTAACGACGTTACACATGATACGTGAAATTCCGGACGCGTCAAGCCACAGAGTCTCCAAAAATGCTCAAGGGCAAATTAGGGAAATTACTATAAAATATATTTTAAATTATTTCGAATATATTTAATATTTTCGGAATTTTTAAAATATATATATAATAATTAGTATTTTTATTTTAAGAAAATTATCTGTAAGATATTTATAGCTAGATATTATTTTTTATTCAAAAAATAATTATCCGTAAAGATAAATATCCTTAGGAATATTCTCTAGAATAATTATCTGTTAGCAATTTTTTATTTTTTATCTATAATCTAGACTAGGTTTTTAATATAAATAGGGGTCTAGGAATACATTGTAACACACACAGAAAAACACCAAAAAGAAGCAATAATACATTATTTTCGGGTTCTGTGCGATTTTTGTCTTCTAGTGAATTAGTTTTTTTTTCCTCCCTGGTTCCTGGTTTACCGTGACCTCCCAAGACTGCCGATGCCGCCCCTCAGGCCACGCCACTCTGTCGGCGCCGCCCGTCCGGCCACGCCAATCCGCCAGCGCCGCCCCTCCGTCTGTTCGACTCCGACGCCGCCGGCATCACCTGCCCGTCGCTTGGTTCTCTCTCTCTCTCTCTCTCTCCCTCTTTCTCTCTCTCTCGTTTTTTTTTTCAGTCGATGACTCCCGAAGCCCGACCGCCGCCGTGACTCAAGTCCACCGGTCGCCGACCGCCCTCCACCGTAACCAGCCCCACTGCCAGCTCGCCTGAGAGATCTGTCATTCGCCCTACGCAGCAGCCCGGCCCGCCTGGACTGAAGACTTCGCCACCGCCCAGCATCGCGTCCGCCCTAGGAATCCTGGCGAGGGCCTGTTATCGTCGTTCGTGGTCCTCGCCGTCGTCCGCTCATCGCCCGGAGTCGCGGTCCAGTTGGCGTCGCCGTCGTCCCGGAGTCGTGGCCAGTCCGTCCCTGCTGACCTGCTGCTGGTTGTCAAGTTGAAGAAGACGAAGGTCACTGTTGTTTTTTTATTTATTTATTATTTTCTGATATTATTTTTATTATTACTATTATTATTTTCTGTTGTTATATTATTATTGTTATTATCATTATATAATGTTAGTTAAATAGTAAAAATGAAAATTGAGTTAGATAGCATGTTTTATAAATATGTGTATATTATGTAATCACTAAATTGTATCATGATTTCAAGCATGTTTAGTTTAGTTTTGATTAGATTTTCCAATTAGGAGTTTTAGATGCTTAATAGGTTTTTAGATGCGAATGAAAATTAGTTTAATTTTGATATCATTAGGTTAACTCAACGTAACGCATGTTCAAATTTTGAAATTGGCAAATTAAGTGAATTGAGTACCGAAAGGGCGTAATTAAAAATTATATTTTTGATTCGTAATAGAACCCCCAAACTCGAATTTCTGATCATAGAGCGATATTATACCTAGGTGTTTAATCCGTTATTCGCTTAGATAATTTAGGATTCTAGTTAACCTTAATTAACTAGTGGCGACTCTTTCAAAATCCACGTTTACAAAACATATTCGCCTTAGTTCAGATTTAGGTCTGACAATTTGGCGACTCTGCTGGGGACTTAGAGGGTTCTGGCTCATTATATTCGCTTATTGCCATAATTTTTGAGTTCTTATATTTTATTATCTTCACCATTCTAACTTTGTTTTTGTGTGACAAATACATTTTTTTTAGAGTTACAATTAACATTTTTCTTTTTGTGGCATTATTTGAACTCGCAGACACCACTTTAGTGTAATACCCAAAATGCCTCAAAACCCAGGGCAACTAGGAACCCCAGAGAGTTATTAAGGGTACGACCGCGCGGCCGAGCTGCCGGAACGACTCAGAACAACTCCACTCGCTTGTGAAGGTCCTGTGATCTCTGTGATGGGGAGAGGAAACCACCTTGTCAGGAGCCTATCTGTGGAACCTACTTTGTAGAGCTAAGCCGCACTTTTTTTACCCTCCTAACATGTCGTGTTTTATCAGTTTTTTTTTGTAAAGAGGTTATCATGTAAATTGTAAGTTTTTTCTAACTGTGTAACTTTATTTCTCATGCCTTCATCTCATCGCTTTTAAAAACCAATACAAAAAAAAAAATAAATAAATAAATCAGCTAAGTAGTTAGTTATTTAGTTGTAGAAATTTTCTTTTAACATGCATTTCGTATGCATTGTTTTTTTAAAAAACAAAAAACCTCTTACCTGAATTTTTTTATTTCAAACTCGTGTTTCATACGCATTATTTAAAAGATAAACCAGGTAAGTGGTAATTCATAATTAACGCATCATTCGCGCATTATTCTCAAAAAAATATTTTCATGAGAAATTTAACTCCATTTTAACTATTAGAGCTTCTAATTTTAAAATGCATTTTGTATACGTTATTTTCAGAAAAAAAACCAAAATTTTTTTTTTAGCTAAGTAGTTAATCCCTTAGTTGTAGATTTTTATTTCTAAACATGTGTTTCAGACACACTGTTTAAAAAAAAAAAAAAAAAACTTACCTAATTTTTTATTCTAAATATGCGTCTCATGCGCATTATTTAAAAAAAAAGTCTCAGGTAAGTTGTAATTTTTGTTAGTACGTTACATATGCATTACTTAAAAAAAAAATCCAGAAAAATTAATTTCTTTAGCTATTAGAGCTTCCTTTCGAACATGCATTTCATATGCATTTTTTTTTTCTAAAAAAAACCTCTTACCTAAATTTTTATTTTAACATGTTTTTTGTACGCATTATTTTTGAAAAAAAACTTTTTAGGTAAGATGTAATTTTGGTTAGTGTATTGTATATGCATTGCATAAAAAAAACAAAGAAAACAAAAAAACCAAAGTTTTAGGAAAATTTGTAATTCCGCTTTAACTGTTAGAGCTTCCAATTTCGAACGTGCATTCCATATGCATCATTTAAAAAAAAAATTAACTGAATTGTTTTATTTTAAATAATGCATCCAATATGCATTAATTTAAAAAAATTTAGATAAACCGTAAGCTCTCTTAGTTTTAGGGCTCTTTGTTTAAAAAAAAACATTTTATCTGAATTTTTAATCAAAAAAATGTGCATGTCATATGCATTATTTTCGGAAAAAACCTTTCAGGTAAATTGTAATTTTTCTCAATTGTAGAAATTTTATTTTTAAGTTTGCATCTTGTATTTATTTTTGTGCATCTCATATGCATCCTTTAAAAAAAAAAATTCGCACGATTCTTAATTTTTAGCAACCAAGATGCATTGTTTTTTTCCCTCATTAAAAAAACAAAAAAAATCTTTTCAGATAACTTGTAAATTATCTTGATTGTAGAACTTTCATCTCAAGTATGCATCTCATGTGCATCGCATGTGCATTGTTTTAGGAAAATTAATATGTTGATAGATTGTACACATTCTTAGTCGTAGAACCTTTAGTTTCAAACATGTATTCCATGTGTTGTTTTCAAATCTACTTACCAGAATGTTTTATTTCAAACATGTGTTTCATACGCATTATTTTTGGAAAAAAACTTTTCATGTAAGTTGTAAAATTCTGTTAGTGCATTCAATGTGCATCATTTTTTTAAAAATTAGGAAAATTTGTATTTCCTTTTTGGCTCTCGGAGTTTTTTTTTTTAAAATTCAAACATGAATTGCATATGCATCATTTTCAATAAACCTTTTTACCTGATTTTTTTTAAAGCATGCATTCAATATGCATTATTTTTTTATTAAATTTTTTTTTTTCAGGTAAATTGTGATTTTTTTTTTTAGCTATAGAGCTTTCAAATTCACGCATGCATCTCATTGCATTATTAAAAAAAAAATCCACCTGGAATTTTCATTTCAAAATATGCATTTTATATGCATTATTCAGGTGAACTGTTGTAAGTTGTGAATTTCTTAGAATAGAATTTTAACTTTCAAAAATGCATTTCATATGCGTCATTCAGGTAATATGTTGTAAGTTGTAACTTTCTTAACAATAGAATTTTAACTTTCGAGCATGCATGAGCATTTAAAAAAAAAAAACTCAAAGTGTCATTCGTTCTTATCCAAGGTGTATTGCACTTTTTTGGCAAGATCGTCATTTCAACATTCGCATGAGCGAGCATTTAAAATATGGGAGTTTTGATTCTTTTTTGAGAAAATAGTTTAACTGTGCAGTTGAGTGCTACTATTCGAGTTTAAACAAAGGACGATAAAACCTTTTTGAAAAAAAAATTGTTTTGAGCATTTGTCCTGGGTTCGAGCCAGATAATGCACTCAGCAAACTCCATGAAGGTGCAAAACACATTTGATCATAAATTTGGATTCTTTTTCAAAAAAGTAATCAAAATTATGAAATGAATGACATTAGAGTTTTCAAAAAAATCATGCATGATTTCTCATATTCTCTACACTGATTTGTCATTCACTCTTTTCAGGTACCCTTGGTTAAGGTATCATGTACACATAAGTTATGCCGGCTAAATGGGGCAACAATAAAAGAACATGCAGTCATCCAGTTGCACAACGAAAAAATTGCACACTCGAGATATCTAACGCTGAGGTGCGTTAAATTGTACTTAATTTTTTCCTTGAGATTTGAGTGTCCCTACTCTTTTGCAGGTCAGATGACCACTTCAACCAATGCCGCAACCTTGTGAAACGTGAGCGCTTCGAAGAGTTTGTAAGAAAAAATTCACCTACCATGTGTGAAATTCATACGCTTTCCAAGACGAGGTATACAACCGTTATGTGGCCGGGTTTAAACCATTCAGCGGTAACCATGGGGCATCTCCCATTGAGATCGGACATGTCAGGAGATGAGAAAATTTCAAGAGATCATCAAGAATCCCGTGAAGATTCAATGTGCCGATCAATGTAGCTTGACTCGATCAAATCCTTTTCCGAAAAAAGTTCTAAAATTTTCAGTCTGCCACTAGGGGCATGTACTTTTCAGCAGGTGTACATATACAAGTTGTGGAGCAGGAGAATCATGACATGCAGCAGGTCCAGTCACATAGCGAGCACATTGCCCACTGAAAAATCCAACTCCTAGGTAAGAGAAGTTGTGATCATTTTTATCCCCGAAATTTGAGTTTTTCCTTATTCATTGTGAAGCTTGGATAATCATCCAAATCAAAACTCTTGAAGAGCACATCTCATGTACGGCCCTTCGCTCGCCGACCGTTCTTATGCCAGCTATCGAATTTACCCCAGATACCTCGAACGATATCTATGCCTAAGTTTACCATTTGCGGACTACTGTGCCAAACTCAACACCATCCATGTGTGTTCATTAATCAGGCCATTCGTCCAGCACGCGACGAATTATGAACCAGTCAGATGTAGCCGTGGGGCATTCCTGTTAAGATCAAACATGGTTGAAGGTAGAAGACATCCAAAGATATTCCTATTAAAAAAGATCAAGATTCCACGAAAAACGACCGTGCTAATGAAAGAGCATTTGAGAGGAAGAAGAAGAAGAAGAAGAAATTATTGTCGGTTTCGACCACCCATTGAAAGGATCCTCCATTCAAGATATCGACATAATCACCTTATTTGACAAGTATTCCTCCAGAGAAGTTCTTAGAAATTAAAAGGTTTAATCTGTTATTAGGGGCATGTAACATAGTTATTGTTGATTAGTTTCTGTAGATTTTCTTTCCATTTGAAAAAAGAAAAAAGAGAGAAAAAAATAAATTCACGCTAGGTTGAAAACCTAGGCAAAAGTCAGGGAGAAGGGCATGATTGAAAACCCGCAGGGGCAGGCATGGCAAAAGGTGAGATAAAAAAATCAAAAAAGAACAAAAAAAAAAAAGAACTCAGTTTTCTTTAGGGTCACAGCCGCCCTTTAAACGGCTACAGATAAAAGAGTGACCCCGCGAATCTTGTAAGGGCGGAAAAAAAAAGGGGCCACAGTCGTCCCTAAAACGACTACAAAATAAAGGGCCACAGCCACCCTCCAAATGGCTACAGATAAAAGAGTGACCCCGCGAATCTTGTAAGGGCGGGAAAATAAAAAAGGGCCACAGACGTCCCTAAAATGACTACAAAATAAAGGGACACAACCACCCTTCAAACGGCTACAGATATAGAACACTCTCACAACAATGAAGGCGGGAAATGAGTGAAAGGGCCACAGCCACCCCTAAAATGGCTACCTACAAAGAATGTTCCTCGAATCCTGGGTGGATGGGAGATTGTTGAAAGGTCCATAGCCACCCTCAAAATGAGCTACATATAAAGAGTATTCTCGTGAATCTTGTGAGGCCGGGAAATCATTTGAAAGGGCGACAACCACCCTTAAAACGGCTACAAATCGAAAGAGCGCTCCCGGAACATCGACGATGGAAATAAATAAAAGGGCCACAGCCACCCTCCAAATGGCTACAAATCAAAAGAGCTCTCGCAACATTGAAGACGGTGAGGAAAGGGTCACAGCCACCCTCCAAATGGCTACAAATACTCCCGCATCGAGACGGGAAATAAAGTACGGGTCACAGCCACCGTTTAATCGGCTACCAAAAAAGAGCGCTTCCGTTAGATTGAAAACCTGAAAGGGCAATCTAGGCAAAATTAGGAAATGAGAGGCATGATAGCAAATTCAGAAATTGCAATCATGGCAAAAGGAGAGAAAATAAAATCCCAATGGAATAAAAAACCCCAAGGGGCAATCCATGCAAAAATTAGGAAAACCGAGGGGCACGGTCTAAAATTTTGACCCTGGCAAAATGAGAGAATATGAGAGATTAAAATAAAAATAAAAAAAGGATCCCGCTAAGTTGTCGCGTCATGCGCAATTTAGGCAAAAATTAGGGACATGCATTCAAGTCGTCAAGCCACTCGAGGCCCTTATCCAACAGACGCCACTAGAGGCATTTCTCCGACATATGCCACTCGAGGCTCTTCTCCGATGGATGCCACTAGACGCTCTTCTCCAACGGACGCCACTACGGGCTCTTTTCAAAATACTCGCCACTGGAGGCCTTACTTTCTGCATCGCCACTGGAGGCTTTACTTTCTGCAGCACCAACGGAGGCACCGCCAACAGGGGCACCGCCAACCGAGGCTTTACTTTCCCGCACGCCACTAGAGGCTTTACTTTTCTGCACGCCACTGGAGGCTTTACTTTCCCGCACGCCACTGGAGGCTTTACTTTTCTGCACGCCACTAGAGGCTTTACTCACGCCACTGGAGGCTTTACTTTTCCGCACGCCACTGGAGGCTTTACTTTCCCGCAGGCCACTGGAGGTTTTACTTTCCCGCATGCCACTGGAGGCTTTACTTTCCCGCACGCAACTGGAGGCTTTACTTTTCCGCACACCACTAGAGGCTTTACTTTCCCGCACGCCACTGGAGGCTTTACATTCTCGCACGCCACTGGAGGCTTTACTTTTCTGCACGCCACTGGAGGCTTTACTTTCCGCACCGTCACTGGAGGCTTTTCCTTGTCGCACGCCACTGGAGGCATCGTCGATCGAGGTCTTTACTTTCTTCACTGCCAATGGAGGCACCGCCAACAGGCGTCCCGCCGACAGAGGTTTTATCTTTCCGCACCAGAATAAGCATATGAGCCACCTTGAAGACTTTGAAAAATTTGAAGAGAATATACTTTCTGGTCAAAATAAGTGTTTCTTCGTCTTTGGACAAACCCCTTCGAACACGTTCTACGGGAGTCCGTCCAAAGAGGGGCAAACTGTAAACACTCGATTTTGACCCGGACGTAACGACGTTACACATGATACGTGAAATTCCGGACGCGTCAAGCCACAAAGTCTCCAAAAATGCTCAAGGGCACATTAGGGAAATTATTAAAAAATATATTTTAAATTATTTCGAATATATTTAATATTTTCGAATTTTTTTAAAAATGTATATATAATAATTAGTTTTTTTATTTTTAGAAAATTTTCTGTAAGATATTTATCTCCAGATATTATTTTTTATTCGAAATATAATTATCTGTAAAGATAAATATCCTTAGGAATATTCTCTAGAATAATTATCTGTTAGCAATTTTTTATTTTTTATCTGTAATCTAGACTAGGTTTTTAGTATAAATAGGGGTTTAGGTATACATTGTAACACACACAGAAAAACACCAAATAGAAGCAATAATACATTATTTTCGGGTTCTGTGCGATTTTTGTCTTCTAGTGAATTAGTTTTTTTTTCCTCCCTGGTTCCTGGTTCACCGTGACCTCCCAAGAATGCCAGTGCCACCCCTCCGGCCACGCCACTCCGCCGGCGCCGCCCCTCCGGCCACGCCAATCCGCCGGCGCCGCCCCTCCGTCTGTTCGACTCCGACGCCGCCGGCATCACCTGCCCGTCGCTTGGTTCTCTCTCTCTCTCTCTCTCTCTCTCTCTCTCTCTCTCTCTCTCTCTCTCTCTCTCTCTCTCCCTCTTTCTCTCTCTCTCTCGTTTTTTTCTCAGTCGATCACTCTCGATGCCCGACCGCCGCCGTGACTCCAGTCCACCGGTCGACGTGCCGACCGCCCTCCCCCTTAACCAGCCCCGCTGCAAGCTCGCCTGAGAGATCTGTCCTCCGCCCTACGCAGCAGCCTGGCCCGCCTGGACTGAAGACTTCGCCGCCGCCCAGCATCACGTCCGCCCTAGGAATCCCGGCGAGGGCCTGGTATCGTCGTTCGTGGTCTTCGCCGTCGTCCGCTCATCGCCCGGAGTCGCGGTCAGTTGGCGTCGCCATCGTCCCGGAGTCGTGGCCAGTCCGTCCCTGCTGACCTGCTGCTGGTTGTCAAGTAGAAGAAGACGAAGGTCACTGCTATTTTTTTTTTTTATTTTTTTTTTTCTGATATTATTTTTATTATTACTATTATTATTTTCTGTTGTTATATTATTATTGTTATTATCATTATATAATGTTAGTTAAATAGTAAAAATGAAAATTGAGTGTTGCGTCCTGGATGAACTGGGTCGTGGGGACGCGTCTGTCTGAATGGTTGAGCGGGTTTTCGGGCTGTAACCCTTCGTCTGAAAGAGGTTTTCGCCTTGTACCACTGATGAGTGTTCGGCTGAGTTTCGGAAAGGTCTGTGTCTCAAAAGGCGGTTGTGTCTCAGGAGGCGTCTGAGTCTCAAAAGGCGATTGCGTCTCAAGAGGCGTCTGTGTCTCGAAAGGCGGTTGTATCTCGGGAGAGCTGATGTGTCTCAGGAAAGCGGATGGCAGCCTGTGCACACGTCTGAACGTCTGGAGCCCTGGTTCCTGCACGAAGGGCCAGTACTAGCACGGAGAGGGGGGTGGTGCTAGTGGAGCCCTCTCCGATGCCTAAGTCACAATAGGGCTAAAATGGTAATTCTAGAGAGAAAAAGTATTTCTAGAGAGAAGTCAGAGCTCAAAATACCAAAGTTGGGCAAATGAGAGGATGTGTGAAAATGGGTGGCCAAGGCCTCCTATTTATAGGCTTCCTTGGGACCGGACCCGGTTTTAAAGTGGTTTGATGACGGTAAAAAAGCAAGCGGTAACCGTCATCAATATTGGCAATGCGCGAACCTGACTTCTCTACACGTAACAGTAATCGCGTAATCGATGATCGCGACTGTAAACACCTAATTTTGGACCACGCGCGACTCGCGTGACGTGTGACGCACTTAAATGAGGAAATGTCTAAATTTGGCAAGTCATGAAGTTTCCAAAGATAAGACTGGCTTAAATTAGGATAGTTATTTGTATTTATTGCAGAAAATATTTGTTGAATATTTAAAGTATATTTTCTGAATATTTAGCATTTATTAGAGAATAATTCAACAATATTTGTTGCTTAGTTTAGATTAGGACTTTGTATTATAAATAGCTAGTTTCTTTAGTGTAAACGGGGGGAGGACAACATAAGAGAAAATCAATGAAAAAAGCCGTAGCTTTCCATGAGCATTGAGCTTCATCTAACTTTCCATCCATATGTTTATTATTTTATATATGCTTTCATTGTTATTAATATAATATAATCAATTGTTTTTATTTATAGCTTGAATTCAAGCTAGCAGCCATGTAACTCATCCTTCGTCTTCTTCCCTTCCCAAGACATCGACTTGATTATTTTGCTCCAATCACCATCCTTCGCTCCGACCCCGAGCTCGACTTCGCGACCGACTTTCAGCACCATTCAGCACAATAGCAGCTTCGTCCTGCGTCGCCACCCTCTGTTGTCCAATGTCCGTGTACCGCCGAGTCCCGTCGCCCAGCCCTCCACTCCTCTATGCTCAGTCCTGACGTTGCCTCGGCCATCTCCCTATACTCCTCCAGGACCCGATTCGTCGATATCCACCAGTGGGAAGTAGCCATCCTGTTGTCACCTGCTCCCGACCTCACCTCGCGCCGATTTGCCTCGTTTATGACGACTGTCCCGACCGTCCTTCCAATTCCCACGATGTGGTCGGACACTACCGGCTGTTGTCCCAGTGAGCTCGTAGCAAAAGCAACAGCCCAATTCCGGTCAATCCTTTGTCCCCGTGATCTACAACGTGCCGTCTTCTCTAATTTCATTCTCGTCGTCTCGAACTGAAACTCTGATGCCTGTAATCTCCGTTGCAGGTAAATTTTCATTCTCATTTTTCTTCTTATTATATTATTTATTTGTTTATATATGTTATTATGATGGCCGAGTGCTCTGACATTATTTCACTTTATTATTGTTATTTATATATATATATTATTATATTAGACTTAAATTAAATTAGCGCATGTTAATTAAACTTTAAAAGTCTAATTGCATAATTTTTTTATTGTTATTTTTATATTTTGAGTGAATTGAGTCGTGTTTTGATGTATATATATTGGATAGTAATTTTAGGTTTTACTATTTTGTTTTTTTTTAATAAAATCGGTTTGTAGTTGATATTACTTTATGATGAAATTGGCAAATTAAGTGAATAGAGTACCGAGAGGACGAGATTAATTCCATGTGTTTTAAATCCGTAATAGAACCCCCCGATCTCGAATTTCTGATCGTAGACCGTTTTTATACCTAGGTGTTTAATTATTTATTCGCTTAGGTAAATTAGGATTCTAGTTAGCCTTATAATTAACTAGTGGCGACTCTTTTCAAAATCCACGTTTTTCAAAACGTAATTCGCCCTAGGTCAGACTTTAGGTCCGACAGCGACCCGTAGTGCAATCCGGACCTCGTCGAATTTGGGCAATTCGGCGAGGTCCGGATTGCAATGCAACCCGGACGCGCGTAACGCGCTTCCGGACCGTTTTGACCCTTTGGGAGACGTTTTTCAAGTCGAGATGTAATTTTGACGTGTTTACGAGGCCCGAAATATAAATACGAACTCGAATTGGGCACATATCTATCACTTACCCCCGAGTCAAGTAACGGTTTAGAACCTTTCTTGACTCTATTTTAAGTTAGGATACGTGTCCAATTTGAGTTTGACGCTAACCTTCCGGTTTTGATTATTGGTTGGACGTAGAAGTCTTGATTTCGTCCGTCCTTTGATTTTCCGACCGAGTGACTTTATTTCCGTAAGCACTCAGGTGTGGGTGTAGGTGCATTACTCCTTTGATCCTTATTATTAAGGAATCCCTTGGAAGTAGTCGTTTGTTGCCTTGATGCCTTAGAGAAATATTTTCTTAAGTGTTGTCGTGTTTGCTCTTCGCGGTTCGTCACGTTAGTCGCACCGCTTGCATGATAGCTTCTTGGGACGTTGGCCACTTTTGTTGCACGTATCTATTTTGCTATGCGCGTTGACTTTGCTATGTGCATTGACTTTGCTATGCGCGTTGACTTTGCTATGCGCGTTGACTTTATTATGCGCGTTGACTTTGCTATGCGCGTTGACGCTAATGGTTGTATGTTGGTAATGACAGCTTAGGCGATGTATTGTTGAGCATCATGTATAGACCGTCGATCATTGTCTGCAAGCATGTCGAAACACTTAGAAAATATTTAAACGATATCTAATGCTTGTTACCATAGATGTCGTCGTATGAACTTTGTCGATCAGCGTCGTAGGTGTGCTTAGGAGGCATAGCTATTTGTTGTATGCAATCCATCTTTGTCGACATGTATGTACGTACATGGAAACACTTAGAAAATATTTTTTCCTTGTTGACATGCATCCTTGTCGACATGTATGTACGTACATGGAAACACTTAGAAAATATTTTTCCCTTGTTGACATGCATCCTTGTCGACATGTATGTACGTACATGGAAACACTTAGAAAATATTTTCTCCTTGTCGACATGCATCCTTGACGCCATGTATGTACGTACATGGAAACACTTAGACAATATTTTCTCCTTGTCGACATGCATCCTTGTCGACATGTATGTACGTACATGGAAACACTTAGAAAATATTTTCTCCTTGTCGACATGCATCCTTGTCGACATGTATGTACGTACATGGAAACACTTAGAAATTTTTTTCTCCTTGTCGACATGCATCCTTGTCGACATGTATGTACATACACTGTATGTGCGTATTTTCCCCCGCACTTAGAATCTTTTCACCATCTCTGGCTATGTATGCTGTATCCGTATGCTTGATGCGAACACAGGTTATATGCCAACTACTGATAATATGCTGACACGTGGTTGTATGCTGACAGCTTGCAATATGCTGACTGTCATCTTGAGCAAAGTACTTGGAAAATATTCCGCCATTGTAATCTTGTATGGTGCGAGTATGAGCTAGATGTTGTCATGCAAGGTTAATGTGTTGAAGAGGTTGCCCCCCTTGCGTGATGCTTGTTACTTGTTGCACGAAGACTAACGAGTCTTGTACGTATATGGTTGTCTACATGGAGCGTCTGTTGCATAAATGCTTGCATAAGTGTTGGTGCGTGTTTACGCACTAACTGGATTGTTGGTTGCATTTTCCAGGATATCAGATCTTGTTGTCTTCTTGTCAGAATTAGTCTTCCCACGGCTGTTACCGTGAGTAAATCCATTATCTCCATCTTGATGGGAAAAAGTTTGTCTTTGCGGATAGCTGATGTGTACAGAAATCCATTTGTTGGGAGGAATATCCGTACAAGTGCCCCCGCTACTCTGGAGTCTTTGGACACGGTCGCGGTAAGGGGCTTATGAGTGAGATGTCTCATTGTACCTTCTTTGAACTTGTTAATTTTCCAAGTTATTGCTGGCTGCAATTTCTGTTTTTAGCATAATTCTCAAAAGAACCGACGCAGGGGTGAGTTCCTCGAGCGATTCTTAGTTCTTTATGCCGAGCATGACCGTGCTAATTCCTTCTTGTGATAAAGGAAATAGAGTTGTGGGTTGTGCAGCGGTGTCTTCTGCCCCCCGGTCGAGAGACCGGCCCAAGGAGGAGCGTTACTCCTATTGAGGTAATTGCTTGTTGATTGTTGATTTTGATGCACGTTATGATTCTGATCATGCCCGCCTTGTTCAGCTTGAATCTGAGAATGTTGCCATTGAGAAGGCAATTTCTGACAACGCGAGCAAACACAAGGTTGCCTGTCGGAAAGTGTGCGAAGAGGCAATGAAGGCCGGCATTGAGGAGGGACTTGGAAAGTTCCCTATTACTCCTGAGTTTGACAGCGCGGTTACTGCTGCTGCTACGGCGAAGGCTGCTCCTATGCTCAGCGAGTTTGCTGAAGATTTTGTTCGTAGGGTGAGCATTCTTGCTCCTGGCTTTCCTTTTGACAAGTTAGGGCCGTATGCGGAGTTTGCTGTTGGGCAAGTTGCCGAGCTCCGTCGTTTGGATACTGCAACATCTCAATTTGCTTTTTTGTTTGGAGAAGACGGTGGCGGCACTAATGTGCAACTTCTGCCTGTTCCACCCAGTCTTGTCGGAGATGATGGAATTCTTTGATCTGTGCCATCTTTTCGATATGTTGAACTCGTTTATGAGTCTGTTTGCCCCCGGCTTCTATGTTTAGAAACTTGTTGGAGTTGTTCCTTGGTTGTTGCTTGTGACTTGTTCGCTTTGAACTACGTCGTTTGAACCTGCTTTATACATAGCAGTTTGCATGATAACTTGTTAGTAATATTTCATACCATTATCACTTACTGTGTTTATTGAACGTGGATGACTAGTAACGTAGACATAGTCCCCGTAATCGTGACCGATAGTCACTTTTGATTCAAGATTCCTTGTATGATGCGTTGTGCATGTTGCCCGTTTTTCCTGAATAGCTTGCCGCTATATATGTTGTAACCTGTCAAGTGATTCGCGTATAGCGACTTAACAAGTAGTATTTTTGAAAGGTGTTATCTTTGTTAAGCAAGATACCAGTTTATACTGTCTCTTAGTTCCA
Organism: Clarkia xantiana subsp. parviflora; assembly: GCA_036873135.1. Classification (NCBI taxonomy): domain Eukaryota; kingdom Viridiplantae; phylum Streptophyta; class Magnoliopsida; order Myrtales; family Onagraceae; genus Clarkia; species Clarkia xantiana. Next base: position 7,349,606 of record JAPTYO010000024.1, on the reverse strand, counting down.
CTCAAAGGCGACGTTGTACAAGACTCGACTTGTAAATTTTATGAGTTTTTAAACAGGGTGCGCACCTGCCAGCGTGTATCAACCCGCGTTGGGGAAGCATACGTAAAAACATTTTGGTTTTTGAAGAAGTATTTTGTGAACCCTAAAAAAGCTCGTGATACACGCAAAATCATGGGAGTTATTGAGTGTGTCATCCTATCGTAAAATAGAGTCAATCAAAAGCCATTGGTTGACTCAGGGAGCAAATGATGGATATACACTCAATTTAGACCCGTTTTCATTCGAATTGTATTATTTTAATTACCCCGCGAACGATTGTAAATCGAAACCCTAAGACGTCACCCAAAACAAAACGGTCCGGGCGAGAAAAAACGCTCGTCCGGACGCGTTGCTGGTCCGATCTCTCCTAGGGAGATATCGAACCAGGCAGGTCCGATATCTCCTAAGGAGATATCAGACCTGCTAGTCCGACCCCAAGCCTTAGAGGTCGGACCTCCCGTCTGACCCCGAAGGCCCCGATACCCTTCCGACGTGTAGTATTCCCGCCCAAGGGGTGTACGGACGTCCGGAACATTGTAATCCAAACCGTCCCTCGCGACGACCCGACCTCACTTCGCACATCCGTCACTTAGAAAATATCATGAACCATCCCATGCTTGCTAAGGGCTTAACCCCTTTATTACTTGTTAACTGAGCTCGTTTAGAAGTTAACGGTGTTATTAACCACCTTAATCTCCCTTGAGCCTATATATAGAACTCCACCTCATTTCATTTACTAAGTTAATGTGACTTGAAATATTTATGCTCTGCCTTCTCTCTAATTTATCTCTCTAGAACGATGTACTGATTTAGGCATCGGAGAGGGTTCATCGAGTACAACCCCCCTCTGTGGTCTCGGTGTTGCCCCTTTTGCAGGTGTTAGGGGAACGCACGCAAACTACACTGGAACGACGTCCCGATGTTTGGGAGTCCCAGCAATCCGTCAACACAACCTTACGACCCTCGAGTCAACGATCTGACATACGAACGACGGGATGTATGAACAACTACATATACGGACATCCAGACACTTAGCCCTTTTAAGGGCTTGCAAACCTCCGACAGTCCAACAGTCCGACACTTTGACGGTCCGACACTTTGACATACGACAACCCGAAGAAAGACTACCCAATATCACGAAGGATCTGACGTCAGTGATCGAACCCAACGAGCATTTCGAAGGAAACGGATAGTGAAGGAAGGAACTTCAGTCGTAAGATTGTTATTCGGATCGACACCCCGTCAACCCGATACACATGTCTTAATAATTACTTGGCAGCAACCTCAACTCAAACTGCCCCGTGGATTATATGGACTCCAACAGAACACTACATCATAATAATGAAACTACTTAATTACATTACTCCAGTTCATACTTTCCAGTTCGTTCATACTCGCATCTCCACCATCCAGTTGATCGTTTTATTCTTCGCTAGTATCAACGAACTAATCAGCGATAGCCGATGTTTTGCAGTTAAAACCTGTCCACGGTACTGAATTGGATAACTATGAGGATTAAATCCATAGCACAATCTACCAATGTTGAGGGAGGAGGATCTGACCGTTCGAGGTATTATGTTTGGAATTTGATCGTGGGCGGTCATGAAATGAATAACACATATCACAGTCACTCCTAAATAATAAAACAACATTTATTACAAACATATCTCGAGTAAATAACAAATCAAACTTTCTAATTATGCGCTAGGTAGTGGCCAATAATAAAAATATTATGGGCTCAGAAGTACTTTCTCACCAATCACCCAAATATTTTTGATTTGGTACGTTCTCAGGAATTGTAATGTCCCATTCACACGGCCTATAACGGTTGCACTCTGGTGTTGGATTTAGTCGGGAGCCCTCCTGCCACACCAAGAATTCCTGGATAAAGGATACTTGCTCTTCTCTTGAATTAAATCCTAATAAAATACTTATGGAATATGAATAATGACCTTACAATGATACATGTTCATTTACTAACCATTGCAGCACAGTCATCAAGCCTTTTACTTGTCGACTTATCACGCAGCGTATCGATATAATAAACAGAGTGGTCAACAAGTACTATCACCAGTAAGTACCAGTGCATTCCTCCATCATTTAAGGGAATGTATATCTGGTACATTTGTGCATAAAAAGCTATACTCACCATCATCGCTAAATATAACATAGCCGATAGACTGTCCCAAATCAGATAATCAACTTACCCGTTCACAATCCGCAGCAAGAGTGCCCAACCACATTGGGGTAAGTTGTTTACACCTTTCTTTAATAATGCCACCAATACCAACAAACCCTACAAAGTTAACATTGAAAAACAATTGATCCTCCTGTTAAAAAGAGATTACGTTGTACAAAACACATATATGCACTTATTAATCAAACCTGAGTCCACGTAGGTAGACACCAAATACGCCGCTTATGTTTACCTCTCTATTGGCAGTTCACCAAGTGAGCTACATTGTCGATTATCTGCATCAATCATACAAACATTCCAATTCGTAATCATTACCTCATATACTACTACGAAAAAAATCCAAACTAACAGCAACTTACCTCCCCATAAAGTCTCTGGGACGAAGCGACAATATTATCCCACGCTTAATTGATGTCATCTAAGTCACAACGAGATACTCACTGTTAAGCACAAACCACTTGTAAAATTCACCTTTCACTTTCCGAAATAAAATATTACTCGACAAATTATTACCTATCAAAGTCTTATGTGGTTACGCCACTCTGAGCTTCTGCAAAAACATAATTTAGAAGCACCCGCTCTTTTTTGTCAGTATCCGAGCCTAGACAGTTCGCCATATATGTACTAATAGTTTCTACCCCCTTAATGTCCTATTCAGTGTTTTATACGGTCATTACATAATGAAAATTATGCCCTCCAAAATCAGCTGTAATATTAAAACATACCTGGACCTGGCCATCTTCTTTCAACCAGTTGTCACACCAGTTCTACGAAAATTAGAATTTATCAACCTATCAAATTTTAATTCTACAGCCACACTAAATAGAGCAGTTACATATTATAACAACACAAAGCTTCTGATTTAAAACCCCATATGTTGTCGCTTTTAAATGGTTATTCATATTCCTGCGAATAGAGATATTGTTGCTTTGAAATGGTTAGTCATATTCCTGCAAATAATATTCAAATATATAATTGTGACTAATGCTACGTACTAACTATTAATTACATGACTATCGGAAAGCACTTTTGCAACCATTTCTCATTAAGGATTTTCATCAAACAGGTTGGATGCAACAGCTAAATACTCTAATAACATTAGAGTATGTTGACGAGGGATACACACATAGCAGAGACCAATAACAATGGACAAACGACTACTTAATGACATGACTACTGCAGCAGTAACCTAATTAAGAAGGAAAAGAATCAACCACTTAAACAAGAAGAACCCTAACAAAAATCACTACACTAGATACATATTCGAACGTAATAGCAGATTTGGAATATGAGGAGCAAACGAACCTCGAGTGGAATTGACTGTACACCAACGAAGCTTAAAAAAGGTAAAGACTAACTATGGAAGTCTCGATTGTACACCAACGGAGCTTGAAAAAGGTAAAGACGAATAAACGAAGACCCGATTTTATGTGAAGGTTTTTGGGTACGTCCATCTACTATGTTGTTGGGTTACGGTACATCCAAAGGAATTTAACAGGACACACTGTTAAACGATTTTAAACTGGAATAAATCGAACCAGACCAGGCCGAAATTTTATTAAACCACCAATTAATAAATATAATATATTATAATTAGGCCGTTTCGAAATGGTGCAGTTTCATAGAGAAGTCCCACCAAAAGACCCATTAACCCTATAATCTATCTATATTTATATATAATATAATTCTGAAAAATCTCCAAACATATTGACAAGTAAGATTATTGCACAAGTTTCTCTCTCCCATGTGTTAAAATCATGTTAATTAATTGGTCAATGTCAAATTTGGTATGTTACATCATCATATTACTTACACATGGAACTCTAGATGTTAAGCAAAGCACCACATATCATTTCAGAAACCGTTTCGTTTACAAGTTTGCAAAATTAAACTTTAAACTCCATAAAATATAAAAATGCAAGTTTTGAACCCTTACAAATTAATTAATTTGAAAAAATTCTATAAAAGAAAAGAAAATAAATTAATCCATTTCATCAAAATAATATTATAAAAATAAATAAATATTATAGTTAATATAATTTTAAGTTGATATAATTAGTGAATAAATATAAAATAGTTATGTAAATATTCTAGGTGTTGGGATCAAAATGACGTGGCTTGAACTTCTGGTAATGGACTTCGAGATCTCGCCTGAGGTTAGCTCCTTTAGGTGTCTGTGTTGACCTCGGGGTGACTTAGTTTCCTTTAGGTGCTTTGTGAAAGGTGAGGACCTGAAAAGGGGTTGGGATGGCCCCTGATTCCACTCCGAAGCTTAAGTCAGTAATAGAATATAAGAGAGTACTTTAAGAAGTATCTGAATGTAAGTTCTTAAATAATGAAAGTGTTCCCCTATTTATAGGGGGAATGTACCGACTTTAATATGGAGGCAAGCTTTATGCTTTGATTGGCTGTTCAGTGGCGGTGATTGCCTTTTACCGAGATTGTGCAGAGGGACGGTGGCGTGTCAGTAGGTGACAAGTAGGTTGTCACCTACTCATTCCTTAGTGTTGAAGGTTTCTTCAACTATGTGATAAGCAGGTTGCCACATCGATTTTACCTTGAGAGAAAGGTTTTCTTGAGTTTGAAAGTCGGCGAGTAGGTTGCCAACTCGATTTTACCTTGGGATGTCCTTTCCTTAAGAGGAAGGTTTCTTTCATAAGACTTGGTTGTCAACTCGACTCTTGCCTTAAGAGGGAGAGTTTGGGTTTTGACTGGTCGCAGATCTTTGAAGACCTTGAATGTCGACCTTCCCATGTTTTGGCGTCAACTTTCTTTCCTGGTTTTGACAATATTAGTCGTCGACCCGTCTTTGGGAAGACTTGTATGCACTGGTTCGTCTTAAGGACCGTAATTAAATAGGCATCACCGATTCTTGTGAGGCCGTCTCGAATTATATCTAACACTTGCCCCCCGAGACATAAGTCGTTATTCTATTTAAATAAAGAGAGAGGGTTATGTCTAGTACCTTTTAATGATGAAAGAAGAGCTTTGATTGTATTGAGCCGAAGAGTCAGTTAAGACTGATCTCTTTTGTAGAGGCGACTTTTAGAAGTCGAGGGAGTCAGTTAAGACTGGTCTCCATTGTAGAGGCGACTTTCGGAAGTCGAAGGCGTCAATTAAGACAGATCTCCTTTGTAGAGGCGAATTTCGGAAGTCGAGGGAGTCAGTTAAGACTGATTTCTTTTGTAGAGACGACTTTCGAAAGTCGATGGTGTCAGTTAAGACTGATCTCCTGAGCGTTGCCGACTATATGGAGTCGAGGAGTCAGTTAAGACTGATCTCCTTTGTAGAGATGACTTTCGGAAGTCAAGGGAGTCAGTTAAGACTGATCTCCTGAGCTTCGCCGACTATATGGAGTCTAGGAGTCAGTTAAGACTGATCTCCTTTGTAGAGGCGACTTTCGGAAGTCGAGGGATTCAGTTAAGATTTATCTCTTGAGAGTCGCCGACTATATGGAGTCAAGGATTTAGTTAAGACTGATCTCCTTTGTAGAGGTGACTTTCGGAAGTCGTGGGAGTCAATTAAAACTGATGTCCTGAGCGTTGCTGACTATATGGAGTCGAGGAGTCAGTTAAGACTGATCTCCTTTGTAGAGGCGACTTTCAGAAGTCGAGGGACTCATTTAAGACTGATCTCCTAAGTGTCAGCAACTATACGGAGTCGAGGAGTTAGTTAAGACTGAACTCCTTTCTAGAGGCGACTTTCGGAACTCGAGGGAGTCAGTTAAGACTGATCTTCTGAGCGTCGGCGACTATATGGAGTCGGGGAGTCAATTAAGACTGGTCTCCTTTGTAGAGGCGACTTTTGGAAGTCGAGGGAGTTAGTTTAGACTGTTCTCATGAGTGTCGCCGACTATATGGAGTCGAGGAGTTAGTTAAGACTGAATTACTTTGTAGAGGCGACTTTCGGAAGTCGAGGGAGTCAGTTAAGACTGATCTCCTGAGCGTCACCGACTATATGGAGTCGAGGACTCAATTAAGACTGATCTCCTTGGTAGAGGCGACTTTCGGAAGTCGGGGAAGTAAGTTAAGACTGATCTCCTGAGCATCGCCGACTATATGGAGTCGAGGAGTCAGTTAAGACTTTTTTTTGTAGAGGCGACTTTCGGAAGTCGAGGGAGTCATGTTTGACATATCAACATGGAAGAAATCATATCTTTATTTATCACTTTACTGTAGTTGTCGGACCTAAAATCTGACCTAAGGCGAATTACGTTTTGAAAACGTGCAATTTTGAAAAGAGTCGCCACTAGTTAATTATTAGGCTAACTAGAATCCTAAATTACCTAAGCGAATAATGGATTAAACACCTAGGTATAGAATCGGTCTACGATCAGAAGTTCGAGTTAGGGGGTTCTATTACGAATTAAAAATATAATTTTTTATTACGCCCTTTTGGTACTCAATTTACTTAATTTGCCAATTTGATCATTTACATACATTACGCCCAATTAATCTAAAAATGTCGAAAATAATCAAATTTCAACATAAAAAAATATTAATCAGATATAATCCTAAGTCTAAAAAATTAATTATAACTTATAACTCCTAGCAAAAATGAAATCTAAAATACTAAAACAAAAACTTCTAACATGCTATTAAATTAAAATTAGTTAATTACAATTAAATTACTAATTAAATTCTACCAGTTACATTTAAACTATTAATTAAATCTAACTAATTGCATTTAAAATTTTAATTAATTGTAATATAATAATAATAATATAAAAAAGAAAAGATACCAACAAAATATTAATAATAAACCATTAATTAAATTAAAAAAAAACAGCGGGGAAGAAGACCCTTACCTGCAGCAGGGATCGGCTCAGGCCAGGGCACAGCGGCAAGGTCGTCCGGGCGAGGTCGTCGGGGCGAGGTCAGATCTCGGGCCGTCGGGGCGAGGTCGTGGGCAGGGTGGTCGCGGACTCTGGTCTTCGATGGTGGTCGTCCGGCGGACGGGCTGAAGTGGGCAGAGCTGGGTCAGGGCGGCGCGGTCTGCGGCAGCAGCAGCAGGCCAGGCAGGGCGGCGGTCGGAGGGACGGGACGGGACGGACAAACCGGGACAGATCGGGACGAACGGGATTGCACGGTGGTCCTGGCGCTAGAGGAAGGGGGTCGCCGGCGCTGGTGGGAGACGGGCAGGGGTGGCCGGGCGTGGTTGAGGCGTGGCGGCGTCGTGGCAGGGGAACGGCGCCGGCGAGACCTCCGGTGGTCACTGGGCTGGGACGGCTGAGAGTTTACAGAGAGAGAGAGAGAGAAAGATAGAAAACATGAGAGAGAGAGAGAGGGGGTCGACGCCGGAACGGTGGGAGACGGCGGACCGGGCTGCGATGGCGTGGCCCTTGACGGGGCCACCGGCGGGGCCGCTGGCAGGGCCGCCGGCGGGGGCTGCTGGCTGGTAGAGAAGGAGGCTGTCTCGAAAAAAAAAAATTAATTAATTAATTAATTCACTAGAAGATAAAAATCTCACAGAACCCGAAAATAGTGTATTTATTGCTTCTTTTTTAGTGTTTTTTCTGTGTCTTACAATGTAAACCTAGACCCCTATTTATACTAACAACCTAGTCTAGATTACAGATAAAATTTAAATAAAAAATTCTAACAGATAATTTTTCTAGAGAATATTCCTAAGGATATTTATCTTTACAGATAATTATTATTTTTGAATAAAAAATAATATCTGGAGATAAATATCTTACAGGTAATTTTATAAAATAAAAAAAATTAATTATTATATATATATTTTAAAAAATTACGAAAATATTAAATAAATTTGAAATAATTTAAAATATATTTTATAATAATTTCCCTAATGTGCCCTTGAGCATTTTTGGAGACTTTGTGGCTTGACGCGTCCGGAATTTGACGTATCATGTGTAACGTCGTTACGTCCGGGTCAAAATCGAGTGTTTACAGTTTGCCCCTCTTTGGACGGACTCCCGTAGAACGTGTTCGAAGGGGTTTGTCCAAAGACGAAGAAACACTGATTTTGACCAGAAAGTATATTCTCTTCCAATTCTTCAAAGTCTTCAAGGTGGCTCATATGCTTATTGGTGAGGAAAGATAAAACTTCTGTCGGCGGGACGCCTGTTGGCGGTGCCTCCATTAGCGATGCAGAAAGTAAAGCCTCCAGTGGCGGTGCGGAAAAGTAAAGAGCCTCCAGTGGCGGTGCGGAAAGTAAAGCCTCCAGTGGCGTGCAGAAAAGTTAAGCCTCCAGTGGCGTGCGGGAAAGTAAAGCCTCCAGTGGCGTGCGGGAAAGTAAAGCCTCCAGTGGCGTGCGGGAAAGTAAAGCCTCCAGTGGCGTGCTGGAAAGTAAAGCCTCCAGTGGCGTGCGGGAAAGTAAAGCCTCCAGTGGCGTGCGGGAAAGTAAGGCCTCCAGTGGCATGCAGAAAAGTAAAGCCTCCAGTGGCGTGCGGAAAAGTAAAGCCTCCAGTGGCGTACGGGAAAGTAAAGCCTCCAGTGGCGTGCGGGAAAGTAAAGCCTCCAGTGGCGTGCGGGAAAGTAAAGCCTCCAGTGGCGTGCGGAAAAGTAAAACCTCGATCAACAATGCCTCCAATGGCGTGCGACAAAGAAAAGCCTCTAGTGGCGGTGTAGAAAGTAAAGCTTCATATGTCTGAGAAATTCCTCTTGTGGCGTCCGATGAAGAAGAGCCTCTAGTGGCGTGTGTCGGAGAAATGCCTCTAGTGGCGTCCGTTTGGAGAAGAGCCTCTAGTGGCGTCCGTTGGAGAAGAGCCTCTAGTGGCGTCCGCCGGAGAAGAGCCTCTAGTGGCATATGTCGACTTGAATGCATGTCCCTAATTTTTGCCTAAATTGCGCATGACGCGACAACTTAGCGGGATCTTTTTTTTTTTTTTTAAATCTCTCATATTCTCTCCTTTTACCACGGTCAAAATTTTAGACCGTGCCCCTCGGTTTTCCTGATTTTTGCATGGATTGCCCCTTGGGGTTTTTATTCCATCGGGATTTTATTTTCTCTCCTTTTGCCATGATTGCAATTTCTGAATTTGCTATCATGCCCCTCATTTCCTAATTTTGCCTAGGCTGCCCTTTCGGGTTTTCAACCTAACGGAAGCACTTTTTTTTTTGTAGCCGATTAAACGGTGGCTGTGACCCGTACTTTATTTCCCGTCTCGATGCGAGAGTATTTGTAGCCATTTGGAGGGTGGCTGTGACCCTTTTTCACCGTCTTCAATGCGAGAGCTCTTTTAATTTGTAGCCATTTGGAGGGTGGCTGTAGCCCTTTATTTTGTAGTCGTTTTAGGGACGACTGTGACCCTTTTTATTTCCCCGCCCTTACAAGAACCGCGGGGTCACTCTTTTATCTGTAGCCGTTTGGAGGGTGGCTGTGGCCCTTTATTTTGTAGTCGTTTTAGGGACGACTGTGGCCCTTTTTATTTTCCTGCCCTTACAGGATTCGCGGGGTCACTTTTTTATCTTTAGCCGTTTGGAGGGTGGCTGTGGCCCTTTCACTTATTCTCCGCTTTTGATGTTGCGGGAGCGCTCTTTATCTGTAATCATTTCAAGGGTGGTTGTGGCCCTTTATTTTGTAGTCGTTTTAGGGACGACTGTGGCCCTTTTTTATTTTCCCGCACTTTCAAGATTTGCGGGGTCACTCTTTTATCTTTAGCAGTTTGGAGGGTGGCTATGGCCCTTTCACTTATTCTCCCCTTTTGATGTCGTGGGAGCGCTCTTTATCTGTAACCATTCGAAGGGTGGTTGTGGCCCTTTATTTTGTAGTCGTTTTAGGGATGACTGTGGCCCTTTTTTATTTTCCCGCCCTTTCAAGATTCGCGGGAATACCCTTTATATGTAGTCATTTGAAGGGTGACTGTGACCCTTTTTATTCGTAGTTGATTTAGGGACAACTGTGACCCTTTTATTTCTTCACTGCTCTCACAATATTAGCACAAACACTCTCTTTATTTTCCTGTAGCCGATTAAAGGGCGGCTATGACCCTGAGTTTTTTTTTTTTACTCTTTTTTCTTTTTTGCTCTCTTTTTTTTACTCTTTTTTTTCTTTTTTTTTTTTTGCTTTTTTCATCTCACCTTTTGCCATGACTGCCCCTGCGAGTTTTCAATCATGCCCCTCTCCCTGACTTTTGCCTAGGTTTTAAACTTAGCGGGAATTTATTTTTTTCTCTCTTTTTTCTTTTTTCAAATGGAAAGAAAATCTACAGAAACTAATCAATAACAACTATGTTACATGCCCCTAATAGCAGATTAAACCTTTTAATTTCTCGGAACTTCTCCGGAGGAAAACTTGTCAAATAGGTTGATTATGTCGATGTCTTGAATGGAGGATCCTGACAATAATTTCTTCTTCTTATTCTTCTTCTTCTTCTTCTTCTCTCAAATGCTCTTTCATTAGCACGGTCGATCTTCATGGAATCTTGATCTTTTGTAATAGGAAGATCTCTGGATGTCTTCTATCTTCAACCATGCTTGATCTTAACAGGAATGCCCCACGGCTACATCTGACTGGTTCATAATTCGTCGCATGCTGGACGAATGTCCTGATTAACGAACACACATGGATGGTGTTGAGTTTGGCACAGTAGTCCGCAGGTGGTAAACTTAGGCATAGATATCGTCCGAGATATCTGGGATAACTGGCATAAGAATGGTCGACGAGCGAGGGGCCGTACACGAGATGTGCTTTTCAGGAGTTTTGATTTGGATGATTATCCTAGCTGCACGATGAATAAGGAAAAACTCAAATTTCGGGGATAAAAATGATCACAACTTTTTTTACCTGGGAGTTGGATTTTTCAGTGGGCAATATGCTCGCTATGCGACTGGACCTGCTGCATGTCCTGATTCTCCTGCTCCACAACTTGTATATGTACACCTACTGAAAAGTACATGCCCCTAGTGGCAGACTGAAAATTTCAGAACTTTTTTTCGGAAAAGGATTCGGTTGATCGAGTCAAGCTACATTGATCGGCACATTGAATCTTCCCGGGATTCTCGATGATCTCTTGAAATTTTCTCATCTCCTGACATGTCTGATCTCAAAGGGAGATGCCCCATGGTTACCACTGAATGGTTTAAACCTGGCCACATAACGGTTGTATACCTCGTCTTGGAAAGCGTATGAATTTCACACATGGTGGGTGAAAAAATAGAAACTCTTCGAAGCGCTCACGTTTCACACGGTTGCGGCATTGGTTGAAGTGGTCATCCGACCTGCAAAAGAGTAGGGACACTCAAATCTCAAGGAAAAAATTAAGTACAATTTAACGCACCTTAGCGTTTGATATCTCGAGTGTGCAATTTGTTCGTTGTGCAACTGGATGACTGCATGTTCTTTTTTGTTGCCCCATTTAGCCAACATAACTTATGTGTACATGATACCTTAACCAAGGGTACCTGAAAAGAGTGAATAAAAAATCAGTGTAGAGAATATGAGAAATCATGCATGATTTTTTGAAAACTCTAATGTCATTCATTTCATAATTTTGATTACTTTTTTGAAAAAGAATCAAAATTTATGATCAAATGTGTTTTGCACCATCATGGAGTTTACTGAGTTTGCTGAGTGCGTTATCTGGCTCGAACGCAGGACAAATACTCAAAACAAAGTTTTTTCAAAAGGTTTTATCGTCCTTTGTTTAAACTCGAATAGTAGCACTCAACTGCACAGTTAAAATATTTTCACAAAAAGGAATCAAAACTCCCATTTTTTAAATGTTCGCTCATGCGAATGTTGAAATGACGATCTTGCCAAAAAAGTGCAATACACTTTGAATAAGAACGAATGACACTTTGAGTTTTTTTTTTTAAATGCTCATGCATGCTCGAAAGTTAAAATTCTATTGTTAAGAAAGTTACAACTTAAAAAATATTACTTGAATGACGCATATGAAATGCGTTTTTGAAAGTTAAAATTCTATTCTAAGAAATTCACAACTTAAAACAATTTACCTGAATAATGCATATAAAATGCATATTTTGAAATGAAAATTTCAGGTGGATTTTTTTTTTTTAAATAAAGCAATTGAGATGCATTCGTGAATTTGAAAGCTCTATACCTAAAATGTTTTTTTATAAAAAAAATAATGCATATTGAATGCATGCTTAAAAAAAAATCAAGTAAAAAGGTTTTTTGAAAATGATGCATATGCAATTCATGTTTGAATTTAAAAAAAAAACTCTAAGAGCCAAAAAAGAATTACAAATTTTCCTAATTTTTTTTTTTTAAATGATGCTCATATGGATGCATTAACATAATTTTACAACTTACATGAAAAGTTTTTTCCAAAAAATAATGCGTATGAAACACATGCTTGAAATAAAACATTCTGGTAAGTAGTTTTGAAAACAACACATGGAATAAAGGTTCTACGACTAAGAATGTGTACAATCTATCACCAAATTATTTTTCCTAAAACAATGCACATGCGATGCACATGAGATGCAAACAAGTTATCTGAAAAGATTTTTTTGTTTTTTTGTTTTTTTAATGAGGAAAAAAACAATGCATCTTGGTTGCTCAAAATAAAGAATCAGGCGAAAAGCCTCCCCCCCCTTTTTTTTTTTTAAGGATGCATATGAGATGCACAAAAATAAACACAAGATGCAAACTTAAAAATAAAAGTACTACAACTGAGAAAAATTACAATTTACCTGAAAGTTTTTTCGAAAATAATGCATATGATATGCACGTTTTTTGATTAAAAATTCAGATAAAATATTTTTTAAACAAAGAGCCCTAAAACTAAGATAGCTTACGGTTGATCTAAATTTTTTTTTAAAATTAATGCATATGGGATGCATTATTAAAAATAAAACAATTCAGTTAAAAAGTTTTTTTTAAAATGATGCATATGGAATGCATGTTCGAAATTAGAAGCTCTAATAGCTAAAGAGGAATCACAATTTTCCTAACATGTTTTGTTTTTTTTTTGTTGTTTTTGTTTTTTTTTGTTTTTTTTTTTGTTTTTGTTTTTTTTGTTTTTTTAGCAATGCATATCCAATACACTAAGCAAAATTACAACTTACCTGAAAAAAGAATTTCAAAAATAATGCAGACAAAATACATGTTAAAAATAAAAATTCAGGTGAGAGGTTTTTTTAGAAAAAAATGCATATGAAATGCATGCTCGAAAAGAAGCTCTAATAGCTAAAGAATTTTTTTTCTTTTAAGTGATGCATACGTAACGCACTAACAAAAATTTCAACTTACCTGAGAGATTTTTAAAAATAATGCGCATGAGACGCATATTAAAAATTTAGGTAAGGGGGGTTTTTTTTTTATTTTAATAATGCATCTGAAACACATGTTTAAAATCTTCAACTAAGGGAATAACTACTTAGCGAAAAATGTTTTTTTTTTATATTTTTTCTGGAAATAATGTATACAAAATGCATTTTAAAATTAGAAGCTCTAATATCTAAAAGGGAGTTAAATTTCTCATGAAAATATTTTTTTGAAAATAATGCACAAATGAAGCGTTAATTATGCGTTACAACTAACCTGGTTTTTTTTTTTTTTAAATAATGCACATGAAACACATGTTTAAAATAAAAAATTCAGGCCAGACGTTTTTTTTTTTTTTTTTTTTTTTTGAATGGAAAAAAAACAATGCATACAAAATGCATGTTTGGAAATAAGTTTCTATAACTAAATGACTAACTACTTAGTGATTTTTTTATTTTTTTAAATGCAATGAGATGGATGCATGAGAAATAAAAGCTATACAAACGGTCGCATGATAACATTTACAACAAAAAACAGATCATGTTAGGGGGTAAAAAAATGTGTGGCTTTGCTCTACAAGGTAGGTTCCACTGATAGGTTCCCGACAAGGTGGTTTCCTCACCCCATTATAGGGATCATAAGACCTTCGCAAGCGAGTAGAGTTTTTCCGAGCTGTACCGGCGGCCCAGCCGCTCCGGTCGTACCGTACTAAACCTCCGGGGTTCCTAGTCGCCCTGGGTTTTAGGAGTTTTCGTCATTACACTAAAGTGGTGTGTGCAAATGTAAATAATGCATAATCCAACAAAGAAAAATAGTAAGTCATAAAAAATTAACTCTAATGGGTTCCGATGTAATCGTTAGCCCCGTTAAACAGCCGATAAACGGCGGGTAAGCCCAGTGGGCCTCGCAAAAGACCTGGAAGGTCCAGAAGCCCAATACGAAAGGTCCCGACGAGATCGGTCCCGATATATGAGCTGAATGCTCCCGACAAGAAGCCTTTGAGTAGGCCCCGATATGCCTTTGAGAAGGCCCCGATAACAAAGCCCCAAGAAAGCTGGCCCTGTCCCGTGGGACGAGGGGTCCTGGGTGGTGACCTAGAATGAGATAACTCTGGAGTCCCCGATATGGATTGGGACTTGTGATCAGAGGATAAGACCAAGAACACGCCTACTAAATAGGGTAGTGGGGAAACGGTTGAGATACAGATAACCTCCCCCGAGATACGCAGGGCGTGCCCGAGATACGCGGAGCGTGGGCGAGATACGCGGAGCGTGAGGCGAGATACATGGAATCCTGAACGAGATATACGGAACGTGGGTAAAACTGCCAGGCGCGGTTACAGGTAACTAAGGCAACTTCCCCTCCTATATAAAGGAGGAAGTTACCTCAGAAAACACACATTCTCTAATACGAACTTAGACTACTGCTATTCACCCCCATCGTTCATACTCTCATTTAAGCATCGGAGAGGGATTCTGGGTCACCACCCAGGTCATCCCCTTTTGCAGGACTACGCGGAGCCCAGGAGTTCAAGCTTTCCGTCAAGAACGTAACGGAGCTTCAACCGTGATCCAACATTGGCGCCGTCTGTGGGAACGTACAAAAAGTCACAATAGTCTCTACTAGATAGATGGCTGGTGGTGGCAAGCAGAAGAAGCAAATCCCGGCGAGCAGTTCTCACCCTGCTGGAACCGTGAATTCCGCGTTGCCGGAGCATGCTGCTGAACAAGGTGATCACCCTGCTGTTTCTCAAACAGGGGGGCATGGTGAAGATTATGAGGTCTCAGTCCGAGACACGGCGGTGAACAGGGAGGATATCCCGAGAAGGGAGGTGGATGCTCCTCCAAATCCGGTGGTGCACAGGGAGGAAATCCCTCGGAGGGAGGTAGGTGCTTCCTCAAACCCGGAGTTGGCTAAGGCAGTAGCAGATGCCATGCCCATGTTCCTGGCGGCCATGGAAGCTCTGCTGGACAAGAGAGAGGCTGCCAAGAGGGGAGAAGAGTTACCTCCACGGGAAGAGTTGCCTCCACCTCCTCCAAGGGAGGTTCAAGAGGAACAGGAGGTTCAGTCCAGGAATAGGGGTAAGGAACCCGTGCACTCGGAAAAGTTCGTGGTCGACGGTCCTGGACCAGTGCAACACAGGACCATTCCCCTGAATGTCCCCATCACCCCCGATCAGGTGGTGAAAATCGTCAACATCTGCATGGGCGACCAGAAGCATATGACATCGGAGCTGAGGGACCGATCTACTCATCCTTTTGTTCCACGGCTGATCGATACTGTCGCCCCGCCAGGGCTAGGTATTCCGACCATCAAGGAGTACGATGGTGAAGGGGACCCAGTCCGCCATGTTCAGAGGCATGTCCAGGCCTGTATGGGTAGGACCGCGAATGATGACCTCGTGTGTTCGCTATTCCCGATCACATTGGGAGAAAGGGCCATGACGTGGTTTTTCAGCCTACCGCCGGGAAGTATTACTTGCTGGTCTGATATGCACGACCGCTTCATCAAGCAGTATTAGGGTCGTAGGAGCCTCTTGAAGAGCGTGAGGTCTTTGACCCAGGTGGTGCAGAGCTCTGACGAGTCGTTGGCGTGTTACTACCAACGGTTCACTGCTAGTGCCGCGGAGATAGACGAGGAGATATCGGAGGGAGAGACCATCTGCACCTTCCTTCGGAACCTAACTGCTCCGTATGGTTCCGATCTGATGCATAGCGTAGCCGCGAAGGCTGTATGGAGTATGGAAGCCTTGCAAGCGAGGGTGAAGCAGCAAATCGACGTGCAAGAGTCGAAGATTGCTGCCGGAGAGCTCGACCCTCTGAAGTCAGGAAGAGGAAAGCGCTGAATTTAGGCTACTATTGGCCTTCGATGAACAAGGAAGCGGTAGCGATGGTCCAATCTTGTGATGCGTGCCAGAGGTACGCTCCGAATATTGTGGCTCCTGCCGCGGACTTGATGTCCATCAGGAGTGCTTGGCCCTTCGCGCAGTGGGGCATTGACTTGGTGGGACCCCTTCCACAAGCAAAAGGTCAGTGCAAGTACTTACTTGTAGACATTGATTACTTTTCGAAGTGGATAGAGGCTAAGGCGTTGGCCAAGACGACGGGGCAGCAGATCCTCAAGTTTCTCCAGACTCAGATCGTATCCCGGTACGGGGTTCCTCAAGTGTTGATCAGCGATAATGGCCCTCCGTTCAATGGGGCTCAGTTGAAGGAGTATCTGGAGGAATTGAACATCGAGCATCGGACAGCCTCTGTCCGCCATGCTCAGACTAATGGCCAAGTCGAATCAGCCAACAAGATCGTAATGGATGGCTTGAAGAAGAGGGTCTATGCCTTGCAGGGTCATTGGCTAGATGAGCTTGAAAACGTGCTGTGGGCTGTTAGAACAACACCCAAGCAATCGACGGGGGAGACTCTGTTTGGCCTCGTTTATGGCACGGAGGCAGTGGCTCCCGTGGAGATAGCGGTGGCGTCCCATCGCAGGAGGTATTATGAGCCTCTGACGAACGAAGAAATGAGACGTCTGGATTTGGACTTGCTCGAAGAGAAAAGGTGGAAGGCTGATGAAGTTCAGGCTCGGATGCGTCTGGCAACAGCCAGGTACTATAATCGGCGGGTCAAGTCCCGACAATTCTTCATTGGAGAACTTGTCTGGCGGAGGAATGAGTTCGTTCATCAAGATCGGATCAACAAGCTGTCACCGAAATGGGAGGGACCTTACAAGATCGTAGGGATGCCAGCCCCGAATGCGTACAAGTTAGAGGACCTTGATGGCAAGACGTTGAAACATTCTTTCAGTGGCGCACACTTGAAGAAATGTCATGTTTGATCCTAAGTCGCCTTAAGTGGTGCGTGATGTTAAGTCGCCGCGAATGGCGCAAGTTATCTATCGATTGATCCGATGTAAGCAAGCTTTGAGTTATTAATGAATAAAAGAAGTTGCTCCCGATCAAATTACTTTTAGATTTATTCTAACTGTTGGTAAGTCGTCCTGAAGGACGCGATAAAAGCCTTACGAGGTATGATTAAAAGCCTTATGAGGTATGAGTAAGTCGTCTTTATGGCGCGATAAAAGCCTTCCGAGGTAAGAACAAAAGCCTTACGAGGTATGATTAAGTCGTCTTTATGATGCAACAAAAAGCCTAGGTATGAAAAAAGCCCTAACGGGTCCGCATAAGTCGTCTATATGATGCAGCAAAAAGCCTTAAGGGGTATGATTAAGTCGTCTGGAATGACGCGATAAAAAGCCTTAAAGGGTGCGATAAAATCATCTTAAGTGATGTACAAAATTGCCTTGAACGGCGGGGACGAGAAACCCTAAGTGGTGAGATCCTGAGGAAAACGTCGTGAAGGACGTATGAAATCACCTTAAATGGTATGGACGAAAAACCTTGAGTGGTAAGTCCTTGTGAAGCATCGGAAGGATGTATGAAGTTAAGTCGCTTTAAGTAGTGCAATAATAATCGAGACTGAAATAGATAAAAAGGAATTTTCATAAAGGCTTGAAGGCCTGAAGGTTCTGATACATGGAGGAAATTGCGAAGAGGAAATTACAAGGACTTAAAGAATAAAGCATTAAGCATGGTCCTTGTTGGAAGTTGGGTCCTCAGCAGCGTCGGAGGGAGCAGGATTCGCGGGGTCTAGGGCAGAAGGCTCCGCAGTTTGTGGAGTCGGGTCCGCGGCACCTGCGGGGGCATCGGCCTCATCACTCTCCGCGGGGAGGCTGAAGTACTTCTCCGCGATAGGGGCGATGGTCTCGGACTTCTTGAAGTCAATGGCATCCTCGTATACCGTGTAAAGCTCCTCGACGGCATTGAACAGAACGTTCTCCACCTCGGTTTTGCAGAACCCCACGGCATCCGCCTTGAAATCATCGGAGTTCCGATACTCCTCGCGACCCTCCTGGCGACCCTCCTCGCGACCTTGAGCCTTTGCCTCAGCTAGCCTGGCAGGAAATTCAGCTTTCTCGGCCTCGAGTCCCGCCTTAGCTTCCTTGAGAATGTTCTTCTCGAGGATGAACTGCCTCCGCTCCGCCTCGTGCCGCTGCTGTTCCTCTTTGAGCATCTTCCGCTCCCGATTCAGCACGGCTTCATGATCATGGACCTGCTTTTGCAAGCCCATAGCCTTCTGGAACCAACCTCCTATATTTTTTAATTCGGCGAACGCGCTTACCTTCCTCGGCAGTAGTGACACCGAAGGCTTTGTCCACCTCTTCTCTTCTGGCCCGCTTGGCCATCCCGACTTGCTCCTCAGTCTGAGGAGCCGCAGAAGAGGAGGCTCCCCTCTTCAAGGACTTCCGCTTTCGCGTGGAGCCCTGGACAGCATCAGTCTCCCCCTGCTTCAACACGAGATGGGTCAGCAGAGATGCCTTCTTGGCTGCAAAAATGAAAATAAAAGGCAGTTAGAAGTGTTACCCAAAGAACCAGGTTTTCAGAAATTGAATCGAGGAGTTGGACCCCGATCTGGATCAGGTCCCCCTCCACAAGTTTGTTGGCATCGAGGGGAGCGAAGGATTCCCCCCAACGGTAAAGCTGGACCAGTTGAAGAGTATTGAAGTCGTCCTCGGTGTAGACATCAAACTTGGGGGCAGGGTCCGCCACAACCTCCCATCGGGGCCATGGGATGGAGCTGTTCTGAACGAAGAATTAATACTTCTTCCATCCACTGTTGTCGGACCCTGAGTCACGAATGAGCCCCCGATCCTTGTTAAACTTCCAGGTCTCGCCATCCCAGCCGAATCGAGAAAGTTTCTCCCTGGTCCATTTGGGGAGTCGGGGGGTAAAGGAGCAGACTCCAACCTTGTTACACTTCATTCCGTAGAAGGTACGGAAGAGCAGCAAGCTGTACGTCCATTGTTGGCGGAGGCACAGAACCTGGAAGGCATTCCACACGCGGATAGCGTGTGGGAAGAAGGTGGTTGGATGCGTCTGATAGAAGTTACACATCTCAACCAGATTCCCGCAGAAAGGGAATCGGATCCCGGCGTTTATCTGCCCCGTGGAGACAAACACCTCTCCTTCTCGGGGGCGGGTAACTATGTGCTTCCTTCTGGTGGTTTGGTGGGAATCATAGGGAAAGCGAGGTTCCCAGGCTGAAGTGATGCAGCCTTCCCGGAGAGCAGCTTCGTACAGGGTCTCTGAGATTTCGTTAGTAGCAAGCTCAAAGGTAAAGAGGTTCCTTCCTCCGGAACTGGCCTCGTCTAAAAACGGCCATAACGGGAAAAATCAGGAAAGGAAAAGAAGACAAATTCAGTAAATCATAAAGGCAAAGAAGGAAAACCTTACCAGACATAGTAGATGGTTGATTGGAGAAGACGAAGAAAAGATCTTGATGGCTGAAGGCCTTGAATCGCCGGAGAATCAAACAAGATTTGGAGAGAAAAGCTTCGAGGTTTGACAACGGCAGAATTTCCAGAAATCAGAACGGTAGGGAAGGAGTGAATAGTGCCAGGATTTTGGCTTTTATAGACAAAAGGACAGCTGGACAGATTCAAATCTGGACCGTTGAAGATGAAACGACTTAATCTGGATCGCCGAGATTATAGGGGACAGTACGGAAGAGACGTTAGTGACGTAATATTTCTTTTTCAGAAAGCAACAGTCACGCCGGTTTAGGCGTCGTTTCATTATCCCCGGCATTTAATGGTGCAGTAACCGAGGAGTCTCCTCGGATTTGACAACTGTCCTTGGAGTCTCGAGGAATTGTGAGTGAGAAGCTCTGTTATTCAAGAATTGTACCCAAAGTAAAAGCCTCCGATGGTAATATCGGGAGGTCTGAAGATGAAAGCCTTCGATGGTAATATCGGGAGGTCTGAAGATGAAAGCCTTCGACGATGAGGTCGGGAGGTCTGGAATTGGAAGACACGACGGACTGCAAGTCCCCCATGTCTTGGGGGCAAATGATGGGTTCCGATGTAATCGTTAGCCCCGTTAAACAGCCGATAAATGGCGGGTAAGCCCAGTGGGCCTCGCAAAAGACCTGGAAGGTCCAGAAGCCCAATACGAAAGGTCCCGACGAGATCGGTCCCGATATATGAGCTGAATGCTCCCGACAAGAAGCCTTTGAGTAGGCCCCGATATGCCTTTGAGAAGGCCCCGATAACAAAGCCCCGAGAAAGCTGGCCCTGTCCTGTGGGACGAGGGGTCCTGGGTGGTGACCTAGAATGAGATAACTCTGGAGTCCCCGTTATGGATTGGGACTTGTGATCAGAGGATAAGACCAAGAAACCCGCCTACTAAATAGGGTAGTGGGGAAACGGTTGAGATACAGATAACCTCCCCCGAGATACGCAGGGCGTGCCCGAGATACGCGGAGCGTGGGCGAGATACGCGGAGCGTGGGGCAAGATACATGGAATCCTGAACGAGATATACGGAACGTGGGTAAAACTGCCAGGCGCGGTTACAGGTAACTGAGGCAACTTCCCCTCCTATATAAAGGAGGAAGTTACCTCAGAAAACACACATTCTCTATTACGAACTTAGACTACTGCTATTTACCCCCATCGTTCATACTCTCATTTAAGCATCGGAGAGGGATTCTGGGTCACCACCCAGGTCATCCCCTTTTGCAGGATTACGCGGAGCCCAGGAGTTCAAGCTTTCCGTCAAGAACGTAACGGAGCTTCGACCGTGATCCAACAAACTCCACACCTGAAATTACACAAAAACAATCAAGTTAGAATAACAAAGTCAAGTATGAACAAATAATAAAACATGGCAAATAAGCAAATATAAAGAGCCCGAACCCTCGATTGTCCCCAGCAGAGTCGCCAAATTGTCGGACCTAAAATATGACCTAAGGCGAATTACGTTTTGAAAACGTGCAATTTTGAAAAGAGTCGCCACTAGTTATTTATTAGGCTAACTGGAATCCTAAATTACCTAAGCGAATAATGGATTAAACACCTAGGTATAGAATCGGTCTACGATCAGAAGTTCGAGTTCGGGGGTTCTATTACGAATTAAAAATATAATTTTTAATTACGCCCTTTCGGTACTCAATTTACTTAATTTGCCAATTTAATCATTTACATACATTACGCCCAATTAATCTAAAAATGTCGAAAATAATCAAATTTCAACATAAAAAAAATAAATTAATCAGATATAATCCTAAGTCTAAAAATTTAATTATAACCTATAACTCCTAGCAAAAATGAAATCTAAAATACTAAAAAAAAACTTATAACATGCTATTAAATTAAAATTAGTTAATTACAATTAAATTACTAATTAAATTCTACCAATTACATTTAAAATATTAATTAAATCTAACTAATTACATTTAAAATTTTAATTACTTGTAATATAATAAAAATAATATAAAAGAGAAAACATACTAACAAAATATTAATAATAAACTATTAATTAAATAAAAAAAATCAGCGGGGAAGAAGACCCTTACCTGCAGCAGGGATCGACTCAGGCCAGGGCACAGCGGCAAGGTCGTCAGGGCGAGGTCGGGGCGAGGTCGTCAGGGCGAGGTCGTCGGGGCGAGGTCAGATCTCGGGCCGTCGGGGCGAGGTCGTGGGCAGGGTGGTCGCGGACTCTAGTCTTCGATGGTGGTCGTCCGGCAGACGGGCTGAAGTGGGCAGAGCTGGGTCAGGGTGGCGCGGTCTGCGGCAGCAGCAGCAGGCCAGGCAGGGCGGCGGTCGGAGGGACGGGACGGACAGACCGGGACAGATCGGGACGAACGGGATGGCACGGCGGTCCTGGCGCTAGAGGAAGGGGGTCGCCGGCGCTGGTGGGAGACGGGCAGGGGTGGCCGGGCGTGGTTGAGGCGTGGCGGCGTCGTGGTAGGGGAACGCCGTCTGCGAGACCTCCGGTGGTCACTGGGCTGGGACGGCTGAGTGTTTACAGAGAGAGAGAGAGAGAGAAAACGAGAGAGAGAGAGAGAGAGAGAGAAAGAGAGAGGGAGAGGGGGTCGACGCCGGAACGGTGGGAGACGGCGGACCGGGCTGTGACGGCGTGGCCCTCGACGGGGCCACCGGCGGGGCCGCTGGCTGGACCGCCGGCGGGGATGCTGGCTGGTAGGGAAGGAGGCTGTCTCGAAAAAAAAATTAATTCACTCGAAGACAAAAATCGCACAGAACCCGAAATTAGTGTATTTATTGCTTCTTTTTTTGTGTTTTTTCTGTGTCTTACAATGTAAACCTAGACCCCTATTTATACTAAAAACCTAGTCTAGATTACAGATAAAATTTAAATAAAAAATTCTAACAGATAATTATTCTAGAGAATATTCCTAAGGATATTTATCTTTACAGATAATTATTATTTTTGAATAAAAAATAATATCTGGAGATAAATATCTTACAGGTAATTTTCTAAAATAAAAAAACTAATTATTATATATATATTTTAAAAAATTCTGAAAATATTAAATAAATTCGAAATAATTTAAAATATATTTTATAATAATTTCCCTAATGTTCCCTTGAGCATTTTTGGAGACTTTATGGCTTGACGCGTTCGGAATTTGACGTATCATGTGTAATGTCGTTACGTCCGGGTCAAAATCGAGTGTTTACAGTAGTAAGCATACAAAGGGATTTTGAAACGTAGAATTTCTTCAGATGCTCTACATTAAAAGTCCTATTAAGGTGTTGCCCCTGTGGATCTTCTAATTTGTATGCGTAAGGACCTTCCCATTTTGGCACCATCTTCCCTCTTTGATCAGCTGTCAAGAACTTATTCCTCCGTAAAACCTTTTCTCCTAGGAAGAATGTAAACACCTAATTTTGGTACGCGCGACACGTATGTAACATGTTAAAAATGTTATGTCTAACGCGTTTAAAAAAGGAAATATCTAAATATGGAAGGTCATGGGGTTGCCAAAAAAAGACCCAGTTTAAATTAGGATAGTATATATGCATTAAATATGATGTAATAATCAGAAAATATATAGTATATATTTATGGCAAGATTCATAAACATATATATATATATATATAATTTTCGGATTTATTGAGTGTATATTAGAGCAAATATATTTTTTTTCCTAATTTTTGGGTCTAGGTTAGCAATAAATAGTCCCTAGTATCTATGTAAAAGGACACACAGAAAAATCAGAATAAAATATCATTATTTTTCGTAATTCGTGCAAAGAAATTTTTTTTTACTTCATCGTTTCTCCCGGAGGTCCACCGGAGGGCCGCCCGCCGTCGTCGTCCAGTGCCCGGAATCACGCCGCGCCGTTCGCCCGACTAGGACGCCACCACTGCCGCGCTGCTTCGCCGCCCAGGACGCCGGTACCCGCAGCTATCAGCTCCGGTCAGCCTGCTGCCGTGCCCTAGTCACCACCGCCTGGCCCTTCCGTCCTCCGTCGCCCGTCGTCGCTCGCCGTCATTCCGCCCCAGCCGATCGATTCCATCCCTCGTCCGCTGTCCCAGCCGATCGATTCCATCTCCCGTCGATGTCCTTGTCCCCCTGCAAGGTGAGTTCTTCCCGCTGCTGCTGCTGTTTTTTTTTTTTTTTTTTACTGTTATTGTTATTATTATTATTCATTTATTATTATTATTGCTATTAATTTTATTACTATTATTATTATTATATTATGTTGGTTAGGTAATTAAAATGTAAGTATAGGTAGATAATATGTTTTATATATATGTGTGTATGACATAGATTGTATCATGATTTTTGAGCATGTTTAATTTCATTAGGATTTTATCTCAATTAGGAGTTTTAAATGCTTTATAGTTTTTTTTTTAGATTTGAATTCATCATTAATAATAGTTTTGCACGAAATCAAGATTAATTCGTCATAAGAGTATGTTCAAAATTAAAATTGGCAAATAGGTTGATTAAGTACCGAAAGGGCGTGATTAGAAAAATGTTCTTTATTAATTCATAACAGAACCCCCGAACTCAAATCTTTTAACGCAAACCAATTAATCTACTTAGGTGCTAATTCGTTCTCTACCTAAGTAATTTAGGTTTCTAGTTAGCCGTAATTAGCTAGTGGCGACTCTTTTCAAATTGCACGTTCAAACATAATTCGCCATAGGTCAGATTTTAGGTCCGACAATTTGGCGACTCTACTGGGGACGTAATTTTTTAAAAGAGGGTTCGGGCTTGTCATATTCTCTTATTTGCCATGTTT
Source organism: Clarkia xantiana subsp. parviflora (assembly GCA_036873135.1). NCBI lineage: Eukaryota > Viridiplantae > Streptophyta > Magnoliopsida > Myrtales > Onagraceae > Clarkia > Clarkia xantiana. The sequence goes on along the minus strand of JAPTYO010000024.1, from coordinate 7,325,064 downwards.
TAATTTAAACATATTTTTCGTCGTTATTCTAACTATATTTTTTTTTCTCTTCTCGAAGGTACAAAGTTTTTTTTTTCCTAACAAGTTTTTTTTTATGGTTTAGGAAACCTCACACACTCACTGTAAGCATAATGTCCAAACGCCTAACCAAGGCAACTAGGAACCCCAGAGAGTTAGTAAGGGTACGACCGCGCGGCCGAGCCGCCGGAACGACTCAGAACAACTCCACTCGCTTGTGAAGGTCTTGTGATCCCTGTTATGGGGTGAGGAAACCACCTTGTCGGGAACCTATCAGTGGAGCCTACTTTTAGAACAAAGAAAAAACACACACATGAAGCTTCTATCCTGCTGCTATGCGTAATTGCGTGTGTTCTTCTTCTAATTGTTCTCGACCCTTGTAATTTATCTTGTATAGGATTTGGGTCTAATGTAACTTTTTTCTATTGCACCATGTATGTAATCGTGAACTGAATATTAGTGGAAATTTACTTTTCAAGCATGCATTGCACATCATTTTTTAAAAAAAAATTAAAAAGATATATGTGCCATTCACTTCACCACTCTAAACCGCTTTACACTCCATTTTAGTAAAAGGATGGAAAGACTGCTCAAGTGTCCTCGCATTACGATCATTCCAGCTCCTAGGGACGACATCAACCGCCTTTGGAACGCCATGCCGAAAACGGAGCAGGATTATGTCACCCAACTCATTGGAGGAGTTCAACGTCTTGCTGATTACAAGATAGTGTGGCACTTGCTAGAAGCTTTAGCCGACCATTGGGACTCGGAGAAAGCAGTGTTCGTCATCAACGACATAGAGCTCACCCCTACCCTCGAAGAGTATCGCCAGCTAATACAAGGCCCGAGATGGAATAAGGGAATCGTCTTACCAAGATTCAAAGCGTCCGAGAAACAAAGGCTTTCTAAACTCCTACAGGCCAACAGAGAGAAGATGGCTGACGAGCTTATGGTGGCCACACATCAGGGTTTATCTATCAATCGCTTGATAAATTTGGTTGGTTTTAGGATGAAAGATAACCGAATGATCCGAGGGGCAACTCACGCCTATCTCCTGTTATTTTTTGGAACTCTCTTGTTGCCCCACTCCCAAAGCCATATAGACAAGGCATTAGCAGATGTCGTCCTTCAAGTGGTCGAAGGCAGGAGTTTTGTAGTGGCGTTGCTTGCCGAAACAATCACGTCTCTAAACTTCATAAAGGCTAAAGGGAGAGGAGGATTAAGAGCAAGTCCAGCATTATTGCAAATATGGTTTTTAAGTCACCTAAAAGAGATCGGTGCTGGTTTCCCCAAAGCTCATTTTCTTATTGGAAAACAAATTATATCAAGAATGGTAGATTATACTCATCATGTGAACAAGGGACGGAGCACCCGTAAATGGAAAAAATATTTTTCAAAACTTTTACCTAAAGACATATTATGGGTAGCTCGATGGTTTTCACCAAAGCCTGTATTTTTAAGGTGTAAAGATTTCAACGGTATTCCTCTTATTAGTCACTTGAATTCGTCGGTCACCTACCCCGCCCGAGTCGTTCGACAACTCGGAGGTCTTCAAGGCATACCAACTAGCATAAAGGAACCTCTCCCGATGTTCGACTGGGATGACAACAAAGATACTCAAGCCACGCTCAAACAGGCAGCTCAAAGAATACATGCAATTTTGGAAAATCGAATTGAGGAGAAAATCCAACCGCCCGGGGATATCAGAGAAGAAGAGCGGATGTATCGTGCCACTAAGGAGTACATCTATCGTTTTCATACTAACGTTGAAGATCCGATTATTGACCCCGCAGAGATTATCGGACAAAAGCCGCGAGACGCGCCACCTTCCCGTGAAGACGTGTACGACACACTAGTTGCCCGAGTCGAAATCCAATGTGCCACCTAGACCCAAGATTGCGCACGATCCAAATAAGAAATCAGGCGTTTAAAAGGAGAACTCTCTGAAGCGCGAGCCACCGTCATGCACCAGCAGTGGGCTATTAAAGTGAAAGAGAGACAAAAGATGCGGTTAAGCACTGATCTTGAAAAGTTCAAACGAAGAGCAAGAAGACTGAAACTTTTTTCAAAACATTTGTCTGTCGCATTCGTTAGGACTAAAGAACAAGCACTCGACGCACTCGGCGAGATGCGCAGTCGTGTAAAGCGTTTTAGAGTTTAAACATTATTTGTAAAATTATCTCCTTCATGAATAAAACATTGAAATGAATGGCACATTTTTTAAAAAAACAATCATGCATGGTATTCGGTGTCCACATTTTGAATCGTCGATTTTCCCAACGCATGAAATATTTAGCTAATACTGGCGATCACGAGATTAACAACTAATATGGAAAACACTGAGAATATCGAGCAACACGACAAGAGAATGGCTGAGACTGAGGCAGCCACCGCAAAGATGCATCAAGATATGGCCGACATGTCATCTAGCATGGAACGCATCATGGCACTACTTGAAGCCCAGTCAGCTCACTCACCGCGCCCCAAACCCATCTTTGCTGACAGAAATCACAAGTCCAACCTCCTCCAAAACACCCGTAGCAAACACAGGACTGACAACGCCAGCTGCCTCCGTGCTTCCCGAGGTCACGGTAGAACCCCCTCGTGACCAACCCCCGGCTTTAGTCATACCGGAAAAATTCGCACCAAATTCGTATGTCCTTCCGAATCCAACAACAATATACAGGCACATGAACCAAGGGGGTGCTACTGGTACAAATGCATTCACGTCATCACCGGTCATCGAATCCGAGCAGGATCGCCGCTTGAAGAAAATTGAGGAAAAGATGAAGGTTCTATCCGGACTTGAGCAGTATGGGGGCATTGGTTACTCCGACTTATGCTTGTTCCCTGACATGTCAAGACCAGAGAAGTTCAAGGTGCCTGATTTCGAGAAATATGATGGCACCGGAAATCCCATCGTCCACCTGAGGATTTACCTTGCAAAGATGGCCCCTTATCAGCAGTATGAGAAGTTCCTGATCCAGACGTTCCAGGAGAGCTTGAAAGGAGCAGCTTTGGTTTGGTTCGTCAGCTTGAAGGCCGGTGATATCTCAACCTGGGAGGAAATGGCTAATGCTTTTGTTCGCCAATACAAGTTTAATCTGGACACTTCTCCGACCCGCATGGATCTTCAAGGCATGGAGATGATTGGCGGAAAATCCTTCAGAAGTTATACGCAGGCATGGAGAGAGAAGGTCGGGGTAGTCCGACCACTGGAAGACACGGAAGCTGTATCTATGTTCATCAGAACTTTAAAGGGAGCTTACTACTCCCATTTATTGGGGCATGTTTCTGCAAATTTTGCCGACCTGGTGAAATCTGGAGAGATGATTGAGCAAGGAATCCGAATGGGGAAGATCAAAGATCCTCTCAAGGGCTACCAAGGAGACGGTCTAAAAAAGAGTTGTGCCAAAAAGCCGCTCCCAAAAGATGCAACTGTAGGGGCAGTCTACACGATGCAGTTGAATACCCCCACGGCTCAGCCAGTGACTCAAGTACCCCCAGCTCCACAACCCTCCTTTACGGGCGGACAGGCAAATCGAGCTAATTTCAAGTAGAGAGAAACAAGGGCCTTCACCCCTTTACCTGTGTCAATGGCTGAGGTGTACCAGAAGATGTTGGAACAAAACCTCATTGACCCCGAGTTCATGAGGCCATATTCGAGAGTACTCAATGATGATCCATACTCGAGATGCGAGTTCCACATGGGAGTAGCTGGACACTCGATAGAGAAATGCACCCGTCTGAGGCACAAGAATCAAGACCTCATTGACAATAAGCTCCTTATTCTCAAGCCAATCCCTCCTCCTAATGTCAAGACAAACCCTTTGCCGCAACACAATGTTGGTTCATCATCATCCATCAACATGATCTGTCTCGAAGAGGAGTCGTCAGAAGATTTCGCTATTGCAGTAATCACGCCGTTCGTACTTAATTATGTGCTTGAACAGTCAGCCAGGTTGCCACTAGTGATGCAGGGCCCAACTCCTTTCCAATATGAAAGCAACAAGAAGGTCCCTTGGAATTACGAAGCTCAGATAGTCGGGGCAGCAAAACCAGACGATCACGTTATGATCATGACACGTTCGGGTCGTTCATACATGGAGGACGTTGCTAAAGATAAAGTTGTAAAAGTAGCACCGAAGAAGGAGGTGACTGACGAAGAAATTGTGGACTTTGTAAAGTTCATGAAGGAAGGTGAGGACAAAGTGATTGATCAGCTCCGCAAGACTCCGGCTCAAATTTCTTTGCTTGCTCTCCTCTTAAGCTGAAAAGTCACCATGAAACTCTCATGAATGTGCTCAAAGAAGCGTTAGTGCCGAAGGAGACTTCCGCTGAACAGATGGGCAATGTTATTGGCTCTATATTCTCGAACCAGATCTATTTCGGGGATGATGATCTAGGAGTCGACGGTCAGAACCATGTGAAGGCCCTCCACATCATCTACAAGTGTAACGGATTTGTACTTTCGAAGGTCATGATTGACGGTGGCTCGGAAGTCGATGTTTGCCCATTATCTACGCTCAAGCAAATGAAGATTGACCTGTCCCATATCCGTACGAGCAAGTCGGCGGTTCGAGCTTTCGATGGTACGAAGAAGTAAGTATATGGGGAGATCGAGTTACAGCTGGAGATTGGTCCGAACATTTTTTATGTAACGTTCAGGGTCATGGATATCCCGAATGTTTTCAGTCTTCTCTTGGGAAGATTATGGATCCACGCGGCTGGGGCAGTTCCATCCACCTTACACCAGAAGCTGAAATACGTGATTAACAACCGCCTTGTGGAAATCAGGGGAGAAGGTGATCACAACATCTATCAGGAAACGGCTGTCCCTGTCATCAACACTAGTGGAGATGAGCCACCCGCATACCATTCTTTTGAGCTAATCTCCGTCATCAGGGATTGGGGGAAGCCGACGCTGAGAAAAGCATACATCATGGTAGGAAGGTTCATGTTGAAGAATAATTTCGTTCTGGGTCAAGGCCTGGGTATCAGGTGTCAGGGAATCCCGCGTCCACTCCAGCTGAAGGAAAGTGTATGCAGATACGGGCTAGGGTATTCCCCGTTCCAAGAAGATGATCGAAGTGCACGTGGATAGCAACAACTGATGGATTTCCAGAAGGGACGATTCGCTAGAAGGTGGAAGCCTATGAACATTCCGCCACTGTCAGCCACTTTCCCACGGCCAGCTCTGGTCATTCGAACTGATGAAGATGAAGCATTACAAGCAATGGCCGGACTATTCATCGTTGACACCACAGTTGGAGCCATCCTTGAAGAAGTTCCCCCAGGAATTTATGTCCGACCGTTTGTTGAAGGAGAAGCAATCATCAATTGGTTTTCGATTCCGGTTTATGCTCTTTCGCTTAGCGATGAGTAAGATTTATGAGTTTCTGTTGTACTCCTTTGCACGACAAGATCATGAGACCCGCATTGGAAAGAGGGATATTGTCATGATATTATCAATATAAATAAATTCCTTTATTTCAATTTTACTCATTTTCATTTATTTCCCGTCAAATTCGCATTGATTCCGGTTATTTTCCTTACCGTAGGAAAAATACAAGAAAACACGAAAACCATGACGATGTGATTCCATCAGAGGAATATAATGATGACCATGTTCCGATCGAAATAAGAGAGAACCTCGAGAGATTTGAAGAGAAAGCCATCAACTGCCGAAACTATCGAAATAGTTAACATCAGCTCGAAAGAAGAACCCCGAGAGCTCAAAATTGGGGCAACTCTTGATCCTTCTCAGAAAGCCCAGATGATCGAGCTACTAGACGAGTACAAAGAGATCTTTGCTTGGTCATATTCTGACATGCCAGGTTTAGATACAACGATTGTGCAACATACTCTGCCCATAGACACTGAGAAGTTCAAGCCCAAAAGACAACATTTAAGGCGGCAGAGTCCAGAGTTACTCCTCAAGATCAAGGAAGAGATCATCAAAAAAATTAACGCAGGGTTCCTTGAGGTGTGCAACTACTCCAAGTGGGTCGTCAATATTGTCCCTGTACCGAAGAAAGATGGTCGTGTTCGAGTCTGTGTTGATTATCGAGATCTTAACAAGGCTAGTCCGAAGGACAACTTTCCACTCCCTCATATTGACATGTTAGTCGATAACACGGCACGACACAACATGTTCTCATTCATGGATGGGTTCTCTGGATACAATCAAATCAAGATGGCAGAAGAGGACAAGTCAAAAACCACTTTCATCATAATGTGGGGCACGTTTTGCTACAAGGTCATACCTTTCGGACTCAAGAATTCGGGGGCAACTTACCAGAGAGCAATGGTGACATTGTTCCATGACATGATGCATAAGCAGATAGAAGTGTACGTCGATGATATGATCGCAAAGTCCCGCGAAGACGAAGACCACCTTGTCAACTTGCGGATGCTCTTTGAACGGCTCAAGAAGTTTAAACTCAGGCTAAATCCAGCAAAATGCACATTCGGAGTAACACCTGGTAAGTTGCTGGGCTTTATAGTCAGCAAGCAGGGTATCAAAGTGGATCCCGACAAGGTCAAAGCGATACTAGACCTTCCAGCACCGTCTACCGTCAAGGAGGTCAGAAGCTTGCTCGGACGTTTGAATTACATCGCGAGGTTCATCGCCAGTATGACGAACAAGTGTCAACCTTTGTTCCGCCTCCTGTGGAAAAATGCATTGATTGAATGGGATGAAAAGTGTCAGCATGCCTTCAAGTCAATCAAAGAATATCTCGTCAATTCACCGGTCCTGGTCCCGCCCACTCCGGGTCGGCCGCTCATTTTGTATCTGGCGGTTCGAAAAGGCTCATTGGGATGCATGTTGGGGCAACTAGATGAAGATGGCCAGACAGAGCACGCCGTTTATTACCTCAACAAGAAGTTCACTGAAGGAGAGGCCAAGTACACGGAGGTTGAAAGGACAAGTTGCGCATTAGTATGGGTGATGCAGCGACTCCGACAGTATACGTTGTATTACACCATACATCTCATTTCTAAGCTGAATCCCTTGAAATACATACTAGAGAAGCCGGCATTAATGAAGAATGTCGCCAAATGGCAGGTCCAGCTTGCTGAGTACGACATACAGTTCATTCCTCGTACTTCTATAAAAGGGCAGGCTATTGCAGATCATCTAGCCGAGTTTCCCATTGATGACGATCGTCAAGAAAGTCACGAGCTTCCGGATAGCGACATACTTCACGTGGAAGAAGAGACAGAAAATGGAAGCATGTGGAGAATGTATTTTGATGGAGCTGCAAACTCCACCGGATGTGGTATAGGGGCAGTACTTGTATCCCCAAAAGGTCAACATTTTCCAGTAGCAGCAAAGATTACTTTTCCGTGCACCAACAACGTGGCGGAATACGAAGCGTGCATTCTCGGGTTGCGAGCGGCAATTGATTTCAAGATACGTGAACTGGAGGTTTATGGAGATTCCATGCTGATCATTCTCCAAATCTTGGGAGAATGGAAAAAAGAGATCCCAAGTTGCAACCATATCATAAGCATATCGAAGAGTTGAGCGAGAATTTTAAGGAGATAACATTCACGCAGATGCCTTGGAGTAAAAACCAATTTGAAGATGCGTTGGCGACCCTCGCATCGATGGTGAATATCTCAGACGGGAATTCCATAGAGCCTCTCGAGATTGAAGTAAACAAGCGTCCTGCATATTGTTGCACACTTGAAGAATCAGATGGCGAACCCTGGTTCATTGATATAAAGAGATACTTGCAGTCAGGCGAGTTTCCCGAGGGTGCAAGTAGCAAGGATCGGAAAACCATCCGCAGGATGGCATGCAATTACTTTCTTAGTGGTGAGGTTCTTTATAGAAAATCTTTTGATGCCACCCTTTTGAGATGTGTAGGTTCGGAAGAGGCGAAGCGATTGATGGAGGAAGTCCACGAAGGAAGCTGTGGACCGCACATGAGCGGTCACATGCTCGCGAGAAAAATCATGAGGATGGGCTATTTTTGGACTACCCTGATGTCAGACTGCGTGGAGCACGTCCGGCGATGCCACTTATGCCAGGTGTACTCTAGTCAGATTCATGCGCCGCCAAATGAGTTGCATCCGATGTCTTCTCCGTGGCCTTTTTCAATGTGGGGAATTGACGTGATCGGTCCCATTTCACCAAATGCATCTAACGGCCACAGGTTCATTTTGGTGGCAATTGATTATTTCACCAAGTGGATAGAGGCTGTCACACTTGCGTCAGTTACTGCAAAAGCGTTTGAGCGTTTCTTACGAAGAGACATTGTTGCCCGTTACGGGGTGCCTGAGACAATAATCACAGACAATGCCAAGAACCTCAACAACAAGTTGATAAACGATTTATGTGTCCAACTCAAGATCAAGCACAGGAATTCGTCCCCATACCGCCCTCAGATGAACGGCGTGGTGTAAGCAGCGAATAAAAACATAAAGAAGATCAATGAGAAGATGACAGTCACATACAAAGATTGGCATAATATGCTACCTTGGGCACTCTTGGCATACAGAACATCGATCTGTACTTCAACCGGGGCAACTCCTTTTTCTCTCGTGTACGGAACTGAAGTTGTTCTACCCGTGGAAGTTGAGATCCCCTCTGCAAGGATCCTGGCAGAATCAGGGCTCGACGAGGCAGAATGGGCTAGACAAAGGTATGAACAGTTGAACCTCATCGACGAAAAGAGGCTCACGACACTATGTCATGGGCAATGTTACCAACAACGGATGGCTAGGGCCTTTGACAAGAAGGTGCAACCACGTAATTTCCAACCAGGAGACCTAGTGTTGCGTAAAGTACTGTGTATCAATCCTGATTCGCGAGGGAAGTTCGCGCCAAAGTACGAAGGACCCTACGTGGTCAAAGAGGTGTTCAAGGGAGGTGCGCTGATCATCACGGATATGGATGGTCAAGACCTTCTTAGTCCAGTCAACGCAGACGCACTTAAAAGGTATTATGCCTGAAAAGAGCAGTTTCTCCGTTAAAAAAAAAAAAAAAAAGAGAGAGAGAGAGAAAAAAGAGAAAAAAGAGAAAAAAAGAAAAAAGAAAAAATTCCCGCTAGGTCGAAAACCTGTAAAGGCGACTTAGGCAAAAGTTAGGGATGAGAGGCATGATTGAAAATCTGAAAGGACAATCATGGTAAAAGGAGAGTTGAAAAAAAAAAAAAACCCCAAGGCCTTAAGTAGCGATGACGACAAGCTTTATAGCGCATCATGAGCTACTTACCTGAGATTTTCAAACTGTATTCTTGAAAGGTCCACAGCCACCCTTCAAATGACTACATATAAAGAGTGATCTCGCGAACCCGGTGAGGGCGGGAAAATAAAAGAAAGGGTCACAGTCGTCCCTCAAACGGCTACAATCAAAAGAGCTCCCGCAACATTGAAGACGGTGAGAAAAGGGTCACAGTCACCCTCCAAATACTCCAGCATCGAGGCGGAAAATAAAGTACGGGTCACAGCCACCGTTTAATCGGCTACCAAATAAAGAGTGCTTCCGCTAGGTTGAAAACCTGAAAGGGCGGCCTAGGCAAAATCAGGAAATAAGGGGGCACGTTCGGAAATCTCTCAATCGACCGTGGCAAAAGGAGGAAAAAAGAGAAATTCTAAAAAAAAAAAAAAAAGATCCCGCTATGTTGTCGCACCATGCGCAATTTAGGCAAAAATTAGGGACAAACATTCAAAGTCAAACTCATGACAAGCGGGACGGTTACAGTCTGCTCTTGCAAGTCACCATTCAAGGATGAGTAGGACTGTTACAGTCTGTTCCTACGAGTCAACTTCACGGCAAGCGGGACAGTTACAGTCTGCTCTCACAAGTCAACACTCAAAGGATGAGTAGGACTGTTACAGTCCGTTCCTACAAGTCACAACCGACAATCAGGATCTGAAGTTTTCCAACTTTCTGAGAGTCACCCCCGACGAACGAGGCCTTAGTATTTAGCCTTCGCAAGTCACGCCACTAGAAGCAATTCTCCAACGGATGCCACTAGAGGCTCTTCTCCGACGGACGCCACTAGAGGCTCTTCTCTGATACACGCCATTGGAGGTTTTTCCTTATCGCTCGCCACTAGAGGCATTATCGATTAAGGTTTTACTTTATTGCACGTCGCCGGAGGTTTTTTTTCTTGTCGCTCGCCATTGGAGGCATCGTCGATCAAGATTTTACTTTACTGCACGCCACTGGAGGCTTTACTTTTCCGCACGCCACTGGAGGCTTTACTTTCTACAGCGCCAACAGGGGCACGCTAATGGAGGCACCGCCAACAGGGGCACCGCCGACAGAGACTCTACTTTTTCGCACCATCAATAAAGCCAAAGGCCACCTTAGAGACTTAAAGACCTGGAAGACGACATACTTCCTAGCCAAAATTAGTGTTTACTCGTCTTTGGACAAACCCCCTCGAATGCATTCTACGGGAGTCCGTCCAAAGAGGGGCAAGCTGTAAACACCTAATTTTGGTACGCGCGACACGTATGTAACATGTTAAAAATGTTATGTGTAACGCGTTTAAAAAAGGAAATATCTAAATATGGAAGGTCATGGGGTTGCCAAAAATAGACCCAGTTTAAATTAGGATAGTATATATGCATTAAATATGATGTAATAATCAGAAAATATATAGTATATATTTATGGCAAAATTCATAAACATATATATATATATAATTTTCGGATTTATTGAGTGTATATTAGAGAAAATATATTTCTTTCCTAATTTTTGGGTCTAGGTTAGCTATAAATAGTACCTAGTATCTATGTAAAAGGACACACAGAAAAATTAGAATAAAATATCATTATTTTTCGTAATTCGTGCAAAGCAATTTGTTTTTTTTTTACTTCATCGTTTCTGCCGGAGGTCCACCGGAGGGCCGCCCGCCGTCGCCGTCCAGTGCCCGGAATCACGCCGCGCCGTTCGCCCGACCAGGATGCCACCACTGCCGTGCTGCTTCGCCGCCCAGGACGCCGGTACCCGCAGCTATCAGCTCTGGTCAGCCAGCTGCCATGCCCTAGTCACCACCGCCTGGCCCTTCCGTCCTCCGTCGCCCGCCGTCGTTCCGCCCCAGCCGATCGATTCCATCCCTCGTCCGCTGTCCCAGCCGATCGATTCCATCTCCCGTCGCTGTCCTTGTCCCCCTGCAAGGTGAGTTCTTCCCGCTGCTGTTATTGTTATTATTATTATTCATTTATTATTATTATTGCTATTATTTTTATTACTATTATTGTTATTATATTATGTTGGTTAGGTAATTAACATGTAAGTATAGGTAGATAATATGTTATATATATATATATGTGTGTATGACATAGATTGTATCATGATTTTTGAGCATGTTTAATTTCATTAGGATTTTATCTCAATTAGGAGTTTTAAATGCTTAATAGTTTTTATTTTTTGGTTTGAATTTATCATTAATAATAGTTTTGCACGAAATCAAGATTAATTCGTCATAAGAGTATGTTCAAATTAAAATTGGCAAATAGGTTGATTAAGTACCGAAAGGGCGTGATTAGAAAAATGTTTTTTTTAAATTCGTAACAGAACCCCCGAACTCAAATCTTTTAACGCAGAAAAATTAATCTACTTAGGTGCTAATTCGTTCTCTACCTAAGTAATTTAGGTTTCTAGTTCGCCGTAATTAGCTAGTGGCGACTCTTTTCAAATTGCACGTTTTTTTCAAAACATAATTCGCCATAGGTCAGATTTTAGGCCCGACAAAGAATTGACGTCGCCCTACTTTCCGGTTAAAATACCTAGCAGTAGCAAGCTTCATTCTTCCTTGAGTTTCCTCGGAGGCCCACCTTCTTTCGTCAGCGAGATCCAAGTCGATTTTCCTCTACTCATCATTCTGGTCAATCTGATATGTGGTCACTCTTTAGGAGATGTTAACCACTTCATTAGGTGACACAACTTCGGATCCATAGACCATGCTAAATGGAGTTTCGCCAGTAGCTCTTTTGGGTGTGGTTCTGAGGGCTTGAGTACATGGTCTAACTCTTCAACCCAATTTCCCTTTAGAGAGGCCACTCTCTTGTTTAACCCATTGAGGATCGTTTTGTTGGCTGCCTTAACTTGTCCATTTGTCTGTGCGTGGTGGACAGAACCGAAACGATTATTTATGAGCAACTTTTCATAGAAGTTGGCTAGTTCGTCACTGGCAAACTGGGTACCGTTATCTCTAATAAGGATTTTTGGCACCCCATATCGACATATAATTTTTTCTCGTATGAACTTGATAATCTGGAAAGTAGTTGTTGATGCGGGTGCTTTTGCTTCTATCCATTTGGAAAAATAATCGATGGCAACCACGATGTGCGTCCTTTGACTTGTGGATTTAGGCAAGGGTCCGATGAGATCGATGTCCCATTGTAAGAAAGGCCTAGTGCTCATCATTGGCGTCAGCTCCGCTGGTGGCCTTGTGATTCTGGGGGCGTAAACTTGACATGTCAGGCAGGCTTGTACAAGTGTTATTGTCTCTTTATGCATAGTCGGCCAGTAGAACCCTTGTTGTTAAGCTTTCATGACCAATGTTTTGGCTCCCTCATGACATCCAGAGTTGCCTTTATGCAGATCTTCCATTATCTTTTCTGTTTGAGTGGCACCTACACATCGGAGATAAGGGGTGGAATAGCCTCTTTTGTAGAGGAAAAATCCAACCTTACGAATCATCCTGCCATCCTCTGGATTTTGGTTGCCTCCAGCGAGTCTTCTAGGAGATTTCCGTTTTACAGAAAGTTTTGGATGGGGATAATCCATGAGTCGAGGGCTTGAATGTTGAGAACTTCAGCCCTTGCCTCTATGGCAGAGTATAGGGACTTCTCGATGAAGTGTAATGGTGTTGGCGGGGAATTTCCCAAAGCAAATTTACTAAGGGCGTCTGCCTCTCGATTGCTTTCTCTAGGGATAGCCTCTATCGGGAAATGAGGCATGTCCCGTACGATTCGCCTCACCTCCTCTGCGTACTTCTTCATATTTTCTCCTTTGGCGACCAAAGTTCCATTTGTCTTGTTGACAATTAACTCAAAATCGCATCTTACCTTTAAATTGGTGATCACCATGCCTTTTGCTATACGAAGGCCTGTTAACAGAGCCTCATATTCAGCTTCAATATTGGTAGCTCGAAAGGTCACGGCCAACGCATACCGGAGTGGCTCTCCATCTGGCGGCGTTAATACTAATCCTGCCCCACATCCTAAGGAGGAGGATGAACCGTCGTATACAACATCCATAGCATATTGTCGTTGGCGGTGTTTTCCGGGGTTGCTTTCACATGTTCTTCTTGTGGGAGGATGACGGGCTTTGCATTTGGTGTCGCCGTATTTTCCGCTATAAAGACGGCCAACGCTTGGCCCTTTATGGCCTTTCGTGGCTCGAAATGGATGTGGAATTCACTTTACTCCACCGCCCATTTAACCATTCTTTCTGACATGTCGGGCTTTTGCAACAGTTGTTTCAGAGGTTGATTGCTAAGTACCGTGAATTCATGGGCGTGAAAATAAGGTCGTAATTTTCTCGCCGCTATTAGTAGAACATATAGATAGTTCTCAATCTCCATGTAGTTGGCTTCGGCGACACCAAAAATCTTGCTAACATAGTAGACCAGAATTTGGATGTTGCAGGTTTCTTTGATGAGTACTGAGCTTACCGCCGCCGAGCTTACACTAAGGTAGATGAATAAGTGATCCTCGTGCAGTGGTTTTGCCAAGGCGGGAAGCGAGTGGAGATGCTTTTTTAGCTGTTGGAAAGCTTATTTACATTCACGCGTCCACTCGAACTTCTTGTTTGCTCTCAAGATTTTTGAAGAAAGGAAGGGTTTTATCTCCTGATCTTGCTAGGAATCTTCCCAAGGAGGTGAACCTTCCATTAAGATTTTGCACCTCTTTATGGCATGTAGGCGAGGACATTTCTTCTATGGCGGTGACCTTTTCTGGGTTAGCTTCAATCCCTCTCTAGCTAACCATGAAACCTAGAAAGTTTCCAGATTGCACACCAAAAGCACACTTGGTCGGATTCAATCTTACTTGATGGCGTCGCATACATTCAAACGCTTCTTCTAGATCTTGGACATGGTCTTGACCCCTCTTTGTTTTGACCAACATGTCGTCGACATAGGCCTCTATGTTTCTTCCTATCATGGATTTGAAGAGCTTGTTGACCATCCGTTGATAGGTGGCTCCAGCGTTTATCAAACCAAAAGGCATGACCTTATAGTGGTAGATGTCGCTATCCGCATAAAAGGCGGTATGGGCCTCATCGTTGGGATGCATTTGTATCTGGTTGTATCCCGAGTATGCATCCATAAAGCTTAGAAGCTCGTGTCCTGAAGTGGCGTCGACTAGTTGGTCAATTTTTGGTAGGGGGTAGGAGTCTTTTGGACATGCTTTGTTGAGATCTCGAAAATCTATACACATCCTCCATCTCTTATTGGATATCCTCACCAGGACTGGATTGGCGAACCAGGTTTGGAATCTTATTTCTTTCACAAAACCAGCATCGACCGGCTTTCCCACTTCTTGGCGTATTGTCGCCTTCTTCTCTGCTCTCATAGATCCTCTTTTCGGAGCTATGGGTTTCACAGCTGGATCTATTCTCAGTTCGTGGGAGATGATATCGGGGTTGATTCCTGGCATATCGCTGGGTTCCCAAGCAAATAGCTCTTTATATTCCCTAAGGAGGGCAGTTATTCTTTTGGCTAACTCTGGTTGTAGAGCAGCTCCAATCTTGACCTTTTTATCTCCCTTATCCAAGGCAACTTCTACTAATTCTTCCATGGGGGCTGGTCGTCCACCTTCTTCCCAGGGATCTTCATCTGTCACGATGGATATGGCCTCCCTTTGATTACATCTTCAGAGAAGATTGACGTAACATTGTCGAGATGCCATTTGGCCGCCCCACACCACTCCCATTCCATGATGAGTGGGGAATCTCATGACTTGATAGGCAGTGGACGGGACGTGTAATTGGAATTGAGAGTTGTTTTCCCAAAATGGCGTTGTAGGCATTGATCCGATCGACAACTACAA
Source organism: Clarkia xantiana subsp. parviflora (assembly GCA_036873135.1). Taxonomy (NCBI): domain Eukaryota; kingdom Viridiplantae; phylum Streptophyta; class Magnoliopsida; order Myrtales; family Onagraceae; genus Clarkia; species Clarkia xantiana. The sequence continues at coordinate 7,310,022 of JAPTYO010000024.1, read as the reverse complement.
AACGCACCTTTAAATGCAAGGCCTTCCATCCTTGGCCCAAGATCACATGGAGTTGTATTGCCCCCAAGGGGTGAGTTATTATCCCTGCAAATCCTACCAATGGGGAAGTCATCTTTTGAAGATCTTCCTTTTAATATCCCATTATGGCGATAGCCTCAAAGGTGATCACGTCTGTAGAGCTTCCTCCGTCGACCAATATTCTTTTCACCTCAAAATTAGCTATTCGAGTTGTAATTACCAGGGCATCTTCGTGGAGCTGTAACGACCTTGACAAGTCTTCCGTGGAGAAGGTGACTGTCATAGGCTCAAGCTCCCTCGACCTCTTGTGAGTATCGGGCGAGGAAAAAACTTGGGTCGCGTAAGCATATCGAGCGATGTCTGACTCTCCTCCAGCTGAAATCCTCCCGACAGGACATTGATGCCATCGTCCTGGGTGTTCTCCATCTTCTTCGTTCATGAGAACGACGACGATGGTGACATTAGGTTTCTTCTTGCATATATTCCAATTCTGTCCAGGCGAGGAGACAGTCTTCGGTGTCATGTCCCTCTTCTCGATGATATTCGCAATAAGAGGCGGGACGTTGACCTCTTTCGGTTGAACGGAGCCATCCAAACCTCTGTTGGATTTGTCAAAATTCCCTCGAAGAAGCTCCTTGGGTAGATAGATGAGCCTTCGCCTCGATTTTGTGGGGGTTCATGCAAGAGGAGGTGATTTGACTGTGTTTGCTCCACTCTCACACAGAGAGTTGCTCTATGGATTAGCTCCTCCCATCTTTCCACCGGCTTAGTATACTGAGTGATGGCTAAGGATTGGGCTTGGGGTTCTAAGCCCTTGAAGAATGCACGGATAGCTTCTCCTTTTGAGAGTTCCGTTAGATTACAGGGAGTAATCACTACGGAAACTAAATCACGGTACGAGCAAGTAATCGAAATTATGTAGCGTAAGATTTACACATACCTCTACAGTTGTCCGTAGACCCAAGATCTTCGAGAGAGGGAGTTCACGATCCTCCGGTCGGCACCCGTAGGGGTTCCTGTGAAGGAAGCCAGACGTGGTATATTCTCCACAGCAAAGCCTCTGATCAATTCTTGACAAGGGGACTGATCTCCGGAGTGCTTGCTCGAAGGCAAATTGGCACACCCTTGGTGAGGTAGTGGTTCGGCCGAATATGGTGTCTCTAGAGGAAGGGTTTTCTCTCAAAACACCACTTAAAGGGAATTGTGATTAACCCTTATAAAACCCCTAATTCCCCATATATATAGGAGGAGTAAAGTGGACAAAAGTCCACTTTAACTCCACCCTAATTTCGGCCGGCCATATAGAGTATAGGGAGGCCCAATTTTAGGCCTCTCATGTCAATTGGGATTTGGGTCTGGCCCAATGTCCTAATGTGACTTATACCCAATTTACTTAGGTAACCTATACATATAATGGGCTACCATTTACGGCGCCCATCATCATATGCTTATAGCTCCCACTCGCAGGAATGGGAGGGTGCCTGTTAATGTATTGTCGTCCAAATCTGCATCAACATTTCACTCTTTCGATCTGGTCCTTGCTTCCGAATAGTTCATACGAGGTTTTTCGTGTGACCGGCAGACACGACGGGCATCGTGCTACTCATCTGTTAGGAGTGTTGTAGCGCCCGTGGAACATTGATTCCCTTTTCTCCAATCAACCTATTATAAACAACTTTTATATAGTGTCGCGCTGTATCCTAGGTCAACTTATAATTCTCCATTTGCCTAGTTTCAACTTAGGAACACTTCTCCAAGACATTCGTACAAGTATTCACAACCTTCAACTAATATCCTGTTGGTGGCCACCTTGGTGAATACAAGAGTTGGTGAATTACAGGTGAACTTGACCATCCCCATCGCTCATACCCTTAGTTAAACCCAACCGGTTTCCAAAGACGTGGTCACTGGGCCTTTTTGTTCAGCACTACGCTCGTACGCCGGGAAGCGAGCATTGAGCCTGACCTTTAGGTATGAGTTCTGAGTCCATGAGGATACTTCGGGTGCCTCTACATAAGGCTCCCGGGATCAATCACACGCTCCAGGTGAAGAAGTTTGCGCCCGTCAGAATCACAAGGATTCCTCCTAGCACAACCGAGCTGTGACCCCGGGGTCAAACATGGCACGCGTAGTATGAAGCACGCGTCGATAGCATACCTGAACGTTTGAGTTCAAAGGAATGGGATATGTCAAATCATGCTATCGCAGATTCTCATCTGGCCCAGAATGTGGATTAATGATGAACGAAGTTCATCACGGCGATCTGCAAAATGAAGATCATGTCGAGTTACTTCGACACTAGATGATCGTTTTGCGTAATCAGGTTTATCCCCCTAATTCTTAGCCAGCCTTTCTTGGTAGAGGCCTCCCTCCACCGCAAGACAATCGCACCTTTGTCACGAGGTAATTCCCACATTCGATTAGTTTTAGCAGAGGATTGCGTCCTCCTACGAACTAGTCTATAGACCGAAAATTTGATGTAATCAAAACATTATGACGTCGATAGATCAAAAACTCAATTGCAATTATTTCATTTCAAAAATGTAACTTCCAATTATCAAAATGTTATCACAGATACATGCCATATCTAAACCCTACGCAATCCAAGCATTTTTACATGTTTTTCGAATATCTCCCTGCGTAGTTGTTTAGTTAATGGGTCCGCTATCATATTATCAGCGGTCAAGAATTCCATAGTGATTATATTGTCTTCTACCATAGATTTAGCAGAAAAGTATTTCAAATCAATGTGTTTGGTCCTACTATGGTACTTCAGATTCTTTACTGCCGCAATGGCTGCTTGACTGTCAGAGAACACCTTCACAGGTTTACTCCCGATGTCACCATCTAGCATCGCAATAAGAAGCCTTTTCAGCCAGACCGCTTCCTGTGCGTTCTTAGAGAGAGCTACGAATTCTGATTCCATCGTTGGCAGCGCGACACAGGTTTGCTTCTTTCTCGTCCATGAAATGGCAGCATTAGCAAGGAGAAACAATCCTCCTGTGGTAGACTTACGATCATCCGGATCGCCACCATGGTCGACGTCACTGTAATCGGTCAATTCTAACTTCCCGCCCTCATAGCACAGTGTGTAGTCGGCAGTACCTTTCAGATAACAAATTATTCGTTTTACAGCCTTTAAATGTTGATAGTTAGGATCTGATTGGAAACGTGCTACTAGGCCCACGGCGTAACAGATATCCGGACAGGTGCATTGCATGGCGTACATTAAACTACTAACCATGCTTAAATACTCTACACCCTTCATCTGTTCACGCTCTGCCAGATTCTTAGGGCCGTCACGTTTTGACAGTGCGCACCCAAACACCACCGGCGTATCCACGGGTTTTGCATCCTGTAATCGGAACCTTTTCAATAGCTTGTTGATATAGGCTTCTTGAGACAGACATAATTTTTAGGTAGCCCGATCTCTAGCAATCCTAATGCCCAAGATGTACGTGGCCTCTCCCATGTCTTTCATCTCAAATACAGATGCTAACCAGGACTTTGACTCATTCATGAAACTCACGTCGTTTGCAGCAATGAGTATGTCATCCACGTATAAGGTTAAGATGATATACTTAGACCCGGAGGTCTTATAATACACGCACGGATCCTCGTGAAGATTCACGAATCCGTTTCCTACGATTTCCTCGTGGAATCAGCGGTACCATTGCCGTGACGACTGTTTAAGACCGCAGATGGACCTTTGGAGTTTACAAACTTTACGTTCGTTACCAGGAGTAATGAAACCCTTCGGTTGCTCCATGTAGATCTCTTCCTCCAGGTAATTTCCGTGGAGGAATGCGGTCTTAACATCCATTTGGTACAGCTCAAGATCGAGACATGCGACCAGGACCATAAATGGCTTAACCGTGGTTTTACGCACATTCAGTTAGTTTGTTTTGTCAAAAATCCACTCCATGAAATTGTGTAAGTCCTTTCGCAATAAGTTGGTTTATCCGACCTTTTCCATCAGCGGTGAACCTTCTTTCAGGGCTCGCCGTATCCTTATGCCTCTGTGGTTAGCAGGTAAATCAACTGTAAACTATAATGGCTTTCATTTAAGGCGATCTCTCCCTTTTATTATTTTCCTCTATTTTTCCACTTGAGGTCTTTCCAATGCTTGTCAACAGTTATTAGAGTTAGGTTTTCACCCTACTCGATGGGATACTTCTTGGAGAAGTTCAATGCCTTTGACTTTCGTCTAGGCTTGTTTGTCCCATCTTTAGTTTGAACGTTTCTCCCACTCGAAATAATGCCTCTTATCGGAGCATCCCTTCCATTGGGAACCATTCTCCCACTCATAAAAATGCTTCTTATCAGAGCATCGTTTCTATTGGGAACAAGAGCAGTGCTAGAACCTTGACCTACAACTTTCCTTTGACAACCTCTTGGTCTCGGGGTTTTACTTCCGAGATGAATTCCTTGATCACTAGGATCTGGAACCAAGTTTGGTCGGTTCACTCCCACTGGAAATAATGGGTAGTTTAGGTAGTTGTGTCATTCCTGGTTCAGCAATTTTGACTATCAGGTTCAACTTGATTCATCTCAACAGCAACAGTGATTATGTGAGGCAGGGTTTATTCCTCCCACAGGATTTATTATGAAAATGTCCCCATTCTCATTTACCATTTTATTCACTTGAGTTGCCGGTTTTAAATCTCTCCCACTCGAATTAAGTGGGACCAATTGTCAGTTATATCCTGCTCCGTTTTGATCAAGACTACGTTATTTGAAACTGTCCATGCATCGGAAAATTCGTCCTCTTAGTGATGTAATGTCTCATGTTCGACCACGGCACCATTTACCCCAAGCTTTAAAAATGTATTTTCTAAGAGTAGGAATCGAACTCTTGTCCTAAATACGTGTTTAGTGCGCATTTTATTGTCGCATTATGATATGATTTAACTCATCGTCATCTTTAGCTTTTAATGGCGGCGTGTCTTACCGATTCGTTGGAACGCAGTTTTAGATGTATGTGAATCATCTATCATTATCCCATAGGGAACGTATGATAGAGTGACTCCAACATTATGTATATAAATTGTGCTACTTGAAGTGTGTCATTTAATTTGAATGCCTAGCTTGACTTATCGTTCAAGGCGTACGGAAGGAAATTCGTTTAACCGAATTCATCCTTCTTCGTTTGCAAACTTATCTCAGAGGTTTTATCCCATCTCTTAACTAAGCATCTAGGTTTTCACCTTAAGCGTCAGTTGATACTCTTACAAGGTCGTGGTGGCTTTCCAAGCCTACTTCGTACCGTTGTAAATGTTATCAATAAGTTATTTCCGAGGGAATGCAAATGAAAATTCAGCACTTCATTATTCAAACACTTCACCATTAAATTTGTATTTTGAAACGATGTGTTCCGTCTTTCGCGGTCCACTTGCGCGAGGCGCAATTTACTCTAGTTTTAACCCTTGGTTAAATCGTTTCATTTCTGAATTTAATTTTAATTTAATCCAATCGGTTTCGCACATGATTATCATTACTATCTATTTCATTCAATGGAGTACTAATAATTAAGAAACACTAAATCTTTCGATCTAGCTACGCAATTGATGTGTATGTTCAGTTCAGTTGTCCCGACTGAGATGACGGAGTATGTGAATCTTTTCGTTTCATTCAGGCTCTTTTACCTGGCCGAAAATTTGGTTCCAAACCTGTGGATTTGAATTTTCGTTTCGGATCGTCCCCTTTTGCCGGGCCGTTAAATTGATAAGAAAACTGTGCTTCGAATCGAGCTACAATTACTTTATTCAATAGCTCTGGATCTCGAAATAACCAAAATTTTAGTAATTGAAACAAACAATGATTGATATATGACAATGATATGGTTCTTGATAGTCGCATATTCAATCCGTGCTTGTCGTGCATATAGTCGAGAACTTTTAGTTGCACACTACATCTGAGTAGATTCATGAGTGAATCACATCAAATGATTTGTGTCCGTATAAAACATTTTACAGCTTTATTCTCATGATATACGAGGCGTACTAGGGATGCACTTTATCAAGGAGGTTTAACCCTCTGTATTATCGTATAGGATCTATTTGGTCTTGTTCTCTTCATGCTATGCGGATCATGGTTGAATTCTTTCGAACCCAGTATGGTGGGTAGAGAAGGTTTCCCTTTTACTACTGTGGTTACTGTACTTGATTATGCTCAAGGTCATTGAGTTCTGTCAACATCAGGCAACCATATACATCTTTTCCATGTTGACCTTTCATTCTGAAGGTCCGATGCGGGTTTTATGCCAACATCCATGAAAAAGAGAAGACCATCATGTTCAACTGAAACATTTCTAGCTTTAGCATCCTTGCTTCCACCGGGGCGGATGCAAAGGGATACCAACCTATAACATTGTTTTGTTGCAATTGAAGTCTTCTTCAACCCCCTTTTTTACCAAGGTTGAATGTATCACCACATACGCGTTCAGGTCATCAAAGAACCTACTCCCATGCTTGGTGAAACAAATTATTACATTCGTCTCTAACTGTCAAAATCTTACAGACTACTATATTCCTCGGTAGTTGTCCTCTCAACTTTTCGGAATCGTAGTAGAGAGTTCAACACGTACTCCTTTTATTCATCATGATTGACACCATCAAAATTGCGAGGAATACCGAATCGCACTAAATTAACCAATTCATACTAACACATCGATGATTATGCAAAATCAGGGAGACAATAAAATTGTTAGAAATGATTGCTTACATCAAATATCTATTAAGATGGAATCCGACAAATAACGATTCCTCGGTCATCTAAACCAACCGACCACCAGTAAACCAATGGAAGATGGCTGTGAAAAAGTTCACATTATTGTCGTTTTTCATCAAATAGATCCGTCTTTTAAAACGGTTTAAATCGCAAATTACCGGAACGGGAATTTTAAAATAAGCATACCTGATCTTGGCTTTCCCGAAGCCCTTTTTTATTTTGGAAAAATAATCTGATGAATTCACTCATGCGTATATAATTCTACTATCCATGTAAATTATCATACGCCAATAACATTCATCATTCAAACCACACACATGCTTACGCGTCATGGGTCTAATGTTCCGAGGAAATCATGCTTGCATATATAATTCTACTTCCAAGTAAATTATCAAATGCGCCTACATCCTCAACATTCTAGCATACGTGTCAAACATGTATCATTCACATCCATCATACATATTTGGCGACTGCTTTTCGATTTTAAAATAATTTTAAACATTAGAGGCTGATTTGCAATTCATGCTTATATTCAATCACGCAACATTCTAATCATGAATCCTAGGCATTTTCAACCATCACAGCATGTCTATCGTAGTGCGCATTCCATATATTTAACCTGGGCTCGGCCCACAATATGCAATATCCAGCTAGCTTGACTCAGTCAAGACAACATTTCTAATTATGCATAAATATATATCGAATAATAAACAATTGCAATTCAGCCCGCTAATTTGACCTGTCCCAAAACATGTATCTCCGAGATCCATCCCCATAATCGAACCAAGGCATAAAGGTTAGCAAACCTTGAGCACTGTGTAGTCCTATTAAGGTTCCAAACATTTGTATTTTAAAACTTTACCTCCCTATTTTAATTGACTTGAATTCGGTTTTAAAAATACGGTCGGTTCAGTCAATTTCGGTCCGGTTTGGTCCAGAAAATTCGGTCCGGTTCGGCAAAATCCGGTTTCGTTCGGTCTGAAAAAAATCCAATTCGGTTCGGTCCGGTTTTAATTTTAAAATCTTGTTCGGTCTGAACCGGTCCGATAAAAAATAGGGTTCGGTCGGTTCAACACACAAAACCGGTTTGGTTAGATCCACTTAGTTACCCCGGTCTGACCCAACCTAATTAGGTCGAACCGATTAAGAAAACCCGGTTCGATTTAAATTCGTCCCGGTTTGACATATTGGACCGGGCCCAATTATTAAAATATGAAAGGGTTGGGTCGAAATGTTTACTTGTGGCCCAAGTAAGGTTTTAAAGTCCAAAAATATTTAACTTAGCCACCAAGTAACATTAACTATATAAAAATAATTTACAATATTAAATATATATATGTTTCTGCCAATATTACTACATATATATATTTATTGCAAAGATTCTATCTTTAAGATTAAATCAATCAACAATATATATATATATATGTAAAATTCGGCACATACATATAAATATATATTTTATTTATTGTCAATATCTTAACTAGGGAAACATATATTAACAACATATTTTCTCAATCTTTTAGGTAACTAAAATCTATCAATAATATCTCTAACCTATTTAAATATTTAGATATATTGATAGTTATATATATTTCTATATATTAATGTGAATCTATCTTAATATTCACAATTATAGATATATTGTTACCTTGTTTAAAATTAAAATATGGTAAGCAATATAATTTAATAATGCGGCCGAAAATCTTGTTTGCTTGGGGACCAAGAAACTAAAAATTTTACTTAAAATTTCGCAAAAAACAAGTAATTTGGAAGAAGTGGTCAAATTTTAAGATCAAAATTTAATAAGATCTACAATCCAATGTTTGATTTTGATAAATATCACCGTTTTCTTAAATATCATGAACATCAATTTTTCTATGAACATCATGCAAAATTTCGGACCACAAAAACCAAAATTTCGAAAATTTTAAAATACTCTTTTAAAAATTTCGGTCCAAAGATTAAAAAATTTCAAGAACATCAATTTATCAAAATCATGAACTCCTAACACATGCTCTGATACCACTGTTAGATTACAGGGAGTAATCACTACGGAAAAATCACGGTACGTGCAAGTAATCGAAAATACGCAGCGGAAGATTTACACATAACTCTACAGTTGTCCGTAGACCCAAGATCTTCGCATGAGGGAGTTCACGATCCTCCGATCGGCACCCGTAGGGGTTCTTGTGAAGGAAGCCCTACGTGGTATATTATCCACAGCAAAGCGTCTGACCGATTCTTGACAAGGGGACAGATCTCCGGAGTGTTTGCTCGAATGCAAATTGGCACACCCTTGGTGAGGTAGTGGTTCAGCCGAATATGGTGTCTCTGGTGGAAGGGTTTTCTCTCAAAACACCACTTAAAGGGAATTGTGATTAACCTTTATAAAACCCCTAACTCCCCGTATATATAGGAGGAATAAAGTGGACAAAAGTCCACTTTAACTCCACCCTAATTTCGGTCGGCCATGTAGAGTATAGGGAGGCCCAATTTTGGGCCTCTCATGTCAATTGGGATTTGGGTCTGGCCCAATGTCCTAATGTGACATTTACCCAATTTACTTAGGTAACCTATACATACAATGGGCTACCATTTACGGCGCTCATTGCCATATTCTTACAAGTTTACCCCCACTATATGCTCCTTGGAATCGCCTAAAGTAATTTTCCAAGGTTTCGGTTGAACCTGGGAATATATTTTCAGCTCTTCGTGCTTTTTTTTTCCTTACTCGATTATTGGTGGTGCCATGAATTTTTAATCACCGTTTCCCACAGACGGCGCCAAATTTTGGGATCAAAATGACATGGCTTGAACTTCTGGTAATAGACTTCGAGATCTCGCCTGGGGCTAGCTCCTTTAGGTGTCTCTGTCGACCTCGCGGTTACTTAGTTTCCTTTAGGTGCTTTGTGAAAGGCAAGGACCTGAAAAGGGGTGGGGATGACCTCTGATTCCACTCCGAAGCTTAAGTCAGAAATGGAATATAAGAGAGTACTTTAAGAAGTACATGAATGTAAGTTTTTAAATAATGAAAGTGTTCCCCTATTTATAGGGGGGATGTACCGACTTTATTATGGTGGCAAGATTTATACTTTGATTGGCTGTTCAATGGCGGTGGTTGCCTTTTTCCGAGTGGTGGAGAGGGACTGTGGTGTGTCAGTAGGTGACAAGCAGGTTGTCACCTCCTCATTCCTTAGTGTTGAACGTTTCTTCAACTATGTGATAAGCAGGTTGCCAAATCAATTTTACCTTGGGAGAAAGGTTTCCTTGAGTTAGAAAGTCGGCGAGCAGGTTGCCAGTTGTCCTTTCCTTAATAGGAATGTTTCTTTCATAAAACTTGGTTGTCAACTAGACTCTTTCCTTAAGAGGGAGAGTTTGGGTTTTGACTGGTCGCCGGTCTTTGAAGACCTTGAATGTCGACCTTCCCATGTTTTGGCGTCGACCATCTTTCATGGTTTTGACATTCTAAGCTTGATTAGTCGTCGACTCGTCTTTGGGAGTCTCGACTTGTATGTATTGGTTCGTCTTAAAGATCGTAATTCCACAGGCATCATCGATTCTTGTGAGGCCGTCCCGAATCATATCTAACACTAGGCATAAAATAAAATATATAAAACAAACAAAATGATTAAACGATATTAAGTTTAGTTAATAAAAATGATTGCAAAAAAATTAATAGAAAAAATAAATATGTTGTATATATACTTCCTTTTTTTATTTATAAATTTAAAAACACAATAAATAGAAGATACAAGTAAAATAAATATGTTAGTATATTGTTTGCTTTATAAAAGTTATTATATATATATATATATCACAATGACCATTGTTTTCTTGCCAACCGTCACATAACCTTCCACAGTGTAAAATGCTCTCCTTCGATGGTATATCTTCTCGATCTTATCTCTAAAAGTCGCACACATGTAATCGCCGGCTCCGCTTCTCATTCTAACATGAGGGAATTTAACATTGATGCATGGAGAACAGATCCATATCAGTCCAAGCATGACAGGGTTGTAGAAATGTGTCTTCTATTCCTACCATGGTGAACGAAGTCATTGAAAACTTCAAGATTCTGAAGGAGAACACAAATGCATATATTCGATGCTCTTAACAATGTTTTTTTTTCTTCTAAATTTATTTGTCTTCTAAACTTATTACTATTTGTATAAATAGAATAGCCCATTTATACAGAATGGTCAAGGGGCTCCTCTATTCTATGATCATCAATCATAGAAATAACTAGAAAATGGAAGGAATGTTTGAATCCTTACCAAGACGGGCAAATCATATGCTTTTCACAAACAATTCCAAGGTCGGGTTCTGCTACGGAATCGAATGATTTAGATGATACCACATCTGTTGTATGCTAATCTATGCTGCCAGAGAGTCTGCCGTTGGAAAGTCTACTGCCTCGGCCTTTTTTTTTCTGCTTTCTTCGATCCGCGGAATTTTGGTTCTTTTTTATAGTGATAATTATATGTCTCATGATCAAGGATATTTAAGATTTTTTGCTTATCTGAGTTTTTTCAATACCTCAATGTTAGGATTAGTTACTTGTTCGAATTTGATACAAATTTATATTTTTTGGGAATTAGTTGGAATGTGTTCTTACCTATTAATAGGCTTTTGGTTCACGCGACCTACTGCAGAAACTGCTTGTCAAAAATCTTTTGTAACTAATCATGTAGAGGATTTTGGTTTATTATTAGGAATTGAGAAAAACAAAGCAATGCCAAGAGCTCCGTCAATCCGCTGTTCATCGATAGAAGAAGCTCTCTCTTTATCATCTCGTGCCAGATGCAATAAAGGTTAAAGACCAACGTCTTGGGGCTAACGTGGGATCCGCTCAAGGACCTAAAGGTTTCGGTAAATATCTAATGCGTTCCCCGACTGGAGAAGTCATTTTTGGAGGGGAAACTATGCGTTTTTGGGATCTGCGTGCTCCATGGTTAGAACCTCTAAGGGGTCAAAATGGTAGATGGAGCTGGACCGCGCTCGTGTCCGCAAATGGAAGCTAGGATTTAAATGTGAAATATATACTCTTAATTTTGAATTTGTGAATTAATCTAAAATTTCCATAACATGTAAGTTTACATTTATAGAATTAGTATACATTAATTATAATGTATCTACCAGAAATCTCAAATTTTCATAATTTAAATTTACGTTATAATTATAGCATGTATGTATATCAGGAGGTAATTTTGAAATTTTAAATAATCTATGTTAATTTAGCCGAAATTTTGTACAATTGATAAATAATAAAATAGAGTAGTGATATATAAAAATAAAACAGGTTATCTCTTATCGCCCAGAAAATCTCTTTCCTTTCTCATTAAAGAATCTGTTTAAAAGATAAATTGAAAACAACAATTCAGCACAATTGTGTCGAAACAATATTTCTTCCATTTCTCTATTCTTGATTCTGGAGGGATCTCTTTAATTGATAAAATTCTCTCAACCGGAAATCTTTTTTGGAATTCTTCGGTGTTAATGGCATATCCTATGTTTACATGTTAGGGCGGTTGGCGGAGATTCACATTATCATGCTATAAAAGGTAAATTAATAATGAATTCAGTTTAATATAATGTTGTGTGCTTTAGAGCATACATAGTGGTTTTACATATTTTCTAGTCCTTAAAGGTGACACATAAGCTATTTAAGTGAATTTTAAAGAATACATAAACTAAAGTAATACTTATATAATAGTAGGTCTACAATGGTTTTACCTAACTATTTTACTTAAACATATATTAATATTAAATCTTAATAACCAATATTTAAAAGTAGTTATAATTAATATTTTATTTTACCGTTGTATAGCTTTTAGATAGAGATTGTTAATCTAAGGTTGATTTTATTTTGTTGGCGTTGTATTCAATATTTTTTTTACCGGACCGTTGTATATTCAATCTAATTGTATTTTTTTTTCCAAAATTGTCGTTGAATTATTTATCTAATATTTTTTTTATATAGTGTCGTTGCACTATTCCTATATATATTTGATCTGATCATATACATTTCATTTTTTTTAATTTAAATTATATAATTTAATGAGTTCTTCTCAACTCGGTTGATAAAAAAAAGGAGAATAAATTGAAGAAGAGGGAAAAAAAAATTGAAGCGGAAAATAAATGAAGAAGGTTTATTTGCCTAAAAAATAAAGAAATAAATTTTAAGGGATGACGTGACAACATAACATTTTCCTTATACTTAAGGAGTTGTTTATGTAAAAATGATTGGGTCCCACATTTAAAGACTACTATGTAAAACCAATGTAACGCTTTTTTTTTCACTTTACATAAAAATTACGTTGGGCCCACGTTTATGTAACATTACGTAATACCACCGTGGATGCTCTTAATATTATAGTTGCATTATGCTCAAGAATGAGAAATAATATAAACCATAACACATCTATAGAAATAATCTCTTTAATAAAACTATTGAATATTATACTTTATTAGTAACCTGAATTATATAATTCTAATAAGTTACATAAAATTTTGACAAGTAATAAAATGGGCCGGTTACATGTCAATATAGAGTTATTCTATTGGTCCATGTAAACTTAAGTATCTCTCCGATGACGTGTCAATTCCATGTAGACTATATAAGCAATTAGATTTCCACAAAGCTTCCTAATTGCATGTTGAAAGCCCTTACATTATTTAGTCTGTTTTTCTTGTAAATATAATTCTAATAGGTTACATAAAATTTTGAAAATTAACAAAATAGGTCGGTTACATGTCAATATAGAGTTATTCTATTGGTCCATGTCAACTTAGGTATATCTCCTATGACGTGTCAATTCCATGTAGACTAATATAAGCAATTAGATTTCCTCCAAACTTCCTAATTGCATGTTGAAAGTCGTTACATTATTTTGTCCGTTTTTTATAAATTAATATTACTTATCAATGAAAATCCACTACAAATAAATACTAAAAATGTTGATTTTTTTTTTTGCCAATAAAAGTTATGTTTTTGCTAACCTTTTTTTAGTAATTTTATTTTAATATTATAACTATCGAGTTTGATATTAAATTTTGGTTTTGGGTAAAAATTAGTATATGTGTATTTTAATATCAAATATAATAACATATTAAGATAATATTTATATCTTTATTACTCATTACTATCAAAGTTGTACAATATATTTTTTTTATAGTGTATTTAAATAACAAATATAGAATATATTTTATTTATCACGTGTAGTATAATTAATTATTATTGTAGTGTAAACTGTAAAGAAGATTATAATTTTATCATTCATTAGCTTTACCTTTATTAATCATTTTATAAAATCGAATAGATGAATACAAAATTAAATATATTAGTAAAAATATATAATAAATATTATAAGTAACTTCATAGTAATCAAACTAAATTAGAACTTATTGTAAAAATAAGGATCGATTTGATTTACACACACATATATATATATATATATATGTTAAATTTTCGCCACAAAATATACATTAATAGAAAATAATTATGCATAATTTATTATTATATTGTAGTCTAAAATTAAATTTTCTAGATTCATGTTTTCTTTAATTTTATCAAAATTGTTATTAAAAAACTTAACTGTATCAGCACAAACGATACATTATTATAGTAACGTTGTAGGTTATACAAAAAAAAATTATATAAATTAATTTATTTGTAATATATAAATGAAATTAGTGTTAATTGTTAAATGAAACATAAAAAAAAATGAAATTTTTTTTAATATTGAATAAGGGGTTTTTGATTTATAAACTAGGGTGCTGCTCCCGCGCTCCGCGCGGGTGATTTTGTATGTATTTATTAAAAATAGTTATAATAATACTCAATAAAGTAATAGTTTGTAATACCCATAAGTTGTAATTTTACAAATCATATATACACATATTTTTTAATAACAAAAAATACACATAATTAAATAATATATATAATATACATGTTATTTTAATGGATATACTAATAATATACATGGTATTTCATTAATTTTTATATAATAAATATATATATATATATATACTATATTAGTACTTACAGTTAATCACTGACATTAAATCCTTAATTTAGCCCAGCCAACCCAATTTAGCTCGAAAGCCCACAAATCACAAACCCTAAAATCTCTTCTACGTTCCATCTACTCACTCATACGAATCAAAGAAACTCTTAAGAAGAAAAAAAGACTGGATACAGCGAGAAAGAAGAGTAAGATGTTTCATCTTCATCACCCCACTTCTTATTGCTCCCTTTAGTTGAAGATACAACAATATCGTCAAAGCAACTTGGAATCTCTATTAATGTATGTTAATAGAGTTATGACGCATGAATGAGGGTTGTCTATCACGGATAAACGTCATGATTGGTTTGATTTGGTTATGGAGGAGGATGCATTTATAGAGAATGAGAAGCTTTAAGTTTGTGCGAGAAGCCTTATCATCTTCTCCAACGGAAATTGAATTGAAGAAAATAGATGTTGTAATTGTAATTAATTTTGAAGGAGAACCATTTTCATCTTCAACAATCAATATGATGAATTGAAAAATACATATGTTGTAATTAATTTTTTTTCCTGAATTTTATTATAAAAGTTAATTATCTATGTGTCACTCTCTAATTGGATAATTATGCCGCTGAGATGTCAGCATGATAGAATATGACGTGGCAACCTAGGATTGAACCACTATCTCTCCTATTCCTTTATCTAATATATAGATAAGCTTTGGGGAACTTAACTTTCTATTGATATTATACTTATACATTTTTCTCACATTTATTAAAAAAAAGTACACTTATAATTGGATAAATAAAAATACTTGATTAAAAGATTTTATTTCATAAGAATCGTATGCAATATGAGAAAAGTGTCATCATCATTTTAATTTTATAATTATAAGTGTTTGTATGTAAATGTAACATATGCATGATTATTTTTCATATAATATAATTTGGATAGATTATACAGAACTATGACAAGTGATAGAATGACACACTTACATGTCAAAAGCGAAACCTCTTATTCGTCCACGTCTATATAATTCTCATCAATGAATTGATAATGTCATGTGTACACTTATTCTGAGTTAATTGCTCCAAAGCCTGTCATTCAATCTTAAAAAATGTTTAATTTTTTTTTGGTAATTCATTTAACAATTTCAATCAGTATTTTTAAAATTAGTACTAATTATTTTGTAAGTTTCAACTAGCAATTATACTACATTCATTTAGTTGTTACAATAAATTTTTATTTATTACCGTTAAATTAATTTATATACATTGTCTATTGTGTTACCAACGACATTATTATATTAATGTATTACGTTTTATTAACATACATTTTGTAGCGAAAATGAAATAAATAAACATATATAAATATATATATATATCATACATCTCATGTCAACAATATAGATCCCTATTTTTACTATTAGTCTAATTTAATCTATCTATGACTATTAACTATAATATTTCTTCAATAATGTTACTGACATAATTATTTTTGTATTGATATTTAATTTGATTAAATGATTTAAATAAATAGTAAATTTGAAATGTCTAAACAATCCATTTTAGACTACTTTTGATATTCAAATTTGATCAATCACATTCACGTTATAGAATTTTTTAAATTTATATATATTTTATGGAAACATTAAATAATTATAATTTTTTTATTTATATTATTTTCGTAACTTTAAAATACAATAATTTAAATATATGTTTTGCATACCGCACAAAGCGCAATATCTAGTTATTAATAACTATCGGCAAAAAAAGAATAATAATAATAATAAATAAGTAAGTAAAATTAGCGTCTTCCAGCCAGAACTCACATACTATCGCTTCGCCTTGTCAGAGTTGAATTTATAAAAAAAAAAAATTATCGCTTGGCCGGGATGTGGGGACCCGGCCAAGTGAAAAAAACAAAAAATTCACTACGTCGGGTTCTCCCAACCCCGCTAGCCTTATATGTGTAATTAATTATTTTTTAGCTTATATTTGTATTTGTTTGTTAATATAAACCTATTTTGGTCAAAAACTCCAGAAGAAGTCCGTGTCCGAAGAACATCGAAGGCAGCAGGCACGTGGAATTTAGTTCTTCCAAATTAATAATTGCAGCACTCGACAAAGAACTGTTGTAATCAGTAGCTCAAAGAGTGAACAAGGCGATTGTGAGAGTATATCTTCAATCTACCTGGAAAGGCAACCTAGAATTGTTACCGAGGTTAGCTTCCCCTGATCGATCCAACTCCCTACCCGCTTCCTCAATTGCACTTCTCTCTTGCGGAATTGATATGTTATCTGATACTCTCGCTTGTCTTCCCCTTTTTTTGGTTTACTCTTCCTATTTTTGGATTCCAAGTATGAATTGAGGACTGCTGCTTCTTCCAGCTACATTCTCCACTGCCATCTTCTTCTTGCTTGTTTTTTGAATTGGGGGTTTTTCCTGATGGAGCAGCAATAAGCAACTTTCCTTGGTTTCTTTCTTATAGTTCTGCATTTACTCGACACTCTAGCTTTTGGGCAAGGCCACAACCCCCTATAATTATACAGATGCCACCCCGACTTAGCTGTATTCCTATGGAGGGACTTGAACAATCATCACAGCTACTAGGACTGGGGAAAGCCCCCAAATGCCCACTGACTTGGCGATCGTAGAAATACCGGAGGAATGCTCATCTCCAATCCGAGAAGGAATTATACCTGAGGTTCCAACATGACTAAGCCCGATAATCAAAAAGCTAGCCATAAAGAGACCAGCAAATAGTGAAGAGGGAGGGGAAACTGAGAATGCAAAGAGAGCAAAGAACAATCCACCCGCTATTATGACCAAGCCTGACAAATTAGGCACTAGAGGGGGGAGAGGAAGGGGTCGTCCTAAAGGTAGTCGTGGCCGAGGCAGATCAAATGGTGGAAAGGAGCAGCGTGCTTCTCAGGCTGTTGTATGTTTTGAAAACCTATTGACGATGTCTGATACGGGTTCTGGTGGTTGTCCTGAAACAGCCACACGGGGGCCATGAGTCTAATCAGTTGGAACTGTCAGGGACATGGATCCAACCTGGCGGTGCTGCACTTGAAGGATCTCCGGGGAAGGTATCAAGCGACGATAATCTTCCTTATGGAAACAAAAAATAAGTCGGATTTCTGTGACAGGGTGCGAACGGAGCTACGTATGGATAATGGGGTGTATGTGGATCCCATTGGTCTCTCGGGGGGGGTTAGCTCTCTGGTGGTCGAAGGAAGTGGATATTAGTGTTGGCTACAAATCGAAGAACTTCCCGAATTGTACGGTAAGAGAAGTGAACAACAATTATGTGTGGAACCTCTCGTGTGTTTATGGAAACCCGGAATTCATTGATCGACTAGAGTTGTGGGAGAAGATCAAGCAAGTCGCAAGACGACGTGTGGGGCCGTGGTTATGTGTAGGTGATTTTAACAAAATTAGATCGCATGCTGAGAAGCCAGGGGGTCCCAGAAAGGAACAACAACGAATTGACTCATTCAACGATATGATCAATGAAGTGGGGCTACTAGATATGCACTTCCATGGACCGCAGTTTACGTGGTCTAATAATCGACGAAACGGTATCTTAGTGCGAGAACGACTTGAAAGAGGGCTAGCTACCTCGGCCTGGCTCACCACATACCCAAGTGCACAGATATTTCACGAGGGCATTATCGATTCTGATCACTGCCCCGTGGTAGTGGTTCAAGAACACCGAGATCTACACGGTCCTAAGCCTTTTCGTTTTGAGGAGATGTGGGTTGAGCATGATGAATGTGGAGCTATCATAAAAGAGGCTTGGCAAGATGAGAGGGTACAAGGGCCAGTTAGGAGGCGTCTCGTGGTGGAGGCAAAGCTACGAAATTGTCGAAGAAGGCTTGTACCTTGGAGTAAGCATCAGTTTGGGCACAATAAGAAGCGAATACGGCAGGTCTATGACCAGCTAAAATCCATAACTGGTCAGACTCAAACGGAGGAAGAAACAATAATGTAGAGGAGCCTTGTTTCACAACTAGGTGCACTTTGTAAGCATGAGGGGGTGTATTGGCGACAACGTTCGAGGGTGCAATGGCTAAACTTTGGAGATCGAAATTCCAAATTCTTCCATATGACGACAATTGATCGGAGGCGGAGAAACAAGATCCTTCGGCTGATTGATCAAAGTGGCAATGAGCTTACTGACGAAAGGGCTATTGGAATCACGCTCAACGAATTCTACCGGGAGCTATTCTATTCGTCTGGACAAAGAGATTGGGGTACTGTGCTAGATGCTGTCCCAGAATGTGTATCTTCGGAAGTAAATGGTCTTCTCATTGCTAAACCCACAATGGAGGAGGTAAAGATGGCTACGTTTCCACTCGGCAGAAATAAGGCTCCGGGCCCCGACGGCTTCCCGGGATTATTCTTTCAACGATTTTGGAGCATAGTGGGTGGAGATATGTTCAGGATGGTCAAGGACTTCTTCGAGACCGGGAGGATTTCAGAACAACTCGGATTGACAGACATAGCACTAATCCCGAAGGTACTACGGCTGATGGATATACGCCCAATTTGAACCCGTTGACTTCCAAACCGTTGTATTTTTATCGTCCCATTTATGATTTCCAATCGAAACTTCAACCCGGACACTTCGCGAGAACATTAACGGCTCGGACGGGGCCGAAGCGCCCGTCCGACGGAGGCGAACTCACCTAGGTGAGGTTGGGTGGCCACACCCGACCTCCCCTAGGGGAGATCGGGTCAGCCGACCCGATCTCCCCTAGGGGAGATCGGGTTGGCCAACCCGATCTCTCCTAGGAGAGATCGGGTTGGCCAACCCGATCCCTCCTAGGAGGGATGGGGTTGGCCAACCCCACCCTCCCTAGGAGGGGTTGGGTGCCCTCACCCAACCCCTATCCTCGGGGGTCGGATTCCTCCCCCCCCCAAGGGTCCCGACACCACTCTCAGACGCCCATGCTCGGCCCACTCCGCCTACCTCCTCCGAATCCTAAGGTCTTAATTATATGCTTAAAGGTTAATTAATTGTGTTTAGAGGTTAACGATGTCATTAAGCCACCTTAATGACACCGTTGCCTATAAATACCCCACCTTCACAACTCATTTGGACATCTTGGCTATTTGGATAATTTAGCTCTGACATCTCTCTAGCTTTATCTCTCTAGAAGTATAGTTCTGACTTAGGCATCGGAGAGGGTTCACCAGGCACCACCCCCCCCTCCTCCGTGTCTGGTATTGCCCCTTTTGCAGGGCAAAGGGAGAGAAGAAGAGAAGGAACCAAGGGAAGAAGGAACGGAAGAAGGACATAGGAAAAGACAAGGCGACTTGAGAAGACCGGATCACACACACCCCCCCCCTATAAGGAGTGGGATTAAAGCCGACACCCCGTTGACTGAGATCCCATAACTTAACACTTGGCGCCGTCTGTAGGCTTCGGACAGAAAGCCTGGCTATTACACGAGCTATGACGAACAGTAGGGTGTCCAGGCCCCAACACCCACCCGGGGGCAATGGGCGGAGAAGAGAACCCATACCTCCAGGGAGGCGGCCTGACCCTGGGAAGCAGCCAATGCATCCAGAGCCCCAAGAAATACCACAACCTCCTCAGCAACAGAACAATCAGGAGGGAGGACCTTCACGCCCAGCTGGGGCTGAATCCTCCACAGCCTCCACCCCCCGGGCAAGAAGGCCACAGAGAGAAGGAAGACAACAGGGAATGCCTTCTCACAACACGGCACCCCCTGAGGGATACTATTATGAAGAGCAACCCCAAGGGTACCCGTATGGGATGCCAGCACAGAGAGGTGGCAACCGCGCCCACACAGCATATGCAAGGCAGGCATACACCCAAGGGACTTACACTGAAGCTCAGGAGGAGGAGCAGATCCCAGCAGAAGAGCACTACCCGCACCCTCAAACAGGGCAGCGAGAGGAACAAAGAAGATATCACCAGGAGCCACCCCCAGAGGGCAGGCAACAATTTGTGCCTCCTAGGCAACAGCAGAACAACAGGGCTTACACCCCGCTTGGGGAGGAAAGACAAGCAAGACCTCCAAGGAGGCAAGACTTCTATGAAGCACCCCAGCAGGCGTATCAAGAGTACACCTACAGTCCATACCAGCAGGGACAAGGGAACCCAGTAAGCCCAGTCTACAACTACAATGGATACCAGAGGGATTATACTCCGGCGCAGGTAGTGATCACCCCGGAGGAGATAGAAGCCATGATAACCCGGAAATTGAATGAGTCAAAGAAACCCAGCTTGCATTGTCTAAGTGACAAGACGAACCACCCTTTCACAATGGAACTGGAGATGAACAGGGTGCCAGACTCCCTGCACACCGTGCAAATTGCAAAGTACAACGGGAAGGGAGACCCCCTAGAGCATATCCAACAGCATGAGGCCTCTCTATTCGGGAGGACAACTGACGAAAGATACAAGGCACTCCTTTTCCCAAACACCCTATCAGGGGTGGCCTCACATTGGTTCTTCAGTCTGCCCTCTGAGAGCATCCACTCATGGGAGCAGCTAAAAGCTAAGTTTCTGCAGAGATACCTAGGGGAGAGGAAACTCCTCAAGGGAACAGGCTCCATTGATGATGTAAAACAAGAATACGATGAAACCCTGGCCAGCTACTACACTAGGTTCAACCAGAATATTGCAGACATCCAGGGAGACATCACTGAAGGGGAGATAATCAGAGCCTTTATCAGAAACTTAGGTCGCTTTGGGTCAACATTGGCTGAAAAGATGGCCAAAAAGCCAGCAAGTACCTTGGAGGAGCTTGCAGGGAGAGTTAAAACGCATATTGACCTTGAGAGGCACAGGGCAAGCAAGAAGGCCAAAATCCAGGCAGCCAAGGAGGATAATCAAAGGCCAAACAAAGGCAAGCCACCCCAGGCACCACATCAAGCAAGGCAACAAGAGTGGCGTCCGCCGCAGCAGGCAAGACAACAAGAGTGGCGTCCGCCACAGCAAAGAAACCAAATGGGTGAACCCTTAAAGGCTAGAGAAATCAATGTCATTAAGTTCATCCCACTGAACGCCACTCCAGCTACCGTACTTAGAGAGATGCGGAACCAAAAGCTATGGTCACCCCCTGCAAGGTGGAGAGCCCCAATGGTAGGAAATCACAAGGATAGATGGTGTGATAACCACGAGGCTTATGGTCACGACACAAATGAATGCTTTAGCTTAAAGCTAAGCATAAACAACATCGTCCAGAGGGGAGAACTGAAGCAGTTCGTAGACCATGGGGGCAATAGTATGCAGCTGGGGCCACCACAGAAAGACAAGGGCAAGGAAAAGGTAGACTATAACCCTCCACCTAACAAAAGAGGAGTCATCAATATGATACATGGAGGAGCAGCATCAGGTGGCCCAACTGCTAATGCAAGGGAAGTCTATGCATCCAAGCTAAGTTCAGTGCCAAGGTGGAGGAAAAGACCAAGAGAAGGAGAAGAAGTGAAGATAGAGTTCTCGGAGAAGGACAAAAGCCACATCGTCTTTCCACATGACGATGCTCTAGTTATTACTTTAGATATTGATAATTTTGATGTAAAGAGAATTTTGGTGGATGGGGGCAGCTCAGCTGACCTCCTAAGCCTGAGAGTGTTGGAAGAGATAGGGAAAACCAAAGCAGACATCAATCCGGTCAACTTCCCCCTAGTTGGCTTCTCAGGGGCAACAAGCTACCCCCTGGGGATGATAACATTGCCAGTGACCATGGGCCAAGGATGGACCCAGCTGAAGGTAAATGTCAATTTCTTGGTGGTTGAAAGCCTGGGAGCCTACAATGGGATCCTAGGAAGGACAACCATAAATCCATATGAAATAGTGCCATCCACTGTTCACCAGAAGCTGAAGTACATCACGGAGAACGGAGTGGGAGAGGTCCTGGGTGATCAACGCACTGCAAGACAATGCTATGTCAATTCAATGAAACATGGATCACACAGGACAGATACAGTGGCTATGGTCATGGCAGGAGCCAACCAGGAAAGAAGAAAGAGGGGAGGAAGAAAAAGGCAAGGAAGGAGGAGGAGTGGAGTGACACTCCGCCTAAGCAGACAGTTTTTTCAAACAGTGCCTACAAGGAGATACAAGGGCAAGGCTGTGAAGGTGACATCCATACCTTGGCAGCCGGACACCATAATAGGGAGCAGGACAAGGGACTCCATCCTAAGAGGCTTCCGCCACATAGATGATATCAAGCAAATGCCGCAGGAGCCCATATCAAGCTATTTCAAGAGATTCTTCAATTATGGTGCCAACATGGACATCACAAGAGGAGAAGCAGTCAGAGCATTCATCAGACACATACACCCAAGCTCATTCGAGGCCTATGGAGGGCTCTATGAGATGGTCAGGACGAGCACAATGAGAGAGCTCAAGGCAAAGCTGGACAGGGCATTTGAACAAGAGGCGGAACAGTTGGATGAAGTTCCAGAGAAAAGAAGAGAAGCAGACACATTGGGAGGAGGTGTCAATTTCACATTCACACCCCTCACACTCAGCATAGAAGAAATTTTCCACAAGCGCCTCAAGCAAGAGCTGCCAGCATGCAGGGAGGAAGGCAAGGCCTTCCTAGGTAGAGATGCACAGGGTTGGTGTGAGTACCATGGGACCTGGGGGCATCAAACCAACAACTGCATGGTGTTGAAGGTGGAAGTGGAAGAAATGATCTACAATGGAAGCTTCAAGGAGTATGTGGCAACAGACACAGTGACCACCCCATATCCTTAGTTTCGTATCTAGCATTTCGCATATTTTAGCTTTACAAGCTTTTCAAAAAACAACTCTTGAGAAGGAGAACTCACGAAGTTACTCCAACTCTACAACTA
Organism: Clarkia xantiana subsp. parviflora; assembly: GCA_036873135.1. Taxonomy (NCBI): domain Eukaryota; kingdom Viridiplantae; phylum Streptophyta; class Magnoliopsida; order Myrtales; family Onagraceae; genus Clarkia; species Clarkia xantiana. The sequence continues at coordinate 7,286,425 of JAPTYO010000024.1, read as the reverse complement.
TCTTCAAATTCCTACAAAGGATGTCTTGGTGCACCAAGGCATCCCGAGTGTACAAAAACATGAATGCTCCTAAGAGAGTAGTAGTTATTCAAAAGCATTTACCAGTGAATGTGATGTTACAATCACCAAGTTATCCTTACACAGATATGACTTCAAGTCAACAACCTTCGACGCCCCCAAGAGCGTATCTTGAGAGTAGTCTTCGTACTACGACATTCGACGCCCCCAAGAGCGTATCTTGAGAGTAGTGTTCATACTACGACCATCGACGCCCCCAAGAGCGTATCTTGAGAGTAGTTATTATACTACGACCTTCGACGCACCAAGAGCGTATCTTGAGAGTGGTTTCCAAAAACTACGAACTTCGACGCCCCCAAGAGCGTATCTTGAGAGTAGTGTTCATACTACAACCTTCGACGCCCCCAAGAGCGTATCTTGAGAGTAGTTATTACACTACGACTTCGACGCACCAAGAGCGTATCTTGAGAGTGGTTTCCAAAAACTACGAATTCGACGCCCCCAGGAGCGTATCTTGAGGTAGATTTGCAACCTACCAGATTCGACGCCCCAAGAGCGTATCTTGAGGTAGAAAAAACACTACCAGTTCGACGCCCCCAAGAGCGTATCTTGAGGTAGATTTCAAACTACCAGTTCGACGCCCACCAAGAGCGTATCTTTGGTCTAACCTGAGCCCTCCGGGAGCCTATCCTGCGAAACGTTAAGTGCCGTCCGAGAGCCTGTCTCGTGAACAGCTTGACATCCGTCAAGAAGGTATCGGTGGACTAACATGTGCCCTCCGGGAGCCTATCCTGTGAAACGTTAAGTGCCGTCCGAGAGCCTGTCTCGTGAACAGTTTGACACCCGTCAAGAAGGTATCGGTGGACTAACCTGTGCCCTCCGGGAGCCTATCCTGTGAAACGTTAAGTGCCGTCCGAGAGCCTGTCTCGTGAAAAGCTTTCGACGCCCACCAAGAGCGTATCTTTGGTCTAACAGTACAACGTATACCGTGTAAGGGGTATCAGAAGAGATAATCACACCATGTTTGAAAGGATACCATGTTTTGAAGGATACCATGGTCAGAAGGGTACCATGCTCGGAAGGGTAACATGAGAAAGAAATTTCTAAGTAAAGTAATATGAAGAACAAGTAATGTTTTTTCTTTATGAAATGGCAGGTAAGGCAAGAAGGAAAGCACGAAAGAAGGATAAGTAAAGGAAACACACCAATGAAAGAGTTCATACCCAAAGAGCCATACACAAGGCATAGGGAGCCATCATGAGAAGAGATATATACAAAAGCATGAGAAGCACTAATGTAAAGGCAAACGAACCACGTAGTCAACAACATAATGCGGCAAAGGAAAGTAACAACAAACACCATCACAATCTCAAAAGACACTCAACCCGTACAAGGGGAGAAGGAGTGTAGTTATATATACAAGGATAGTATGAGATAAACAAGTCAGTCAGAACCCTCGGGGGAGTCACCCTCACCCCCTGAAGCTGAACCGCCAGCGGAAATAGATGAGGAAGAGGAATCTGAGGTACCAATCTCCACAGGTGTAGCATCCACCTGGGCAGGGGCAGGCTCGTCTGCAACGGCAGCCTGACCCATCAGAACAGTCGCGTAGCCAGTGGCATATGGCCCAAAGTCACCAAGGTCACCAAAGGGGAACTGAGGATCAATCCGGTATATGTGATCAACCAGATACTCACCGAACTGGTTCATCTCCTGGGTGAGACGCGTGCTATAGTCGGCGGTGAAGGCAGAGGAGGCCTTGAATTCAGATACCGCGACAGCCCTCTCCTCCGCCCGACACTTAGTCTCCAACCTCCGCAGCTCCTCAGAATGGACAGATGCGGCAACCTCAGCTTCCCGGCGCAAACTGCCCACAGTGGTCTCAAGCAAGGACACCTGGTCCTGGAGCTCCTGCAGCCTCAAATCAGATATACGCGCCTTCTCGGCAGCAGTGGCGACCTCAGCCTTGAGAGAAACCTGGCTGTCTTCAAGGGTCTTCCTCTCGTCAGATAACTCGAGTACGAGCGAGGACATGTTCACCATGTCAGATATGCCCTAACAATTCAAACAAGGGGTGAATAACCGAAAGATAGACATTATGAAAGAAATAAGAGGAAAGCAAAGAACAACTTACAGGTGCATAACGAGAAAGTACCCCTTGAACAAAGCGCCGAGTCTCCCCAGGAGACTTGGGTGGAGCAACACGATCCCCAGGGGGAACGGCACCGCGGAGTACGCGGACACCAACCTCAGGAGTCCGCAAAGAGGAAGTGCTATCGAGGTGGAACTCCTTCAGACCAGCGAAGGGAGTCCACTCAGACCCAATAACATCTTCATCAGTGAGCCGTGCGAAATCCTTCCGACTTAAAGTCGGAGGCCCACCTACACAAGCAAAACAAGTCAAAGGAGAATATAAACATACAAGGATCAGAACAAGGTAGAGATCATACCTGAGGACCGTGCCCTCGGCTGGGGGGCAGGGGAACCACCACCAACAGGTCGCTTCCCTTTGTCAGCCAGGGAAGGCACCTCTTCGACCACCATCTCCTTATCACGAGATAGGGTCGGAGGACGAGCAGTAGGCGAAGCAGGATCCACAGCCTTCTTCCTCTTAGCAGCCGAGGCCCCGGCCTCAGAATCAGATCGCCGCGGCTTGGACTTGGAAGGTCCAGAATCTCTGCCAACGGAGACGACCCTCTCAGTCACCAAGGGGGAGTGCACTAGCAAGATAAGAAAAACAAGATAAGGAAAACATAAGTTATATCATAAAGAAGCAAATAGGAGAAAGCATACCAGAGGCCCCAGCCTTCTTCCCAGGCAGGGGGGATTTCTTCAAAGCAGAACTAGAAGGAGCCTTCCTCTTGCTCAGGTCAACAGGGGCTCCCTGCATGTTATAGGTTTTTCCATGAAACCAACCTACAAAGGAAGAGCAGAAGGTAAATAAAGATGGAAAGACCAAGTGACATACCGAACCCCCGGAGTCAGGAGTCAGACTGATCCCGGCCTCGTAAAGATCCGTCTCAGTTATTAAAGACACGGGGCAGTAAGACCGGGTCCTGTTGCTCTCGTGAATGATCTTCATAGTCTTCAAATCATCCGAAGAGAACTCTCCAAAGGCAGGCCAACCATCGGACCGATCCTCATTCAGGACCGACCAAGTGACGTATCGGTCCGTAATGAAGAAGTAGTGCTTAGCCCAGTGACTGGCCGAATTGTCAATCTGGGTCACAAAACGGAGGGAGGTATCCCACTCAACTCCACTCAACCCGAAATCAGAGAATCGGGGATCTTTGAAGGTCGGATGGCGAGTTACGAAACTCGCAAACCCCACCCTCGTCCGGTACTGGAACCGATAGAAACATCGGAATAGAACGAGAGAGTACTTCCAGGAGTACCAATGGCACAATACCCGGAAGCCCACCCAGACGCGGAGGGCACTGGGGGCAAGGTTCACAGGAGAAATCCTGAAGAACCTGCTCAACTCTATAAGCTCGTCACAGTAAGGTAGCCTCAGCCCGAATCGGATCTGAGAGGGGTACACGGCGACCTTCCCTATAGGAGGCTCCGTCGCCGTCCCGCGAGTATTCCCCAAGGAGGGGAGAAAAGGATACAAAGGCTCATCTAGGGGACTGATATCTCCTAGGGTGACATGTTCGTTGTAATCGGACCTAGTGATATGGTTCTCTGACAGAATAGCAAGACCTAAGGCAAAGATAACAAGAAACCCCAAAGCACGAATCAAATTTCGACTAATACCCCAAGGAAGGTCACGATACTAAGCTAGCAATAAGAAAGGAAGCAACGCGACTGAAAAGGAAGAGAAAGAGGAACTCACTCATCCTTCGGAGAATACGGCGCCTCTGAAGAGTCTGCGTACGTGGACACCACCAAGAGTATAGTACCTGCCATGACACGACAAATATCAAGACAAGGAAAATTTCCGAAGAACCGGAAATACTCCGACTCCCAACCAACGACAACAATCAAAGATCCAAAGACACCCAGCAAAGATAGTCGGCACGAACCAAGAACACCACAACAACCAAGTCAAATAATTTTATCCAAGCCTAAGGTCGGGTTTTGGAAAAAATTACCATTATACCCCCCAACAAGAATGAATATACCAATGGCGGCACGACATCAAATTCAAGACCGGGATAACCCAATCGGACAAGAAACCATATTCGGGCGACTGGCAAACATTTTTCCCCAAAATCCACAATTACCAACGGCTATCTACGGCAATCCCACAATTAATCAAGCATCGGCAATCAAGCATCGGCAATCAACTATCAACGATTCAAAAATCGACATTTGGTACGGCAACGGAAAGAAAAAGAGCGAACCTTTGGAAAACCCGACCCGATGTGATAAACGGGTCCGGAATTCGAATTTTGAAGCCGATCGAAATCAGCCCCTCGCCGGAGTTCTAATCCCGTCGTCGCCGGAGTCGTTACCGGCCGTCTTCCCGTCGCCGGAGCTAGCCCAAGGTCACGCCGGAACCTTCTCCCTTCGCCGTCGACCACCTCCGGTGAACCAGCAGCTGTCTCCACCGGCAGCGACCTCACCTCCGCCGTCCTCCTTCGTCGTGGACCTCCTGGCCGTCGTAAACCACGGCCTCCGTCGCCTCCGCCACGCCCGGCACCGCCAGCAGCCGCTGCCCGCCTGGAATCGAGCTCCCGTCTCCGGCCGGGCTGTCTCTTCGTCGCCGTCCCGATCAAAAGGCTGGCCGGAATTTCAGGTGCTCACCGGAATTTTGGCCGGCCCTAACCTTGGGGGTGCTCTCAAATTTGCCTTGCTCTCCAAGGGTAAGTGGAAAAAGAAAGATGGTGGCTATGGTGGCTATGGTGACTATTGGAGGTATTTCTCTAACTCTCCTCTTTTATGTTAAAAGGATGATAGGGTTTTTTAGGGGTTTTAATCACCACCATCCATCTAGCCTTAAGTAAAATCTAAGGGCCAAGGAAAGATCATCTTTTTTATCCCTATCACCTATAGCTAAGTATATTCCCATACTTAGAAAAATTATCAAGATAGCTTTATTTTTGAGCATTTCATACTTAGGAAAATTTTTGGCCAAAATTAAAATTTCTCCTTATCTAGATGGAATCCCGGCACGAATTTGAAGCATAAGTTGTTTAGTTGCATTCGTATCACATCCCTGTGCAAGTTTGTATTTTTTGAGTATACACCTGTAGCAGAGATAAGTATATTACTCCCGTCTCAGACGGACGTATGCCTAGGCACACGTCCGTGCTACTCTGACGTTTACAATTCCTCTATCTCATTAGACAGGGGGCAGAGTCAGAGGCACGTATCCAGGGGTAAGCAGGCATTCAGACAAAGAAGGTAAAATCCCGGTTTCAAATTGCGCGTGTCATACCATCCTAAAATAGAGTCAATCAAGGGTTAGGCCATTGGTTGACTCGGGGGCATGTGATGGATATACGCCCAATTTGAACCCGTTGACTTCCAAACCGTTGTATTTTTATCGTCCCATTTATGATTTCCAATCGAAACTTCAACCCGGACACTTCGCGAGAACATTAACGGCTCGGACGGGGCCGAAGCGCCCGTCCGACGGAGGCGAACTCACCTAGGTGAGGTTGGGTGGCCACACCCGACCTCCCCTAGGGGAGATCGGGTTGGCCAACCCGATCTCTCCTAGGAGAGATCGGGTTGGCCAACCCGATCTCTCCTAGGAGAGATCGGGTCAGCCAACCCGATCTCTCCTAGGAGAGATCGGGTCAGCCAACCCGATCTCTCCTAGGAGGGATGGGGTTGGCCAACCCCACCCTCCCTAGGAGGGGTTGGGTGCCCTCACCCAACCCCTATCCTCGGGGGTCGGATTCCTCCCCCCCCCCAAGGGTCCCGACACCACTCTCAGACGCCCATGCTCGGCCCACTCCGCCTACCTCCTCCGAATCCTAAGGTCTTAATTATATGCTTAAAGGTTAATTAATTGTGTTTAGAGGTTAACGATGTCATTAAGCCACCTTAATGACACCGTTGCCTATAAATACCCCACCTTCACAACTCATTTGGACATCTTGGCTATTTGGATAATTTAGCTCTGACATCTCTCTAGCTTTATCTCTCTAGAAGTATAGTTCTGACTTAGGCATCGGAGAGGGTTCACCAGGCACCACCCCCCCCTCCTCCGTGTCTGGTATTGCCCCTTTTGCAGGGCAAAGGGAGAGAAGAAGAGAAGGAACCAAGGGAAGAAGGAACGGAAGAAGGACATAGGAAAAGACAAGGCGACTTGAGAAGACCGGATCACACACACCCCCCCCCCTATAAGGAGTGGGATTAAAGCCGACACCCCGTTGACTGAGATCCCATAACTTAACAACGGCCAACAATGCCGAGCCAATTCCGTCCAATTAGTCTTTGTAACTTTGCTTATAAAGTTATATCAAAGGTATTGGTGAATCATCTTAAACCATACTTAGACGAGATGATAACGCCATACCAAAGCGCTTTTGTGGCGGGACGACTAATCCAAGACAACATACTCGTCGCTCATGAGGCTTTCCATTATTTGCGCAACAGAGGGGGCGCCAAAAAGGACGAGTGCGCGATTAAAGTTGACATGCAAAAGGCCTATGATCAGGTGGAATAGGACTTTTTGAGGGCGTTCCTTCTAAAGATGGGATTCTGCGAGCGTTGGGTCGGATGGATACATTCATGCGTTTCCTTGGTCACTTACCAAATCCTCATTAAAGGCAAGAGAACAACTCCTTTCAAACCGACTAGGGGGATACGACAAGGCGACCCGCTCTCTCCGTACTTATTTATACTAGTGGCGGACGTATTATCACGATTGGTGACGCCGGAGGCAAGTACCGGGGGGATAGAGAGTATTCATTTAAAACGAGGATGCCCGAACGTCCACCACCTTTTCTTCGCCGACGACTCGCTTTTCTTCATGAGAGCTACCTCTTGGAATGCAGCAGCTCTCAGTCGCCTTTTGATTGACTATGGGAGGGATTCGGGGCAACGAGTCAATCTTGAAAAGTCGAGTGTGTACTTCAGATCAAATGTTAGAGATAGCACGAAGTGAGAGGTGGAGAGAGAATTGGGAGTTCGGGCAATTCGTAATCTGGGTAAATATCTTGGCTTACCAACAGTGTGGGGACGATCGAAGCGGGATGCACTTGGCTTCCTTAAGGAGCGCATCGTGAGCAAGATCCAAGGTTAGAAGTCGAATCTTTTGAACAATGTGGGAAAGGAAGTACTTACAAAGTTAGTTGTTACGGCGATGCCAACATACACTATGAGCATATTTCTCTTGCTGAAAACGTGTGTGCTGAAATTAATGCTTTGATAGCACGATTTTGGTGGGGCCAACGAGCCGGAGAGAGAAAGATACATTGGAAGAGTTGGGCGTCACTTACAAAACCGAAGATTTGCGGTGGACTTTGCTTCAAAGAATTACAAACGCTTAATGTCGCATTACTTACGAAGATGGCATGGAGGCTCATTCAAACGCCAAATACTTATTGGGCTCGAATGTTAAAATCACTTTATTTTCCGAGGTGCACACTTAAGGAGGCAAAGAAAGGGAAAAGAGCGTCGTGGGCTTGGACGAGCTTGCTTGCTGGTCGGGATGTCTTAATGGATAATGGTATGTGGAAAATTGGCAACGGGCGCAGTGTGAATATCTTTGAGGACTCGTGGATTCCGGGTCTGCCTAAGTTCCGACTGGATGTTGCTAGGCCCCTCACGCAGCTGCAGGCATCACGCCACGTGGCTGAGTTGATCGATGCGGATGGCCTTAGGTGGGTGCTTGATTCACTTCAGAACAATATTGAGGATTGCCAACTGGAGGGGATTAGAAGAATTCCACTTCCCTATTCAGCAGAAGATGACCGATAAATTTGGCCACACTAAAAAACAGGGGAAATGAGTGTTCGATCGGCCTACCGACAGATAATCGGGGAGGAAGGAAATTCTAAAATCATATCCATGCAACCAGGGTGCCCTCCGCTCAAATGGAAGGATGTATGGTCCATGAGTGCAATCCCGAAGGTGCGTACGTTCATGTGGAGACTACATGCCAACGCTCTTGCGGTAAACCATAATCTTTGCCGGAGGGGAATAATAATACAGCTGTAGTGTCCATTTTGCGACACGTACTAGACGGTAGAACACATGATATTTGGATGTGAGTGGACGAGACTGATTTGGTTTGCCATGTTTTCTTATCGGTCGGAGTCAATGAATAATGCCATGTTGTCCGAGTGGGTGTCAAGGCTAAAGCATGCTCCGAACATTAGCAAGAGAGACAAGTCGCGGAGGTGGTCATTGATAGGGTCTACATGCTGGAATGTATGGAAGGAAAGATGCCGGGCTCTACATGAACATGACGAGCCAAACCCACGGAAAATAATTGGGGTTATAAGAAAAGAGCATTGTGAATTTTGGGCCGCACGGGGAGACACACTTGCTACTGTAACGGAGACCGACAATCCGAGAGCCATTGAGGATCATAACGGAATAGGTGATGACTGAGTAGAAGACCAGCTCCGGAGCGCCAATAGCGACGATTTTGCAGATTCAAGTCATGCCCAAGAGGATCAAAATGCTATTACATTTTGGGTGCCACCACCAGATGGGATATTGAAGATAAATTGTGATGCATCATGGGACAACATGGCCTAGCAAGGGGGAATAGGTGGACTAGCTCGAAATTCAGACGGTGTTGTCATCGATGGATTCTGTCAATATGGTGCCCTTCATGGAACTTTGGAGCTTGAAATTGAGGCTTTAGCTGCTGGAGTTGAGATTGCTGCTACCAAGGGATGGACCGATGTAGTTTTTGAATCCGATTCTAAAGAGGCCATTCGTCGTATTAAGGAGGCTGGCCGGGCATCAGATTGGCGAATCACCACACAGGTGAACAATATTCTTCATCGAGCAAGTGTCTTCAGGTTGGTGGATTGGTCATGGGTCCGGAGAGAAACGAATAGCTGTGCGAATTGGTGCAATCCAAGCACGAAAGAGGTTGTGTTCGAGTGATTGGGTCTTGGTGCCCGCGCCCTCTCTTTTATCTTTACTGTTATGTGATAGGGATCTTATCCCCCCATAAACATTGTACGGATCTTATGATGATTTATATATGCAAATTTGAGGGCCAAAAAAAATTACGATTTTAGCTGATGATCATTCCATCTTGTAAACTGACCAGTCACTGGACTAGTGATCGTACAATTTATTGAAGTTTGAGGACCTGTTTGTGCAAGTTGGAGAGTTGTTGGTTCTGTTTTATATTTCTGTTTCTTGGTATTATTTTCCTTATGGACCATTTTTTCCTTCATGTAAACTCGGGGTTGATTGCTGAGATTCACATTTTGGCGATCCCTTTATTAGTGTTATTAGGGTGACAGATTGCCACTTGAAGGAACCATTCTGGATGAACCCGCATCTCTCGTTCTCTCGTTTTTCCTTTCTATGAAACATTAGGGTTAGGGTTCATCATCTCTCCCAAAATCGAAATGGTATCAGAGCTCTGGAGGAGATTCTGTCCTCCGATATCACGATCCTGATCATTCCTTCCACCTCTCACCGGATCTCAGCCGTAGCGTTCGTCTCCTCACCTTTTTCGCGATTCTCTAGAACACCGCGACTCTTCGATCCTTTGCGATTCTCAGCACATCGTGACTCTTCGACTTCCGCTGCTCTTATTCTTCTGATTGCGCCTTTCTCTCATGGCTGAGGATAAGAAACTCGAAGAAGAAATCGATCATTCCACCAGCAAGAAGGTAATTGACTCATCCTCTTCTGGAATCTATGATAAGTATGATAATACTCCTAGCGTGCATCCTTTTCATCTGCTGTATCTACATGCATCGGATAATCCTGGCCTTAGCGTTATCTCGCATATCTTGACTGGTTCTGACAATTACTCAAAGTGGAGCCGTGCTATGTTTGTTACACTTCTAGGCAAGAATAAGCTTGGTTTCGTGAATGGATCGTGCACTAGAAATAAGTTTGATCCTGCTTTACATCATCTTTGGAATCGATGTGATGCAGTAGTTTTTGGTTGGATTCTCAATTCTGTGTCACAAGAGATTTACAATAGCATCATGTATTGTGAGAGTGCTGTTAAGGCCTCGGATTAATTGAAGCAGTGTTTTGATAAGACAAATGGCTCTATGATATATCAGTTGCACAGGGAATTCTGCTTGACTCAGCAAGGTCTTGATGTTGTTTCTGGTTACTTCACAAAGCTGAAATTCCTTTGGGCAGATTATGATTCTGCTTCCTCCCTGCCACATATAGAAGATGATGCTTTCAAGAAGCACATCGAACATAAGGACAAACCGAGGTTGTTCCAATTTCTCATGGGGCTCAATGATGTCTTCTCTGATGTGAGATCTCAGTTGTTACTTTGGGATCCCTAACCTTCTGTTAACCAGGCTTACAGTATGCGCATTCAAGAGGAAAGCCAGAGGAGCATATCTTCTGACATATCAAGTAAAGTGGATAATATTGCCTCTAACACCATTCTGAATGGGACTAAGAGCAAGAAAAATCAAAATGCCAATCTGGGATGCGACTTTTGCCGCAAAAAGGGACATTTGGCTGACAAATGTTTTGCTAAGGGCTGCGAATTTTGCAAAAAGAAAGGGCACGTGATGGATATTTGTTTCAAGTACAAAGAACTGATGAAGCAAAGGCTGCCGTTGCAAAAGGAGGCATGGATTCTGGAGGAGAGGCTCAGAATAATGCTTCCTCAGCCAATCTCAATGCAGCCTCAACTGGAACACAGAGGATGATTACTTTCACAAGTGATCAATTTGAAAGATTTCTTGTGAGCACGAGACAAGGTGGCAGCTCCAACAATTATGCTGGTGCAGTAGCTGCCGACCATGCCAACTCTGCTGGTATACTTTCTTCCAATCTCTCTTTTAAAGACAAAACCAACATGTGGTTTCTTGATACTGGTGATACTAACCACATGTCTTTTATTTCAAAATGGTTTTTGAACAAAAAACAACTCACTAATTCTAAAGTTCATATGCCAAATGGAAACTTTTCAAAGGTCAAAGGAATTGGTAATTGTTTTATGTCTCAAAAACAAATATTACAGAATGTTCTTTTTTTACCCGACTTTAAACACAACCTTATTTCCATTTCTAAAATCACAAAAGACATGGGATGTTCTGCAACCTTTTATCCATCTTTTTCTATTAAGTAGTACCTCTCAAATGGGAGGGTCTTGGCGACTGGCATTGAAGATTCAGGTCTCTACTATTTCAAACCTTTTTCAAAAAGAGCCTGAACCTACTGCTTTATCTTCTTCTGTTCAGAATAACGTTTTTCTGTGGCATCAAAGATTTGGAAATGTATCTTTTAAAGCTTTTCATCATGTAGATTCATTAAAACATTTCAATAAAAGGAAGGAAATCTTGGTAATTGTAATATTTGTCCTCTTGCCAAAATTACCAGATCTCCTTTCCCTGTTTCTGAATCTCACGCTGATGCTTCTTTTGACCTGATTCATGCTGATGTATGGAGGCCTTATAAAACCCCTACATATGATACAGATAGATATTTTTTAAACCCTGGTAGATGATTTCTCCAGGGCTACATGGGTTCTTCTTTTAAAGTTTAAATACCATGTGCCTTTACATATTAAGAATTTTGTTGCTATGATTAAAAATCAATTTGGTAAAAACACCAAGATTTTTAGAACAGATAATGGCGGAGATTTTTTCAATGAGCAACTATTCTTTCTTTTCTGAAAATGGAATCATCCACCAGAGTAGTTGCTCTCACACTCCCCAACAGAATGGGAGAGTTGAAAGAAAACATCGTCACTTGTTAGAAGTTGCTAGAGCTCTTAGATTACAGGGTTCTATTCCTATAAGATTCTGGGGTGAATGTATTTTAACAGTTTGCTACCTTATAAATTTGATGCCCTCCAGAATCTTAGATGGAATATCACCCTTTGAGATTTTGTTTAACATGCAACCCAAAATTGATCATCTTAAAATTTTTGGATGTCTTTGCTATGCTAAGGATTTGACTGTGATGGATAAGCTTGCTGCAAAAGGAATTCCCTCTGTTTTTCTTGGTTATTCAACCACTCAAAAAGGATACAAGCTTTATAATATGAAAACAAAATGAATTTTTATCAGTAGGGATGTCTTATTTCGTGAACATATTTTCCCATTTTCTAGCAACAAACTTGATTCATTTCTCTCCTTTGCTGACAATCCAATTTATATGGACACCAATGATTATGATGGGTGCAACACAAAAAGGATGATCATGTCCCTCCTATTATTGTCCCCGACTCTCATGAGATTGATATTGTATCTACTGATTAATCTGAGTCAATTGTCGACAATGATGAGAACCCTATTTTACCATATGAAGAGCATGATCACATTTCTGATGGTGAACAGATCATTAGCCCTGAAGCACCATCTCTTCCCATTGTTACCACCAAATCTGGAAGGGTGGTAAAACCCCCTATTTGGCATAGTGATTATCAATCTTTTACTGGTTCAACAATTCACCCTATTTCTAATCATATTTCTTATGAATCTCTGTCTTCTGGTTTCAGAAGTTTTTTAACAGAGATATCTAAAATTGTTGAACCAAGCTCTTTCATGGAAGCTGCAAAGGATAAAAACTGGGTGCAGCAATGCAGGAGGAGATGGATGCTCTCCATGCTAACAAGACTTGGGATCTAGTTCCTTTACCCACAAGTAAGTCTGCAATAGGTTGTAAATGGGTTTATCGTTTAAAATATAAATTTGATGGTAGCTTGGAACGTTATAAGGCAAGACTTGTAGCCCAAGGATATAAGTAACAGCATGGAATTGACTTTTTTGAAACTTTTTCCCCTGTGGTCAAGATGAACACAGTTAGAATTGTTCTTGCTATTGCTTCTATTTCTGCATGGCCCTTATTCCAAATGGATGTCCAAAATGCTTTTTTACAAGGTGACCTCGATAAGAGGTTTATATGGAAATCCCTCCAGGTTTTGGCAATCATGAGGGGGTAATTTGGTTTGTCGATTGCGCAAGTTCCTGTATGGTTTGAAACAAGTTTCAAGACAATGAAATTTTAAACTAACAGATACCTTGATTTCCGCAGGATATTCACAATCCTAATTTAATTGCTGAACTGAAAGCTCTTCTTGAAAGAAGTTTTAAAATGAAAGATTTAGGTGCTTTGAGATTACTTTTAGGTATTGAGGCTGCTAGAATCAATGAGGGAATTTTGCTTTGTCAACGAAAATACGCCTTAGAACTTATTTCTGAATCTAGATTGTCTGGTGGCAGAGTTGCTCGTACTCCTATGGATGCTAATCTGAAATTGACTAGTGTGAAGTATGATAAGTTTTCTAAGTTGGATTCTGTTGACCCTATCCTAGATGATGTCACTGGATACAGGAGACTGATAGGAAGATTGCTTTACCTTACTGTCACTAGACCAGATATAGGGTATGCTGTTCAATATATTAGCAGATTTATGCAATGTCCGAAGAGGTCTCATCTTGATGCATCTCTCAAAGTCATTCGTTACATACGCAATGAACCTGGAAATGGAATTTTGCTCTCTGCTGATTCCATTCCTGAGCTTGTTGCATATTGTGACTCAGATTGGGGGAGCTGTGTTGGGACTAGAAGATCTGTAACAGGTTATTGTGTCAAACTGGGTAAGTCTCTTATATCTTGGAAGGTAAAACAACAAGATACTGTCTCTTTATCCTCAGCTGAGGCTGAATATCGTAGTATATGCATAGTTACAAAGGAAATTGTTTGGCTTAGGTCTTTACTGAGAGAGTTGGGCTTTGATCAAAAGAAAAGTTGCATTTTATACTGTGATAGCAAGGTTGCCATTCAAATTGCTTCAAACCTGATATTTCATGAAAGAACTAAGCATATTGACTTGGATTGCCATTTTGTTCATGAGAAGTTGATTTCATGTGAAATTTCCACTAGATATATTAAGACTGAAAAACAACCAGTTGATATTTTTACCAAGTCATTGCATGCAGATCAACATTACCAGCTTTTGAAGAATTTGGGAATGAAGAACATATTTGAAGGCAGGAGGAGTTTAGAAGATGAGAGTTTTGGAGTAGATCCAACTTGAGGAGGAGTATTGAAGTTTGAGGACCTGTTTGTGCAAGTTGGAGAGTTGTTGGTTCAGTTTTGTATTTCTGTTTGTTGGTATTATTTTCTTTATGGACCATTCTGTTCCTTCGTGTAAACTCGGGGTTGATTGCTGAGATTCACATTTTGGCGATCCCTTTATTAGTGTTATTAGGGTGACAAATTGCCACATGAAGGAACCAATCTTGATGAACCCGCAACTCTCGTTTTTCCTTTCTCTGAAGCAATAGGGTTAGGGTTCATCATCTCTCCCAAAATCGAAACAATTTACATTATTAGTTTGTTTGGATGGATTAACTGATGTATTTTGGCAGATCAGTAGGAGCTCAACTTCTGCGACTCGTTATCCACTGGAAATGACTTACTCTATTAGTCATTTGATACCAAAATTTGTAGTTTTCCTCGTTGCAACTATATATACAGCTTAAGAATCTGAGACCGTTTTAAATGCAATTGCTGTGAAGAAGGAATGTATGGAAGCTCATGGCCTTCTGGATTTTTGCTCGTAATTTTATGCGTGGAGGTTGTGTGTTTTTAATATTATTGATCATATATAAAGGGAGGTGTTGATGCATTATTCAACCAATTTGGAGAAATGAGCCTGATATTGTTTGCTCCATCTCTTCTGTCTTACACAGGCGGGTTTGCATACTAGAGTGAGCCAGTGGTGGGAAGGAATTCCTTTCCTCACGTCTGGTGTGGTTATAATTTGTGGGGCGATATACTTCATCTGTCTATTGGCTGGTTATGATTCCTATGAAACAATATGCTTGTTGGCCCTCCATTGTTATATCACATTTTCAAGGTACTCTTTCATCTAGAATTATTTAGTCAGTTGATCAATAAAAATAAAAGCCGACTTGGGGAGCATGAGGTTGAGTTTTAACTAATCAATCTGTTGACATTCTTATGTACTTTCAAAGCTGAAATGGTTATAGTTTTTTTATTCCTCTGTTTCATGTTGTTTAATCAATTTTGTATAAATTTTGCAGTTTACAGGATATATATTGCTGTTGTCTTTCATGGTTCATTGCTCCATGTTACATTCAACATATTGGCACTGGTTCCCCTAGGTTCAGCACTTGAGAGGCTAATGGGATCCGTCCGCTTATTGTACATAATGACCCTGTTGGCCACAAGCAATGTATTTCTTCATATTTGCATTGCAGTTTTAGCAGCCTATAATCCTTTTTACTCTTTTGACTTCCTGATGTATGAATGCGCAGTTGGCTTCTCCGACGTTCTATTCTCACTGATTGTCATTGAAACAAGTTTGAGCGGAGATCAGGCCAGAAGGTTAATTTCTAGCTGAACAGCCTTGAATTTTTCATGCACCTAAATAATGTTCTTTAAGATTTTGAGAATAATGTGTTTTAAGATGTAAGACTATTTCAGAATTTGCTTGCGGGCATATTAAAGTGACGTTCTATCAAGCATGAATTAACACTGTTTCAATATGATACACGATTCTTTTGTTATTTGTTTTATGTGCAAAAGTTGGAATGTTAATCTTCTTTCTACTTATTATGCAGTTTCTTTGGACTCTTCAATGTTCCATCTAAATGGTAAGTGGTGTTATGTGAATAATATATTTGTTATTTCTTTCTTCTTGTTCATTGAAATGAGCACCAGAGGTGGTGGTGGCATTAATCTTCAAATTCTAGATTCAGGTATCCATGGATCTTACTGATTGTATTCCAGCTTCTCATGTCAAATGTGTCTTTACTCGGACATCTTTGTGGAATCCTATCAGGCTTTGCATGTAAGTATTCCTCCAATTTGGCTCTTCTATCTTTGTTATTTTTTCTGTCTTGATTAACCGTTCTTGTTCCATATGTTCTTTTATAGATAGTTATGGGTTATTTAACATTCTCATTCCCGGAACGTCTTTCTATTCTGCCATCGAAAGCTCTCCATTTCTTGTGAGTATTGCAAAACTTTCTCCTTACTTTGACAATAGATTGACATAAAGCATTTAGTGAAAGAGCTGGTGCCCTACAGTTATGCCTTTCGGCCTCCAGAATCTTTATCGAACAACAAAAGTTGAAGCAAAAACTGAAATTTTGTTGAATGCAATAGTGTTAACTATCATAACTCTGCGAGATAGGACCTAAGACCTACTGTGAAATTTAAAGTTTTGGGCATTAAGCAATAAGATGAACCAGTTGCTTTTGTACTTTCAGATTCTTGTTTTTGTACTATGGTGAAGGCATTTAATTCTTTTTTACGTATATCTCCAAAAAAATTAGTATCTTCACGGTACCTGTATAATGTTCAAAATCATGTTTTTCAGTCAACTTGCATACGGAGGCCAAAGTTCATAGTATGCACTGGTGGAAACACAGTGGGCTGTATTCCAACATAACATATTCAACCCAAACCACTGGATCGGGGGTACGTCTTAGTTGTCCTGATAAATTAGTCTAATCTCAGCTTAGCACTAAAAGGTTTCTATCATTTCTGATTAATCAGTGCATTACTCTCTGGAAACTTGTGGAGAAATTTGTCCTCGTGGATGCCTAGCAGGGAAACTTCTGCTCAGATATTTAGAAGATTAAGCTTTTGAAGGTTTTATACTATCATGATTTTTGTGAAGATACCTGCTGTTTTAATCTCTGTTCTCATGATGACCTCATTCTAAAGCTCAGACTTGAGTAGCTGTCCTTCAGCCTATTATTTCAGGTCTTATATGTTTTAATGAATGTGACAGGGAAATTTAATTCAAAATAAGTGTTTTCCTATCTACAAGTGATGTATATTCTTACTTAACAAGGAATTAGATAAGCTTCTTCTAAAGCTTGCATTTTCTCTTGAGTGTCACTTTTTCTTCACTCTTAGAGTACCTATGGGGTTGATCTATCTTGTTTTGTGTACTTTTTATAGGAAGTGATGCTTGATCTTTTATGCAGACTTTACTCATCTAAAAATGGAACATTTGTGTTGAATCCGTACATTATTTTGGAGGAAGTGATGTTTGATCTTTTATGCAGACTTACGCATCGAGAGAATGGAACATTTTTTTGAATCCCTACATTTTTTTCCTTGATTTTCAGGATGAAGAATTAGTTTCAGAACTTACTTTATTTATGTCTTTACATTAGAAGTAACTGTTCCTAAATTTATTCACGCACTGTGTGTTGGAGTTATATAGGGTTAAGAACCTAGGAGAGATATGAAGTTTACCTCATGTTAACGGGAGAGGTCTGAAGTTTTACATGTTGATTCTAGGGGTCTGAAGTTTCAAATTTGTTGATAACAACGGTCTCCGGCTGTTTTTGCCGTTAATTATGACAGAAATTGATCACGTGCCAACAACGTGCCCCAGTTAAAAATGTAATTCCAAAATTGCCCTCCATCACCAGTGTGCCTATCACGTGTCGAGATGGAAAGTCAAAAATGCCCTTTTGGGCGGCAAAATGGCGTCTCTTCATTTTCTCCTACACGGTCTGTCATTTCACTTCAGATCAAAATCACAAACTCCCCCTTCTTTCTATTTCAGATTTCTCTCTCAAAACTGAAGAACAGAAACTAGGGTTTCCTCCCACGGTGACTGGGACTGTATTCCGGCGAAGAGAAGGCTCGATTTCCGTATGGCAAGGGAGGGAAGGTGACGGGAAGACAGTGGGCGGAAGGTAGTGTCACTGTAGAGATAGTGGAGAACCATTTTCGGGTTCAGCAAGACGCCTTCATCGGCTGGTAAGAGATTTTGCCTAAATATTTTGAGATTATTTGTTGTATTTGTTGTTGGTTTGTAGATTATCTCGAAATTGAACTTAAATTGGTATAAAGTTAGGATTTTGCATGTAGGATCAGTTAAATCTTGTTGAATAATTGTAGTACAAGTAGTAATAAGGAGATTTCGTTTACAATTTATGAAGAAAAACTGAAACTAAAACTTAAAGAAGTTGAAAATTCAAATTGAAACTGAATGAAAGTTAATGATAGTTGAAATTGATACATTTTAGTTAGTGAAGTTGGGTATGTTTGTTGATTAGAGGTGGAAAAATCGAAACTTGATGCCTTAAACCTCATTTTGTACGGCTAAACTGAATTTGGTTTTAGGGTTTTGGTAAAAAATTCACATTTGAACAATTAATTCAAGGGTTATATGTTCTGTATATGTTGGTTGGTCTAAGCAAATTTTGTTGTTTTGGCATTACAATAACAAAATAAAATGTGGTGGTTTCAAGTTTTGTTGTTTCAACTTTCAAGTTTTTGAACAACAATGGGTGTATATGTTGTGTATCATGTGAAAATTTGAAAAGTGCAACGAAAGTTATTTCAGACCTTGTTTATTCACAAAGTAGAACTGTTAGACTGCTAAAACCAACATGAATGGGTATTTCAGACCTTGTTTATTCACAACGTGGAAATGTTAGACATCTAAAACCAACATGAATGTGTATTTCAGACCTTGTTTATTCACAAAGTGAAAATGTTTGACAGCTAAAACTAACATGTTAGGATTCAGACCTAAAAACAAAATTTAAACAGAATTCTTACGTTCCAAATTCAGATTTGCGTATGTTTTGTTTCTGACCTCTGTATAATCTTCCATGAATATATTTCAAGTTACTACCCGTTCAATGAATTATTAAGGGAGTTGAGGGCAAAATATGGGTATCCAGAGTGGGTACTGATACAATATAGAAAATATGTTCCTGATTGTATCATTTTACAGTTCATACTGGGCAGATCTGATTGGGGTGATGCCATAGACATGCATCCTAGAGGTGCAGTAATGCAAATTTATATGGTGAAGGATGACGTACGTGGGTTATTAAATCGGCGGTCGAGTAACGCTGAGGGGATTACTCGAAGACCCGAGGATGAGCTGACTACATCCCAATTTAGAGCTTGTATGGAAGAGTTGGTTGATGGATTTCTACTTGAGTGGGAACACATTCCTTCTTGAACCCACTCGAAAAATTCACAATCTTCACCCTTCCTACCCTACCTCAAGAAGAAACAAGATAACAGTCAAATTAACCATTCAACAAGAATTGCTATTTTATCAAATATTCAAAATATCCCAATATCAACCTAATTCATCACTGAAAATTTAGGGCTAGGTTTCTATTGAACACCAAAACATCCCAATTTTTATCAAACATCAGTAA
Organism: Clarkia xantiana subsp. parviflora; assembly: GCA_036873135.1. Taxonomy (NCBI): domain Eukaryota; kingdom Viridiplantae; phylum Streptophyta; class Magnoliopsida; order Myrtales; family Onagraceae; genus Clarkia; species Clarkia xantiana. Next base: position 7,267,149 of record JAPTYO010000024.1, on the reverse strand, counting down.
TATCGCAGACACCTAAATGTCACTAAAGTACAACTTTCAGACCTTGTTTATCAACAAGAATACAACATTCAGACAATAAATGTCACAACACTAGAACTTGCAGATCTTGATTTGTCAACAATCAGTAATACAACAGCAGTTTTTGAACAAGAATTGCTATTTTATCAAATTAAACATTCAACAAGAATTGCTATTTATTCAAACATTCAAAATAGCCCAATTTCAACCTAAATCATCACTGAAAATTTAGGGCTAGGTTTCTATTGAACACCAAAAAATCCCAATTTTACAGAAATTGAAGAATTTTGCAGTCAATTGAAGTTCAATTCATCGTAATTGGACGTAATGAACAATATCCCAACTACACCCAACCCCAATTAGAAAACTTACATTGAAAAACCTGCACCCATAGAATCTCCGACCGAAATTTCCAGTTGTTCCCGAAGTTCTCACCACTGCTGTAACGCCGCTGTAACAGTTAACATCTTCACCCATGAAACAACCTGCATTCCGGTGAGATTTGGTGCGGCTCCACCGGCTCGATTCAGACGACGACGACCCAATCTCTTTCATCAATGGCAGCAGTACTTCTAGTAGTAGCTCCGGCAGAGTACAGCAGACGACGTCGACTCCAGCAGACGACGTGAGGAAGGCGGACTGACGCGACGATTTTCCTCAGGAACCCTAATTTCCTCTCCTTCTCTTCCTTCTCTTCTCTTTGAACTGACGTGAATTTAGATGCGGTATGTTTTAATTTGTGCAAAGGGGTACTTTAGTCATTTCATGTTCCATTAATAAAACTGATAAATTCATTAAAATATTGCAAAGGGGTAAAACGGACATTTCACATGCGTATGTTAATTTTGACAGAAAATTTGAACGGAAAACAAAAAATCAACAAAGTTGAAACTTCAGACCTCTAAAATCAACATTTGAAACTTCAGACCTCTCCCATTAACATGGGGCAAACTTCAGACCTCTTCTAAGTTCTTAACCCAGTTATATATAACCCTTTTTTTTTCCTGCTTTTTATGGGAACGGTATCCCTCACCCAGTTACATTCGTTAATGGAAAATTTGTGTGTTTCAACAAATATTCGACTCATTTGTCCTCTTTCGCTCACTGCGAAATTGTTTTACTTTTACCATCCCCTTGGAAGGGTGTTAGATGGCGTCAGTAGAAAAGGGATAGAATAAGGAATGAACGGTAATCAGAATTGTCATTAATCATCATAACATACTCTTGATTACATACTACAGTGCTTTATATAGCATCATCGGTCATAATGATAAAAGGCTAACATATGGGCCTAATAACTGCATATGGGCTAATAGTGTAATGGGTCTATATCAATTACTCCCCTCCCCGAGAACCTTGTCCTCAAGGTTGAAGGTAGGAAATCGAAGCTTGAAGTCAGTGAGGAGTTCCCATGTAGCATTAGCCGGCGAAGTGTTTGCCCAATGGACCAGAATCTGAGTAACTGGTTTGTTGCGACGGCGAGTAATCCTCTTGTCCAGCACTGCTAAGGGCTTGGCAGTCTCCTGTAGCTCCAAATTGTCCGGCAGTGGCACAGAAGTGACTGCCTCACCCCATGCCTTCTTGAGAAGGGAGACATGAAAAACAGGATGAATTCTAGCAGTCGATGGCAAATCTAGAAGATAAGCCACAGCTCCAACTTTCTTCAACACTGAAAATGGGCCAAAGTACTTAGGTAGGAGCTTGTGAATATGATGACCCTTGAGTGTAGCACGTTTATATGGAGGTAGCTTAAGGTAAACAGAGTCACCCACGGCAAAAGAACGCTCCGTACGATGCTTGTCAGCTTGTTGCTTCATCCGATATTGAGCCATGCTCAGATAAAATTTCAGCATTTTAATATTCTCCTCTCTGTCTCGCAACAACACATCCACAACAGGAACAACAAAATCACGAGGTAAATATGGGACATGAACAGGAGCTGGGTACCCATATAATGCTTGGAAGGGACTCATCTTGATGGTGGAATGATGAGTGGTATTGTACCACCATTCAGCTAGAGGTAACCAAGTCATCCAAGATGAGGGGTGTTCACCTGTCATACATCGCAAATAGCTCTCGAGACAACGATTAACTACCTCCTTTTGGCCGTCGGTCTGCGGGTGGTAACCTGAAGACAACTTCAGATCAACTCCTTGGTACGTAAACAGAGCCTTCCAAAAGGTGATGACGAATATTCGGTCATGATCACTGACAATAGACTGAGGCAACCCATGAAGGCGATACACCGTATCAAGGAAAGCCTGAGCAACAGAGATTGCAGTAAACGGATGGGTGAGGCCAATAAAATGGACATACTTGGTAAGTCGATCAACCACGACCATGATAACCTCTTTACCATTAGATTTTGGGAGTCCCGTGATAAAGTGCATGGATAAATCAGTGAAAATACCCGTAGGAGTAGGTAGAGGCTGCAACAATCCCGGGCTGGCAACTGTCTCTGTCTTATTTTGTTGGCATGTACTGCAATCTCGAATAAATCATCTGACTGCCTTCTTAGCCCCTTTCCAATAGAGAACTGCAGTAAGGCGTTGGGTGGTGGCGTGTATACCAGAATGCCCCCCTAAGGCAGATGAATGCATCAGTTCTAATAATTCACGACGTAGTTCCTCATCAGGCCCAACGACAATCTTTCCTTTACGCCACAGTAAATCATTCTTCCAGCTGAAATTAGCAGGCCCATTGCCCTGCTGGACAATTTCCAACAGCTTCTTGGAATCAAGAGAAGCTACCCAGCTGGCTTTGATCTTCGTGAGCAGAACTGGAGGCATACAAGACACAGTTACTGAAGACAACATGAGTTCCGGGAGGCGAGATAAGGCATCAGCAGCAATGTTGTCTCGACCAGCTTTGTAGGTGATGTCGTAATCATACCCCAATAGCTTAGCTAGCCAAGTATGTTGAAGAGGAGTGGACACCTTTTGATCGAGGAGATATTTCAAGCTCTGTTGATCCGTACGAATTTGGAAATGCCTATCCACCAAGTAATAGTGCCATTTTTTTACAGCAAAAAGAATGGCAAGTAATTCCTTTTCATATGCATATAAGCCTTGGTGTCTAACCGAGAGTTTCTTACTAATAAATGCAATTGGGTGACCCTCTTGAAGCAAGACAGCTCCTAGACCCACAGCAGACGCATCAGTCTCCAATACAAATGTTTTCGAAAAATCGGGCAATGCAAGCACAGAGGCAGTCTGTAGAGCTAATTTCAATTCTTGGAATGAGTGTTGTACTGTTGAAGACCAAGAAAACTGATCATGTTTCAGTAATTCAGTCAATGGAGCACTAATAGAACCAAAGCCACGAATAAACCTCCTATAGTACCCTGCTAATCCCAAAAATGCTCGCAGTTGCTTGATAGTAGTTGGGACAGGCCAAGAAGCAATTGCAGCTATCTTAGATGGATCGGTAGAGACCCCCTTCCCTGTGACAAAGTGGCCAAGATACTCAACTGCGGCACCAGCAAAGGAACATTTGCTAAGCTTGGCAAATAAGGAGTGGGTCCTCATGGCTTGGAAGACAAGTTCCAAATGCTGGAGATGCTCCTCAACAGAATTGCTGTAGACTAAAATGTCGTCAAAAAATACCAGCACAAATCGTCGGAGAAATGGCTTGAAAACAGAATTCATTAAACTCTGAAATGTGGCCGGTGCATTCGTGAGACCAAATGGCATAACAAGGAACTCATAATGACCCTCGTGTGTTCTGAATGCTGTTTTGTGAATATCGGAAGCACGCATACGTATTTGATAGTAACCAGAACGAAGGTCAAGCTTAGGGAAAATCACTGCCCCATGGAGTTCATCAAGCAATTCCTCTACCAAGGGAATAGGAAATTTGTTCTTCACGGTCGCAGCATTGAGCTTGCGATAATCGATACACATACGCCACGAGCCGTCCTTCTTCTTAACCAAAACCACAGGAGCAGAAAAGGCACTCTTGCTGGGCCGAATGACATGATTCTGCAGCAATTCAGAAACCATCTTTTCAATGACAGACTTCTGAATGCTGGGATATCGATAGGGTCGGACTGAGATAGGTTGGGTGTTAGGCTTCAACTCGATGGAGTGGTCAAAAGCTCGTTGAGGTGGCAATTGGCTGGGCTCCTCAAATATATCAGCGTACTTCCCGAGCAAATCGTGCAGAGAGATCTGTTGATGCTCCAGAATACTCACAGAATTTGCCATAGGTGCATCGGCAACAGATAAACTGCACAGGTAAACTACAGCTACTGAGGTTCCTCTATCCAGCCACTTATCCAAGGTAGAAGGGCTAGTTATGTCGATATTGAAATCACGCTGACCATGAAGAGTGCAGAGCTCCTTTCCATCATAAAATTTCAAATACAAATCATGGAAATTCATTACCACATCTCCAAATTTAGAAAGCCATTGCGCACCCAAAATAAGGTCGTATGTCTCTAAGGGAACAAGTAATACATCAGCCGAGTAAGTTCTTCCCTGCAACGACCAAGAAAACCCTCTACAAGCAAAGGTACAGGGAACAACGTGTCCATTAGCTACAGTGACCTGCAATGGAGGAAACTGAACTGCTTTGCACCCAAGTCTTTTAGCCATCTTAATATCGAGGAAGTTGTGAGTGCTTCCCGAGTCAATCAACACATGGAGAGTCTTTTGACCCACCAATCCCACAACCTTGATCGTAGAGCTGCCAAAGGAACCCGAGATGGCATTAAGAGACATATGAGGTTGTTCATCTAGTAGTAACTCAGTCGAAGCATCAGGATCCAAATTAGGCTCCTCATCAACCTCAACGAAGAAGAGCTGCTGCTTGCGACAACGGTGGCCAGGAATCACAAGCAAAACAAAGTCCCTTGGCACGTTTATCATCGATTTCCTTGTTGGACAGAATTCTGCTATTACGGGAACCAGCGTTGCGCCAATGAGGAGGTGGAGGCGGTAAAGCAGGTCGTAACGCAGTGGGTGGAAGAGGAGGTGATAACGGTGGTGGAGGAGGTGGAAATCGCGATCGTTGGACACGAGGTGCTTCCTCAACTGCCAGTGTGGTCTCCTCCTGCAGTTTAGCTAGAGAAAAAGCATCATAAAGGCTCTTTGGCTGAATCATTCTAACTGGACCCTGCACATTCCTCTTCAAACCAGCTATGAACATGCTTAAAGCATGTCGTTCCGACATAGGAGATACCAATTGAACTCGATTAAACAGGGCAGTAAAATCGCGATAGTATTCCATAACAGATCCAGACTGTTTCAGATTGGTTAAATCGAGAACAGGATCATCAAAGGAACTTAAACCAAATCGAGATAAAACAGCCATTGAATACTCATCCCATGTGACAGATTGACCTTGTAATTCCTTCTGGATCATAAAGGATTGGTGCCAGAGTAGAGCTTCTCCTTCGACATGGATCGTGGCCAGATCGATCTTCATGTCATCAGCCACCGCATCCACCTTGAAATAGTGATTGCAGCGATAGAGCCAACCTACAACGTCTTATCCATGGAATCTGGGAAATTCGAGCTTACCAATACGGAAGGAACGTATAGCTGCTTGATTACCACTTCCTCCGACTGATCCAGCTGAATCGAAAACAGATCGATCCTGAGAATGGCTAGCAGCTTCGTTTCCCACCATCACTCCCTTCTGCCTCATATATTCAAAGTGCTTCAAAATTCCATTCATGGTGATTTTCATGTTGTTCATGGACTCCTTCATTTCCTCCATAGTACTCGCGTGGCTATCGACATTCTGCCTTAATTCTGTCAAAAGTCGATCAACTTGCTGCTGTCTAGTTTCGTTACCCATTGAAGGTGGAGAGAAAAAGGAGCGGAGAATTTGGGGAAAAAGGAAGAGAGTTGCAGAAGAAGGGTGGTGTTGGCTCTGATACCAATGTTAGGTGGCGTCAGTAGAAAAGGGATAGAATAAGGAATGAATGGTAATCAGAATTGTCATTAATGAGCATAACATACTCTTGATTACATACTACAGTGCTTTATATAGCATCATCGGTCATAATGATAAAAGGCTAACATATGGGCCTAATAACTGCATATGGGCTAATAGTGTAATGGGTCTATATCAAAGGGACATTGAACTAAATACTTTTATTTCAACAACAGAGGCCTGTAGATTTCCTGGGCAAGGAAGGACGGTTGCTGGTGGAGGAGGGAATACGGTACCTAGTTTACAGGAGGTGGGGGACAACATTTATCCGATGGAAGGAAGGTATATTGTCACGTAGTCATTCAGTAATCAATGGATGTCGAATCTATTGTCAACTGTATTATTATTTTCGTTACTTTTGTTTAGACAAATCTAGGCTACCATCTGTTGACAATTAAGTGGCTGCACCTACTCGCCAACAGGTTTTTGTTTTAATTAGACTCTATTTTTTCCTTTGCACTTGGGGTTATTTAATTTTTTACAACTCACATATAAAGAATTGCATTGTTATATAGTTACAGGCTGCCTCTGAAGAAGAGATCCAAAAGTTGGTGTCAATGAGATTTGACAAGGTAGAGAGAGACCCCTTTTATGTAAATGGATCAGACTTTTTAAATGTCATGCACTGCATGCATCCTAGTTTTTGTTGACTGTTCATGCAAGAGACTGCCTTTGATCCTCTCCCCCTCCTAAGTCTGCTAAGAGATGATAAACAAAATGATGAAATTATTAGGGTTATGAGAAAGAAAAGTAGAGAAGATAGAGAGAGCAACATATATAATTATGTGGGTACAGACACAGGTAGAAGTAGCGCAGTTGAGATTCTCATGACCCAACAGGTTTTGGGCATCATTCTCCTTTTATTGGGGAGGGTTCTAATTTGACTTGTTTCTTTTCATCTGTAGAGTTGAAATGCCAATGGAATGAAGAAGCTTGAAATGAGATCCACTCAGGTTGGTTTGTTTGGCATTGGATGGAGATTCAGATAAGTTGAGTTGGGTTTAGATATGATGTACATGAAATGAAATGCTTGTTTTGGTAAGAAGAAGAAGAAGACATGTAAAGTAAAGCGGATGAGACATTACTATTCACTATTCATTCACCTGGAAGAAAAGAAAGATACATAGACAACTGATTCCTGTCTTTATTCATAATACTATCTCCACCATCGTGCAATCTACTTATAAAACAAAACTTTGACCATAGAAAAATTACAGCAGCTAGCTAGCTCTCCAACTTACTTATACTCATCATTTGATTTCCTTGGGATGGGAGGGAGGTTTGACAATCAGAACCGGGCACTTGGCGTGGTGGGTACAGTAGTCGCTCACACTCCCCAGAAATGTCCTTCATTTCATACCATATTCCTCCATTAAATTAATAAAAATATATATATATATATAAAATTCACTAAATAAAGCTGTAGCTAGGTAATCATCTTCTACCTCTTAATGAGGCCAAGACCGCGGCTACCAACATCAAGGAGGTCCATATGCATTTCGTCCGCGGCTTCACATATCATCTCCTTTGGGTCTCCTCCTGTCAATATCAACGTCTCTGCTTTCACCTACATTCCCATTTCCAATTTCACTCTCTTCTACTTCTACTTCTACTTCTACTTCACATCATCATATTCATATTTTTAATGTAGACAAAACTAATTATATATTATTATTACCATCTTTGTTTTACACAGTTGGAGGGCTCGACTCAGAATCATCGCCGAGTTTTCTTCTTGACCCTTCCTCACAGATTCTACCAACGTTGTTGATGCCGCATAGAAAGCTAATTATTCATTTTACGTATAATAATTACTAAAAAAAACCTCATTTTGAGAATCGAGTGACACTCACTGAAAAAAATGTAATAATCCCTAGAAATAGAATGAATAAATGAAATTACCTGTTCCACCGGGGCCGGAGGGGAAAACATAGTGTTGAAAGGGTTGCTGAGCGGTGACCACCGTAACCCTACCGTGTCTTTCGTTATCATCAAGAGAAGGGCCGGTGAAGAGGTGTTCCACTGCCCAACTTAGTGCATACAAGCTTCCATCGCTTTCATCCACCGCAACCATCACTTTCATCTTCTTCTTCTCCATATCATCTGATGATTCCCACACCGGCTCTTGCATCACCATCCCTACCACCGTGCTCTCATCCATCCCCGCCGCCTCATTCGGTGCTTGCTCCATCAGTCTGTCTGACGTACGTCCCTACCATACTGGTGAGAACAGAACCCTTAGACTTATACATACGAAGAAGAAGATATTAGAAGAGATAGGATACTGAATTATTTTATTATTATTGAAACAAGGAAAACGCGGCAGCAGACGAATGCATTTGCTGATTGACAGGTGGTGTCCATGCAACCATCATTATCTCCCATTTTCTCATCCACTCATCTTAATTTAACTAGGTGCTGACCCCGCGCTACGCGCGGGGCGCGACGTGTTAAACTATAAACAATAAAATGTATGAAAAAATTGAAGTTTCTAAGCTCTCTAGTCTCACGCACGGCGTGGGGTTGTTAGTTAAAAAAAATTGACAAAAAGAAGATAACTATTTAAGTTTGAACTTTATGTAGACACATTTTTTTTTTTTGTATAAATAGACAATTTACTTATTAGTAGTGATAAAAAAAAAAAATTAAAGATCAGGTTGTATATCTATTTGTTTGAATTGGATGAAATAATCATTTGTATGAAATGTTCCACTTTAATTTATATATATTTATTACAATATTTTTCATTCTGAATATTATAGTTTAAAAATTATATCTTTAAAGTATTTATGTAAAATTTTTGAAAATATAATATAATACTTTTAATATTCTGAAGTAGGAAGAGACCTAACCAAATGCAATACATATACGTTATTCGATGAAATCATTGATATGCAGCAATGTCTGTTTGCAGAACCAGAGCATCTGCATTCTATTTCTCAATTATTAATCTCCCTAATCATAGTGCAACTAACCTCATCTAATCGACACAGACAAATGACTAACATATGCTGCATCTCTTGACTTCATTTTTTAGTAGAAACTATGGAAATGATTGAGGTCGGTCAGTGAGGCTGCTGAGGAAGGCCGGACTCCGGCGACCTCCGGCCGGACTCCGGCGACCCCCGGCCGAACTTCGAAGACCCCCGGCCAAACTCCGGCGACCACCGGCCGGCCTTCAATTATAATAATAATTGAAAAAAATGTATATATCAATTTAGGTGTATTTAGGTCTTTTAGACATTGTATTAGGATATCCTAGTACAAAGTTCATTCAAACATTGTATTAGGATATCCTAATACATGACACAATCAAACATTATATTAGCTAAGCATGTATTAGCTAATACGTGTATTGAGATATCGCAATACCGACAATCAAACGTGCCCTTAATGGATTGTGGAAAAGAAAAAGAGAAAACAAAACCTTTATTTAGTGTGGACAACCTTTCAAATGGGTTGGTGGTAGTAAAGAAAAGTGGGTTGGGCTATTAAAACATGTTGATAGATGATATATCAAGAAAAACCCTATGACTTTAGGGGTTACACTTCACATCACACTAGTCTAGCGCCGCAGATGCCAAATATTTTATCTCATCTCTTCTATACAGCGAAAGGCTCTACCTCTAGCTTCATCTATGGTCTATTCTACATCACGGCGGCAGGCTCTAGCTTCGTCTTTAGTCTTTCCCCGGCGAGTTCATCAAGCTCCTCCAACGCTGCTACAACCACCATTACTCCATCTCCTCCTTGCCACCGGCCTCATGGACTCACCCACCACCACCTCCTACATTGCTTCGTAATGCACTGTGGCCTAAATATGAGTTTGAACCCCCAGATCTGGGTTCATGAACCGAGATCTAAATCACCAACGTTGGTGGGATCAGGAACCGAGTTGAAGTCTGTCGGAGATGGATCGGCGGAAGCAGAGGGACCTGGAGAAAGCCTGCAAATTTCAAGTGTCGTAAAGAAAAAAAAAGGCGAGAGCTTCGTGACCGATCCCCGGACCTAGAAAACTCATATCTTGTCGAATTAACCCATATTTGAGCGCTTTGGGTTCGATCTCGGACCTATAAATCGTAGATCTAGGTCGATTGGGCTCAGATCCAAGGAAGGGGATGAAGATGAACTTACAAATGAGTGCATGTATATGACCCGTGCATGTAATGAAGAGGTTTGCCTTACTTCGTAACAACTTGTAGTGTTAATTGCAATTATCTTCTTTCTCCTTTCATTTGATAATTCTAGATCATGTATACAGGTGGCTAATCTTGATTTGAAGCAAGAAATATCAGTTGAGAATGGAGATATTATATGCTTTAGTATATATTCTTTCGATGATCTTTTTGTACATCATGAGTTTGCTCTGTGTCTTTATATAATTTTACACGTTCAAAACAACTAAATTAAAGATGTGCTTTAAATATTTCTTAGACGTTAAATATTGAAGATGTAACCGACGATCTGAAATAAAGATCGAAGATGCATAGATTAGAGAGATGGAGCGGCACAAAAGAGAGATGAGGATGAGAGCTTTAATATTTTTTTTTGCTTTTGTGTAAATTGAAAAATTAATGATGTTATGGCAATATCTTATTGGCCACTTATGATTAGGTGTCAACATCAGAAAACCCTTCCATGTTGATGTGTCATTACCAGAAAAGTCTTTCCTCTCTCCTCTTCCCTTATATATTATATAGATACTAGGTAGCCTGCGCCTTCCCTATCTTACTCTTAATGTCAATGTCCCAGACACAATGGAATGTTACTTGATACGTCCCAGGCAAAAGGTCCTTTAGCAAAACCAAACGATTATTTATATAAGCCTTTCTAATATCAACATATAGTAATATGAATGAAAATACAACAATTTGGCCAAATGTGTTAGGCGGGCAAAGCTGTTGGAAGGGGACCGCCGGTTCAGAAACCGGTTCAACTCAAATCTCTGGTTCAGGTGTTTAACAACATGTGTTTTTAGCTTTGATTTGCTTCCCTGAATTGTTGCTCGATGGATATAAATCCGATTAGACCTCCCTAAAGCTTAAACATGGTCGCCCCGTCGGCCTCGAGGTAAGTCTCTCTATTTTGATAAGGGTACGCGCTACGTTCCGGTTGCTACAAAGCAATCGGACTTGTTCGGTTGCACCAGACTACTCCGGTGTTTACACGGCCGACACGTCCCGTGTCGGCCTCCTACCCCCGGACACCATCGTCCGGGGCGCGCGTATACCCGACCACTCTCTTAATCTCTGTGCGGGCACCACTTAAAATGTGGGCCCCTCCGGTGTCTGGATCCAAAACTCTATAAATAGGGGCCTAGGTCCTTCATTTCCAACTGAATCTCGAATCGAGACACCGGAGCTCTGACTTCTCTCTACACTTTCTCTCTCTAGAATTATGATCTGACTTAGGCATCAGAGAGGGTTCGCCAGAGACACCCCCCTCTCCACTCTGGCATTACCCTTTGTGCAGGTAGGCGAGGCACGAGACAAGGACCGACACTGTTGGGAAGACAAGAAGGGACGCGACTCGATGACTAGGCCACCAAGATCGGACCCCGGACGAGCTTGTCCCATCATTGGTGCTGTCTGTTGTGATTTGAACTAAAATCCTGGTAGTGACAAGAGCAATGATAGCAAGTGGTTCTGTAGGCAACGAACCTCCTCCCGAGAGTTCGAGACCACCAAGACGTCCAAGTAACAAGGTACCAAGGGTTCAAGGGCGGTAGTGGAACCGCCTATACAAGTCCCTCAGGAAGTGCCACCAATGCCTGCTCCCGAAGAGATACCACCAGCCCAAGAGCCGCAACAGGAACCACCAGTTCCTAATGCTCAACAAATACCTCCAATGCAGGTACCGCAAGAAGAATTATCTGATGCATATACGCCGTCAGTACGACGCCACCCGAGTAAGTACATTACAACCAGGGCTACCTCGCATTCAAGGAGGACCTACTATAGGAACCCCCCTCAGCATTTTCCTTATGGCATGCCGCCACAAGATCAACCATTTGGGATGCCTCGCAACACAATCCTTGTTAGCATATGGTGACGTGGCGCCGTAATTGGTAGCCCGTTAATTAGGTAATTGTCACATTAGGGTAATTGGGCCAAACCCTAACCCTAATTGACATGGGAGGCCCAAAATTGGGCCTCCCCCTTTAATAGCTTGGTTCGGCTGGACCCCTATACCACATTGGTTGGAGTGGACTTTTGTCCACTCCACCAATCCTATATATAGGGGACTCACCTAAGGGGTTTATTCACTCATTCATAATGAAGTACCTCCATTGATGAACTTTGAGAGAAACCCTCTCGCCCCTTAGTTGATATTTTCGGTGCACATCTTAGTCCGAGGTTCTGTCCCCGTTGAAGAATCGATCAGAGGCTTTGTTGTGGAGCTTATACCGCATAGGACTTCTTCTCACGAAGAACTTATACGGGTTCCAACCGGAGGATCAGAACTCCCTCCACAACGTTCTTGGGCAGGAAAGCTATTGAGGTATGTGTACCTTATTCTGCTGCGTAATTAGATTACTTACTAGTACACGTTTAGCTTTCCTTAGTATTACGTCCCCGTAATCCAACAGTGGTATCAGACCATGGTTAGGAGTTCTTAAATATTTTTTTGATAAACTGATGTTCTTGAGTTTTGAAAAATCCGAAATTTTCATGTTCATGAACACCATGAGTAATCCGAAGCTTTTAAGTAAATTTCATGTGTTTGATCTTTAAAAACTTAAAGTTTTCAAAATTTACATGTTTTTATAGATCAAAACCGAATTTTATGTTCGAATTTAAGTTTGATGTTCATGATCTTCAAGAACACCATGAGTTTTATCAAGAACACCTTTTGTATTCATGATCAACGTAGGGTTTGATCTTAAAATTTGACAACTTTTCCAACTTTGCAAGTTTGTGCCGAAAACCCTAGGGGTATTTTAGGTATTTTTTTTTTATCTCTCTTGGCCCCCAAGTAATTAAAAATTTCGGCACATATATCTATAAGTTGGAAATAAGGATAGGTTCATAGTATAATATTGTGAAAGATATTAACTATCAATATATATAGTTAAAGATAGGGTTAATATATATTGATAGATTTAGTTGCTACAAAAGATTAAGAAAATATATTGTCTACATATTTTATTCCCTAAAGATATATTTGACAATAATAAATAAATATATATATATATATATATATATATATATATATATATATAAGTGTGCCTAATATTTTATATATATACATATATTGTTGATTGATTTACATCTTAAATATAGAATTTTGAAATTATTTATATATATATATATATATGTGTGTGTGTGTGTGCCGAATTATATATATATATATATATATATATATATATATATATATATATATTAGCAATATTGGAAATTATTTTAAATAATTAATATTTCTTGGTGGCTAAGTTAAGTTTTTAGTGGACTTTAAAAACCCTAGTTAGCCCACAAGACATATTTCGGCCGAACCCTAGAGGTTTATGGGTCGGTCCAATTGCTCAACCGGAACGGATAGAACCAATCTGGGTTTTCTTAATCGGGTCGACCTAGTCGGGTCGGGTCGGACCGTAGTAACTAAATTGAACCTAACCTAACCGGTTTTGAATGATAAACCGAACCACAATCTTATTTTATTGAACCGTTTCGGACCAAACCGGATTTTTAAAATCGGACCGACTTGAACCGGATTTTAAATTGGACCGTACCAGAATTTTTAAATTTCTCGGAAATTTTAAAAATGTTCAATAAAATAGGATGTCAAATTTTTAAAATCCAAAATATTTTTGAACATTATATTTAGCCTAAATAGTGCTCTTAGGGTTTGCGTTTTAACACGTTTTTCGGTTAAAACCCTAATATCTAGTTTCGATTATGGGGATGGATCTCGGATATGCCTGTTTTTGGGACTGGATTAAATTAGTGGGCTGAATTGCAATTGTTTACTTTCTGCTACATATATATTAGAACTGTCGTCTTGACTCAGTCAAGCTAGCTGGATAATAATTGCGAACATTGAGCTCTGGGATTTAAATATAAGAATTGCACAATAGGATAGACATGCTATACTGATTGAAAGTGCCTAGAATCCATGTCTAGAAATGTCGCATAGTTGATTGTAAGCATGAATTGCAAAACTGCCCCTAATATTTTCAAACATTTTTAAAACTGAAATTTCCAGTCGCCAATTATGCATGATTTGTGCGGATGTTGCATGATTTGAAACGTATGCTAGGATGTTCAAGAATAGAAAGCATGTGATAATTTACTTTAGGTAGAATTATATATGCTAGGAACATTAGACGCATGACGCGTAAGCATGTTCTGGTTTGTTCGATTTTTATAGCATAATATGATATTATGCATGGGTAAATTATCGGATAATTCATTTTTAAATTATAAGAGTCTTGGGAAAGCCAAGATCAAGTATATTTGTTTGAAAATTTATGTTCCAGTAATTTGCAACATAATAACCGTTTTCAAAAGTCTGATATATTGGATTGAAGACGACGATTTTATGAATTCTTTCACGACACCCCTTTCCCTCGGTTTACTGACGGTCGGTTTGGTTTAGTGACTGAAGGATCACTATTTGTCGTATTCCATCCTAATAGATAATCCGATGTTTGCAATTCTGTCAAAATTTTGTTGTCCTTCCAACCTTAAACTATTATCAATGAATAGATGGCATTATCATGTGAATCTGAGCTATTAGTTGAGACGAATTATGACTCGTGGAACAAACGCGTCGTTACGATCTTGGAAGCACAAGGTTTGAGTGACCACATTCAAATAACCATGAATTATCCGAAAGCCGGATTAACCAAAGATCTAGCATTCGCCCATTTTAAGTGGGAGCAAGATGACAAGAAAGCAAATGAGATGATACTGTCTGAGATGTCAGAGGATTTCTATAACCTTTATAAGGATGATCCGACATCAAATGACATCTGGGATGCCCTCTTTCTGAAATATGGAAGTAGCATGGCAGTTACTCTGCACCCACTTATACCGGCACTAGAAACTTGTCTGAACAACAACAATAAAAGCATACTTGAAAAAGTATACGATCTTCTTCGCCTATTCAAGCCATTGGAAGATGACAGTCAGATGGCTGAATGGGATAAATTCAGGCCATAATAGGGATTCTCCCAAAGTCTTGGAGAGAAACCAAGACTATATTGATTGTTAGCAATTCCGTGCTTGATCTTGCATCTGTCCTGAAACTAATCGAGATGGAAGAGGCTCGATTAAATTCGGTGTCGAAAGAACCGAAACCGGCAGGACAGGCTGGTCGTAAGAAAAGGAAATTCAGGAACAAGGGAAAGAAACAACAGGCAGTCGACAGTAAAACGTTAACTACGCTTAAACAAGGCATACCCATATTAAAATCTGAGATAGTTTGCGGGAATTCCAGCCCACGCCGAATAAGCGATGGTGCAGGTTCCAGCAAATCGTATCCTGAAAAGGTATGCGAATTTGGTTATGAAGAGGAAGCTTTAGTTTCCTCAACTGTCATGTTAACTGACTCAAATCCATCTTGGATTCTTGATTCGGGTGCAACGGACCACATAGCCAACGACAAAGAACTATTTGCCAAGTTTAGACGATTGCCGAAGGATTCGAAAAGGATATATTAGCGACAACTCACAAGTTGAAGTCATAGGGGTAGGAACTTGCAAATTGCCAATGGGCAATGGCAAATCCTTACTTCTAGAAAATGTCCATTTTGCTCCTAGAATCCGTAGAAATGCTGTTTCTGTTTCTACTCTTATGAATAAGAGCTTTGTTTTATCATTTGAGAGATCCTTGGTCCGGATAAATAAAGGGAATACTTTATTTGGATATGCCTTTTCTTATAATAGTTTATTTATCATGGATTTACATGGCAATGTAAATTCATATAGAATGTATGCTATGTCATCCAAAGAAGCAGAAACTGACGCGACCGGATGGCATTCGCGGCTTGGACATATAGGCTATGACAGAGTTCAATCGTTAGCAAGACGAGGTTTTTTTGCCCGGAACGAACAGTGTGGTAAAACACACTTGTCATGACTGTGTAGCTGGAAAATCCACCCGCAAGCCATTCGGTGAAGCAAAACGAGCATAATTTCCATTGCAATTAATCCATTCCGACGTATGTGGACCAATGAACGTAACTGCAAGATATGGAAAGCGTTACTTCGTAACTTTCATTGATGACTACACCCGATTCGGGTATACTCATATGATTGCTCGTAAATCTGAAGCTACAGATTGCTATAAAAGTTTTCTAAAGCTCGTGGAGAATCAACAGGAGCGAAAGGTGAAAACCCTACGCACCGATAGAGGTGGAGAATATCTCTCTAATGAGTTTGATAAGTTATGCAAAGAAAGTGGGATCGCCCGTCAAATGACGATCTCCAACACACCACAACAGAATGGTGTGGCTGAACGTCATAATCGGACTCTCCTAGACATGGTAAGAACCATGATGACACAGGCACAATTACCAATTTCTTATTGGGGAGATGCATTGCTTGCTGCCACTCATGTAGTAAACCTTGTCCATCAAAATTAGTTAACACAACGCCGTATGAGCTATGGACTGGTAGAGAGTTAATCTTACCAGGCTGCGACCTTGGGGATGCGCAGCTTATACGCATACAACTGACAGCCGTTTTGGCAAGTTAGGCTCCAGAGGACATAAAAGTATCTTCATAGGATACTCTAAGAACTCAAAAGGTTAAGTATTTGTATCAGCCCTAGAAAATGGTAGTGTACACGAACATGAGTCCAGAGACGTCACTTTTTTTTAGGACTGTTAAGTTCGTTTCCACTTGGGTAACTTCGGGCTTCTTTCCCACGAACGGGCTCTGGATGTGTGCACAGTGTTAAGTATGCTTCCACTTGGGTAACTTCGGGCTTCTCTCCAACGAACGGGCTCTGGATGTGTGCACAGGAACGGGTATCTGTCTGTAAGTCGCGAACCTTGAGACACGATCCTCGAACTGGTCTTCAACTTCCCGAATTTGATCTCCCGAACTCCGGATCCTGCACAAGGGGCAGTAACCAGCGTGGAAGAGGGGGGGAATGCTGGTTGGGCCCTCTCCGACGCTCAAGTTATAATCTTTAGAGAGAGAAAACCTTTTAGAGAGAAGTCAGAGCACCATATGTCAGAATGAGGGAATTGTTTAAAATGGGAGACCTAGGTCCCTATTTATAGGGAACCAAGATCTTCGTCTCAACCTTCGCATAAGCTAGCGTTTTAAAAAGGAGATTTCATTCTATTTTTTGAGAAAAATAGTTTAAATATGCAGTTAAGTGCGACTATTCGAGTTTAAACAAAAGACGAGAAAACCTTTTTTAAAAAAAGTTGGTTTTGAGCATCTGTCATGTGTTCTAGCCAGATAGTGCACTCAGCGAATTCAGTATACTCCAAGCTAGTGCAAAACACCTTAGATCATAAATTTTGATTCTTTCTGAAATGTAATCAAAATTATGAAATGAATGACATTAGAAGTTTTCCGAAATCATGCATGATTTCTTTTATTCTTTATACTAACTTTCATGTTTGGTCTTTTCAGGTACCCTTGGATAGGTATCTGGTACATACGAGTGGTATCAGCCAAATGGGGGAACATAAAAAGAACGTGCAGCCATCCAGTTGCACGAAGAACAGATTGCGCACTTGGGATATCCAACGCTCAGGTATGATGAATTGTACTTGATTTTTTCCTTGAGATTTGAGTGTCCCTACTCTTTTTGCAGATCAGACGACCACTTCAACGAGGTCGCAACCACATGAAATGTGACTGCTTCAAAGAACTTCCATGCCAAAATTCCACCTACCATGTGTGGAATTCATACCCGTCCCAGAACCAAGTTGTACATCTGTTTTACGGTGAGGTCTAAACCGGTCGGTGGTAACCAACGGGCATCTCCTATTGAGATCGGACATGTCCAGAGATGGGAAAATATCAAGAGATCATTGTGAGTCTCGTGAAGATTCAATAAGCTAAATAATGAACATTTGAGATGTCAAGCAAATAAACATTATTGTTGGTTCCTTCCGTCAGAGGTCCAGGGGCATTTATTTTCCGGCAGGTGTTCATATACAAGTTGTGTTTTCTAGGTGGAGCAGGAAAATCAGGACATGCAGCAGGTCCAGTCGCATAGCAAGCACATTGCCCACTAGAAAGATCCAACACCCAGGTAAGAGAAGTTGTGATCAATTCTATCATCGAAGTTTAACTTTTTTCCTTACTCATTTTGCAGCTCGGATAATCATCCAAATTAAGGCCCTTAAAAGAGCACATCTCGCGCACGGCCCTTTGCTCGCCAACCATTCTTGTGTCAGCTGCCGAATTTATCTTGCGTAATATTTGTGCCCCAATGCGGACTACTCCACGTCATCCATGTGTGATCTTCAACCGAGTCATACATTCGTCATGCGGCGAAGTCTAAACTCGTCATTGCTAACCGTGGGGCATCCCCAGATGAGATTGAGCAATAGCTGGGGCATTTGAGAAGCCGAGAAAAGAAATCATTGCCGATGTCATCCATTGTCGTAGGGTTAATCCAGGGCATCGACACGACCAATATATTTTGACTCAATCACCTGAGTCCTTCTCAAGAAGATGTTTTGAATTAAAATGTTTCGATTTGCCTTTAGGGGCATGTACATAATTATTGTGATTATTTTCGTTAAATTTTCATTTTCAAAAAAAAAAAAAGAGGCAAAAAAGAAAAACAAAAGCAAAAAAAAAAAAATCATTTTCTTTAGGGTCACAGCCGCCCTTTAATCGGCTACAGAAAAATAAAGAGAGTTCACAGTTGTCCCTAATCAACTACAAATAAAAAGGGTCTCAGTCGTCCCTAAAACAACTATAAAGAAAGGGCCACAGCCAACCTTCAAATAACTACAGATAAAGAGCGCTCCTGCAACATCAAAAGCGGGAAATAGGTGAAAGGGCCACACCCACCCTCCAAACGGCTACAAATAAAAGAGTGACCCCGCGACCCCCGTGAGGGCAGGAGAATAAAAAGGGCCACAATCATCCTTAAAAAAATGGCTACACAAAAAGAGTGATCCCGCGAACCCGGTGAGGGCGGGAAAATAAAAGAAAGGGCCACAGTCGTCCCTCTAAACGGCTACAATCAAAAGAGCGCTCCCGGAGCATCAACGGCGGATATTAAGTGAAAGGGTCATAACCACCCTCGAAATAGGTATGTACAAAAAGTGTTTCCCGGGTCAGAGACGAGGAATGTAGGGCCACAGCCACCCTCCAAATGTCTACAATCAAAAGAGCTCCCGCAATATTGAAGACGGTGAGAAAAGGGTCACAACCACCCTCCAAATGGCTACAAATACTCCTGCATCGAGGCAGAAAATAAAGTACGGGTCACAGCCACCATTTAATCGGCTATCAAATAAAGAGTGCTTCCGCTAGGTTGAAAACCCGAAAGGGCGGCCTAGGCAAAATCAGGAAATGAGAGGCATGGTTGCAAGTTCAGAAATTGCAATCATGGCAAAAGGAGAGAAAATAAAAAAAACCGAGGGGCACGGTCGAAAATCTCTCAATCGACCATGGCAAAAGGAGAGAAAAAAGGGGAAAAAAAAAAGAAAAAAGAAAAAAGAGAAAGATCCCGCTAAGTTGTCGCACCATGCGCAATTTAGGCAAAAATTAGGGACAAACATTAGTTCGCCTGTGTATTATCTACGGTACAGCGTTTTCCAAGTCAACATCACGGCAAGCGGGACGATTACAGTCTGTTCTCGCGAGTCACCATTCAAGGACGAGTAGGACTGTTAAAGTCTGTGCCTACGAGTCAACTTCACAGAATGCGAGACAGCTACAGTCTGTTCTCGCAGGTCGGATTCCAAGAATGAGTAGGACTGTTACAGTCTGTTCCTACGAGTCAACTTCAGGGCAAGCGGGACGGTTACAGTCTACTCTCGCGAGTCACCATTCAAGGACGAGTAGGACTGTTATAGTCTGTTCCTACGAGTCAAATTCACGGCAAACGGGACGGTTACAATCTGTTCTCGCAAGTCACCACTCAAATGATGAGTAGGACTGTTACAGTCTGTTCCTACAAGTCACAACCGACAATCAGGATCTGAAGTTTTCCAGCTTCCTGAGAGTCAATCCCGACAAACGAAGCCTTAGTATTCAGCCTTCGCAAGTCACGCCACTAGAGGCACTTCTCCAACGGACGCCACTAGAGGCTCTTTTTCGCATGCCACTGGAGGCTTTACTTTTTTGCACGCCACTAGAGGCTTTATTTTTCCGCACGCCACTGGAGGCTTTACTTTCTGCACTGCCAATGGAGGCACCGCCAACAGGGGCACTGCCGACGGAGGTTCTATTTTCTGCACTACCAATGGAGGCACCGCCAACAGGGGCACCGCCGACGGAGGTTCTATTTTCTGCACGACCAATGGAGGCACCGCCAACAGGGGCACCGTCGATGGAGGTTCTATTTTCTGCACTACAATGGAGGCACCGCCAACAGGGGCACCGCCGACGGAGGTTCTATTTTCTGCACGGCCAATGGAGGCATCACCAACAGGGGCACAGCCGACGAAGTTCTACTTTCTACATCACCAACAGGGGCACGCTAATAGAGGCACCGCCAACAGGGGCACCGCCGACTGAGTTTATAAGGATAGGACTGGCTTAAAATATGATAGTATATATGCATTATTTATTGTAAAATATTTAGAAAATATGTTATTTGTATTTATGGTGAAATACATAAATATATATGTATATTTTCGGAATAATAAATGCATATATTTTTCAGATTTGATTTTCCTAGTTTAGGGGTCCTAGTTTATCTATAAATAACGTCCTTTTACATGTAAAAAAGACATAACAGCAATAATATTACATCAGATCTCGGTTTCCGTGCAGAATTTGTCCCTTTCTGTAAAAGTTTTTTTTTTTATTTTTTTTTGGAGAAGCCCTCTCTTTCCTCTCAGCTCTCTCTCTCTCCCGTCCAAGCTGCCGGAACTCCGGCCACCCTCGTCCACCGCCACCTTCACATCGCTGCTGACGCCCCCTGGACCCTCGCTGGCGTCTTCACAACCACTCAGCCGCGCCACCATGCTCTTCGTTTGCAAACCCGTTTGTCCTCGCTGAAGTTGCTGCATCGTATCGACCACTCAGGCGCGCCGTCCAATCCCTGTCCGGACGGACTCGCCTTCCGTTCCGCCTCGTGACTCGCCGGAGTCCATCTGTTCCATTGCCTGCGTCGTGACCTCCATTGTTGTACATGAAGGTAAGGTTTTTTTTTTTTTTAATTTTTTTTTTATTTATTAATTCCTTTTCCGTTTTTTTGTTTTATTTATATTAGGATAATTATGTTGATGTTAATTTGGTTAAGGTCAAATAATTCTAATTTTATGTTGCAACATTGTCTATTTTATTATTTTTAATTACATGTTATATTAGTAGATTTAATTTGACGCAAGTAGTTTTAAACTTGATTAACTTGGATTAATTAAATGATAAGTGGTTAATTATATATATATATTCATTATGTTAGTTTGTGTCGATTTAATCATATATGATAACAATTAAAATTATTAGATTTTATCGTCGTCCATGTTTATAATCGATTTATAATTGATTGACAATAAAAATGGCAAATTAAGTGAATTGAGTACCGAAAGGGCATAATTAAGAATTATTATTTTTTTAATTCGTAATAGAACCTCCGAATCCGAATTTCTGATCGTAGACCGATTTTACCTAGGTGTTTAATTCGTTATACATTTAGAAAATTTAGGATTCTAGTTAGCCTAATAATTAACTAGTGGCGACGCTTTTCAAATCCACGTTTTCAAAACGTAACCACCTTAGGTCGGATTTTAGGTCCGACACTTTACTCTTTTTAAGATAAGATATTCGTCCAATTTAGGTTCGGTACTGACCTCAGGGGTGGCCTGTTTGTCAATTCGAGTTTTGGGATCATAAATTTGACCAACTTTAATTTTCCGCCGTATGTACATAATCTGTTTATAGGGTTAGCGTAGCGGACAATATGCGTATAACAACATGCAATTATATTCGCAAAATCATGTAATGAGTGAAATACTTGTAATAATAAAGAATTATACAATGTGATAATATCATGGTACATGATGTAAGCATATAACACGTTGTCAACATGTAGATGATGACATAGTAAAGGATGACGTAATCATGCAATAAGAAAAAAAACTTAGAATAATATGAAATTGGAGAGCATGTACGTAATCATGAAGCATGGTGTAAATGTGAGACATGATGTAAACATGAAATTCATACTTAGATCACAAAAATAATCATGTAACGATCATAAATAATAAACGTGCATGATAAATTCTATGTACGTAATATGTAATAGTAATTACGTGTAGTATGTCATGAAGCGTTGTGTAATATGTATGCAATATGAACATAGGAGAGATGCAAAGATGCTTGTAAAGGTTGCTAAGGAATTATATGAAAATACATGAAAGTTTAGTCCTTAGCAAATGGTGTAGGCACTATTAATAAAAATTAGGAGAGAGAATACTCATTATCTTACATCCTTCATAGATAAATCTCCAAGAAGCTCTCCATTCTTGATGAAGATGAAGCTTTTGAGATCATAGATTTGGAGTAGACACACCATAGTTGATATCCATTGGATTCCAGTGTGGCACGTGTCAATTCGGACTCGCTTCGTGTTGGTGAGTTCAATTCCGTACATAGCTGGACATTTAGTGACTTCGTTTAGCCTTAATTTGATCTTGAAATCATCATGAATTTGATTACTTTAACATGCACATAAGGTATTAATCGCTTCCTGTCAAAGGCAAGCGACCGATCCATGCCGTTCTTTGAAGTGCATGGGGCCAACAAGAAATTCGAGTGGACTGCCAAGTGCGAAGAGGCGTTCCAGGTACTCAAGCAGCACCTTCGCGCCCTCCCGCCGTAGGCGAAGCCCATCCCAGGCGAGCCACTCTATCTGTATTTGGTTGTTTCTGAATTTGCTGTTAGCTCTGTCTTAGTGAAAGTCTTAGAGGGTAACCAAGCCCCCGTCTATTATGTAAGCAAGGCACTCGCCAAGTCTGAAATGAATTATCCCGCCGTTGAGAAGTATCTTTATGCGTTGATTGTTACTGCTCGGAAGCTGAGACCTTACTTCCATGCGCATGAGATTACTGTTTTGACGAATCAGCCCTTGAAACATTTTTTGAACCGACCTGACGCGTCGGGGAGATTAGTGAAATGGGCAGTCGAGCTTAGTGAGTTCCGCATTCACTTTGCTCCGAGAATGGCTATTAAGGGCCAGGCGTTGGCGGATTTCATAGCAGAGTCTACAGCCCCCGATCTAGAAGAAGCGGGCCCTGTAGAGGGGGCAACCACGGAGGTCCCGACGACAGAACAGTCAGAACAGCCCGATGACGAAAACACTTGGGAGATGTATACCGATGGCTCCTCAAATTCAGAAGGATCGGGAGCAGGGTTCGTACTGATACCCCTAGGTGGAGGCGAGCCCCTCCGATATACCTTGGCCTTGACGTTTAGGGCCACCAACAATGAAGCTGAATATGAGGCTCTCATCACCGGCCTCAAGATTGCCAAAGGAACGGGAGTTGGTCACTTGAAGGTGAAGTGTGTTGCTAGCCTGATTGTGAACCAAGTCCAGGGGCGATACGAAGCAAAGAGCCCGATGATGAAAATTACTTTCATGAGGTGCAAACCTTGAAGGAGAGTTTCAAGAGCTTCGATATTGAGGCGATCCCGAGGTAGGATAATGTGGAAGCATATGCCTTGAGCAAGTTCGCCTTGGGGGCACCCCTCGATGAAAGTCGGAAGGTGCACTTCTTGGAGAAGGTGATCCTGTCAACCACCGATCAATCGGAGGTATGTGCTATCGAGACCGGATCGGAGGAGCCCACTTGGATGACCTCGATAGCCGCGTACCTGACTACGGGGGCAGTCCCCGATGATGAAGTAGCAGCCGGCAAATTACGCCGAATCGCGGTCAATTATGTGATGGTGGACAATCAGCTGTATAAAAGGGGGTATTTAACTCCTTACTTGAAATGTGTGGCTGAGCCCGACACGGATCGGATCCTTAGGGAGGTGCACGAAGGATACTCGGCTTGTCATGAAGGTGCCCGATCCATCGTGAGGAAAGTGCTGAACCTGGGCTATTACTGGCCCTCGATGAATAAGGAGGCAACGATGCTAGTCCGATCCTGTGACGCTTGCCAGAGGTATGCCCCGAATATCGTGGCTCCAGCTGCCGACCTGACGTCCATCAAGAGTGCTTGGACCTTCGCGCAATGGGGAATCGATTTGGTGGGACCCCTTCCAGTTGCAAAAGGTCAGTGCCGATATTTGATTGTGGCTATTGATTATTTCTCGAAGTGGATAGAAGCTAAGGCATTGGCCAAGACAACGGGGAATCATATCCTCAAATTCCTCCAGACCCATATTATATCCAGATACAAGATTCCTAAGGTATTGATCAGTGATAACGGCCCTCCGTTTAATGGGGTCCAGTGGAAGGAGTACCTGGAGGAACTGAAAATTGAGCATCGGACAACCTCTGTCCATCATGCTCAAACCAATGGACAGGTGGAGTCAGCCAACAAGATCGTGATGGATGGCCTGAAGAAGAGGGTCCATGCCTTGAAGGGCAAATGGCTGGATGAGCTGGAAAATGTGCTTTGGGCTGTTAGAACAACACCCAAACGATCAACTGAGGAGACTCCGTTTGGCCTTGTTTATGGCACGGAAGCAGTTGCTCCCGTTGAAATAGCTGTGGCAACCCATCAGACGAGGTATTATGAACCTCTGCCAAATGATGAAATGAGGCGTCTGGACCTGGACTTGGTCGAAGAGAAGAGGCGGAATGCCGAGGAGGCCCAGGCTCGGATGCGCTTGGCAACGGCCCGATATTATAATCGGCGAGTCAAGTCTCGACAGTTCTTTGTCGGGGAACTGGTCTGGCGTTGGAACGAATTTACCCTTTTGGATCGGATCAACAAGATGTCACCAAAATGGGAAGGACCTTATAAGGTCGTGGGGATGCCAGCTCGAAATGCGTATAAGTTGGAAGACCTCGATGGCAATGTGTTGAAGCATTCTTTTAGTGGCGAACACTTGAAGAAATGTCATGCTTGATATTAGTCGCCTTTATTGGTGCAAGTTGTTTATCGTTTTGATTTGATATAAACAGGTTTTGAGCCATCAATGAATAAAGAGGTTGCTTCCGATTAAATCTCCTTAAGTGGTGTGGATAAATCGCCTTAAGTGGTGTGGATAAATCGCCTTAAGTGGCATGGCTAAATCGCCTTAAGTGGTGTGGTTAAATCGCCTTAAGTGGCGTAGTTAAATCGCCTTAAGTGGTGTGGCTAAAACGTCTTAAGTGACGTGTTGAATCACTTTAATTAGTATGATCAAATCGCCTTAAGTGGCGTGGTTAATTCACCTTAAGTGGTGCAACGATAATCGGAACCAAAATAGATTGATATTATAAAGGCCTGAAGGTTCACGACAAAAGAAGGAAATTACAGGGATTCTAAAATAAAGCGTTAAGCTTGATCCTTGGCAGCATCGAGGGGAGCAGAGTCCACGAGGTCCGTGGCAGAAAGCTCCACGATAAGAGGATCGGATCCTGGAAGATTGGCCGCAGGAGGATCGGACTCTTGGAGGTCAGCCACGATTGTCGGGGGATCAGTTGTCGGGAGGTCTGTACTTGGAGGCTCCACCGTGCCTTTAGCACCCGCAGTCCCCTCGGGGGTGTTTGCCCCGTCGCTCTCCTCTAAAGGCTGAAATACCTCTCCGCGAAGGGGGCAAGAGTCTGAGACTTGGTGAAGTCAATGACACTGCCATACTCCAGATGGAGCTCCTCGACTGCATTGGGTAAGGTGGTCTCCATCTCCGTGTTACAGAACCTCACCGCGTCCACTTTGAAATCCTCGGAGCCCCGATAATCTTCCCGACCCTTGGCCTCAGCCTCAGCCAGCCTGATGGGGAACTCGGCGATTTCCTGCTCCATCTGTTGGGACCGATTGGTGAGAAGGACCTTCTCAGCCTCCAGTCCCGCCTTGACGTCCTCAAGGGCCTTCTTCTCGAGGACGAGCCTGTCCCGATCCTCCGCGCGCCCCTGCTGCTCTTCCTTGAGCTTTTGTCGCTCCTGCTTCAGCAACCGCTCGAAGTCGTGGACCTACCTCAGGAGGTCCCGAGTCTTCTGGTTAAGGAGGGCCTGCTCCTTAACCAGCTTGCCCCTCGACGATTCGGAGGCAGCCAAATCCTTCTCGAGCTTGGCCAAGACCTCGGGGGCCGCCTTGGCTCGCTCATGCTCAAGGGCCTCCTCCAGGGTCAGGATGTACCCAAAACAGCAGTGTTGTTCCGCCATTTCCTGTGAAAAAGAAAGGAAGAGGTTAGTACACGAGAATATTTTACCTTATATACTAAGTGTAAAAACAGGAAGCCTTACCTCCACGCGACGAACGGCCATTTCGCGAATGTCCGTGTGGATGTCCTCCCGAACTAAGGAGAGCGGGAGCTTCGGAGATGGCGGAACTGAACCTGCCAGTAGGTGCAGACCCAGTTCCGGTGGTGCATCACCCCGACGGAGCGGGACCCCTTGCAATGACTCGATCGGGGCCCAGGGAGCTGTCGCCTGGTCGGGGGTGTAAAGCTGATAGAAACTCCCGTCTAAGAGGAGAGGGGGAAGGACGACCTGAGTGTCGGAGGTGCGCGCCTCCGAGCCGCCGTGAGACCCAGTCGTCCCTTCAGGAGCCAGGCTCAAAATTGACGAATACTGTTGCGCTGGGGACGATGGAAGCAGCCCCTCGGGAGTTGGCTCTAATGGGGTCTGCCTCACCCCCCGACGACGAATCAGGGCTTGACCTTCGCTCGCCTCCTCAGCAGAGTGAGAAACGTCCAGGTCAACCACCCGACGAAACTGACCGTCCGTCGGGGCATCTTCAGTCCCCGATCCTCTCGGGGCAGGAAGTGGAAGTAGGGGCTCTCCGACCCGGGCGTCGGAGGGTGGCACCCCCGCTGAAGCTCCAGCTCCCGATTGACCCACAGCTGGAGGACGAGAAGCTTCAGAAAGATAATCAGGGAGTTGATCGGGATCCTTACACCAAATAACGCGACGGGAGAGATATGGTCTTTCCCGTAATAATTGTAATAGCCCGCTTTAAGGATGCGAGGAGTTTCTCCTTGCAGGATGCGGTTGATCCCTTCGATTCTGGCTTTTTTATCGGAGGGGATTAACTCCTCGGGAATACGTTTTCTGTATAATCGGATGGCTAATCGGAGGTGCTTACCTTCTTCGGGAGTCTGGGTTTTGAAGATCCTCTCCATCTTCTCCACCCGGGCCCGCTTGGCCTACTCCGCAGATGGAGGTGCCGATGAGGAGGCGGCCCTCTTCGAGGACTTCCTCTTCCTTGCGAGGCGTTGGACGGCATCGCTCTCCGCCTGCTTAAGCATGATATTTGTCAGCATTGATACCTTCTTAGCTGCAAAGACGAAAACAAAGGTGCAATCAGGATATTACCCAAGGAACGACATTGGAGGGGCCGTCGTAGAGTTGACCCCCGGAGGCAACATCGAGGAGACGGATCCCGGCTAGAACCAGATCCCGCTCCACGATGGAGTTGGCATCGAGGGGAGCGAAGGAATCCCCCCAGCGATAGAGTTGGATGCAGTGGAGAATCTGAAAATCCTCCTCGGAGTAAGTATGATAAGCGGGAGGAGGGTCTGCCTCAACCTCCTATCGGGGCCATGGGATGGAGCTGTTCCGGATGAAGAAGTAATTCTTCTTCCAACCACTGTTGTCAGGCCCCGAGTCAGTGATGAGCCCCCGACCTTTGGCGACCTTCCAGGTTTCACCATTCCAGCTATATAAGGAGAGCTGCGCCTTGCTCCATTTAGGCATACGCGGGTAGAAGGCACAAACCCCGACATCATTGCACTTCATCCCATAGAAGGTCCGGAAAAGTCGGAGGCTATAGGTCCACTGTTGGCGGAGGCAAAGAACATGGAAGGCATTCAACACACGGATGGCATGGGGGGAAAAGTAGTCGGATGTGTTTTGTAATATTCACACATCTCGACTAGATCCCCACAGAAAGGGAATCGGATCCCCGCTGATACTTGCCCGGTGGAGACAAATACCTCCCCTTCCCGGGGACGAGTGACCACAGGGTTGCCCGGGATGCGAGGGCGAGGATAGAGGTAGCGAGGCTCCCAGGTGGAAGTGATACATCCTTCCCGGAGAGCTGCATCGTAGGCGTTTTCCGAAATCTCATTACAACCATAATCCAACTCGAAGGGCTTTCTCACGCCAGAACTGGATTCACCGTCTGGAAAATGATCATGGCAAGAAAAGGCACAGTTGATTTTTGGAAAAGTCCGGGTAAGTTGATTGAGATAAAAAGAAAAACTATGCTAACAAGTTTTTTCGGAATCGGAGGAGGAAATCTTACCAGACATGTTGAATCGGGAAAGAAAAGATGATCCTGATGGTCGGAGATCCTGGTTGCCGGAGTGCTGATCAGAAATCAGAAAGGAGAGCTTGAGCTTTTGAAATCACAGAGGATAAAACGGTGGAGGAGAACTGAATAGTGCCAAGATTTGGGGTTTTATAGGAGAGAGGATAGCCAAAGAGACGTTGCAATCCGGACCATTGAAGATGAAACGCTTCAACCTGAGTCGTTGAGACGCTAGCGACAAAACGACTAAAAAGTACTTTTTCAGAAAAAGCAGGCACGGGTACCCAAGTCGTTGCTTCATCACCCATTGCATTTAATAGTTGAGTAACCGAGAAATCTTTTCGTATTCGGTGGTTATCCTCGGAATATCGGGGAATCGTGGATGAGAATATCCTCGTCAGAA
This sequence comes from Clarkia xantiana subsp. parviflora, assembly GCA_036873135.1. Taxonomy (NCBI): domain Eukaryota; kingdom Viridiplantae; phylum Streptophyta; class Magnoliopsida; order Myrtales; family Onagraceae; genus Clarkia; species Clarkia xantiana. The sequence continues at coordinate 7,238,285 of JAPTYO010000024.1, read as the reverse complement.
GATCTTTTGTAAAGTTAAAAACATCTGATGCTAATATCGGGAGGTCCGGAGTTGGAAGACAGGACGAACTGTAAGTCCCTCATGTCTTGGGGGCAAATGATGGGTTTCGATATAGCCGTTAGGCCCATTAACGACGAGTAAACGGTGAAGTAGGCCCACTGGGCTCCAGAAGAGGCCTAGAGGGCCAATATGAGGGGTCCCTACAAGGTCGGCCCCGACATATGAGCTGGACGCTCCCGAGGAAATTCCTTTGAGTAGGCCCCGATGATATGCCTTTAAGTAGGCCCCGATATTGAATCCCTGAGGATATTGGTCATGTCCCGATGACGAGGGGCCCCGAGCGGTGACCAAAGGAGATAACTCTAGAGTCCCCGACATCCGTCGGGACTTGCAACCAGAGGATGAGGCCGAGAAACATGTCCACTATCAGCATAGAGGGGAAGTGGCCAGAAAAGACGGAACGTGGGAAAGTGGCCGAAATAAATGGAACGTGGGCTAACTGCCCCCGGCAGTTATTGCAACAGGTAACTAGGGTAACTCCTCCCCTATATAAAGGAAGGAATTACCTCAGGATTGACACATTCACATACTCATATACACTGATACTTGCCTACATCGAGATACTCATTTAAGCATCGGAGAGGGATTCTGGGTCACCGCCCGGCCTATCCATTTTTGCAGGATTACTTGGAGCGAAGGAGTTCGGACTTCCGTCAAGAACGTGCCGGAGTTCCAACCGTGATCCAATACACCCCATTGGTGGACAATGCACAGCCACAGCACCCAAGGAGGCAAGAGTTCCAGTATCCACCCCCACAGGGATACCCACGTTACACGTACAGTCCTTATCATCACGAACATGGAGTCCCTGCGAGCCCGGTGATAAGCTATGATGGACCCCAAAGGAACTATAGCCCATCACCAGTGATACTAACTCAGGAGGACATAGATGCAATGATTGTGAAGAAGATGAATGAATCCAAAACGAATGGATTGCATTGGCTGAGTGATAACACGAATCACCCCTTCACAAGGGAGCCGGAGAACAACAAAGTGCCTGATGCGTTGCACTTGATAAAGATAGAAAAGTATAATGGCAAGACTGACCCCTTAGAGCACATCCAGCAGCATGAAGCCTCCCTCTTGAGTAGGACTACGGATGACCGCTACAAGGCGCTATTGTTCACAAATACGTTATCAGGAGTAGCATCTCACTAGTTCTTCAGCCTACCAACTGAGAGCATCCATTCATGGGCACAACTAAAAGCTAAGTTCCTCCAAAGGTACCTAGGAGAAAGGAAGCTACTTAAGGGGACAAGTTCACTTGATGATGTGAAGCAAGAGCATGAGGAGACGTTAGCAAACTATTACACTAGGTTCAACTAGAACCTGGCTGATATACAAGGGGACATAACTGAGGGTGAGATCATAACGGCTTTCATAAGAAACCTCAGACACTTTGGATCAACCTTGGCAGAAAAGATGGCTAATAAACCCGCTAGCACACTGGAGGAGCTCGCGGCGAGGGTAAAAACCCATATTGATCTGGAAAGGCATAGAATGATCTAGAGGGCAAAGATTCAGGCCACCAAGGAAGAGAACGCAAATCCAAACAGAGGAAAACCACCTCAGGTCCCCCAGCCCATTAGGCAACAAGACTGGCGTCCGCCCCAGCCAAGAAATCATACAGGCGAACAGCTGAGAGCAAGGGAAATCAATTTCATCAAGTCCATACCGTTGAATACAACCCCGACAGTTGTATTAAGAGAAATGAGGAACTTGAAGATATGGACACCCCCAGCAAGGTAGAGAGCCCCAATGGTTGGGACTGAAAAGGAAAAATGGTGCGATAACCATGAAGCACATGGCCATAACACAAACGAATGCTTCAGTCTAAAGTTGAGCATAAACAATGCACTGCAAAGGGGAGAATTGAAGCAATTTGTGGATCACGGGGGCAGCAGTGCACCCGCAAGGCCAATGCAAAAGGACAAAGGAAAAGAGATGGTCGATTACAACCCCTTACCCACAAAAAGGAGGACAATCAACATGAATCACGGTGGAATCGGGGCGGGCGGATCAGTAGCAAATGCAAGAGAGGTGTATGCCTCTAGAATAGATGCAACAACAAAGTAGAGAAAGAGGCCAAGGGAGGAAAAGGAAATGGTAATTGAATTCTCTGAGAAGGACAAGAGCCATATCGTCTTCCCACATGACGATGCCTTAGTGATAACAACGGACATTGACAACTTCAATGTGAAAAGAATACTCGTCGATGGAGGAAGTTTGGGGGATATACTGGAAATGCGCGTGCTTGAAGAGATAGGGAAAACTAAGGAAGATATCAAACCGGTGAACCTTCCTCTTGTCGGATTCTCAGGAGCGACAAGTTACCCTCTAGGCATGATAACTCTACCAGTAACACTGGGACAAGGGTGGACACAGCTGAGGATTAACGTGAACTTTTTGGTAGTGGAAAACTTGGGAGCTTACAACGGGATCCTTGGGAGAACCACAATAAAACTATATGAGATTGTACCCTCAACAGTCCACCAGAAATTGAAGTACATCACTGAGAATGGAATAGAAGAAGTCATGGGTGATCAGCGCACCGCAAGGAAGTGTTACGTCAATTCCATGAGACGTAGGTCACAACAATCAGATACGGTAGCAGTGGTGACGATAGGGGGCAGACAGACAAAGAGCTCTCAAAAAGAGGAGAAAAATCAGCTAAGGCAAGGAAAGAAAATGGTAGGAGTCACACTCCGCCTTAGCAAGCAGATATTTGGAAGCTTGGCCAAGAGAACAGGAAGTGGAAAGGTTGTAAGGGTAACAAGCATACCCTGGGAGCCAGATAATGAAAATGGAAGGAGAGTGAAAAGAACAATTGAAAGAGGCTTCAGGTACATAGGGGATGTGAAGCAAATGCCAGAAGAACCCCTTGCAAGTTACTTCCATAGATCCGTGGAATATGGGGCCAGCATGGAGGTAACAAGAGGGGAGGCTGTAAGAGCTTTCCTTAGAAACATGCATTCAATCTCCTTCGAGGCTTTTGGAGGTCATTATGAGGTAGTGATGACAAGCACGATGCGCGAACTTAAAGAGAAGTTGGACAAGCATTCGAAGAAGAAAGGAGACAGCAAAATGAAGAATTCAAAGAAGAAGAGACCCACATGCAAGGAAGGGGTGTAAATTTCAACTTTACACCTCTTTAGGTACAAATTGAAGAACTTTTCAAGAAACACCTGAGCAAGGAGCTACCATAATGCAAGGAGGAAGGTAAGGTCTTCCTAGGAAAAGACACAAGAGGATGGTGTGAATACCATGGAACGTGGGGGCATAAGACAAATGATTGCATGGTGTTGAAAATAGAGATTGAAGAGATGATCTACAAGGGAGGACTAAAAGAATACATAGCGCCAGTGCCATCCACCACCAACTAAGGAAATCACACCAGCAGAACACCATATCCTTGGTTTTATCTTCTATATAATGCATGTTTAGTTTTCTAAAACAACTCTGGAGGCGGAAAACTCACGAAGTTTCTCCAACTCTTCAAATATCTTTTGTTTCCTTAAAGGATGTCCTGGACCATCCACGACACCCCTCCTGTATATAAGGCATATGAAGTAAAAGTATATCAAAGTATTTCCTAAGTATGAGGTAACAATATCTCCACAAGTTCCTTACTTAGATATGACAACCAAGTGCATAACACTTTCTGCGCCCTCCGAGAGCCTATCTCGTGAAAAATTATGTGCCCTCTGAGAGCCAATCTCGTGAAAAGTTCTGTGCCCTCCGAGAGCCAATCTCGTGAAAAATTATCTGCCCTCCGAGAGCCTATCTCGTGAACTAATTATGTGCCTTCCGAGAGCCTATCTCTTGAAAATCTCTGCGCCTTCCGAGAGCCTATCTTGTGGAAAATTATGTGCCCTCCGAGAGCCTATCTCTTGAAAAATTATGTGCCTTCCAAGAGCCTATCTCGTGAACTAATTTTGTGCCCTCCGAGAGCCTATCTCGCAAACTAATTATGTGCCCTCTGAAAGCCTATCTCGTGAAAATCTCTGCGCCCTCCGAGAGCCCATCTCATGAAAAAATCTGCGCCTACCGAGAGCCTATCTCGCGAACTAATTATGTGCCTTCCGAGAGCCTATCTCGCGAACTAATTATGTGCCTTCCGAGAGCCTATCTCGTGAACTAATTTTGTGCCTTCCGAGAGCCTATCTCACGAACTAACTATGTGCCTTCCGAGAGCCTATCTCGCAAATATATTCAGCGCCTTCCGAGAGCCTATCTCGTGAACACAGTATGTGCCCTTCGAGAGCCTATCTCGTAAATACTTTTTGACTACAACAACATACTTTGAAAAACTTTACTTTTTAAAGTAAGGATACATGATATGAGAAACACACGAGTTTGTTCATGATGATATTATAGGTATCCCGATGCAAGAGGAAGCTAAGGAGACATCAATAAAGTTAAATGCAAACACAAGAAAGGAACATGCAGAGAACCAACCACAAAAGGCTACCACGGCCAAGTGACAAGTTATCCTACTATCCATACCACAAGCCAAGGCAAACATCATAAAGAAAGAAGACACAACCAAGTTTAGCAACAACTCCAAGAAGTGCCTAACTATGAGGCCTCCAAAATATACTCAACCCAACACGGGGAGAAACCACTCAACCCATCAAGGGGAGGCAAAAGCAAAGGAATATGTACAAGGATAGAGATATCATATAATCAACCGGACGCCACTGGGGAGTCCTCACGGTCCTGATGCTTAGAAGAAGAACCACTGATGGAACTTGAAGAAGATGAAGAGGAACCTGAATCAACAACATCGATAGGAGTAGTATCCTCCTGCACAGAGGCATCAGGCACGTTCTCAGCAACAACACCTGCCCCCTAAGCACAACAACATAACCACTAGCATAAGGAACAAAGTCAGCCAAGTCGTTAACGGGAAACTGAGGATCAATCCTGAATATCTGATCTGTCAGATACTCTCTGATGGGTTCCGATAGCAATCGTTAGCCCCGTTAAACATCCAATGGACGGCAAGTAAGTCCAGTGGGCCTCGTAAAGGCCCGGAAGGCCCAGAGGTCCAGTACGAAGAGCCCCGACGTAGGCGGGCCCGACATAAGAGCTGTACGCTCCCGATAAGAAGCCTCTGAGTAGGCCCCGATATGCCTTGATAAAGGCTCCGATGATAAAGCCCCGCAGAGGCTGGACCTGTCCCGCAGAGACTGAAGGTCCTGGGTGGTGATCTAGAATGGAACAACTCTGGAGTCCCCGACAGGAGTTAGGACTTGGGATCAGAGGATAAGACCGAGAAACCCGCCTACCAGGTAGAGTAGTGGGAGACGGTTGAAGATAACGGATAAGTTTCCCCGAGATACGCAGGGCGTGCCCGAGATACACGGAGTATGGGTAAGATACGCGGAGCGTGGGGCGAATTATACGGAATCCCCCGAGATATACGGAATCATGACCATAACGGCCAAGCCTGGCCCCAGGTAACTCTGGGTGACTTCGTCTCCTATATAAAGGAGGAAGTTACCCCAGAAAACCCTAATTGAATTACGAGCTTAGACTTTGGCTTACCACCCCATTGATTACTGTACTCATTTAAGCATCGGAGAGGGATTCTGGGTCACCACCCAGGTCATCCCCTTGTGCAGGACCACGCGGAGCTTAGGAGTCCGAACATTCCGTCAAGGACGTAACGGAGCTTCACCCGTGATCCAACATTGGCGCCGTCTGTGGGAATCTTACAAAAAGTCAAAATAGTTTCTACCAGATCAATGGCCGGTGGTGGCAAGAAGAAGCAAGTTCCGGCCGGCAGTTCTCGTCCCGCAGGAACTGTGAATTCCCCGTTGCCGGAACGCGTCGCTGAACAAGGTGAGAACCCTGCCCTTTCTCAGACAGGGGGACATGGTGATGAGGTCTCAGTCCGAGACGCTGGAAGGGACAGGCAAGAGGTCCCTCATAGGGGGGAGGATGATGCTCCACCAAACCCGGTGGGCCCTGGAGCTGGAGATGCCCCGCGAAGGGAAGAAGGGTCGTCTTCGAACTCGGAGTTGGCCAAGGCAGTGGCGGAGGCCATGCCAATGTTCCTGGCTGCCATGGAGGCTCTGCTGGACAAAAGAGAGGCCGCTAGAAAGATGGGGGAGTTGCCTCCGCGAGAAGAGTTACCGCCACCCCCGTCGAGGGTGGACCCAGAGGAGCAGGAGCCGCCTCGGGATAAGGGTAAGGAACCTAGGCAACCAGAGAAGTTCGTGGTTGACGGTCCTGGGCCAGTGCAGAATAGGACCATCCCCCTGAATGGTCCCCTCACCGCCGACCAGGTGGTAAGAATCATTAGTATCTATACGGGCGACCAAAAGCAGATGACCTCGGAGCTCAGGGATCGATCCAGCCATCCTTTCGTACCGCGGCTGATCGACACCGTTGCCCCGCCAGGGATAGGTATCCCGACGATCGAAGCATATGATGGGGAAGGAGACCCGGTCCGCCATGTACAAAGACACGTTCAGGCATGCATGGGTAGGACCTCAAACGAAGATTTGATATGCTCGCTGTTCCCGATAACCCTAGGAGAGAGGGCCATGACCTGGTTCTTTAGCCTTCCGCCAGGAAGTATCACCTGCTGGGCCGACATGCACGACCGCTTCATCAAGCAGTACCAAGGACGAAGACGCCTCTTGAAAAGCGTGAGGACCCTAACCAAGGTGGTGCAGAGACCTGATGAATCGTTGGCGTATTATTACCAACGGTTCACTGCCAGCGCTGCGGAGATTGATGAAGAAATCTCGGAGGGAGAGATGATACGTACTTTCCTGCATAACCTAAGTGCTCCGTATGGCTCCGATCTAATGCACAGTGTAGCCGCGAAGGCTATATGGAGTATGGAGGCCCTGCAAGCGAGGGTGAAGCAGCAAATTGATGTCCAGGAGTCAAAAATCGCTGCTGGAGAGCTAGATCCCCCGAAATCGGGGAGAGGAAAGACGTCATCCAAGCTGTCGGAAGATCGCAGGAGAAGCGATAAGTCGGAGGGGAGTAGAAACCGAGGCCGTCCCGACCGAAAAGAAGACAAGCGTCCCGCGGGGAAAGACAATCGAGAGGGTCGCGCTACCCCCATCAACACCTCGATGGCCTCTGTATTAGCCGTGATGGAGCGACAAGGCCTCGTCCGATACCCCCCAAGGAAAGAAGGCGAGTACCTGGGAGGCCGCCCAGATCGCTACTGTCGTTACCATCGAGCCAGTGGTCACGACACCGAAAATTGTCGGGAGCTGAAGAAAGAAATTGAGAAGCTGATCCAGAAGGGGAAGCTGAAGGAATTTGTCGGGAAGGGACGATGTCGATCTCGTTCCAGAAGTAGATCCCGCTCCCGTTCGAAATCTCGCGACCGATCCCCAAAGAAGAAGAAGGTGGAGCAAGAAGCCTCAGGATCGGGAGCCCGCCGAGAGAGGCGCGGAACCATCAACGTCATCCATGGAGGAATGGCAGCGGGAGGTGATACCTCTGCTTCTCGCGAAAACTATGCTTCGCGCATCTCTGCTGCAGTGGTGTTAGGGAAAAGGTCCCGATCGTGGACCCTGAAGGAGGAAATGGAAATTTCGTTCTCGAAGGAGGATCTAGTAGGCGTGGAGAGCCCTCATGACGACGCCCTGGTTGTGACCCTGGACGTGGATGGATTCGAGATGAAGCGGATCCTGATAGACGGAGGGAGTTCCTCCGATATTCTTTTCATGGATGCTCTGGAAGCTATGGGAAAGACGAAGAAGGACCTTACGCAGGTGGACTTCCCGATGGTGGGATTCTCTGGCTCGACCTCCTACCCACTAGGAATGATTACCTTACCAGTAGAGTTTGGTAGTGGCTGGAAGATGGAGAGGCGGAACGTAGATTTCGTCGTGGTGGAGTCCGCGGGGGCATATAACGCGATCATTGGGAGGACCACTATCAACCCCCTCATGGCAGTCGCCTCAACGGTCCATCAGAAGATGAAGTTCCCAACTGATAACGGAGTAGGAGAGGTCAAGGGTGACCAGGTGGCGTCGCGGAAATGCTATGTTAATGCCACCCGACGAAGAAGGAGGGAGACCATGACTGTTCTTCAGACAGATACCGATCCTCGAGAAGAGTATGGGCGTCCCGCCCCCATGGAGGATTTGAAGGAAGTGGAAATCGATGGGCCTCAGCGGAAGGTGAAAATCGGCTCTGCCCTGTCGGATGAAAGAGCACGAGAGTTGATCGAGCTCTTGAAGGAGTTCAAGGAGCTGTTTGCCTGGTCCCCAAGTGATATGCCAGGAATCAGTCCCGACGTGATAGTGCACGAGCTCAAGATTGACCCCGCGATCAAGCCTATCGCGCAGAGGAGGCGTCCGATGGGCGCAGACAAGAGGATCGCGATTCAGCAGGAGGTTGGCAGACTGCTCGATGCTGGGTTCATCAAGGAGCTCCGATTCCAGACTTGGGTGGCTAACCCAGTGCTGGTGCGAAAGAGTAACGGGAGGTGGCGGATGTGTGTTGACTTCCGCGATTTGAACAAAGCCTGCCCGAAGGACTGCTACCCGCTCCCAAGGATTGACCAGCTGGTAGACGCTACATCGGGACATGAGCTGCTGAGCTTCATGGATGCCTATTCCGGGTACAACCAAATCAAGATGGCAAAGGAGGATGCCCCCCATACAGCCTTCTACGCCGACAGCGATGTCTACCACTATGACGTGATGCCTTTCGGATTGATCAATGCCGGAGCAACTTACCAGCGGATGGTGAACAAGTTGTTCGGAGATATGTTGGGGAAAACCATGGAGGCGTATGTGGACGACATGCTGGTGAAATCCCGACAAGCAGGAGACCATGTCCAAAATTTGGCGGCAGCATTTGAGCGGATGAAGTTTCATCAGGTTCGGCTGAATCCCGACAAATGTGCCTTTGGGGTGAACTCGGGAAAGTTCCTAGGATTCATGGTGAGCCAGAGAGGAATCGAGGTGAACCCCGAGAAGTTGCGAGCAATCGAAGAGATGCAGTCCCCGAAGAATCATCGGGAGGTCCAGGTACTGAATGGCCGGTTGGCCGCAATGAATCGCTTTCTATCCAAGGCGAGCGATCGAGCTATGCCATTCTTTGATGTGCTAAGGGCCAACAAGAAGTTCGAGTGGACCAACAAGTGCGAGGAGGCATTCCAAGCACTCAAGCAGCATCTTCGTACCCTTCCGCCGCTGGCGAAACCAGTCCCAGGCGAGCCACTTTATCTCTATTTGGCTGTTTCTGATGTAGCTGTTAGTTCTGTTTTGATTAAGATTGTCAAAGGCAACCAAGTGCCCATCTATTATGTAAGCAAGGCATTGGCCAAGTCTGAAATAAATTATCCCGCTATTGAGAAGTATCTCTTCGCGTTGATTATTGCCGCTCGAAAACTGCGACCTTACTTCCATGCCCATGAAGTCACGGTATTGACGAACCAGCCCTTGAAACACTTTTTGAACCGACCGGAGGCGTCGGGGAGATTAGTAAAATGGGCCATTGAGCTGACGGAGTTCCGCATTCATTTCGCTCCGAGAACCGCTATTAAGGGCCAGGCATTGGCAGATTTTATAGCTGAGTCTACGGCACCCGATCTAGAAGCAACGGGTCCCGCAGAGGGGGCAACCATGGAAGAGGTCCCGACAACAGAACAGCAGCCAGAACAGCCGAATGAGGGGAATACGTGGGAGATGTACACTGATGGTTCATCAAGTGTAGAGGGCTCGGGGGCAGGATTCGTATTGATACCACCCGACGGAGGCGAGCCTTTACGATATGCCCTGGCATTGACATTCAAAGCCACCAACAACGAAGCAGAGTATGAGGCTCTCATCACAGGCCTCAAGATTGCCAAGGGTACGGGGGTCGACCATCTAAAAGTGAAGTGTGATGCTAGCTTGGTTGTAAATCAAATCCAGGGGAACTATGAAGCTAAGAGCCCGACGATGAAGAAATATTTGCACGAGGTACAGACTTTGAAGGGGAACTTCAAAAGCTTCGATATCGAGGCGATCCCAAGGGAAGAAAACACGGAAGCAGATGCCTTGAGCAAATTTGCTCTGGGAGTGGCCCCCGAGGAGAATCGGAGGGTGCATTTCCTAGAGAGGGTGATCATCTCAAACATCGACCCGGTGGAGGTCTGTGCTGTGGGGACAAGATCGGAAGAAGAGGGGGAGCCCACCTGGATGACCCCGATGGTCACGTACCTGACTACGGGAGTACTCCCCGACGATAAAACGGCAGCCGTCAGGGTACGGCGGATTGCAGACAACTACGCGATGGTGGACAACCAGTTATACAAAAAAGGGTACGTAAAGCCTTTCTTAAAATGTGTAGCAGAGCCTGATACAAATCGGATCTTGAGGGAGCTTCACGAAGGAGTCGCGGCCTGCCATGAAGGGGCCCGATCCCTAGTAAGGAAAGCGTTGAACTTAGGTTACTACTGGCCCTCGATGAACAAAGAAGCGACGGCGATGGTCCAATCCTGTGATGCATGCCAGAGGTACGCCCCAAATATCGTAGCTCCCGCCGCGGACCTGATGCCCATCAGCAGTGCATGGCCCTTCGCGCAATGGGGAATTGACTTGGTGGGACCACTCCCTCAAGCGAGAGGTCAGTGCAAGTACTTACTCGTGGCCATTGACTACTTCTCAAAGTGGATAGAGGCCAAAGCGTTGGCTAGAACAACGGGGCAGCAGATCCTCAGGTTCCTTCAGACTCAGATCATATCCCGGTATGGGGTCCCGCGAGTACTGATCAGCGACAACGGCCCTCCGTTCAACGGAGCCCAGTTGAAGGAATACTTGGAAGAATTGAATATTGAGCATCGGACCGCTTCAGTCCGCCACGCCCAGACCAATGGCCAGGTAGAGTCAGCCAACAAGATCGTGATGGATGGCTTGAAGAAGAGAGTCTATGCCTTGCAGGGCCATTGGCTGGATGAGCTCGAGAATGTGCTATGGGCTGTGAGAACAACACCCAAGCAATCAACAGGAGAAACTCCGTTTGGCCTAGTTTATGGCACGGAGGCAGTTGCTCCCGTGGAAATAGCGGTGGCGTCCCATCGCGCGAAATACTACGAGCCTCTGACAAATGAGGAGATGAGACGTCTGGACTTAGACCTACTCGAGGAGAAGAGGTGGAAGGCTGATGAAGTCCAGGCTCGAATGCGACTGGCAACAGCCCGATATTACAATCGGCGTGTCAGGTCCCGACAATTCTTCGTGGGAGAACTTGTCTGGCGGAGGAATGAGTTTGTTCATCAAGATCAGATCAACAAGCTGTCACCAAAATGGGAGGGACCCTACAAGATCGTGGGGATGCCAGTGCCCAATGCATACAAGTTAGAGGATCTCGAAGGCAAGACGTTGAAGCATTCCTTCAGTGGTGAACATTTGAGGAAGTATCATGTTTGATATGAAGCCGCCACGAATGGCGCAAATTGTCTACCAATAAAATCCGATGTAAGCCTACTTTGAATTATTAGTGAATAAAAGAAGTTGCCTTCCGATTAAAATGCTTTCGTATTTATTCTCACTGTTAATAAGACGTCCTGAGTGGCGCAACAAAAGCCTTCCGAGGTACGATGAAAGCCCCGCGGGGGACGCATAAGTCGCCTATATGGCGCGGCCAAAAGCCTTAACAGGTATGGACAAAAGCCCTACGGGGTACACGTAAGTCGTCTATATGATGCAATCAAAAGCCTAGGTACGAAAAGGCCCAGATGGGTCCGCGTAAGTCGTCTATATGATGCGGCCAAAAGCCTTAACGGGTATGAAAAAGCCTTAACAGGTACGAATAAAGACGTCCAGTAGAGACGCGATAAAAGCCCTAGGGGGCACGAACATGGCCTTGAAAGGCAGGGACGAGAAACCTTAAGTGGTAAAGTCCCGATTTTGGACGAGAAACCTTAAGTGGTAAAGTCCCGATTTTGGACGAGAAACCTTAAGTGGTGAAGTCCCGATTTGGACGAGAAACCTTAAATGGTGAAGTCCCGATCTTAGACGTATGGAGTCATTGTAATAATGCATCGGAACGTTCTGAGTAACGAATTTTAAGCCGCTTTAGATAAAGTGCAAATGATCATCAATACCAAAAAAGATAAAGGCTCAAAGGCCGAAAAGGGTTCGATACAGAGGATAAAGGAGAAAAGCAACAAGGACTAAAGATATAAAGCATTAAACTTGGTCCTTGTGGAGGGATGGATCCTCAGCAGCGTCGGAAGGAGCAAGACTTGGAGGGGCTTGGGCAGAAGGCTCCACAGTCGGCGGAGTCGGATCCACAGCAACAGCCTCTTCACTCTCCGCGGGAAGGTTGAAGTACTTCTCTGCAATAGGAGCTAGGGTCTCCGACTTTGTAAAGTCGATGGAATCCGCGTAGGCCGTATAGAGTTCCTCGACGGCGTTGAACAAAACGTCCTCCACCTCGGATTTGCAGAACTCCACAGCAGCCAGCTTGAATTCCTCGGAGTCCCGATACTCCTTGTGACCCTGAAGACGACCCTCCGCGCAGCCTTGCAGACGGCCTTCCTCGAGACCCTGAGCCTTGGCCTCAGCAAGTTTGGTAGAAAACTCAGCCCTCTCCATCTCAAACTTCGCCTTGGCCTCCGCGAGGAGATCAGCGGAGACGTTTTTCTCGTGAATGAGCTGCTGCTTCTCTTGCTCATTCCGCTGATGCTCCAGTCGGGCCATCTTCTGATCTCGACGCATGACGGCCTCATGGTCGTGGACTTTCTTGAGCAGGCTTGTGGCCATGTCATCGAGGAGAGCCTTCTCCTTAGCCATCTTATTTTCAGCCGCCACCGCCTCATCACGCTCCATTTGAAGCTTGGCTAAAGCTTCAGGGTTCGCTTGGGCCCGAGCCTCCTCCAAAGCACCCTTCAGGGCCAGGATAAGCCCGAAACAGCGTTGTTGGTTGGCGGTATCCTAAAAGAAGGGAAAACAAAGTTTCAGAAATCGGAGGTACTATGGAAGAAGAAGATAAAGCAAAGGTAAGATTTTACCTCCAATCGGCGGATAGCCATATCGCGGATATCCTCCTCCAGGTCCTCCCGAGCAAAGGACAAGGGTCGCCTCAAGGCTGGAGGAATTGACCCCGCCAGAAGATGCAGGGCCAGGCCAGGATCAAGATTCCCCCGTCGGAGAGGAATTCCGCGGAGGGACTCGATCGGATTCCAGGGCAACATCGCCTGGTCGGGGGTGAAAACCTTGTAAAGATTTTCATCCACAGGGAAAAGAGGGATAGTCCCGGAACCCTCAGCCGGAGGAGCCACCTCAGCTGGTGGCTCGGGAGTTGGAGTACGAAGAATGGGAGGAGGACTCTTGGATACATCCCTGGCAACGGGCCTTGTGCTCCTAGACCTCGACCGGCCACGGGGAACCAGGCCCCCCTCTTCAAGCTCCTCGACGGATGGAGAAGCTTCCAAGTGAGTCACCGGACGGAACGGAGTCTCCGCCGGGACGTCCTCCAGCAGCAGCTCTTGCGGAGCGGCATCCTCCGCCGGAATGATGGCCTCTGTCGGAACTGGAGCTTCCGAGGAACCTGTGGCAGTGGGACGAATGAAGTCAGGAAGAATGCCCTCTGGGCACCAGATGATCTGACGATCGAAATATTGTTTCTTCCCAAGGACGTTGTAGTATCCCGCCTCAATAACATGAGGAATCTCTCCTTGAAGGACGAACTTAATCTCTCGAACCCGTGTCTTTCGATCGGCGGGGATAAACTCCTTGGGAATTAATTTTTTATATTTTGTAATCGCACGACGAACGCGCTTACCTTCCTCGACGGTGGCGACCCCAAAGGCCTGATCAATCTCCTCCCGCCTGGCCTTCTTGGCCACGACACGCTCATCAGTTGGAGAAGCAGCAGCTAGGGGAGTTGAGGAGGAAGCCCCTTTCTTCACCAACTTGCGCTTCCGCCTGGAACCGCTTTGTACAGCATCAGTCTCGCCCTGCTTCATAACGAGATGAGTCAACAGAGAAGCCTTCTTGGCTGCAAAAAGGTAAAAATAAAACAGTTAGAAATATTACCCAGATGACTAAATCCTTGGAAACAGAATCGAGGAGTCGGATTCCGATGGTGATCAGGTCCCTCTCTTGGAGCCTGTTGGCATCAAGGGGTATGAAGTTATCCCCCCAGCGGTAGAGTTGAACCATCTGGAGGGTATTGAGGTCATCCTCGGAGTAATCTTGGAGCTTGGGGGCAGGATCCGCCACGACCTCCCATCGAGGCCAGGGGACAGAACTATGCTGAACAAAGAAGTAATATTTCTTCCAGCCACTATTATCGGAGCCAGAGTCGCGAATCAAGATCCGATCCTTGTGAAACTTCCAGGTCTCATTATCCCAGCCGTAGCGTGAGAGTTGCTCCCTTGTCCATTTGGGAAGTCGGGGGGAGAAGGAACAAACACCGGCTTTGTTGCACTTCATGCCGTAGAAGGTACGGAATAGTAGGAGACTGTATGTCCATTGTTGGCGGTGACACAGAAGTTGGAAAGCATTCCACACGCGGATGGCGTGCGGAGAGAAGGTGCAAGGATGTGTTTTGTAAAAATTACACATCTCCACCAGGGTTCCGCAGAAGGGGAACCGAATCCCCGCACTTATTTGTCCAGTAGAGACATAGGTTTCGCCCGCTCGAGGAGGCGTGATAATGTGCTTCCTCCTACCAGCAGACTGGGACCCATAGGGGAAGCGAGGCTCCCAATCCGAGGTAATACACCCCTCCCTAAGGGCTGTCTCATATGAACCCTCGGATATTTCATTGACAGCATATTCAAAGAAGAAAGGAGCCCTAACCTCAGAACTAGCCTCGTCTAAAACAATTACAGACAGGGAGAATTGAGAAAAGAGGAATAAAAACAGTACGTAGATTATGAAAACATGGAAAGAAGCCCTTACCAGACATGATTGATGGTCGGAAAATGAAGAAAAGGAGAAGACGAAGGGGCCTTGATCACTTGGAACCCCAGGAAGAGCTTGGAGAAGAACTTCGAATGCAAAGAGGACTGAGAGTCAAAGAACGCAGAAGAAGTGAATAAGATCAAGGTCCTCCCTTTTATAGGCTAAAAAGGCAAATGGAGGAATATAATCGTGACCGTTGAAGACGAAACGACTGGATCAGGACCATTGAACTATGGAACGGTACAGAAGAGACAGCTGGATGGGCTTGATCTGAACCGTTGAAGAGAAAACGACACGATCTCAATCGACGAGATTATAGGCACGGAGGAGACGTGCGTGACGTCACAATCGCCTTTTTCAGAAAACAACAGTCACGCTAGTTCGAACGTCGTTTCTCTATCCTCAGGCATTTAATGCTGCAATAGCTGAGGAGACTCCTCGGATTTGGCAACTACACATGGGGCCCAGAGTAATCATGAGAAAGAGACTCTGACACATGACAATTACACGCGAAGATCAGAACCTCCGACGGTGGCATCGGAGGATACAAAGACAAAAGCCTCTAACTGAGGTATCCGAAATTGCGAAGGTAGAAGGTCCCGACGGTGGTATCGGAAGATATAAAGGCGAAAACCTCCGATGATAAGATTGGCAGGCATGAGATCAGAAGACACGATGGACTAAAAGTCCCCCATGTCTTGGGGGCAAATGATGGGTTCCGATAGCAATCGTTAGCCCCGTTAAACATCCAATGGACGGCAAGTAAGTCCAGTGGGCCTCGTAAAGGCCCGGAAGGCCCAGAGGTCCAGTACGAAGAGCCCCGACGTAGGCGGGCCCGACATAAGAGCTGTACGCTCCCGATAAGAAGCCTCTGAGTAGGCCCCGATATGCCTTGATAAAGGCTCCGATGATAAAGCCCCGCAGAGGCTGGACCTGTCCCGCAGAGACTGAAGGTCCTGGGTGGTGATCTAGAATGGAACAACTCTGGAGTCCCCGACAGGAGTTAGGACTTGGGATCAGAGGATAAGACCGAGAAACCCGCCTACCAGGTAGAGTAGTGGGAGACGGTTGAAGATAACGGATAAGTTTCCCCGAGATACGCAGGGCGTGCCCGAGATACACGGAGTATGGGTAAGATACGCGGAGCGTGGGGCGAATTATACGGAATCCCCCGAGATATACGGAATCATGACCATAACGGCCAAGCCTGGCCCCAGGTAACTCTGGGTGACTTCGTCTCCTATATAAAGGAGGAAGTTACCCCAGAAAACCCTAATTGAATTACGAGCTTAGACTTTGGCTTACCACCCCATTGATTACTGTACTCATTTAAGCATCGGAGAGGGATTCTGGGTCACCACCCAGGTCATCCCCTTGTGCAGGACCACGCGGAGCTTAGGAGTCCGAACATTCCGTCAAGGACGTAACGGAGCTTCACCCGTGATCCAACACTCTCCAAAATGGTTCATCTCATTGGTGCACCGAACCTGGAAATCAGCAGCATAGGCAGGAGAAGACTTATACTTAGCCACTGCAGTAACTCTATCCTCCTTGCGACATTTCTCCTCAATATTCTTCAACTATGCAGAATGTAGTTAAGAATCAACATCAGCCTATCGGCGCAAATCCGCAATTGTAGTCTCAAGGGAGGCAACCAGATCCCGAAGTTCCTACATCTTCAAATCAGAAAGGCGAGTTTTCTCCACAGCACTACTAAGCTCAGCCTTCAAGGATACTTGTTTATCCTCAAGTACCTTGTTCTCCTCAGATAGCTAAAGGGCAACGGACGAGAGATTAACCACATCAGACATGCCCTGAAACAATGAATAAACATCAAGTAGCATAGCAAACAATTACTCAGAATAGAAGATAAAAGAAAAAAATCACTCACCGGGACATATCGAGATAGAACCCCTTGAACAAAACGCCTGGTTTCCTTAGGAGATTTGGGAAGAGAAAGACGATCTCCCAGAGCAACAGCGCTCCGTAAGACAGGAACACCAACCTCAGGAGTGTGCAAGGAAGAATGGCTGTCGAAATGGTATTCCTTTAATCCAACAAAAGGAGTCCACTCAGAACCAACGATATCCTCGTTAGTTAGACGAGACAGGTCCTTGCGACTGAGTCGGACTGTATGAACAAGATATAAAGTGAACACAAGAAACAAGTGACAATATATCTACAAGTTATAAAGTAGAAACAAACCTGAGACTCGCTCCCTCGTCTAGGGGGAAAGGGATGGAGAAGACGCATCAGCACCTATGGTCACCCCACCACCATCGGCAGGCCCCTTCCCTTTGTCAAGAAAGGAGGGTGCCTCCTCGACCACTATATCCTTATCACGAGAAGGTGTCGACAAACGAACACTCGAGGGAGAATCTCTCATAGCCTTCTTCTTCTTGACAGTCGAGGGCCCGACCTCAGAGTCAGGTTTCCGTGCCTAGACTTTGATTGGCTCGAACTCTTGCTCACAGGAACAACGCGCTCGATGACCAAGGGCGAGTTCCCTGATAACATAAAGAAAGCTACATAAAAATGGTTACAAGTATATCATAAAAGGAAAAAGAAGAGAAAGAAGAACATACTGGAAGCCTCTGCAGCCCTCCCCGACTTAGAAGATTTCTTGGGAGCAGAACTGGAGGGTCCCTTCCTCTTGCTCAAATCAATGGGCTCCGCCTGCACTGTATAGGTCTTTCCGTGAAACCAACCTACAAAGAAAAAACAAAAGATGAATGAAAGCAAGAAGACTATGTGACATACCAAACCATCGGAGGGAGGGGTCAAGCGAATCCCTGCCTCATACAAATCTAGCTCAGTCACCACAGAAACAGGACAATAAGACTTGCCCTGATGGCTCTGATAAATAACCTTCATGGTCTATATGTCTGAGGACGAGAACTCCCCAAAGGAAGGGCAGTCATCCGACCGATTCTCATGAAGAACCGACCAAGTCACATAGCGATCGGTGATGAAGAAATAATACTTAGACCAATGAATCGACAAATTATCAAGGGGATCCACAAAGCGAAGGTCGCTGTTCTTCTCAACCTCACCCAACCCCAAATCCTCAAATCGGGTGTCCCTAAGAAGAGGATAACGAGTCATCAAGCTCGCGAAACCGATCTTCCTCTGATATTGGAAGCGATAGAAACACCGGAACAGAACCAATGAGTACTTCCAGGAGTACAACTGGCATAATACTCGGAATCCCACCTAGACATTCAACATGTTCATTATAGTCACTCCGGCCCAAATGGTTCCCCAACAACGGTGCAAGACCTAACTCGAAAGTAGTAGGAAATACCAAACTTGAGATAGACTCCGACACAGACCAATACTCAAACTCAGTGTCTGACTCAGAATCCGACTCTGAGCTAATATCAGGAAAGAAAGTAACGCGACGAACCGAGGGGATGACGAACTTACTCATTCTGCGAAGGATGTAGCGTCATTGCCAAGACTGATTCTTTGGACACCACCACAAGTACAGTACCTGCCATGTCAAGCTAAGTATCAGAATATGAACAATTTCCCGGGTAAGCTCAGAAATAGTCTGACATCGACATATCGACAGCTATGTCGTATAACAATCGACGAGCAACAATCAAGACTCGAGGATACCCATTAACAACAACGGCTACGTACGAGCAATTACACGACAACTATATCGAGCAATTCACTCGAGCGCAAAGTTATCTCCCGAGCAAAAGACAATAATACCCCTCAACAACACCCGACGTACAAGTAATTCCGCGACATCAAAATCAAATAAGAAAAACCCAACAGGCAAAAATCATTTCCGGGCAAATGACTATCTACTCAATACGACCGTCACAACTCAAGCATTCGGGAAATCATCACCAATCAAGCATAGGCATTTCAAAAATGGGCATTTAATATGCCCACGAAGCGGAAAAAAGATCGAACCTTGGGAATTCCCGAGACGATTCGAAGGCCCGATTCAAAATTGAGACCATGTCGTGACGGGAGTTGGCCCATCGTCACCGGCGTGGAGCTTCCGCCGCCGTCTCTGGTCCCAGCCAAGGAGGTCGCCCCGCTGCGCCGTCCTCGTCCCCAGCTGTCGCCGGAGAGACCTTTGCGCCGTCTGCTGGAGGAATCCCTTCGTCTCGCTGCTGCCGAAGCTCCTGGCGCCGGAAGAGCTCCCCCTTCGTCACGCCTTGCTGCTCGCTGCGCCTCGGCAGTCCCTCGCCGGGGTCCCGTCGCGCCGGAGCTGCTTCCTCGCCGCGCCTGGTTGCCCGCCACTGCTGGTCCCCTCTCCGATGAGCTGCCATGCCGGAGCTCTTCCTTTCCCTCGCCGGAATTTTGGCTGGCCACACCCCTATTTTTTAGGGCTTGGAACTTTTCTTGGTCCCAAGAATGTGATGGGAAGAGAAGAAAGATTATGGTTGCTACAAATGAGGTAATCTTCTTCCTTTACCTTATAATTAAAGTGTGTAGGGTTTTTTAAGGAGACACAATCATCACCATCCATTTAAACTAAAGGAGATCCAATGGTTAGATAGAAAATCATCATCTTCATCCCTTTTTAACTATGGTTAGGCATATTTTTATTTAAAATAGCATTATATAGGCATATATCTCAATTTCCCATACTTAGAAATTTTTTAGACCCGTTTTAAATATTTTCTCACGAACAGGATTCACCCCACATGATCACGTATTTGATACAATAACACGAAATTAGATCACATTAGTCCATACTCATGGTTGCATTGCATCCCCATGCATGTAGATATTCTTAAAATGCATAGAAGAGAAAATCGGATTTTTATATCCACATTTTCTGGACACGTGTCTAGGCACGTCCCCTTTTGCTCTAACGATTATATTTCCTATGTTCTGAGAAATTGAGGATAAGGCCCGGAAAAGGCGCCTACGAACGAGCAAAGGATTCGTCAAGAGGTAATAACATGGTTTCAAATTGCGCGTCTAATCGCATCGTAAAATAGAGTCAATCAAGGGTTAAGCCATTGGTTGACTCGGGGGCACGTGATGGATATACGACCAATTTGAACCCGTCTCCCTTTGGATTGTCTAATTTTAATCGCCCCACACTCCACCAATTGTGCGAACGGCCCGGACATACCAAAATACTCGTCCGGTCCCATCCAATAGTCTCACCTAGGTGAGATCGGGTGGCCTCACATGGTCTCTCCTAGGAGAGATCGGGTGGGCCAACCCGGCCTCTCCTAGGAGATATCAGGTGGGCCAACCCGACCTCTCCTAGGGGAGATCGGGTGGCCTCACCCGACCCCTCGTAGGAGGGTTCGGGTAGGCTTGTCCGGCCTTTCCTAGAGGAATTGGGCAAGTCCACCCGATCCTAAGCCTTGGGAGTCGGATTTATCGTCCGACCCCTGGAGTCCCGGCATCCTTTTTCACCCAACTCATACTTAGACTTTTTCACCCACCTCTCTGTGTCTTTAAAGGTTTTAATCTTGCTCTTATATGTTAATAGAGTACGTTTAGGGATTGACGGCGTCATTAAGCCACCTTAATCCCCCCGTAGCCTATATATACTTCGCAAGTTCTATTCATTTGGACAAGTTTACATCTTTGCATGCTTAGCTCTGTCCTCTCTCTAGTATTTTTATCTCTCTAGAACCCGAACCCATTTAGGCATCTGAGAGGGTTCACTGAGCACCACCCCCCCCCCCCTCTCCGTGCTCAGTACATCCCCTTATGCTGGTCTACAAGGAGTTGAGCTAAGGATCATAGAATCAAGCTAAGCGGATCAAGGAAAAGAACGAAATACCCGAAAGAGGTGTCACTTGGGTCAGAAAATCACCAACTCGAGGAATACGTGTTAACAATATACATATTAATGGGCTTCCAATTACAGCGTCCAATCACCATATGCTAACAAGCAAAGCTTCAGTTGATTCTTCGCGGGATGCATCTCCTTGAGTAAATTTCTTGACACAATTTGGCACCTCCTTGCTTGGTGTGTGTTTCGGCCGAACCCTTATGTATTTAGGGAGGAGGGTTTTTTCTTAATATCACCACTTAGTAAGAGATGATTAGCATTATGAAAACCCTTCTAGGACTCTCTATTTATAAGAGGAGTAAAGTGGACAAAAGTCCACATTACCCCTACTCAAATATTCGGCCGGCCATGTTATTAGAGAGGCCCAATTTTGGGCCTCCCATGACAATAGGCCTAGCCAAAAATCTCTAATATGATATTATCTTATTTCTTAGGTACATGACCTTAATTAATGGGCTCCCAATTACGGTGGCCCATTGTCCAAATGCATACATGTGACTACTATTTTGAATATATAATCGATACGACCACCTCCCACTCGACCGGGCATAATGAATCCCCCACTTTCAGATGCCCCATCAACTGGTCTTTTACTCTTGATTGATGAGGCGGTCAATACGAGGATATGAAGTGTTTTTGGCGGTGCCTTCTTACGGTCAGCTACTTCAAATTTATTAGCTAGTTATACTTCAACTTTTGGCCAGTTCTGACTCCTTTTTGGCACAGACTCTCACTTGCAAAACGAGACTCCTTTTAGCCACAGCATACTCGGCAGATGTTCAACATCGACGAATCCTGACGGAATCACTTCTGTTGGTTAAGCTCCGAAGTCAGCTTTTTGTAGTGCTTTGTATGTTGTTGGTTTATTAGATAATCTTAAATAGTTGTTATCTTTGAATCCCTCATTTTCGGTTATTCACATTAGTCGTAATGTAGTGCGTTTAGCGCACATTTTGTTTTGTTTTTTTTTTTTTTTTTTTAAAAGGGCCAACCAGAACCTTCTCGGAAGCTGGGATTTTCCCCGTTTTTCAACAGCCATGGGTAACTTCTCTTAGTTATTTGTTCTTATTTGTTTGTAGTTTAAATGAGACTGGCCTATTTCATCGAGATCAGGGGACTTCTTTTTCACTGGCTACTGTTCCAAATGGAGCTCTCCTGAATTCTTGAACGGGAACAAATTGCTCTACACATCAATATTTGGATTCCAAGAAGATTACCACCGTTCGAAGAATCCACGAAAATAGTATCAAGGGATCCAAACCTCAGAAGCAGATTCAAAAGAAAAAACTGGTTTGTTCTTATCTTTCCTCCGGTAGAGGAAGTCGGACTAAAGATCAAGGGGAGGAGACGGATAAAAAACTCAAATTGGAAGGATGCCTAGCCATGGAGATTCAGTTGATCCCTCACGACAACATGGGTACTCAAAACGAGGGGAAGCCAGTAGAGGGACCTCTCTAGCATACTCCAAGCATATCGACATGTGTCGACACTGGTAAGAATACTTTGGTAGGATCGGCTGATCAATACTCATGCGATATATCTAATGATAATATAGCTGCTTACCCATGATTTTATGTGCATTATTATTCTTTTTTCTTCATGATTATGCATCCAGTAAATAATATCTATTTTGGTCGTGATAGTTTACACGTTCTGGTGTGGAACGTTAGAGGTATGGGCAACGATGTTGCAATTTCTGTAATTAAAAATTTGGAGAGGCTCCATAAGCCTTCAGTGATGATTAATTTTGACACTAGGCTAAGAAGTACTAGAGTGGAGGAACATGTGAAGAAACTCCATTTCAATAAGTTCTTGGCAGTTGATTTAAACGGACTCCTTTGAGGTATTCCTCTCCTCTGGAATGATGCGGATATCACAATCATATTCATGAAATCGACAGAACAAGAACTTCATGTCGAAGTCTAGGTATCTACATTTTCATTTCATTGGTTACTTTTTGCTATCTATGCTAGCCCTAGAATTAAGGAAAGACACATTTTTGTAGGATAATCTTAGAACTATTACTCAAGATATTTCTATGCCTTGGATTGTTATGAGAGATTTTGCTAGTTCCTACAAGAAACTTTGGCAATCCTATTAATAGAAATCAATTACCATGTTTAATAATATGATAAGTAATTGTAATTTGATTGATTTGGGTTTTAAGGGAAACAGGTTTACTTGGATAAATTTATGGCATTGTGGTAGTCTTATACAACAACGCCTTGATAGAACGCTTGCTTCTATAGATTGGCAAACTAGATTTCCATGTGCCAATGTGACCCACCTTACCAGAACTCACTCTGATCATTGTTCTTTGCTTTTGAAAATTAATGGGGAGTCTCTATGTAGGCAGTCTAGACCATTCAAACTTGAACCGATGTGGTTTGATCACCCAGGTTTTAAACCTCTTATAACCAATGTATGAGAGGAAGCTAATAACTATCGAAACACTGCAATCTCTGTTTTTCCTGCTAAAGCCACCATTTGGAATAAAAATGTTTTTGGTAACGTTTTTAAAAGAAAAATCGGCTGCTAGATATAATTAAGGGAATTCAAAGGTAGAATTAAGGGAATTAAAAGGTGTTTAGCTAATAATCCCAATCAATCACTTCTTAACATGGGAAAAAAACCTCCAAAACGAGCTTACTGAGACCCTTAATCATGAAGAGAGACTGTGTGACACTAATTCTAGAACCAAGTGGATTAAAGAAGGGGATCGAAACGAGTTTTATCATCTTACTACTATTGTTAAAAGATGGTCTAACCGCATTTTGTCCATTAGGGATGGGGTTGGAAAATGGATTGAGGAACCAATGTTGTTCAAAACAGGTTTCAACAACATTTTATAGATCTCTTCAAATCTTTTAAAGTCTGCTCGGAAAGAAGTGTGGAGCCTCCCATGAAATGGAGGAAAATCATTACTCATTCCCAAGCAAACTGGCTGGCTCGTCCTGTCACTATTGATGAAGTAAAAAAGGCCACATGGGATCTGAAACCTTTTAAAACTTCGGAGGATGAATTGTACCCCACTTTTTTCCAAAAGATGTGGCATTGCACTAGTGAGTCCCTTTTTAATGCTATTTCTTATGTTTTAACACCATCCCTCCTGGTTAGAATGAGACCCTCATGTGTCTTATTCCCAAATGTCGAGTTGAGACAGTCTCTCACTTTCGTCCTATTGCACTTTGCAATTCCATTTATAAAATTGTCTCAAAATTTTTAGTGAATCAGATTAAGCCTAGGATGAAGGAGCTTATTTCTCCATTACAATCTAGTTTCATCCCGGGTCGTAGATGTACAGATAATGTGGTGATGCTCAAGGAGATGCTCTATTTTTCTAAGAAAAAACAGGGGAAGAAGGGTTGCATTATTATAAAAATAGACTTGGAGAAGACTTATGATAGACTTTAATGGGATATCATTAGAAGAACTCTCTTTTTTCAAATTCTCATATCACTTAATTTAATGGATTATAAATTGGCTAAAAAAATTGAATATGAATTGTGTCTCTTCATCTTCCATTAAGATTTTGTTTAATGTGGGCAAGCTGGAAGGTTTTACCTAGAGTTTTGAAAACCGGACCTTGAACTGGTAGTGTGTCCGATTCGCGGTCCGACCAGTTCAACACGGTCCAACCCGGTTTGTTGGCGGTAATTTTATAAACACTAAACAACACGAAGATACCACATATATAAAAAAAAAAAGAAATAAAAAAAAAAGAAAGAAAGAAGCTATCATGGACTAAAAAAAAGAAAGAAGCCCATCGTAGCCTAAACAAGAATGAAGCCCATAGCTTTCTCTTCCTCTCAGTTCTGACACCATCCACAAAATCTCTATTTTTATACACTAGAAAAGAGAAAACCTAGTTTTGCAGTAGAGCTATGGCAAATGTTTACAAATAAGGGATCAGCAGCAAAAATTGCAAATGAGGGCGTTTGTGCCCGTTTGCTCCTTGACTGATTTACAGCAGATGTTCGTGACGGGTCTGCTGTAGAAATTTTCCGTGTTCGATTTGCAGCAAAAATTGCCCGCTAAACAATGAATGATCTGAATGGATTAAAAGGAATGAATGAATGATCTGATTTGCAAATTGTCCGGTTCGATTTGCAATGAATGTTCATTCCTTCAACTTTGCTAAACAATGAATGATCTGAATGACTTTGGATATAGCCATGACCCTGCAGAGTCTGAGTTAGCTTGATATTCCATTGACGAGAAGCCTGCTTTAGTCCATATAAAGACTTCTTTAACTTGCAAACTTTAAAACAACCAGTCCGTTGAAAACCTTGTGGATCTTCCATATAAACATCTTCTTCCAAATCACCTTGAAGGAACACGTTGTTGACATCCATGTGGAATAGAGGCGAAGACTTTGAAGCAGCTAATGCAAGTAGCACCCTTACTGTTGCCATGTTTACCACTGGAGAGTATGTCTCATTAAATCAGTGCCTTCAATCTGTGTATATCATTTGGCCGCCAACGAGCCTTGTAACGTTCAATAGATCCATCATAATTATACTTGATTCTGAAAACCCATTTGCATCAGTAGTAGTCTTATCACAAGGCAAGTCAACTAATTCCCAACTGTTATTGTCCTGCAATGCTTTGATTTCCTCTTACATTACATCAGTCCATTTAGTGTCTTTGATTGCCTCTTTGTAAGTCCTAGGTTCCTTTGTTTTATCAATAGCAGGGAGAAAACATTGATTAGCCCTAGAACAATTTCTATATGAGACAAAATTCTCCATTCCAAATGTTGTATTAGCATTTGATCTGAAGTTAGGCCCTTCTGAAGAACATAATCCTTCAATTTTGCAGGAGGATGTGCTACCCTTGAACTCCTTCTAAGCTGCAATTGAGGAACTTGAGGAATAATCTGAACAGGAGGGTCATGAACTTGATCTTGATACACTTCTTGAGGACCCTCAAATAAAGGATCAGTATATATCACCTCCATGGGAACCTCCTCTCTGAGAATGTGATCCTCAGTATGATGAGTATCCATACTCAATTCTATAGAGGGAATTAAAGAAGGAAGATCCTCATTCTTAATGGAAAAATGAAACTTATCCTCATGAAATACCACATCCATCCTAACATGAAAGACTGAATTGGTTAAATTCATGATTAGATATCCTTTTTTAGGTTGAGAATAACCCATGAATACAGCTGGATCTGCACGTGCTGAGAACTTGTCATTGTTGTTCATAGTAGTAGCAAAACATAAGCAACTAATGACTCTTGGATGATTCAAAGAAGGAGATTTCCCATATTGAATTTCATAAGGAGTCTTAAAACCCAGAGCAGAAGATGGAAGTATATTGAGAAGATAACAAGCAGCTAAGATGCAATAACCCCAAAATCTAATGGGAATTGAAGCTTGAATTCTGAAAGCTCTTGCAAGATTCAAAAATTGACGATGCTTGCGTTCAACTCTCCCATTTTGTTGTGGTGTAAACAAACAACTCGTCTGATGAAGAATTCCATTCTGCTCAAACAAAGACTTGTAAGAAGAGTTAAGAAACTCTGTCCCATTATCACTTCTAAAGGTCTTACCGAAGAAGCAAACTGATTATCAATCATCCTCAGAAAATTCCAAATATGTAATATAACATCACTTTTAGAGCGAAGCAAATAAATCTACAATGATCTGGAACAATCTTCAACAATGGTCAGGAAGTATTGACATCCTTTGATTGTTTGAACTGTATAAGGACCCCACAAATCAAGGTGAACAAGATCAAAAGGTTTAATTGCATGTGAAATGCTTATTGGAAAAGAAATTTTGGTCTGTTTAGCTAAAGAACAAATGGTGCAATGCCTAATACAGTCAGAAGCACCATTAGGACAAAAAGGCAAATTTCTTGAATGCAAACGCCGACTTGAGGAAATGTGTCCAAGCCTTCTATGTCATAACAAATAACCATCATTCTCCTTTATTGAAGCAACAAAAGACTTAACTTGACTTTCCTTTGGTTTGTATTCAACATGTAAAATGTATAATACCCTTTCTCTAACTCCAATCCTGATAGTCCTCCCATCCAAGAGGTCCTGATGTGATACAAAATCTGATGAAAAGATCACTCTAGCATTCAGTTGAAGAGATAGTTTAGAAATAGAAATCAAGTTGAACTTGAAGTCTGGAACAAAGAGCACATCAGTGAGACTGCATGTAGGAGAGATATAACAAGTCCCTCATGAGTAACTTTGCACTTTTCACCATTAGGTAAGTAAACAAAACGAGCTGAAGTCTCATTGACTCTCAGATTAGAAAGCCAAGAAACCTGATTAGTTATGTGATTGGTGGCTCCTGAGTCGATAATCCATTTCATTGAAGTTTGAGAATATTGTATACCTGCCATATTGACATGAACATCCTGAGAATCCTCATTGAGCTGTAAAGGATCTGAACTCATAGTGGAATCAGCAGCAGCATGAAATATCATTTTCTCAGTAGGGGAATGAAAATTTCTCTTGTCAAGAGCAACTAAGTGAGTAATCCTTTTGTTACCAGCAGCAACATGTTCAACAACTAACTGGCTTTCCTCCTCGAAGACTCCATTCACTGAGGCCCATTTCCCTTTCATGTGCTCAGGAACACCATTTTTGATCCACAGTAGCTACATAACCAATTAGTTTTATCAATTTTCCCATGAAACTGATCCATATATGATCCATTTTTGCTATTTCCACGACTTCCATATCCATTTAAGCCATTTCCATGTGAAAGATTTCCATTTCTGGATTAACCTCTAGAGCTGCTACCATTTCTTGACGAAAACATAGCAACATTAGCAACTGTTTCTTCAATGAATGAACAAGAAATCGACCTTTGACTTTCTTCTTGCAATAAAACTGAGAAAACAACGCTTAAACTGGGTAATGGCAGTCTCATCAGCAAATTACTTCGAACATTTGCATAAGTTTCATTTAAACCTAGCAAGAAAGCTATTAACTTCCGCTTCTCCTTGTTTTCATTCAATAAAGTGTTATCAGCAACACATTCAATCAGTAACTCATCAATTGCAGTTAAGGCATCCCAAAGCTGCTTTAATTTCGCAAAGTACTCAGTGATTCATAAAGTACCTTGAGAGGTATGATAAATCTCTCGTATCAGTTGGAAGTTCTGTGTTCCATCCGCTTTGTCGAACATTTCTCTCAAGTCATTCCAAATTGAGTGAGCCGCCTGATTATACACAAGTCTAGCAACCAAATCCTTAGCTGCCGAATTACGCAACCATGCATTGACTATTGTGTTAGCTCGATCCCATTTTACTCTCTGCGCAACAGGAATCGAATCGATCTTGTTTTTGACCACAAGATCCATCGATGAAGCAGATCTTGTTTTTCACCACCAGACCTTCTTTAATCGAAGTACACCAGATGTGATAGTTTAAGAACCATGAAGTTGAAAAGGAATAAGCTAATGTCCAGTAGTATCAGCTGGATTCAAGTAAAACGAATCATCCACTGGTGTGTTAGTCTGATCTGCCATTGACGATGCAAATCAAGAAGCAAAATAACTTTAATCAACAACTTGATGAAGATTTCTGATTCGCAAATACAATGATGGATCTGAATGACTTTGCTAAATCAACTTTGCTAAAGTTGTCATGTTCATGTTCAACAAGGAATGAATGATCTGAATTGTTTAACAATGATCATTCATGGTTTTGCTAAAGTTGAATGGCTTCTTCTTCTTCTTCTTTTTTTTTTTTTTTTTTTTCTGAATTTAGGGATCGGACCGGTACTGGTTTTTACGGTTTCTACCCGGTCTAACCCGGTTTTTACTTACAGAACCCGGTTCGTTTTGCATTTCAGTCTTTTTCGAGAACCGGACCGCTAATATGCCCGATTCACGGTTCGGCCCTGTTAGACTGCCGGTCCGGTCCGATTTTCGAAACACTGGTTTTACCCCCTCTATATGTATTAGGTAAGAAGATCCCATATCGCCCTACATCTTTATACTTTGTATGGAATATCTTACTTTTTTTTTTATTGATGAGGAGGTGGTGAATAATAGGTGGGTTGGTATTAAGGTGAGGGGAAGCATTCATCTTACTCACCTTTTCGTTGCCGATGATCTGATCCTTGTGGTCGAGACCACCACAAGTAATTGTGAGTACATCAAGACAATACCTAGAAATTTTTGCGACATCTCGAGTTAGAATCAAAATAAACTATGTAGTCATATAAAATGGGAACAACTTTTAAAAATTAAAAGTCTAGAGCGACTGGAAAATTAAATTATAATACTAGGACTAAATAGTTTATTTTAAATCTTTTAAAATATGGTTATATTCTTATATGTTCGTCAGATTCAGATAGATCATGCTATCGTTTCATCATCAGAGTCGGATTGACGATGTTCTTGTATCATCTTTGGAGTCGGCTTAATCATGTCATTTATCATACTTGCACACACTGCAAGCGCGTAGCGCAGGTTGGTTTCTAGTAATAATAATGTTTAAAGCTAGTTTATCATTCTTTAAATTAATTAATGGGTTAATAATCAAGTTGCTACCCGAATTTTGACCAATTTACAACTTGTTATCTAAATGTTAATTTTTTAAAATTTATTACCCGGATTTTTAATTTCATAGCAAATGGTTATTTCTGCTTCAATTCGCATCAAATTTGATATAAAATAAGTGTTTCCACTACGTGAGGTCTTTTCATGTATACCCAAGATGGATTCAAACATAAATTAAAACTATTGCAACGAAATACTTATCAATTGGATACTCAGTTAAAAGATATTGTTCGAATTAGACGAACATACCGTAATTGTCTTCACCAACCTGAAGCAACGCTAGAGGAAGAACACCAAAAGAAACCACAGGACAGGAGTGAATGCAATCACACACAACAAAAACAGCGGCATTGTTTGTTATGTATATATATATATATAGATAGATAGATAGACATGGTGCATAAGTTAAAGGTGAGAGAGTGAGTTAGTTGGAAGCAAAGAGTCCCTTGAGTTGTGACCAGGTAGCCACCGATGCAGCCTTCCTCTTCTCTGCAATAGTCACCCTTGTCTCTGCCTCACTAACCTCCTTTTCGTGTTCCATGTATCTCGATTTCACTTTCTTCGACTCCTCCATCAGCTTCTCCCAATCTGACACCAGCTTTTGCTTCTTCACCTTCACTTGCTCAAGTTTCTCCATTAGTTGTTTCTCCTCCCCGGATAACTCTTCGAACATCTTGTTATATGAGCTGTGAGTCTCATAATTCTTCTTCATCGTGCTCACCATACGTTCCTTCACAAGATTCTGCACATCATACCGACACCTATCGATCTCAACACCAGTAAACCCAGATACAAAATCACTGTAATTTTCTAACAGTGACCCCACTGAGTTTTGTTGATCAGATGAGAATCCTGTTCCTTTACCACCAGCACGGGTCAACACTAACAACGCTGCCCTCACCTTCTCGATCATCTCCAAATTGAACATCTGCTTAAGACATTGCCTGAGTGTCTGCTCGGCCTCCTCGACTGCTTCGGGACATCGAGTAGCAGTACTTGAAGTCGACCCTGACGCTACTAACTCCTCCAAGTTTGTAAAATACGTGTTGATTTGCGAGGTGAGTAGGACATTAGTTTTGTCCACCACAACCTCAGCTTCGATGAACAGAGTGTTTTCAACCACAAGGCCTTTGGTATGATCACGAAGATCCACCAGATTCTTGAAATCTTTCAACCCCCACTCTTTCTCTTTCGATGAGAACACATGGCGAGGTGTAACTGCATACCAAGTTCAAACCCTATCAATCACCGCCTACATTATCCTTCTACCAATCAACAGTAGGAACTGATTACATCTGAACAAAGTTTAAACTTTCATTTATTATCACTAGCAAATATTCCATTTTTCATTAATTAGAATCCTTATCAATACAAGAATTGTGTCATCGGAATTTTATTGCCAATTAGACCTAAGTCCAATTGACCTAGGACTATTGAGTCTGCGGTACAATTTGGGTTCTTGAGGACTAAATTAAACAAAAAAAAAGTTAGGGATATATTAGAGACACTAAATTGAATAAAATAAAAAAACATAGAAAAAGTCAAGTGACCTGCACGTACTATTAAACTGTCAAAACGTATGCATCAGTAGTATACAAAATGCACCAAAAG
The DNA here is from genome assembly GCA_036873135.1 of Clarkia xantiana subsp. parviflora. Lineage (NCBI taxonomy): Eukaryota > Viridiplantae > Streptophyta > Magnoliopsida > Myrtales > Onagraceae > Clarkia > Clarkia xantiana. The sequence continues at coordinate 7,207,408 of JAPTYO010000024.1, read as the reverse complement.
TCTATAAAAAATTTACACCAAAAACAAATTTCGGTAAAACATATTTGTTGGATCACGGTGGAACTCCGGCACGGATCTTGACGGCAATCCTAGCTCCTTCGCTCCACGCAATCCTGCAAGAGGGGATAGACCGGGCGGTGACCCTGAATCCCTCTCCGATGCTTAAATGAGTCTCTCGTATGACTGGCAAGCAATAGATATCAAAAGTATTCAATTTCAACGTAACCTGATATGAGGTGACCTCCTGCCCTTTTATAGGCAAAGAGGTGTCTCAGGTACCTGGCGAACCGTTAGGGGTGGTTAGCCCGTATCCCGCTTATCTCGTACACGATCTCGCGTATCTCAGCCATGCCCCGCATATCTCGGCCACGATCCGTGTATCTTAACCACGTCCCGTATATCTCGGCCACGCCCCGCATATCTTGGCTTTATCCTCTGGTAACGAGTCCCGACTCCCGTCGGGGACTCCAGAGTTATCTCGTTGTGTCACCGCTCGGGGCCCCTCGTCATCGTGACAGGGCCAATCATTCTCAGGGATTCATCATCGGGGCCTACTTAAAGGCTTTTCGTCGGGAGCTTTTAGCTCCACTGTCGGGACCAACTCTGTCGGGACCCTGCTTCGTCGGGACTCCCTTCATCGGGACCCTTCTCCTAGGTCATCGTGACCTTTACTCTGGGCCTGGTGGGCTTGTTTGCCGTTTCCTCACCGTTAAAGGGCCTGACGGCTATAATCGGACCCATCATTTGCCCCCAAGACATGAGGGACTTTTAGTTCGTCGTGTCTTCCAACTCCCGATTTTTCCAATACTAGAGTCGGGGATCTACTCCTTGGTTCAGTTACTTGAAGTTATCAGTCTTCTCCTCTACGTTTCCTCAGGGTTTTATGGATAACTGCTATATCCCAAGGGTCTCTTCGGTTTTCTAGTGCATTAAATGCAGCAGATGATGGAGTGACGTTTTCGACCCACGTGCCTGATTTTTCGCGCCTGTCCTTTTCTGGAAAGTGCTTTTCAGGCCGTTTCATCATTACGCCCGTTGTCCTTCTGCACGTTTCATCTCGACGGTTCAGATTAAGACCTTTCGAATTTGACGACTCGGATCGAAGTGTCCTTTCAACTGTCTTCTTCGACTATAAAACCCTAGCCACAGTCACAATTTAACTTTTACCGTCTTCGAATTCTCAAAAGCTCTCTGCGATTCCTCTGCAATTCCAAGCTCTGTGCTTTCGAAGATCCTTGGAATCTTCTCCGACCACCTTTCCGGCGACACTTCGTTCATCTCTTTCAACCTTTACTTCACCATGTCTGGTAAGGAAACACTCTTCGTTGCTCGTTCGTCTTTTCCTTTTTAATTTCTTCCAGAATCCCACTGTATTTTCTTGCCCTGGTTGCTTTTCAGACAGCGGTTCCAGCTCCGAGGGGAGAAAACCTTTTAAATTTGACTATGCTCCGAATGAAATTTCCACCACTGCTTACGATGCAGCTCTCCGAGAGGGTTGCATCACTCTCACCTGGGAACCTCGCTTCCCGTATGATCGGCATCGTCCCTCGAGTGACCCTGAGGTTACTCGTCCCCAGAAAGGGGAGGTATTTGTCTCTACGGGACAAATATCAGCGGGGATCAGGTTCCCCTTCTGCGGTAACCTGGTCGAACTGTGCCAATATTACCAAACACATCCCACCACTTTCTCTCCTCATGCCATCCGCATCTGGAACGCCTTCCAAGTCCTCTGTCTCCGACAGAAGTGGGTCTACAGCCTTCAACTTTTCCGGACTTTTTACGGACTGAAAGCAACGAGGCGGGGGTTTGCGCTTTCTATCCTCGGATGCCTAAATGGAGTAAGCAGCAGCTTGCCCGGCACGGTTGGACCAGTGACACCTGGAAGGTGGTCAAGGGTCGGGGACTCTTGATTGATACAGGTTCTGACAACAGTAGCTGGAAGAGGAGCTACTTCTTCATCCAACATTCTTCTATCCCTTGGCCTCGGTGGGAGGTGGCAGCAGACCCTCCGCCTGCTTTCCACTCCTATGCTGATGAGGACTTCGAGACCCTTCAATTGATCCAGCTTTATCGTTGGGGGGAGTCCTACACTCCTCTCAATGCTAACTCTCTGGTGGAGCGGGACCTGGTGCATACTGGGGTCCGACTCCTCAGTATTGTCTCTGGGGGGCAGCTCTTCGATGGCCCTTCTAGCATGGTCCCTTGGGTAAAATCTCTAACTTTTTCTTCGTTTATTGTTTGCAGCCAAGAAGGTGTCTGTGCTGACCGATTTCTTCCTTAAGCAGGGGGAGACCGATGCTGTCCGCCCCTCGCGGAAGAGGAAGTCTGCCAAGAAGGCTGCTGCTGCCAGGTCGGGGTCTCCTTCAACGGAGCAACCCAAGCGACCGCGGGTGGATCTGGACCAACTCTTCGAGGTCCAGAATGCCGAAGAAGGTAAACAACTCCGACTCGCTATTAAATCATATAAAAGGATGGTTCCGTCGGACTTGATTTCCTCGACCAAGGAGGGCCGAATTGCTGATGTCAAGAGGATCCTTCGAGGTGAAACTCCCCGTGTCTTGAAGGCGGGTTACTATCACTTCCGCGGGAAGGATCAATACGTCTCCCGACGTATCATTTGGTGTAAGAATCCCGATGAACTTCCTGACTACCTATCTGAAGCTCTTCATCCTCCAGGTGCAGGTCGCTCGGGAGCTTCCTCGGGGGCTGCAGTTTCTACGGATGCACCGCCTTCAGCGGGGGTGCCTCCCTCAGCTGGAGAGAAGGCACCATCTGGTGAACAGTTTCGCCAGGTGGAGACCCTGGACTCCTCCGAGGAGACCGGCGGGGTTGATCCCCCTCAGCAGCGTCGGAAGGCGGGGCAATCCCCCTTGAAACCAACCCCTCAGGGGCCGCCTCCCTCGTCTTCTCCACAGCAGCGGGAGCTCTCTCCCATCCATGACTTTTCTCCCTCTCCTGTCCGGGCTGAGACGGAGATGTGCCCTTCTCTTCCCCGTCCCATCTCTCCCATGGCTCTCGACAGGGATTTCTATAGGCCCTACAACCCTTCGCAGGCCCATGCCCCCTGGGCTCCGATCCAGACGCTTCAGGGAGTCCCGCTCACACAAGGGGAGCAGGACCAAGAGCTGGCCCTGCATCTTCTGGCGGGTTCCATCTTGCCTTCTATGCGACATCCGATTTACCTCAATCGGACGCATATGGAGCGGGACGTCAGGGATATAGCTGTGCGCCGCATCGAGGTGAAACTTCACTTTTTCCTTATTGATCAATAAATTGAGTCTTTTGTCATTCTAACACTTTTTCCTTTTGACTGCAGGAGCTCGGGGATTACAACCGTCTCATCGGGTATATCATTGCCTACGATGAGGCCCGGGAGCGGGACCGAGGAGTCCGGGAGCAACTTCAGGCGGATCTCAAGGCCTCCCAGTCTTCGCGGGGAAAGCTGGCCAAGGAGATGGCTGTTCTCAATGAGAAGATTCGGGGCCTTCAGCAGCAGATCGCGGACTTCGAGGGGCTCTTGATGCAGGAGCGGCAGGAACGGGGGGCAGTCGTGGATCGGCTGACTCAGGAGAAGAAGGCCGCCGAGGACCAGCTGGTCCTCGAAAAGAAGGCTCTGGAGGAGCTGATCGCGGGGTTCCCGGCACGGCTGGCCGAAGCGGAGGCCAAGGGTCGGGAGGATTATCGGAAGTCGGAGGGCTTCCAAGCTGACGCCCTGAAGTTCTTCAGCGCGGAGGTGGAGAACACTCTCTTCAACGCCGTTGAGGAGCTCCACCTGGAGTATGGGGACGCCATCAATTTTGACAAGTCTCCTTCCCTAGCTCCTTTTGCGAAGAAGTACTTCGCTCTTTCCGAGGAGAGTGATGGGGGGAGTACTCCAGTAGTTGTCGAGGATGCCTCTGAGCTTCCAAGTGCAGACGCCCCGATAGCCAATCCTCCCGAAGCCAATCCTGCGGACCCCTCTGCTACTGACTCCGCGGACCCAACTGCTGCCCATGCTGCCGACAAGGACCAAGCTTGAGTGTTTTTATCTTTAGAGTCCTTGTATCTTCTTCTTTTGCGTTGTTGTCGGGCCTTCGAGCCTTTTATCAATATTAGACTCTTTTAGTTCCGATCTTTTGTTGCACTTCTCCGAGTGACTTTCTTCGATTCTCATACGTCCTTCCCGACGAGTTAATAATTTGCACCACTTAAGGCGACTTTTGGATACTTAGAGTAAACCTAAGTATTTGTGCACCACTTAAGGCGGCTTTCATCGTGCACCACTGAAGGCGACTTTCGTCGTGCACCACTGAAGGCGACTTAACCTTGTGCACCACTGAAGGCGACTTTCATCGTGCACCACTGAAGGCGACTTTCGTCGTGCACCACTGAAGGCGACTTTCATCGTGCACCACTGAAGGCGACTTTCATCGTGCACCACTGAAGGCGACTTTTCTCGTGCACCACTGAAGGCGACTTTCGGATACTTAGAATAAACCTAAGTATTGTGCACCACTGAAGGCGACTTTCGTCGTGCACCACTGAAGGCGACTTAACCTTGTGCACCACTGAAGGAGAATTTCATCGTGCACCACTGAAGGCGACTTTCGTCGTGCACCACTGAAGGCGACTTTCATCGTGCACCACTGAAGGCGACTTTCATCGTGCACCACTGAAGGCGACTTTTCTCGTGCACCACTGAAGGCGACTTTCGGATACTTAGAGTAAACCTAAGTATTTGTGCACCACTTAAGGCGGCTTTCATCGTGCACCACTGAAGGCGACTTTCGTCGTGCACCACTGAAGGCGACTTTCATCGTGCACCACTGAAGGCGACTTTCATCGTGCACCACTGAAGGCGACTTTCATCGTGCACCACTGAAGGCGACTTTCATCGTGCACCACTGAAGGCGACTTTTCTCGTGCACCACTGAAGGCGACTTTCGGATACTTAGAATAAACCTAAGTATTGTGCACCACTGAAGGCGACTTTCATCGTGCACCACTGAAGGCGACTTTCGTCGTGCGCCACTGAAGGCGACTTTCATCGTGCACCACTGAAGGCGACTTTCATCGTGCACCACTGAAGGCGACTTTCATCGTGCACCACTGAAGGCGACTTTCGTCGTGCACCACTGAAGGCGACTTTCATCGTGCACCACTGAAGGCGACTTTCACACTTAACATAAATCTAAGGACAATTCTTGTTTGGAAGCAACCTCTTTATTTATTGGCATAAAATAGGTTTACATTGAATTTAAACGATAAATAGCATACACCATCTAGGGCGACTTTATTGGGCACCACTTAAGGCGACTTTATTGGGCACCTTTTAAGGCGACTTTATTGGGCACCACTTAAGGCGACTTTCTCCAAGCATGGTGTTTCTTCAAGTGTTCATCACTGAAAATGCTTTATTGCTCTGCCATCGAGGTCTTCCAGATATTTCCTCTCCCGGGAGCCGTTAAACGGTGGGCCATTGTCACTGGTCACCACCTTAGGAATCCCACATTTGGACATGATGTGGGTCTAGAGGAACTTGACGATCTGATTCTCCGTTATTCTGGCTAATGCCTTCGCCTCTATCCATTTTGAAAAAGAATTGATAACTATCGGTAAATACTTACATTGTGCTTGTGGAAGAGGTCTCACCGAGTCGATGCCCCACTGTGCTAAGGATCCAGCACTCTTGATGGATGTCAGGTTGGCAGTTGAGGCCACAATACTCGGGGCGTACCTCTGGTACGCGTCGCATGATCGGACCAACGCCATTGTTCCTTTGCTCCGACGGTTTATCGGAGACTGCATTTTCTTGATTGTCCTCAATTTCTTTGGGTTTACTTCAATTCCTCTTTGGTTCATCCTGGAGCCCGACCATTTCCCTAGATGGACTTTAAAGGCGTACTTCGTCGGGTTCAAGCGAACTTGACGGAGCTTTAACCGTTCAAATGCCATGGTGAGGTTGTGCACGTGATCCTTAGTTTGTCGGGACTTCACCAGCATATCATCCACGTAGGCTTCCACGGTTTCTCCCAACGTATTTTTTCAGATCTTTTATGGGGACGGAATGTCCCGACTCTTCTCTGGGATTTGTGTCTGTCTGGAGGACAGTCATGGCCTCTCGCCTCCTCCTCCGGGTGGCATTAACATATCATTTTCGGGAAGCCACCTGGTCACCTTTGACTTCCCCGACTCCGTGGTCGGTCGGGAACTTCATCTTCTGGTGCACAGTCGAGGCAACTGCCATTAGTGGATTGATGGTTGTTCTCCCGATGATTGCGTTGTAAGTCCCAGCAGAATCAACCACGACAAATTCCACGTTTCTCCTCTCTGACTTCCATCCGCTACCAAACTTTACTGGTAAGGTGATTACTCCCAATGGGTAGGAAGTTGAGCCAGAGAACCCGACCATCGGGAAGTTTGCCTCCTTCAGATCTTTCTTCGTCTTCCCCATGGCTTCCAACGCGTCCATGAATAGAATGTCGGAGGAGCTTCCTCCGTCAATCAGAATTCTCTTCATCTCGAACCCGTCCACATCCAGAGTTACTACTAAGGCATCGTCGTGCGGGGTCTCCACACCTATGAGATCTTCCGACGAGAAGGAGATCATCATCTCTTCTTTCAAGGTCCAAGATCGAGACCTCTTACCCAGTACCACCGCAGTAGGAATCCTAGAGGCGTAAACCTCTCGAGCGGATGAGGTATTCCCTCCGGCGGCAAATCCTCCATGAATCACATTGATGACTCGTCTTTCTTTATGAACACCGGATGACTCTGGATCAGCTCTCTTTTTCTTCGGGGACCGATCGCGGGATCGGGAGCGGGACCGCGATCGGGACCGAGAGCGGGACCTGCATCGTTTGTCTCCTACAAACTCCTTGAGCTTTCCCTTCTGGATTAGCTTTTCAATCTCCTTTTTCAGCTCTCGACAGTGATTGGTGTCATGGCCATTTGCGCGGTGAAACCGACAATAGCGGTCTGTGCGGGACCCCAGGAATTCTCCATCTTTCTTTGGGGGGTATCTGGAGATACCTTGTTGTTCCATGACTGTCAGCACTTCCGCCATGGAACAGTTGAGGGGAATGTCGAGATCTTCCTTTATATCCTTCCTCGGAGGACGTCTATCATCCCCCCGACCAGAGCGACCTCGGTTCCGACTACCTTCATGTTTGCCTTTTGACTTACGGTCGTCAAGAGGCTTGCTCGGCTGATTCCCTTTGTTCGATTTTGGGGGCTCCAGTTCTCCTGCGGCTATCTTTGACTCCTGGACATCGATCTGCCGCTTCACTCTCTTCTGTAATGCTTCCATATTCCACACAGGTTTCTCAGCCACGCTGTGCATCAGGTCGGAACCATAGGGGGCCGTCAGGTTTCGAATGAAGGTACGAATTGTTTCGCCCTCCGAGATCTCCTCGTCTATCTCCGCCACACTGGCTGTGTACCGCTGGTAGTAATGTGCCAGTGATTCGTCGGGCCTTTGTACCACCAGGGTGAGGGACCTCACACTCTTCAGCAGACGTCGGCGACCCTGGTATTGTCGAATGAAGCGGTCGTGCATGTCAGCCCAACAGGTGATGCAGCCTGGGGGTAGACTAAAGAACCAAGTCAAGGCCCTTTCTCCCAGTGTGTTCGGGAACAACGTACACACTATGTCTTCACTTGGGGCTCTTCCCAGACACGCCATGAGGTGCTTCTGGACGTGGCGAACTGGGTCTCCTTCGCCATCATACTCCTTTATCGTGGGGATGCCTAGCCCAGGCGGGGCTAGGGTGTCAATGAGTCGGGGGACGAAGGGATGAGTGGATCGATCCCTCAGCTCCGACACCAGTGGCTTCTGTTCTCCCATACAGATGTTCACGATCTTTACCACCTGGTCGGGAGTGATGGGACCATTCAGGGGAATGGTCCTGTGCTGTACTGGTCCTGGCCCATCAACCACGAACCTTTCCGGCTGACCAGCTGCCCTACCTCTGCACTGGCCTCGGGGCGGGGCTTCCTGTGCGTTCCGACCCTCTGTTGGCAGGGTCGCTTCCTCTAACGGGGGCATCTCCTCCTGCCTCCTCGCAGCCTCTCTTCGATCCAAGAGAGCCTCTACAGCCGCCAGAAACATGGGCATAGCCTCTGCCACGGCCCTCGTCAAATCTGCAGCTGGAGGAGCCTCCTGCCCCCTGTTGTCCTGTTGCTGAGGGGCAACTTCTTCGGGATGCGATCCGTTATGCCCCCCTATCTGGGAGAGCTCAGCCGGGGGATGGTTCTGGTCTTCCTCTTGTTCTGGTACTGAATTCAAATTCGTTGCAGCGGGGTGACGGGAACCACCGGATTGTCCCCTTCTGTTCTTGCCAGCCGTCATTGATCGAGTAGAAGGCATATCAGCTTTTTGTTACGTTCCCACAGACGGCGCCAATGTTGGATCACGGTGGAACTCCGGCACGGATCTTGACGGTAATCCTAGCTCCTTCGCTCCACGCAATCCTGCAAGAGGGGATAGACCGGGCGGTGACCCAGAATCCCTCTCCGATGCTTAAATGAGTCTCTCGTATGACTGGCAAGCAATAGGTATCAAAAGTATTCAATTTCAACGTAACCTGATCTGAGGTGACCTCCTGCCCTTTTATAGGCAAAGAGGTGTCTCATGTACCTGGCGAACCGTTAGGGGTGGTTAACCCGTATCCCGCTTATCTCGTACACGATCTCGCGTATCTCAGCCATGCCCCGCGTATCTCGGCCACGATCCGTGTATCTTAACCACGTCCCGTATATCTCGGCCACGCCCCGCATATCTTGGCTTTATCCTCTGGTAACGAGTCCCGACTCCCGTCGGGGACTCCAGAGTTATCTCGTTGTGTCACCGCTCGGGGCCCCTCGTCATCGTGACAGGGCCAATCATTCTCAGGGATTCATCATCGGGGCCTACTTAAAGGCTTTTCGTCAGGAGCTTTTAGCTCCACTGTCGGGACCAACTCTGTCGGGACCTGCTTCGTCGGGACTCCCTTCATCGGGACCCTTCTCCTAGGTCATCGTGACCTTTACTCTGGGCCTGGTGGGCTTGTTTGCCGTTTCCTCGCCGTTAAAGGGCCTGACGGCTATAATCGGACCCATCAATATTGTACCAAAAATATGTTTTAACCTTTAATTAATGTGCACAAGGGAAGCAGTTGTAGAAGCCTAGTACGCATAAACAACCCATTGGACTAGATCATAACATTTCTGAAAGATGCCAACCAACTTGAAAAATACAATCTTTGCTTTATTTCAGAGAAATGGAAAACAAATTAAAAGCTGAAATTCTTCATACCCCTGATAGTAGAATTCCCTATTTGCTTCTGATTAAGAATCTTGAGTGAAACACTGGCTTCGATACTCCATCCAGCAGGAAGCCTGTAGGATTCTGCAACCTCCAAGTAGACGGAGCAAAAGTTGTCCATCTTGTTCCCTCTAGGGTAGAATACTATACGCCTGAAATAATAATCATCATCAACTCGGCAGTGCTAAAACAGGGGAAATTTATAAAAATCATTTTGATTAGGGCAAACTAATCAGTTATGCTGCGATTACCAACTACATCCATTGGTGGAGAAACTTTCGGAATGGTACCTCGTCCGAGTGAGTACGGACAAACCTTCGATTTTCCATATGTACGTTCCTCTAGCTAGAGATGTCTGCTCCGCCATTGTTGGCTTCTACGCGACGCTGCTCAACTTTCTGCGGAAGGGAGAACTCGGTCAGTTCAAAAACCTCTCTCGCAGAATTTTTCGTATTTCAATCTTACTAAATAAAGGAAAATCAATTTTTTGAGTCTTAGTCAATTACTTTTTTAATGTTGAATAAATGCGGTTATTATTTTATTAATTAGAACTTCCAATTATCCCTTACCTTGAAAAAAAAAATTGGTCTTTTTGATCATTATGTTTGATCGTTTTTAACTTTTAGTACTATATATCTTTTTCGTATATTTTTTGTCCTAAACTTTTTATACTTTTGGTCCATCCGTTAATAGACCGTTGGTTTTGACCGCTGAATGACACGTGCAAGTCACATGACCCTTCTTAAACTTTTGATTTTGTTCAATTTTGTCTCCCTAATACATTCGTAACTTTTTTTTCTGTTCAATTTAGTCTCGAAGTACCAAAATCAAACCCTTAACCCAATTGGCCTAGCCCTAGCTTAGCTCATAATTGGTCCAATTGGCATAGTACAGGGTCAGGATTGGGTCAATTGGACCTGCCCAGGGCTAGATCCGACCTGGTCGGGATCTCCAGACCCAGGTGACCCAGACTGAGGTCAAACCTATCCCTGGGCTAGCCTAAGGCTAGTCCAACGGGTTAAGGGTTTGATTTTTGTAATACGAGCTAAATTAAACAGAAAAAAGTTAGGGATGTATTAGGGAGACTAAATTGAACAAAATAAAAAATTTAGGGTTGGTCACATGACTTGCACGTGCTATTTAAAGGCCAACTAACATATGGACAAAAAATATACAAACTTAAAACGTTTGGTACAAAAAGTATACGAAAAAAATATCTAGTGCTAAAAGAAAAAAACGGTCAAACGAATGAGATCAAAAGAACCTTTAACCCAAAAAAATAAAATATCACTGGTCGATTGAGTTATCACTTGTAAGCACTTAATTGTGAATTAGATGTAACACTTTTAGGATTGAAACACATTGTGCGCTAAAAGAGAAGCTCAAGATATAATGATGTGGGAGATTTTGAAGTGTCGGATTTTAGCGTGCGAGTACATTTTTTCATGCCAAAACGACAATCTAAGCAAGACCCGTAGTAAATTTATGGTGTTGGACGTTTTTCGGCCAAATTCCTTCGTTTATAGGGTTAAAATTGCAATTTTATGTTTCTCTAGGTCTTTTGAAAATTTTCGATTTTGTTTGGAATTAGTTGTTAATTTCAGAATTTTCTAGGGTTTTGTTTTCAATATTTAAGACTCTATTAGCCGTCATTTACATTCAAGTTATGATATATGAAAAAAAATCGAGGTTTTTCCTAAAACCTTGGATCTGATTTTCAATATTCCTTAAATCGTCTATCACCCATCACGCTGCATTTGATTGCTATCAGAGTCGAAGATTCTGCGCGATGCCGCCCCAAAGATGTCCACAGGTTGCCGATAACAGCGAACTGCAACGTTTGATAGAAACATCAATGTCAGATCGATGAACGGCAACATCGGATCAAAAAACAGAAACGAAAACACAACGATTAGATGAACTCGAATACTAAGAGGATATGTTTCTTGATTGGCTAGAACCAGATCGTACCAGAACTGATAGTGTTTTTTATAATACAATTTATGATGAATACGCTGACAATGATGATGTCACACCGATGATCGACCATTACCCACCTTCCGTGATCCTGGATTCATCATTTCCCCGACTGCCAGGGCCGACTTTGAAGGCCTCTTGACCTTTGACTTAGGGTACAAGCCACAAGGCAAATCGACCCCAATGTCGGCACCTAGACCACCCTCGAACGATGCTTCGCGTGAAAAAATTTATGCTGTTGTGGGTGGCTAAGTGTGTTCTTCTTCCTTCTTCCTATTACTAGCTTTTGTTGCGCAAGATTCGAGGGCGAATCTTCTCTTTCCCGGAGAGAATAATGTGGTTGAGGTTTCGGAGTTTAACGTGCGAATAATGTTTTTCATGCGAAAACGGCGATTTGAGAAAGACCTATAGTAAACTATGGGGTTCAACGGTTTTGGGCCAAATTATTTCGTTTAGAGGGTTAAAATAGCAATTTATGCTTAGGTCTATTTTGTCAATTTTCGTTTTGTTGGATTTAGTTGTTATTTTCGGATTTTTCATAGGGTAAAGGTATATTTTTCAGTATTAAAACTCTGTTAGACGTCGTTTTCATTCAGTTGAATTATTAATGAAAAAATCGAGATTTTCCTGTGTCAGATTTTCGACATTCCTTGAATTAAGGAATTTTACGCTTCCTATCCCCCATCACGCTGCATCATATAACAAGTCACGAAATTTTCAAGAATGCTTATGAATAGATTAGGGTACTAAATAAGTATTTTTGTAAAATGTTTTGAATTTATTTATTAGAATATTTTCGAAATATTTAGAAATATATCTATGTAAAATTTATCTCACAGTATTTGGGAATATAATTGTAAGATATTTAAATTCACTTATTATCTCATATTATTTATGAATCTATCTATCTATCTATATCTATATATAATATAATTCTCATAGGTTTACCATATGATTGACAAGCAATAAAATTCACTGATGACATGTACAAATTATTAAATCTTATTGGTACAACTCATATACTCTCTCACTTGGTAGGTGTGGCAATGTCCACATAAACTTCTTTCATAGCTTAGATGAGCTCCAAGCTCTCATAATGCACTACAACATCCGTTTCATTTTAGACATAAATATTTTTCAGTTTTGAATCTTTAATGTTGCTCAACAACTCTAAAATTCATAACATTCATCATAAAATGCATTCAACTCAATAAAAAAAACAATTTTCTTACATTTTTTTCTTTCAATTTTTGAATTTTAACATTTTTCAACAACCCTAAAATTTAACATTTATCATAAAATGCATTCACCTCAATAAAAGAAATAATTACTAGAATGAGAAATCAATCATATTAATGCAGCCTATCTATGTATAATATAATTCTCATCAGTTTACTATATGATTTTGTTTTTGCCACATCAGCTCACAAATCCAATTAGAATATGACACATCATCATTAATTAAATAAATTTCCAATCCAACAATTAATTATTGTAACCACATGATTTTTGAATCAACAATTAATACTAATTAATCCTAATAAAAACGCTATAAATTAATGAACATATACTAATAAAACTCTAACAATTCTATCAACTCTCCATCTTCCTCAGCAATGAATTAAGATGGTTAATAATTTGAATAACTATATGTAAATCAGCTCAAGAGAAAATTCATCAAAATGTAGTCGGAATAACCAAATCATAATGCTATGATCTTGAGATATGACAGGGGGATCTGAAAGTTACTGCGAGGGAAGCTGAACCGATATTCAATAAAATTGAATTTGAAGAGTGCTAGAGCGTCGCTTGCATATCCCGTCGGCAGACCAGAAGGCGCAAAGGTCAGTCATTCGTAAGACGTAATTGTTAGATTTGATACTCTTGATTAGGAAGAGATTCTTTTATTTTCGGTTTCGGTTATTTCAACTATGATTTATATTGCTATTTTTGTAATGAACAGTTTAATTGTACATATATATCTTTCCTAAGTCTCATTTGCTCAATTTAGAAATTCTACTAAATATTAAATTATATTACCATATATATTTTTTTTGTAATTGTTAGGTCAACGTTCTTTAATCTAGAATACATTTCTTAATTAGAAATTTAAATTTATAATTATTGTATTGAATATATAATGCTGCAAGAATTATATACCTTATCACACATATACATTCACATCTTTTATAATCCTCATATGTTGATGAATTCTTTTAAATACAACACACACTAAGTTCTATTAAATATTTTATTTAATTTTATATTGTTAAATTTTCAAATATTACCATATATATATATATATTCTTAATAATTGCTACCATAAAATTTCCATATTCTTATGCAAATTAAGGTGAGGATATGAGCTCCACGTTTTATAATATCTATATATATAATAAATTAGAAGGAGAGATAGTGAAGGAATCCAGTGCTGCCACGTCAGCAATTTAAAATATATAATAAATTAGAAGGAGAGATAGTGGAGGAATCCAGTGCTGCCACGTCAGCAATTTAAAACTACCACAGTGTGCCACCTCACCTCTTTTAAAACCCACTCATTTCAATTGGGCCAACACATTCCTTATAATGGGCCAGCTAACACATTTCCACTTTGGTCCGTCAACCCAATCCCATCCACTAGCCCCACTCTCTTTAAACCTAAAACAATTTCTCTATGCTTAAAAAAAACCCGACGCCACTCTAAGAATCTATGTATATATAATAAATTAGAAAGAGAGATAGTGGAGGAATCCAGTTCTGTCACGTTAGCAATTTAAAACTACTACAGTGTGCCACTTCACCTCTTTTAAAACCCACTCATTTCAATTGGGCCAACACATTCCTTATAATGGGCAAGCTAACACCTTTCCACTTTGGTACGTCAACCCAATCCCATCCACTAGGCCCACTCCCTTTAAGCCTAAACAATTTCTCTATGCTTAAAAAAAAAACTAGACGCCACTCTAAGAAAAACCAGACGCCGTGGTAATACAACATCTACCCTACGTATATTCAATTAATATCTATATATATAATAAATTAGAATGAGAGATAGTTGAGGAATCCAGTGCTGCCACGTCAGCAATTTAAAACTACCACAGTGTGCCACCCCACCTCTTTTAAAACCCACTCATTTCAATTGGCCCAACACATTCCTTATAATGGGCCAGCTAACACCTTTCCACTTTGGTCCGTCAACCCAATCTCATCCACTAGGCCCACTCCCTTTAAACCTAAACAATTTTCTCTAAGAAAAACCAGACGCCGTGTTATTACAACACCTACCCTACGTATATTCAATTAATATACAGTGTTTAGATATTTGTACACATACTTGCGGTATATATCATGTGAAAATTAATGTAATAGTCCCGAATATGTCTACTGCATGATTAACTTTGTTGAAAAATAAGATTAATCATCAATTGCTAGCTATGTTTATGTAGTCGAATAAATTGTTAATTAAATTTTTATATATATTTTTAGCTTAAGTTTTATGTGAATAATTTTAATAGCTTCATTAGGATCTCTATATAATTTGGACGAAATGAATTCTAATATGGGCACATAATAAAGAAAATGGTTTTAAAAAAATTTGTTTGACTATCCACATATCAATTAACAATCTGCAGCGATTTTGTTCATCACATGCTACATTTGATTAATTCCGTCCAAATTAACTGATTCGCGCGTTGCGCGGGTATAACACCTAGTATATATATAGAGTTAAATTTGTTATATTTTTTATATGAGCTCTACTGAATATTATAAGTGTTACATAATAGTTTCAATTTTTTTATTCTTTAATTATTTACATAATATATATACATATTTATATTTATTTAAATCTAATGATATTTAAAGTTCTATAAAATAATAATATTTTCAATAATAAAAAAAAATATGTGGCCAATTTTTTTGTTCATAGAATATAAACATACATTATCTAGCATATTTATAAACAATTTTAAAATTTTATACATATTCGATATAATTATTTTTTATTGCTGATGGGTTCCGATGTAATCGTTAGCCCCGTTATTAGCCACTGGACGGCGAATAGGTCCAATGGGCCTCGAGAAAAGCCTTGAAGGCCCAGAGGCCCAACACGAAGGGTCCCGACTTTAGCGGTCCCGATGTATGAGCTACATGCTCCCGATGAAGAAGCCTCTGAGCAGGCCCCGATATGCCTTAGTAAAGGCCCCGATAATAAAGCCCCGTAGAGGCTGGACCTGTCCCGTAGAGACTGAAGGTCCTGGGTGGTGATTTAGAATGAGACAACTCTGGAGTCCCCGACAGGAGTCGAGACTTGTGATCAGAGTATAGGACCGAGAAACCCGCCTACTAGATGAGAGTAGTGGGAAGACGGTTAAGATATAGATAATCTCCCCCGAGATACGCAGGGCGTGCCCGAGATACGCGGAGGTATGGGTAAGATACGCGGAGCGTGGGGCGAGATATACGGAATCCTAGCCGAGATATACGGAATCATGGCGAGATACACGGAATCGTGGGTAAAACTGCCAAGCGCAGTAACAGGTAACTGAGTAACTCCTCCTTCTATATAAAGAGGGAGGTTACCTCAGAAAACCATCATCTAGACTACGCTAATACGAACTTACACTTTGTTTACCACCCATTGATCACCGTACTCATTTAAGCATCGGAGAGGGATTCTGGGTCACCACCCAGGTCATCCCCTTTTGCAGGATTACGCGGAGCCCAGGAGTCCAAGCCTTCCGTCAAGGACGTAACGGAGCTTCGCCCGTGATCCAACATTGGCGCCGTCTGTGGGAAGCTTACGAAAAGCCAAAATAGCTTCTACCAGATCAATGGCCGGTGGTGGCAAGAGGAAGCAAGTTCAGGCTGGCAGTTCTCGTCCCGCAGGAACTGTGAACTCTCCGTTGCCAGAACGTGTTGCTGAACAAGGTGAGAACCCTGCTCTTTCCCAGACAGGGGGGCAAGGTGATGGATATGAGGTCTCAGTCCGAGACGCTGAGACGAACAGACAGGATGTCCCGCGTAGGGAGGAAGATGAGGCTCCCCCAAACCCGGTGGGCCATGGAAGAGAAGGAGTCCCGCGAAGGGAAGAAGGGTCGTCTTCGAACTCGGAGTTGGCCAAGGCAGTAGCGGAGGCTATGTCCATGTTCTTGGCCGCCATGGAGGCCTTGCTGGATAAGAGAGAGGCCGCTAGGAGAGCGGAGGAGTTGCCTCCGCGAGAAGAATTACCACCACCACCGCCGAGGGTGGACCCGGAGGAACAGGAGGTTCCGCTCAGGAATAAGGGCAAGGAACCAGCACACCTGGAGAAGTTCGTGGTCGACGGCCCTGGACCAGTGCAAAACAGGACCATTCCCCTGAATGGCCCCATCACTCCCGATCAGGTGGTGAAGATCGTGAGCATCTGCATGGGTGATCAGAAGCAGATGACATCGAAGCTGAGGGATCGGTCCAGCCATCCTTTTGTGCCGCGGCTGATCGATACCGTAGCCCCGCCTGGGCTAGGTATTCCGACCATCAAGGAGTATGACGGTGAGGGGGACCCATTTCGCCATGTGCAGAGGCACGTCCAGGCCTGTATGGGACGAACATCGAACGATGATCTCATATGCTCATTGTTCCCGATAACCCTGGGAGAAAGGGCCATGACTTGGTTCTTCAGCCTCCCTCCAGGAAGCATCACCTGCTGGGCCTATATGCATGACCGCTTCATCAAGCAGTATCAAGGTCGAAGACGTCTTCTGAAGAGCGTGAGGAATTTAACCCAGGTGGTGCAGAGGCCCGATGAATCGTTGGCATACTATTACCAACGGTTCACTGCTAGTGCTGCGGAGATTGACGAAGAAATCTCGGAGGGAGAGATGATTCGCACTTTCCTAAGGAACTTGAGCGCTCCGTACGGTTCCGACCTGATGCATAGCGTAGCCGCGAAGGCTGTGTGGAGCATGGAGGCCCTGCAGGCGAGGGTGAAACAGCAAATCGACGTCCAGGAGTCGAAGATTGCTGCTGGAGAGCTCGATCCCCCGAGGTCGGGAAGAGGAAAGCCATCGTCCAAGCTGTCGGATGACCGCAAGGGGAGCAACAAGACAGAGGGAAGTAGGAACCGTGGTCGCCCCGAGAAAAGGGAGGACAGGCGTCCTCCGAAGAAGGATAACCGCGAAGGTCGAAGTGTCCCCATCAACAGCTCGATGACCTCCGTGCTAGCTGTGATGGATCGGCAAGGTCTAGCTCGATACCCCCCGAGGAAAGAAGGCGAATTCCTAGGAGGCCGCCCTGACCGTTACTGTCGCTACCATCGTGCCAATGGTCACGACACCGAAAACTGTCGGGAGCTGAAGAAGGAAATTGAGAAGCTGATTCAGAAGGGGAAGCTAAAAGAGTTTGTCGGAAGGGGAAGATGTCGATCTCGCTCCAAAAGTCGGTCACGGTCCCGTTCCAAGTCCCGCGACCGATCCCCGAAAAAGAAGAAGGTTGAGCAAGAAGCCTCAGGATCGGGTGCCCGCAGGGAGAGGCGCGGAATTATCAACGTCATCCATGGAGGAATGGCGGCGGGAGGAGATACCTCTGCTTCCCGGGAGAACTACGCTTCTGGCATATCCGCCGCGGTGGTGCTAGGCAAAAGGTCCCGGTCGTGGACCCTGAAGGAGGAAATGGTAATTTCTTTCTCGGCGGAGGATCTAGTAGGCGTGGAGAGCCCTCACGACGATGCCTTAGTCGTGACCCTGGACGTGGACGGATTCGAGATGAAGCGGATCTTGATAGACGGAGGGAGCTCCTCCGATATTCTTTTCATGGACGCTCTGGAAGCCATGGGAAAAACGAAGAAGGACCTGACGCAGGTGGACTTCCCGATGGTGGGATTCTCTGGCTCCACCTCCTACCCGTTGGGAATGATTACCTTACCAGTAGAGTTTGGTAGTGGCTGGAAGATGGAGAAGCGAAACGTGGATTTCGTCGTAGTGGAGTCTGCGGGGGCATACAACGCGATCATCGGGAGGACCACTATCAACCCTCTTATGGCAGTCGCCTCGACGGTCCACCAGAAGATGAAGTTCCCAACTGATAACGGAGTCGGAGAGGTCAAGGGTGACCAGGTGGCATCGCGAAAATGCTACGTTAACGCCACCCGACGAAGAAGGAGGGAGACGATGACTGTCCTTCAGACTGATACTGATCCTCGAGAGGAGTATGGGCGTCCCGCCCCCATGGAGGATTTGAAGGAAGTGGAGATCGATGGGCCTCAGAGGAGGGTGAAGATCGGCTCTGCTTTGTCGGAGGAAAGAGCCCGAGAGTTGGTCGAGCTCTTGAAGGAGTTTAAGGAGCTGCTTGCCTGGTCCCCGAGTGATATGCCAGGAATCAGCCCCGACGTGATAGTGCACGAGCTGAAGATAGACCCCGCAATCAAGCCTATCGCGCAGAGAAGGCGTCCGATGGGCGCAGACAAGAGGATTGCGATCCAGCAGGAGGTGGGCAGACTGCTCGACGCTGGATTCATCAAGGAGCTCCGATTCCAGACTTGGGTGGCTAACCCAGTGCTAGTGCGAAAGAGTAACGGAAAGTGGGGGATGTGTGTCGACTTCCGCGACTTGAACAAGGCCTGCCCGAAGGACTGCTACCCGCTTCCGAGGATTGACCAGCTGGTGGATGCCACATCGGGACATGAGCTGTTGAGCTTCATGGACGCCTATTCCGGGTACAACCAGATCAAGATGGCGAAGGAGGATGCCCCCCATACAGCCTTTTACGCCGACAGTGACGTCTACCATTACGACGTGATGCCCTTCGGATTGATCAATGCCGGAGCAACTTACCAGCGGATGGTGAACAAGTTGTTCGGAGACATGCTGGGGAAAACCATGGAGGCATATGTGGACGACATGCTGGTGAAGTCCCGACAGGCAGGAGACCATGTCCAGAATTTGGCGGCGGCATTTGAGCGGATGAAGTTCCATCAGGTTCGGCTGAACCCCGACAAATGTGCTTTCGGGGTGAACTCGGGGAAGTTCCTAGGGTTCATGGTGAGTCAGAGAGGAATCGAGGTGAACCCTGAGAAGCTGCGAGCGATCGAAGAGATGCAGTCCCCGAGGACTCATCGGGAGGTCCAGGTGCTGAATGGCCGGTTGGCCGCGATGAATCGCTTCCTATCCAAAGCGAGTGATCGAGCTATGCCCTTTTTTGACGTATTGAGGGCCAACAAAAAGTTCGAATGGACCGACAAGTGCGAGGAGGCGTTCCAGGCACTCAAGCAGCACCTCCGTACCCTTCCGCCGTTGGCGAAACCAGTTCCAGGCGAGCCGCTTTATCTCTATTTGGCTGTTTCTGATGTGGCTGTTAGTTCTGTTTTGATTAAGATTGTCAAGGGCAACCAAGTGCCTATCTATTATGTAAGCAAGGCGTTTGAGAAGTATCTCTTCGCGTTGATAATTGCCGCTCGAAAGCTACGACCTTACTTCCATGCCCATGAAGTCACGGTATTGACTAATCAGCCCTTGAAACACTTTTTGAACCGACCGGAAGTGTCGGGGAGATTGGTGAAATGGGCCATCGAGCTGACGGAGTTCCGCATTCATTTCGCTCCGAGAACCGCTATTAAGGGCCAGGCATTGGCAGATTTTATAGCTGAATCTACGGCACCGGATCTGGAAGTAACGGGCCCCGCAGAGGGGGCAACCATGGAGGAAGTCCCGACAACAGAACAGCAGCCAGAACAGCCAAATGAGGAGAATACTTGGGAGATGTACACTGATGGTTCATCGAGTGTAGAAGGCTCGGGGGCAGAATTCGTATTGATACCGCCCGGTGGAGGCGAGCCCCTGTGATATGCCTTGGCGTTGACATTCAAAGCCACCAACAACGAAGCGGAGTATGAGGCTCTCATCACAGGCATTAAGATTGCCAAGGGTACGGGAGTCGACCATCTAAAAGTGAAATGCGATGCTAGCTTGGTTGTAAATCAAGTCCAGGGGAACTATGAGGCTAAAAGTCCGACGATGAAGAAATATTTGCACGAGGTGCAGACTTTGAAGGGAAGCTTCAAAAGCTTTGATATCGAGGCGATCCCGAGGGAAGAGAACGCGGAAGCAGATGCCTTGAGTAAGTTTGCCCTGGGAGTGGCCCCCGAGGAGAATCGGAAGGTGCATTTCCTAGAGAAGGTGATTATCTCAAACATTGACCCGGTGGAGGTCTGTGCTATTGGGACAGGATCGGAAGAAGAGGAGAAGCCTACTTGGATGACCCCGATGGTCACGTACCTGACTACGGGAGTACTCCCCGATGATAAAGTGGCAGCCGTCAGATTGCGTCGGATTGCAGACAACTACGCGATGGTGGACAACCAGTTATACAAAAAAGGGTATGTAAAACCTTTCTTAAAATGCGTAGCGGAGCCTGACACGAATCGGATCCTAAGGGAACTACACGAAGGAGTCGCGGCCTGTCATGAGGGAGCCCGATCTCTGGTGAGGAAGGCATTGAACCTGGGTTACTATTGGCCCTCGATGAACAAAGAAGCGACCGCGATGGTCTGATCCTGTGATGCATGCCAGAGGTACTCCCCAAATATCGTGGCTCCCGCCGCGGACTTAATGCCCATCAGGAGTGCATGGCCCTTTGCGTAATGGGGAATTGACTTGGTGGGACCACTTCCCCAAGCGAGAGGTCAGTGCAAGTACTTACTCGTGGCTATCGACTACTTCTCAAAGTGGATAGAGGCCAAAGCATTGGCTAGAACGACGGGGCAGCAGATCCTCAGGTTCCTTCAGACTCAGATCATATCCCGGTACGGGGTCCCGCGAGTGTTGATCAGCGACAACGGCCCTCCGTTCAATGGGGCTCAGTTGAAGGAGTACCTGGAAGAATTAAACATTGAGCATCAGACCGCTTCAGTCTGCCACGCCCAGAACAATGGCCAGGTAGAGTCAGCCAATAAGATCGTGATGGATGGCTTGAAGAAGAGAGTCTACGCCTTGCAGGGCCATTGGCTGGATGAGCTCGAGAATGTGCTATGGGCTGTGAGAACAACACCCAAGCAATCAACAGGAGAAACTCCGTTTGGCCTGGTTTATGGCACGGAGGCAGTCGCTCCCGTGGAGATAGCGGTGGCGTCCCACCGCGCGAAATATTACGAGCCCCTGACAAATGAGGAAATGAGACATCTGGACTTAGACCTACTCGAGGAGAAGAGGTGGAAGGCTGATGAAGTCCAGGCCCGAATGCGTTTGGCAACAGCCCGATATTATAATCGGCGTGTCAGGTCCCGACAATTCTTCGTGGGAGAACTTGTCTGGCGGAGGAATGAGTTTGTTCATCAAGACCGGATCAACAAGCTGTCACCAAAATGGGAAGGACCCTACAAGATCGTGGGGATGCCAGTGCCCAATGCATACAAGTTAGAGGATCTCGAAGGCAAGACGTTGAAGCATTCCTTCAGTGGTGAACACTTGAAGAAGTATCATGTTTGATATGAAGCCGCCACGAATGGCGCAAATTGTCTATCAATAAAATCCGATGTAAGCCTACTTTGAATTATTAGTGAATAAAAGAAGTTGCCTTCCGATCAAATTGCTTTCAAATTTATTCTAACTGTTAATAAGACGTCCTGAGCGACGCGACAAAAGCCTTCCGAGGTACGATGAAAACCCCGCGGGGGACGCGTAAGTCGTCTATATGGCGCGGCCAAAAGCCTTAACAGGTACAGACAAAAGCCCTACGGGGTACATGTAAGTCGTCTATATGATGCAACCAAAAGCCTAGGTATGAAAAGACCCCGATGGGTCCGCGTAAGTCGTCTATATGATGCGGCCAAAAGCCTTAACGGGTATGAAAAGACCCCGATGGGTCCGCGTAAGTCGTCTATATGATGCGGCCAAAAGCCTTAACGGGTATGAAAAAGCCTTAACAGGTCCGCGTAATTCGTCTATATGATGCGGCAAAAAGCCTTAAAGGGTACGATTAAGCCGTCCAGTAGAGACGCAATGAAAGTCTTAAAGGGTATGAAAATGGCCTTAAAAGGCACGGACGAGAAGCCTTAAGTGGTGAAGTCCCGATTTTGGACAAGAAGCCTTAAGTGGTGAAGTCCCGATTTTGGACGAGAAACCTTGTGTGGTGAGGTCCCGATTTTGGACGAGAAGCCTTAAGTGGTGAAGTCCCGATTTTGGATGAGAAGCCTTAAGTGGTGAAGTCCCGATTTTGGATGAGAAGCCTTAAGTGGTGAAGTCCCGATTTTGGACGAGGAGCCTCAAATGGTAAAGTCCCGAGCAAAACGTCGGAAGGACGTAGGAAGTCATTTTAATGGTGCATTGGAATGTTCTGAGTAACGAATTTTAAGCCGCTTTAGATAAAGTGCAAATGAATATCGACAACAAAACAGATGGGAAGAAACCACTTATATAAAGGTCAGAAGGCCAAAAAAGGTTCGATACAAGAGATAAAAGAGAAAGACAACAAGGACTAAAAGATGTAAACATTAAACTTGGTCCTTGTTGGAAGATGGATCCTCAGCAGCATCGAAGGGAGCAAGGTTTGGAGGGGCCTGGGCGGAAGGCTCCGCGGCTGGCGGAGTCGGGTCCACGACAGCGGCCTCTTCACTCTCCGCGGGGAGGTTGAAGTATTTCTCCGAGAAGGGGGCGAGGGTCTCGGACTTCTTGAAGTCGATGGAATCCTCGTATGCTGTGTAGAGCTCTTCGACAGCATTGAACAGAACGTTCTCCACCTCGGACTTACAGAACTCTACAGCAGCCACCTTGAATTCTTCAGAGTCCCGATATTCCTCGCGGCCCTGCAGGCGGCCTTCCTCGAGGCCCTGAGTTTTTGCCTCAGCTAGCTTGGCAGAGAACTCGGTCCTCTCCGCCTCGAACTTCGCCTTGGCCTCCGCGAGGAGATCTGCGAAGACGTTTTTCTCATGAACGAGCTGCTTCTTCTCCGCCTCGTTCCGCTGCTGGTCCGCTTGGACCATCTTCCGCTCCCGACGCATGACAACCTCATGATCGGTGGTCAAAGAAGTAAGGATAAGGAAGATCGGGAAAGATTGAAGGCCTTGATCACTTGAAACACCAGGAGGAGCTGGAGGAGAGCTTCGAATGCAAGGATGGTTGAAAGCGAGAGAGTGCAGAAGAAGTGAATGAGACCAGGGTTTTACCTTTTATAGGCAAAAGGAAAATTGAAGGGACGTAATCGTGACCGTTGAAGACGAAACGATTTGATCACAACCGTTGAACTAGGGAGACGGTACGGAGGAGACAGCTGGATGGGCTTGATCTGCACCGTTGAAGAGGAAACGACACGATCTTAATCGACGAGATTATAGGCACGGAAGGGACGTGTATGACGTCACAGTTGCTTTTTCAGAAAACAGCAGTCACGCTGGTTCAAACGTCGTTTCTTTATCCCTAGGCATTTAATGCTACAGTAACCGAGGAGTCTCCTCGGATTTGGCAACTGCCTATGGGGCCTGGTGGGCCCAAGGCAATCATAAGAAAGAGACTCTGATATGTAACGATCACACGCAAAGATCAAAGCCTCCGACGGTGGTATCGGAAGGTATGAAGACAAAAGCCTCTAACTGAGGTATCAAAAAATGCAAAGATCCAAGCCTCCGACGGTGGTATCGGAAGGCATGAAAGCGAAAACCTCCGACAAGAGAGGTCAAAAGATCTGGACTGGAAGACATGACGAACTAAAAGTCCCCCATGCCTTGGGGCAAATGATGGGTTCCGATGTAATCGTTAGCCCCGTTATTAGCCACTGGACGACGAATAGGTCCAATGGGCCTCGAGAAAAGCCTTGAAGGCCCAGAGGCCCAACACGAAGGGTCCCGACTTTAGCGGTCCCGATGTATGAGCTGCATGCTCCCGATGAAGAAGCCTCTGAGCAGGCCCCGATATGCCTTAGTAAAGGCCCCGATAATAAAGCCCCGTAGAGGCTGGACCTGTCCCGTAGAGACTGAAGGTCCTGGGTGGTGATCTAGAATGAGACAACTCTGGAGTCCCCGACAGGAGTCGAGACTTGTGATCAGAGTATAGGACCGAGAAACCCGCCTACTAGATGAGAGTAGTGGGAAGACGGTTAAGATATAGATAATCTCCCCCGAGATACGCAGGGCGTGCCCGAGATACGCGGAGGTATGGGTAAGATACGCGGAGCGTGGGGCGAGATATACGGAATCCTAGCCGAGATATACGGAATCATGGCGAGATACACGGAATCGTGGGTAAAACTGCCAAGCGCAGTAACAGGTAACTGAGTAACTCCTCCTTCTATATAAAGAGGGAGGTTACCTCAGAAAACCATAATCTAGACTACGCTAATACGAACTTACACTTTGTTTACCACCCATTGATCACCGTACTCATTTAAGCATCGGAGAGGGATTCTGGGTCACCACCCAGGTCATCCCCTTTTGCAGGATTACGCGGTGCCCAGGAGTCCAAGCCTTCCGTCAAGGACGTAACGGAGCTTCGCCCGTGATCCAACAATTGCATTCATATAAATGATACTCAGATTTTATCCTATTCTATCTTTTTGAACTTAGAAAATAATTGTTAAAAGAGTTTATTTTTCCTTTCAACCATCTAAATAGTAAATATTACGATAATACTTTTATTATTCGAATTTTTCATCATATAGACTTTCAATTTACAAACATATTTATATCCGCGCAAAAAAATTGACAAAAAAAATCCACAAAAAACTAAAACAAAAAAAATTGACTTATGTTTTTATCTTTTTTACTATCCTTCTTAATATTAAAATGTTATTTTGTTTTGAATAAATATATATACTTATTTAATATAAATATAAAAATATAATATACTATGAATTTATATGTTTGTTTAACAATTTTTTTCAGTCTCATTCTCACTCTCTTTCACATTTTTATTTATCAAAACTCTTATTCAATTTTAATTTCTCTTTCATTTAATGTTAGTCATTTTGAATTCTCACATTATAAAGTTTCAATTGCACCATAAAAAAGTATTTAACAAATTGCACTAAAATACGAGACAATAAAAAATTAAAACACATATAATAAATATGGTACAAATAATTCTGATACAAATATTAATAATTATGATGAAATACCATTTCTCTATATATAATATATTTTGGGTTAAAACCTCTATATAATGATGACATCACCATGTGATGTCATCATTATGGTCGAATAATAAAATTTAAAAAAAAAAAAAAAATACAAATCGGTCGATCCACATAATCCATGATGTAATTTTACCTATGTGACATCACTTTTATGCATATGTGTCATGGTCAAATTCATCATGAGCTCCTTATTCAATCTTGATTGGTGTTACATTTATTTAGTATGTTACATAATAATCTATCTATATATAATATAATTTCAATGTAAGCTCTAACATTTTGACAAGTACTAAAACGAGTCGGTTACATGTCAATGATGGGTCCGACTACAGCCGTCAGGCCCTTTAACGGCGAGGAAACGGCAAACAGGCCCACCAGGCCCAGAGTAAAGGTCAAGATGACCTAGGAGAAGGGTCCCGATGAAGGGAGTCCCGACGAAGCAAGGTCCCGACAGTGGAGCTGGAAGCTCCCGATGAGAAGCCTTTAAGTAGGCCCCGATGATGAATCCCTGAGAATGATTGGCCCTGTCACGATGACGAGGGGCCCCGAGCGGTGACACAACAAGACAACTCTGGAGTCCCCGACGGGAGTCAGGACTCGTTATCAGAGGATAAAGCCAAGATATGCGGGGCGTGGCCGAGATACGCGGAACGTGGTTAAGATACACGGAGCCTGGCCGAGATACGCGGGGCATGGCTAAGATACACGAGATCTCGTCCGAGATATGCGGGATACGGGCTAACCACCCCTAACGGTTCACCAGGTACCTGAGGCATCTCTTTGCCTATAAAAAGGGCAGGAGATCACCTCAGAAAGACTTACGTTGAGTTGAATACACTTTGATATCTGTTACTTGCCAGTCAGACGAAGTACTCACTTAAGCATCGGAGAGGGATTCTGGGTCACCGCCCGGTCTATCCCCTCTTGCAGGATTGCGTGGAGAAAAGGAGCTAGGATTGCCGTCAAGATCCGTACCGGAATTCCACCGTGATCCAACATTGGCGCCGTCTGTGGGAATCAAACAAAAAGCTGATATGCCTTCTACTCGATCGATGGCGGCTGGCAAGAACAGAAGAGGACAATCCGGTGGTTCCCGTCACCCCGCTGCAACGAACCAGAATTCAGTACCAGAACAAGGGGAAAACCAGAACCATCCCCCGGCTGAGCTCTCCCAGACAGGGGGGCACAATGGATCGCATCCCGAAGATGTTGCCCCTCAACACCAGGATAACAGGGGGCAGGAGGCTCCCCCAGCTGCAGATTTGACGAGGGCCGTGGCAGAGGCCATGCCCATGTTTCTGGCGGCTGTAGAGGCTCTCTTGGATCGAAGAGAGGCCGCGAGGAGGCAGGAGGAGATGCCCCCGCTGGAGGAAGCAACCCTACCAACAGAGGGTCGGAACGCGCAGGAAGCCCCGCCCCAAGGCCAAGACAGAGGCAGGGCAACTAGTCAGCCGGAGAGGTTCGTGGTTGACGGGCCATGACCAGTACAACACAGGACCATTCCCCTGAATGGTCCCATCACTCCCGACCAGGTGGTAAAGATCGTGAACATCTGTATGGGAGAACAGAAGCCGCTGGTGTCGGAGCTGAGGGATCGATCCACTCATCCCTTCGTTCCCCGACTAATAGACACCCTCGCCCCGCCTGGGCTGGGTATCCCCGAGATTAAGGAATATGATGGCGAAGGAGATCCAGTCCGTCATGTCCAGAAGCATCTTATGGCGTGTCTGGGTAGAGCCCCGAATGAAGATATAGTGTGTACACTGTTCCCAAACACACTTGGAGAAAGAGCCCTGACCTGGTTCTTTAGCCTGCCCCCAGGCTGCATTACCTGTTGGGCGGACATGCACGACCGCTTCATTCGACAATACCAGGGCCGCAGACGTTTGTTGAAGAGCGTGAGGTCCCTAACCCAGGTGGTGCAGAGGCCCGAGGAGTCGCTGGCACACTATTACCAGCGGTACACCGCCAGCGTAGCAGAGATAGACGAGGAAATCTCGGAGGGCGAGACCATCCGCACCTTTATTCGGAACCTGACAGCCCCCTATGGCTCCGACCTGATGCACAGCGTGGCTGAGAAAGCTGTGTGGAATATGGAAGCATTACAGAAGAGGGTGAAGCGGAAGATCGATGTCCAGGAGTCAAAGATAGCCGCGGGAGAATTGGAGCCCCCAAAATCGAATAAAGGGAAGCAGGCGAGCAAGCCTTTCGACGATCGTAAGTCAAAGGGCAAACCTGAGGGCAGTCGGGACCGAGGCCGCTCTGGTCGGAAGGACGACAGACGTTCTTCAAGAAAAGACAAGCGGGAGGATTTTGACATTCCTCTCAACTGCTCCATGGCGGAAGTGCTGACAGTCATGGAACGACAAGGTATCTCCAGGTACCCCCCGAAGAAAGATGGAGAATTCCTGGGGTCCCGCACAGATCGCTATTGTCGGTTTCACCGCGCAAATGGCCACGACACCAATCACTGTCGGGAGCTGAAGAAGGAGATTGAAAAGCTAATCCAGAAGGGAAAGCTCAAGGAGTTCGTTGGGGACAAACGATGCCGGTCCCGCTCTCGGTCCCGATCACGGTCCCGTTCCCGATCCCGCGATCGATCCCCGAAGAAGAAAAGAACTGATCCAGAGTCATCCGGTGTTCGCAAAGAAAGACGAGTCATCAACGTGATTCATGGAGGATTTGCTGCTGGAGGTGATACCTCATCCGCCCGAGAGGTTTACGCCTCTAGGATCCCTACGGCGGTGGTGCTAGGTAAGAGGTCTCGATCTTGGACCTTGAAAGAAGAGATGGTAATCTCCTTCTCGTCAGAAGACCTCATAGGCGTGGAGACCCCGCACGACGATGCCTTAGTAGTAACTTTGGACGTAGACGGGTTCGAGATGAAGAGAATTCTAATTGACGGAGGGAGCTCCTCCGACATTCTATTCATGGAGGCGCTAGAAGCTATGGGGAAGACGAAGAAAGATCTAAAGGAGGCAAACTTCCCGATGGTCGGGTTCTCTGGCTCAACCTCCTACCCGCTAGGAGTAATCACCTTACCAGTGGAGTTTGGTAGCGGGTGGAAATCAGAAAGGAGGAACGTGGAGTTTGTCGTGGTTGATTCCGCGGGGACCTACAACGCAATTATCGGGAGAACCACCATCAATCCCCTGATGGCGGTTGCCTCGACTGTGCACCAGAAGATGAAGTTCCCGACTGACCACGGGGTCGGAGAGGTCAAGGGCGACCAGGTGGCTTCCCGAAAATGCTATGTTAATGCCACCCGGAGGAGGAGGCGAGAGGCCATGACTGTCCTCCAGACAGACACAGATCCCAGAGAAGAGTTTGGGCGTCCCGCCCCCGTAGAAGATCTGAAAGAAGTCGAGATCGACGGACCCCAGAGGAAGGTGAAAATCGGGTCTGCTCTAACTGAGGAGACAGCCCAAAAATTGGTGGAGTTGCTGAAAGAGTTCAAAGAGCTGTTTGCCTGGTCCCCCAGCGATATGCCAGGAATCAGCCCCGACGTGATCGTGCACGAGCTGAAAATAGACCCCGCGATCAAGCCTATCACACAGAAAAGGCGTCTGATGGGCACGGATAAGAAGATCGCGATCCAACAGGAGGTGGGCAGGTTGCTCGATGCTGGTTTCATTAAGGAGCTCCGATTCCAGACTTGGGTTGCCAACCCAGTGCTGGTGAAGAAGACTAACGGGAAGTGGCGAATGTGCGTGGACTTCCGCGACTTGAACAAGGCTTGTCCAAAGGATTGCTATCCACTCCCGAGGATTGACCAGCTGGTGGATGCTACATCGGGACATGAGCTGTTAAGTTTCATGGATGCGTATTCAGGCTACAACCAGATCAGGATGGCCAAAGAAGACGCCCCCCACACAGCGTTCTATGCAGACAGCGACATCTATCACTACGATGTCATGCCTTTCGGGTTGATCAATGCCGGGGCAACCTACCAGCGGATGGTGAATAAGCTATTTGGAGATATGCTGGGAGAAACCATGGAAGCCTACGTGGATGATATGCTGGTGAAGTCCCGACAAGCCGAGGATCACGTGCACAACCTGACCATGGCATTTGAGCGGATGAGGCTCCATCAAGTTCGTCTGAACCCGACGAAATGCGCCTTCGGAGTCCACTCAGGGAAATTTTTGGGCTTCATGGTAAGCCAAAGAGGAATTGAAGTGAACCCTGAGAATCTGAGGGCAATCGAGGAGATGCAGTCTCCGATAAACCATCGGGAGGTGCAAGTACTGAATGGCCGACTAGCTGCAATGAACCGCTTCCTGTCCAAAGCCAGCGACCGATCAATGCCGTTTTTTGAAGTCTTGAGGGCCAACAAAAAATTCGAATGGACCGCCAAATGTGAAGAGGCGTTCCAAGCACTAAAGCAGCACCTTCACACACTCCCGCCGCTGGCAAAACCGGTTCCAGGCGAGCCGCTCTTCCTTTATTTGGCTGTTTCTGAATTTGCCATTAGCTCTGTGTTAGTAAAGGTTGTCGAGGGTAATCAAGTCCCCGTCTATTATGTAAGCAAGGCATTTGCCAAATCTGAATTGAACTATCCCGCCGTTGAGAAGTACCTCTTTGCGTTGATAATTACTGCTCGGAAGCTAAGGCCATATTTCCACGCACACGAGATCACTGTGCTAACGAACCAGCCTTTGAAGCATTTTTTGAACCGACCGGATGCGTCGGGGAGATTGGTGAAATGGGCAGTAGAGCTCAGTGAGTTTCGAATACACTTTGCTCCAAGAACGGCCATCAAGGGCCAGGCATTGGCGGACTTTATAGCAGAATCTACAGCCCCCGATCTAGAAGAAACGGGCCCTGTAGAGGGGGCAACCATGGAGGTTCCGACAGAAGAACAACCAGAGAGGGCAGAGCAATCAGAACAGCCAAACAAAGAAAACACCTGGGAGATGTACATGGACGGCTCCGCGAGTTCAGACGGGTCAGGAGCGGGCTTTTTGTTGATACCACCAGGTGAAGGTGAACCTCTCCGATACGCCTTGGCTTTAACATTCAAGGCCACAAACAACGAAGCGGAGTATGAAGCTCTTATCACGGGCCTAAAAATTGCTAAAGGCACTGGAATCGATCACTTGAGAGTGAAGTGCGACGCAGCGTTAATCGTGAACCAAGTTCAAGGGCGATACGAAGCAAGGATTCTGATAATGAAGAAGTATCTGCGAGAGGTACAAGCCCTGAGAGAGAGCTTCAAAAGCTTCGATATCGAGGCTATTCCGAGGGAGGAGAACGTAGAGGCAGACGCCTTGAGCAAATTTGCCCTGGGGGCACCCTTAGAAGAAAGTCGGAAGGTGCACTTCCTGGAGAAGGTGATCTTATCAAACATCAACCCCACGCAGGTGTGCACCGTTGAAGCAAAATCGGAGGAGGAGCCCACTTGGATGACCCCGATAGTCGCGTATCTGACTACGGGGGCAGTCCCCGACGATAAGGTAGCAGCAGACAGGATATGTCGGATCGCGTCTAATTATGTGATGCTGGACAATCAGCTGTACAAAAAGGGATGGTTCTCGACTCCGTACCTGAAGTGTGTAGCAGAACCCGACACCAACCGAATCCTGAAGGAAATGCATGAGGGGATCGCGGCTTGTCACGAAGGGGCCCGATCCATTTTGAGGAAGGTGTTGAACTTAGGCTACTATTGGCCCACGATGAACAAAGAAGCAACGACGTTGGTCCGATCATGCGACGCGTGCCAGAGGTACGCCCCGAGTATCGTGGCTCCGACTGCCAACCTGACATCCATCAAGAGCGCTTGGCCTTTCGCGCAGTGGGGCATCAACTTGGTGGGACCTCTTCCACAAGCACAAGGACAATGTAAGTATTTACTTGTAGCTATCGATTATTTTTCGAAATGGATAGAGGCGAAGGCATTAGCCAGAACAACGGGGAACCAGATCGTCAAGTTCCTCCAAACCCACATCGTATCCAGATACGGGATTCCTAAGGTGGTGATCAGCGACAATGGCCCACCGTTTAACGGCTCTCAGGTGAGGGTGTATCTGGAAGAACTGAACGTTGAGCATCGGACCGCCTCCGTACGCCATGCTCAGACTAATGGCCAGGTGGAGTCAGCCAACAAAATCGTGATGGATGGCCTGAAGAAGAGGGTCTATGCCTTGAAGGGCAAATGGCTGAACGAACTGGAAAATGTACTTTGGGCTGTTAGAACGACACCCAAACGATCAACAGGGGAGACTCCGTTTGGCCTCGTATATGGCACGGAAGCTGTCGCCCCTGTGGAGGTAGCTGTGGCGTCCCATCGGATGAGATATTACGAGCCCCTAACGAACGATGAAGTGAGACGTCTGGACTTGGACCTACTCGAAGAGAAAAGGCGGGAAGCCGATGAAGTCCAAGCTCGAATGCGCTTAGCGACGGCCAGATACTACAATCGGCGAGTGAAGTCCCGACAATTCTTTGTCGGGGAGCTGGTTTGGCGTCGCAACGAGTTCACCCTTTTGGATCGAATCAACAAGATGTCACCAAAATGGGAAGGACCTTATAAGGTCGTGGGGATGCCAGCTCCGAACGCATACAAGTTGGAAGACCTCGATGGCAGAACGTTAAAGCATTCTTTCAGTGGCGAACACTTGAAGAAACACCATGCTTGAAGAAAGTCGCCTTAAGTGGTGCCCGATAAAGTCGCCTTAAGTGGTGCCCGATGTAAAATCGCCTTAAGTGGTGTATGCTGTTTATCGTTTAATTCGATGTAAGCCTATCTTATGCCAATAAATAAAGAGGTTGCTTCCAAATAAGAGTTGTCCTTAGATTTATGCTAAGTGTAAAAGTCGCCTTCAGTGGTGCACGATGAAAGTCGCCTTCAGTGGTGCACGATGAAAGTCGCCTTCAGTGGTGCACGATGAAAGTCGCCTTCAGTGGTGCACGATGAAAGTCGCCTTCAGTGGTGCACGATGAAAGTCGCCTTCAGTGGTGCACGATGAAAGTCGCCTTCAGTGGTGCACGATGAAAGTCGCCTTCAGTGGTGCACGATGAAAGTCGCCTTCAGTGGTGCACAATACTTAGATTTATTCTAAGTATCCAAAAGTCGCCTTTAGTGGTGCACGATGAAAGTCGCCTTAAGTGGTGCACAATACTTAGATATATTCTAAGTATCCAAAAGTCGTCTTAAGTGATGCGTGGGATTAAGTCGCCTTAAGTGGTGCACGATCTTTAGGTTTATCCTAAGTAACGATTAAGTCGTCTTAAGTGATGCACTCGATATTAAGTCGCCTTAAGTGGTGCAAGTTATTAAATTGTCGGGAAGGACGTATGAGAAATTCTTAAGTATCGAAGTTTCGACTGCTAAGAACTAAGTCGTCTTAAGTGATGCACTCGATGCTAAGTCGCCTTAAGTGGTGCGGGTTGTTAAATCGTCGGGAAAGACGGAAGACAACAAAAGATCGGAATTAAAGGAGTCTAATATTGATAAAGGGCTCAAAGGCCCGACGACGACACAAGAGAAGAAGATACAAGGACTCTGAAAGATAAAAGCATTCAAGCTTGGTCCTTGTCGGCAGCATTGGTAGCAGAGGGGTCCACAGGATTATCTTCGGGAGGATTGGCCAGCGGGGCGTCCGCATTTGGAAGCTCAGAGGCGTCTTCGACAATTACGGGGGTACTCCCCCCATCACTCTCCTCGGGAAGAGAAAAATACTTCTTCGCAAAGGGAGCGAGGGAAGGAGACTTGTCGAAGTTGATGGCGTCCCCGTACTCCAGGTGGAGCTCCTCAACGGCGTTGAAGAGAGTGTTCTCCACCTCCGCGCCAAAGAACTTCATGGCATCAGCTTGGAAGCCCTCCGATCTCCGATAGTCCTCCCGACCCTTGGCCTCCGCTTCGGCCAGTTGCGCAGGGAATCCCGCGATCAGCTCCTCCAAAGCCTTCTTCTCAAGGACCAGTTGGTCCTCGGCTGCCTTCTTCTCCTGGGTCAGCCGGTCCACAACGGCCCCCCGCTCCTGCCGCTCTTGCCTCAAGAGCCCCTCGAAGTCCGCGATCTGCCGCTGAAGGTCCCGAATCTTCTCATTGAGGACAGCCAGCTCTTTGGCAAGCTTTCCCCGCGAAGACTGGGAGGCCTTGAGATCCGCCTGAAGCTGCTCGCGGACTCCTCGGTCCCGCTCCCGGGCCTCATCATAGGCAATGACGTACCCGATGAGGCGGTTGTAGTCCCCGAGCTCCTGCAATCAAAAGGAAAAATGTTAGAAGGACAAACGACCCGATTTATCATCAAGATAGAGAAGCAAAGTTTCACCTCTATGCGGCGCACAGCCATCTCCCTGACATCCCGCTGCATATGCGTCCGATTAAGGTAAATCGGATGCCGCATAGAAGGCAGGATAGAACCCGCCAGCAGATGCAGGGCCAGCTCTTGGTCCTGTTCTCCTTGCGTGAGCGGGACTCCCTGGAGCGTCTGGATAGGAGTCCAGGGGGCATTCGCCTGTGAAGAGTTGAAGGGCCTGTAGAAGCCCCCATCGAGAGCAAGGGGAGAGATAGGACGAGGAAGAGAAGGGCACGTCTCCGTCTCGGCCCGAACAGGGGAGGGAGAGAAGTCGTGGATAGGCGAGAGCTCCCGCTGCTGCGGAGAAGACGAGGGAGGCGGCCCCTGAGGGGTTGGATTCAAGGGGGATTGCCCCGCCTTCCGACGCTGTTGAGGGGGGTCAGCCCCGCCAGTCTCCTCGGAGGAGTCCAGAGTCTCCACCTGACGAAACTGCTCGCCAGATTGTGCCTTCTCTCCAGCTGAGGAAGGCACCCCCGCTGGAGGCGGTGCATCTGCGGAAGCTGCAGCACCCGAGGAAGCTCCCGAGCGACCTGCACCTGGAGGATGAAGAGCTTCAGAAAGGTAGTCAGGAAGTTCATCGGGATTCTTACACCAAATGATACGTTGGGAGACGTATTGATCCTTCCCGCGGTAATGATAGTAGCCTGCCTTCAAGACTCGGGGAGTTTCGCCTCGAAGGATTCTTTTGACATCAGCAATGCGGCTTTTCTTGGTCGAGGAAATCAAGTCCGACGGGACCATCCTTTTATACGATTTAATAGCAAGTCGGAGTTGTTTACCTTCTTCAACATTCTGGACATCGAAGAGCTGGTCCAGATCCACCCTCGTCCGCTTGGGCTGCTCCGTTGAAGGAGACCCCGACCTGGCAGCGGCCTTCTTGGCAGACTTCCTCTTCCGCGAGGGGCGGACAGCATCAGTCTCCCCCTGCTTAAGGAATAGATCGGTCAGCACAGATACCTTCTTGGCTGCAAACAATAAACAAAGAAAAGTTAGAAGATTACCCAAGAGACCACGTTGGAAGGGCCGTCGAAGAGCTGCCCCCCAGAGACAATACTGAGGAGTCGGACCCCGGCCTGCACCAGGTCCCGCTCCACAAGGGAATTAGCATTGAGAGGAGTGTAAGACTCCCCCCAACGATAAAGCTGGATTAGTTGGAGAGTCTCGAAATCCTCATCGGCATAAGTGTGGAAAGCAGGCGGAGGATCTGCTGTCACCTCCCACCGAGGCCAAGGAATCGAAGAATGTTGGATAAAGAAGTAGCTCTTCTTCCAGCTACTGTTGTCGGACCCTGTATCGATCAAAAGTCCCCGACCCTTGACCACCTTCCAGGTGTCACTGGTCCAACCGTGCCGGGCAAGCTGCTGCTTACTCCACTTGGGCATCCGAGGGTAGAAGGCGCAAACCCCCGCCTCGTTGCATTTCAGCCCATAGAAGGTCCTGAAGAGTTGGAGGCTGTAGACCCACTTCTGCCGAAGACAGAGGACTTGAAAGGCGTTCCAGATACGGATAGCATGAGGAGAGAAGGTAGTGGGGTGTGTTTGGTAGTGATGGCACAGCTCGACCAGGCTACCGCAAAAGGGGAACCTGATCCCCGCTGATATTTGTCCCGTAGAGACAAATACCTCCCCTTTCTGGGGACGAGTAACCTCAGGGTCACTCGAGGGACGATGTCGAGGATACGGGAAACGAGGTTCCCAGGTGATGGTGATGCAACCCTCTCGGAGAGCAGCATCATAAGCAGTAGTGGAAATCTCATTTGGAGCATAGTCAAATTTAAAGGGTTTTCTCCCCTCGGAGCTGGAACCACTGTCTGAAAAGCAACCAGGGCAAGAAAATACAGTGGGACTCTGGGAAAAATTAGAAAGAAAAAGACGAACAAGCAACGAAGAGGGTTTCCTTACCAGACATGATGAAGTAGAGGTTGAAGGAGATGAACAAGATGTCGCCGGAAAGATGATCGGAGAGACTCCAAAGACCTTCGAAATCACAGAGCTTGGAATTGCAGAGGAATCGCAGAGAGCTTTTGAGAATTCGAAGACGGTAAAAGTTAAATTATGACTGTGGCTAGGGTTTTATAGTCGAAGAAGACGGTTGAAAGGACACTTCGATC
Organism: Clarkia xantiana subsp. parviflora; assembly: GCA_036873135.1. Lineage (NCBI taxonomy): Eukaryota > Viridiplantae > Streptophyta > Magnoliopsida > Myrtales > Onagraceae > Clarkia > Clarkia xantiana. The sequence goes on along the minus strand of JAPTYO010000024.1, from coordinate 7,171,641 downwards.
CGAGTCGTCGAAGTCGAAGAGTCTTAATCTGGACCGTTGAGATGAAACGTGCAGAAGGACAACGGGCGCAATGATGAAACGGCCTGAAAAGCACTTTTCAGAAAAGGACAGGCGCGAAAAATCAGGCACGTGGGTCGAAAACGTCACTCCATTATCTGCTGCATTTAATGCACTAGAAAACCGAAGAGACCTTTGGGATATAGCAGTTATCTACAAAACCCTGAGGAAACGTGGAGGAGAAGACTGATAAATTAAGTAATTGAACCAAGGAACAGATCCCCGACTCTAGTATTGGAAAATCGGGAGTTGGAAGACACGACGAACTAAAAGTCCCTCATGTCTTGGGGGCAAATGATGGTTCCGACTACAGCCGTCAGGCCCTTTAACGGCGAGGAAACGGCAAACAGGCCCACCAGGCCCAGAGTAAAGGTCAAGATGACCTAGGAGAAGGGTCCCGATGAAGGGAGTCCCGACGAAGCAAGGTCCCGACAGAGTCGGTCCCGACAGTGGAGCTGGAAGCTCCCGATGAGAAGCCTTTAAGTAGGCCCCGATGATGAATCCCTGAGAATGATTGGCCCTGTCACGATGACGAGGGGCCCCGAGCGGTGACACAACAAGACAACTCTGGAGTCCCCAACGGGAGTCGGGACTCGTTATCAGAGGATAAAGCCAAGATATGCGGGGCGTGGCCGAGATACGCGGAACGTGGTTAAGATACACGGAGCGTGGCCGAGATACGCGGGGCATGGCTAAGATACACGAGATCACGTCCGAGATATGCGGGATACGGGCTAACCACCCCTAACGGTTCACCAGGTACCTGAGGCATCTCTTTGCCTATAAAAAGGGCAGGAGATCACCTCAGAAAGACTTACGTTGAGTTGAATACACTTTGATATCTGTTACTTGCCAGTCAGACGAAGTACTCATTTAAGCATCGGAGAGGGATTCTGGGTCACCGCCCGGTCTATCCCCTCTTGCAGGATTGCGTGGAGCAAAGGAGCTAGGATTGCCGTCAAGATCCGTACCGGAATTCCACCGTGATCCAACAGTCAAAATATAGTATTTCTATTGGTCCACCTCAAATTGTAACTCTCATCGATGACATGTCAAATCCATGTAGACAATGGTAAGTACTTAGAAATTCTCCAAGCATCCTCATTCCATATTGAGATCCGTTTTATTTTTTATCAGTTTTCTTAATCTCTATCATAACAATTATTAATTATAGCTATAAATAAAAAAATATTCATATGTTATTATTAAAATCATCAAAATTGATATTAAGTTGTATTTTTGATAAATTAGTATATGTACGTTTTAATATTAATTAATAAGCACATATTATATTGACATTTATTTATTTAATTCCATTTCTCACTATTATAAAAAAAAACATAAAACGTGCTTTTTCTAAAATTTCTTTTATGGGTAAAATTTTATACTAATATATATAAGATCATAAAATATTTCGTAATAATTAATTAATTGTATACATGTTAAATGTGACATGTAAAAGATTATAATTATAAAAGCTAAAATAATGAAGAAAATTTCCATATATTATATAAAATTCTATTAAAAATAAATTTATCGATTATTATTATTTACTTAATTTAATTTTGAGATTAAAAAAACTGTAAGTACGAAAAAATAATACAATGTATTTTTTTTTTAAAATGGTTTACAAAAAAAATGGTATTATAGTATAGGATATGATAAATAATTTATTGATACAAATAATCAATATATTTTCAATGAAGGTAATATATAATTTAATAATTATAATTAAAATTCCAAGCAACAATTATTTTTACATTTTGCCCAAATCTCGGACAAACTCCATAAATCATATTTAAATTTATGTAATTCAATAAAAAATACTATCATTTCCGATGATATTTTTGGTACTCTAAATAATAAATATAAATACGTACATACAATTATTCATATAAAAATATTCACTTCCGTGCAAAGCACGGGTCAATTATCTAGTATATTTATAAGGTATTTATGTAATAACATTATCTTTTATTATTAAGGGTCATGTGTGTAAAGTGTTTATCTCATGTCATTGTGTCCTATTGTTTATGGATATAGTTGTTACGTATTTATCTCTTACAGTTACTTTATACTATTTGTAAGTATATTTGTAAGACATTTATCTCTTAATATTATCCTGTATTATTTAGACGATTATATATAAATTATGTGTAAGATAGTCTAGCTCTACTATAAATAGAGAATCACCCAAATATTGTAGATTAGAAGAAAAAAATTTAATTGCAAGAAGAAAATTGACTACCTTCCAAATAGATTGATATTGCAAGATGAGTTCACTTTTAGATTTGGCTGCCTCTTTCAATAGAGGACTTTCTGCAGAGTTCATGGATTATTAGAAATTTTGAATCTTTAAAATGTGAAATTTCTTGTGAAATTTCAATAGAAAGTAGGAAAGAAAAGTAAAGGAACGAATGTATTGGTTCTTGGTGGGACTGGTTCTTGGTGGGACCCTATATCATTATCTATAGAAATTTCACATTTTGTAGCAACACTCTTGATTTTAACCTCTAACATATAACTCAGAAAATCCAAACCACCGAATTTACCAATCCTAACCAGTTTACTTTTTATGAGCTCGACATTGCTCCCGAGTTTAGTCTCGACTTGATCATGTTAACCATCTTATGGGTCTTGAGTATTTCCACAAATAGTTTTATATACTTGTCTTGAAGAACTTGGTTCCTCTCTAGACTTAGCTGTAAATATATTATCAACAAATATGCATATTGTATCTTATGTTGATAAGTATTATTGTTTTGCACATATCCCTATGAAAATGCAATCAACATCTACCATTCATATTTACATCTTTAGTCGCGGAGGTAATACTACCTTGGCTAGATACCCCCACATTCGAAGTTTTTTTGTTTTTTTTGATATATTTACATTGCTTTCGCATGTTCGGACCGGGAGCGTTAAGATTAAAGTCCTCCCCAAGGTGGCGTCTCCGGCGGGTTTCGACATCGGGTCGCTCACGGGGAACACAACCCGCTTTACCAGTTGGTCCAACCAACCTTGGGTAAATGCTGTTATTTTTGTTTTTATTGGCTACCTTTATTACAAGGTAATTTCTAGTCAAGGTAGCTTCACCTGATATTCTGGAGTTACCCAGATCTCATAAAAAATGAGTTCATAATTCCCTTTAAAGTTCGATTTTTCCTTTATGCAATCCTACCCAACTAGGGTGAGTGCGACACAATGACTTCACATATTAAATTGCGTTTAACAGATTCACCAAACGAAGAATCACACTTTCCACATTTGTCACTACGCAAAATTTATTTATTTTTAATTGATTTTATTATCAACTTCTTGTTTGTGAGATTTTTGTATGTTTCATCTTTAATTTTCATCAGATATTCTTTGCAAATTTTTCATTATATCATACACTTAAGTGATGAAGTACTTCTTCCTGTCTCGTGTTTGGACAAACATCTGTCGATATGTATCGAATCAAGTAATTCAATGTTCCTTTATACCAACTGAAAGGAATTCGAGTGAACTCATATACAACACAATTTTCAAACTTGTGTTTATTATCAATTTGGAGTGTAGTGATATATCCATGTTAATTAATATTCACAACGTATCGTAATGAACGCGTAGTAGTAAATACATTTGTATGTACCTTCTTTTTGGGCATTACAATCATTACACTTAACTTTATTCAACCATGTCCTCTTACATATGATTCTAAATCAATACATGTTTGATTGGAATTAAAAGCGGAAACATCCCGTTTTGGTTAATTCTAAAATCATCTCCTTCACTGTTAGACACCAACCCTTGTAGCAGTCAGGAGCTGCTCCTGAATGAAGAAGATCCAATCCTATCAACCAAGTCTTCCATAGTCTTCTCCTTTTGTATGTATTTTCGGGAGCCTTTAAAGATCTTTCAGCTAGGATGCAACTTTTCGATGACGACACTGACTTAGAGGATTATGCGCATGCTATTTCTTCATTAAGCAAATCCTAGAGAAACGCTTTTAAAAATTCCACCTACTGCATACAATGTTTTGAAATCCACCATGTTAAAGTCAAGAGACTCAAGATATTGATTAATTAAGAAGATTTGTCAGGACGCTCATATCTCCCTTATAGTTTTTGTCTGTCTATATTCATGATACAACTCGTCCGACATAATTTCCAACTAATAGTTCATTTAAAGAGAGTTACCATGTTTACATGCTTTCAATGGGGCCTATCTAACCTCAGAGCAGTCTAATGTTTTTTCAACTTTTGACTCCACCTTTTTAGTGTAATCAATTTTTCTTACCAACGAACCAGATATTTTCTAACTCCGATCATTAGTGCTATAACACAGCTTCCAAACCAAATGATTGGAAATGTAGGATATGGCACCCATACGTGGTGCTAATGTAGGTCTCGGAGAGAACGGAGACCGTTGTGTCGACTCCCCGAAGTCGACAACCGCTCCATAAAAAGAGCGGGGACCAATGTGTTAGGTCCCCGAAGTTGTTAACTACTCATGGGCCTCTCCTTGGCTATAAATAGACCCCCTTGCATGTCTAGGCACATCCATTAGAGACATTAGTCTTCTCCTCCCATATACTACACATAGAGTTCTAAGTCTAGTCTATAGGGTAATCTCCGTGGAGATCGAGGTACGCTCCGCCTTAGTGACGTACCTCTCCGACCGGCATCCCTGCCACAGCCATGATTCCGAACAAACTCCAACGATTCGCCGCCGCAAACCGCCACGTTCGTGGATAACTTATCGTTCCTATATTTACCATATTGTTTACATACTAATTCGGTTGTTGGTTTGCTTGTGCATGTACGTCGGTTTCCAACATTGGTATCAGAGCCGAATGATCGGTTCCGGCCCTGGCATCGTCGTTGTGATAGTGTTGCTGATGTTCCACCGATTTTCGGAGTTTCGTCGTCCCGCCCGTTTCGGATGTGTCCGACATATCATCTATGAGCATTCGGTGCTCATTAACACCCACGAAGGTTCGCAGCCGTGAGGGTAGCGAACTCCCGGTGAACCCTGATGGATATACACCCACCTTGACCCGCTTCGACCCGACTAAACCTCTGAATGAGCCCAACCATGGCTCGAAAGGCCGAGGCTCAAAAAGACCCACCAACACAAGACCGGGCGAGTTCAAATCGCCCGGAAATGAACATGTTCGGATAGGGGTATCCCTAGCCGAATAATTGTTCGGTTAGGGTACCCCTAATCGAACGAGTTCGGCCCGAGGGTGATACCCCGGGCCGCGCTATCCCCGAACTACCCCAAAACTCTTAGATCGACCTAATCTTGATTTATGATAAGTAAACGTATGATTAACGAACTAATTTTGCAGTTAGCCGACTAATCTCGCAGTTAGCCGACTAATGACCAAGAACCCTATAAATAGGGCCCTTGGTCATTCATTTCAAACAAGTGAAAGGAGGGAGATTTTCTCATTTGCTCTACCTTCTCTCTACTTTCTCTCTCTAAAAAGGCATATTCTTACTTAAGCATCGGAGTGTCTTCGCCGAGCACCCCTCCCCTTTATGGATGCTCGGCACTTCTTTTGCAGATTCACACATCGAGAACCCCTCCGACGAGAGGCGATAGGTCAAGACACACCAAAACCCCCCACATAAGGAAATCCCCGAGAAATAAGCTCGACAAGTACCGAAGGAAATCGACGTGGAAGGATAATCACACCGCAAGACATAGGAACATACACATCTCGTAGGGATACGACCGATTGACTCATTCTGACCCGAGTCGATTTACATCGTGTCCCAACAGTGGCGCCGTCTGTGTGACTCGAACAAAAAGCCGAGACTCACGAGCGAGAATGGCATTAATCCAAGGAATTCAAGGAGGACATGGTTCAGGAGGAGAATCTGCTAGGGGAAGAGAGAGATACTTAGCCGAACTAGATAGCACCACATCATTACAGGTGTCGGATGCACAAGTATCAAATACACGAGGATCGAATTTACAGGTGTCAGACGCAAAGATATCGAATACACGAGGATCGACTTTACAGGTGTCGGATGTACATGTGTCGGCCGGACAGGTGTCAGATGTCAATATCCAATTCACCAAAGAAGACATGGACCACATCACATTCCCGCACGAGGATGCCCTAGTCATCACAGTTACCATCAATAGCATAACGGTCCGCCGAATGCTAGTTGATATCGGCAGCTCGACGAACTTAATTACATTGCAGGTGGTGGAAGCACAAGGAAAAACGACAAAGGACATACAACCGACCATGTCTCCTGTTGGATCACGGTGGAACTCTGGTACGGTCTTTAACGGCGATCCTAGCTCCTTCGCTCCACGCAATCCTGCAAGAGGGGATAGACCGGGCGGTGACCCAGAATCCCTCTCCGATGCTTAAATGAGTATCTCGTACGGACTGTCAAGCAGTAATCTTAGAATGTATATCACAACGTAATTGATCTGAGGTGACCTCTGCCCTTTTATAGGCGGAGAGGTACCTCAGTTACCTGGTGAACCGTTGGGGGTGGTTAGCCCGTATCCCGCGTATCTCGGGTGTGATCCCGCCTATCTAGGCCATGATCTCGCTTATCTCGGCTACGCCCCGCGTATCTCGGCCACGCTCCGTGTATCTTAACCACGTTCCGCGTATCTCGGCCACGCCCCGCGTATCTCGGCCTTATCCTCTGATGACGAGCCCCGACTAACGTCGGGGACTCCAGAGTTATCTCATTGTGTCACCGCTCGGGGCCCCTCGTCATCGTGACAGGGCTTATCATTCTCAGGGATTCATCATCGGGGCCTACTCAAAGGCATCTCGTCGGGAGCATTCAGCTCGCCTATCAGGTCCGACTCTGTCGGGACCTCTCATGCTCGGTCCCCCTTTGTCGGGATCCTTTGCCTGGGCCATCTTGGCCTTCGTTTAGGGCCCACCGGGATTATTTGCCGTTTCCTCACCGTTGAAGGGCCTAACGGCTATAGTCGAACCCATCATTTGCCCCCAAGACATGAGGGACTTTTAGTTCGTCGTGTCTTTCAACTCCTGACCTCCCGACATCGAAGTCGGGGATCTTTCCCTTGGCATAGTCACTCAATACTAGTCTTCTCATTTACATTTCCTCGATGCCTTGTGGATAACTACCAAATCCGAGAGGACTCCTCGGTTCCCCAGTCATTAAATGCAGTAGATAGTGAAGCGACGTCTTCGGCACTCGTGCCTGATTTTTCGCGCCTGCTTTTTCTGAAAAGTGATTTTCAGGCCGTTTCATCATTACGCCCGTTGTCATTCTGCACGTTCCATCTCAACGGTCCAGATCAGAACGCTTCAACCTGACGACTCAGATTGAAGCGTCCCTTCAACTGTCCTCTTTGCCTATAAAACCCTAACTGTGGGCACAGTTCCACTTTTACCGTCTCCGAATTTTCAAAAGCTCTCTACAACCTCTGCGAATTCAAGCTCTTGCGATTCCGAAGACCTTAGTGCTTTTCCGATCATCTTCCCGGCAACGCCAAGTTCATTCCTTCAACTTCCAATCGTCATGTCTGGTAAGGATTTCTTCTTCGTTGCTTGTTCATCTTTTCCTTGTTTGTAGCTTTCCGACAATCCCAATGTGGCTTCCTTGCTATTGCTACTTTTTCAGACAGTGGATCTAGCTCCGAGGGAAGAAAGCCCTTCAACTTTGATTATGCTCTTAACGATATCTCTAGTACTGCCTACGATGCAGCCCTTCGGGAGGGATGCATCACTTCCACCTGGGAGCCTCGTTTCCCGTACCCTTGGCCACGCCTCCCGGGTAATCTTGAGGTTACTCGTCCCCGGAAAGGGGAGGTATTTGTCTCTACGGGGCAAATATTGGCGGGGCTTAGGTTCCCTTTCTGTGGTAATTTGGTCGAGATGTGTCAGCATTATAAGACGCATCCGACCACCTTCTCTCCCCACGCCATACGTCTATGGAACGCCTTACAGCCTCAGACTCTTCAGAACCTTCTATGGAATGAAGTGTAACGAGTCGGGGGTTTGTGCCTTCTACCTTCGTATGCCGAAGTGGAACAAGACACAACTCGGATTGTGTAACTGGACCAATGACACCTGGAAGATGGTCAAGGGTCGGGGACTCCTGGTTGACACGGGGTCCGACAACAGCGGATGGAAGAGAAGCTATTCTTTATCCGAAACTCCTCGATCCCATGGCCCCGATGGGAGGTGGAAGCGGACTCTCCTCCCGCTTTCCACACCTACACTGATGAAGACTTCCAGACTCTTCAACTTATCCAGCTTTACCGATGGGGGGAGTCATACACTCCCCTCGACGCCAACTCTCTCGTGGAGCGGGACCTGGTGAATGCCGGGATTCGACTCCTCGACATAATCTCCGGGGGGCAGCTCTTCGACGGCCCCTCCAATATGGTTCCCTGGGTAAATCTCTAACCCTTTTCTTTTACTGTTTGCAGCCAAGAAGGTATCCGTGCTGACCGATCTGTTCCTTAAGCAGGGGGAGACCGATGCCGTCCGCCCTTCGCGGAAGAGGAAGTCCGCCAAGAAGGCTGCTGCTCCGTCGGGGTCTCCTTCTGCGGAGCAGCCAAAGCGGAAGCGCGTGGAGGTGGACCAACTCTTCGACGTCCAGAACGCTGAAGAAGGTAAAAAGCTCCGTCTCGCTATTAAATCGTACAGAAGGATGGTCCCGAAGGATTTGATTCCTTCGACCAGGGAGGCCCGTATTGCTGACGTCAGACGAATCCTTCGAGGTGAAACTCCTCGTGTCCTGAAGGCGGGCTACTACCACTATCGTGGGAAGGATCAATATGTCTCCCGACGCATTGTTTGGTGTAAGGGCTCCGATGAATTTCCCGATTACATTTCTAAAGCCTCTTCTCGTCCTTCAGGTGCAGGCCTCTTCGGGGCTCCGTCGGGTGCTGGAGCCTCAGCAGGCGCGCCACCTTCAGCAGGGGCGCCTCCTTCGGCAGGGGCACCACTTTTCTCCAGTGGTGGGACTCCGACCGGCGAACAATTTCGTCGGGTGGAAAGCTTGGACTCCTCCGAGGAGACAGATGAGGGTGGCTCCCTTCGCCATCGTCGGAGGACGGGGCAGTCTCCCCTGAAACCAACCTCTCAGGGGCTGTCCCCCTCGTCTTCTTCACAGCAGCGACCACCGTCGCCCGTCCACGACTTCACTCCTTCCCCAGCCCGGGGTGGGTCGGAGGCGCAGCCCTCCACATCTCCCGTCGGCCCTTCTCCTCTCCCGCTTGACGGGAGCTTCTACCGGGCCTTTGACTCCGATCAGGAGGATGCTCCATGGTCCCCGATTCAGACGTTGCAAGGGGTCCAGCTCCGACAAGGGGACACATACCTGGAGCTGGCTCTACATCTGATAGCGGGCTCAATCCTGCCTTCCATGAGGTATCCGATTACCTTGGATCGGGATGAGATGCGCCAGGATGTCATGCAGATGTGTATGCGTCGGGTAGAGGTAAGCTTTTCACCCTTTTTTTCTTCGTTATTAAGGTCGGTTGTTCGTCTACTAATACTTCTTTTCCTTTCTTCGCAGGAGTTGGGGGACCTCAACCGTTCAATCGGGTACTTCCTCGCCTACGAGGAGGCTCTAGAGCAAGAGCGGGCGGTAACGGCCAAGCTTAAGGAGGATCTCGCGGCCTCCGAGTCTTCGCGGGGAAAACTGGCCAAGGAGCAGGCCATCCTCGACCGAAAGACTCGGGACCTCCAAAAGCAGGTCGGGGACTTCGAGGAGCTCCTGAGGCGGGAGCAGCAGGAGCGGAAGGCTGCTGAGGACAAGCTGGTCCTCGAGAAGAAGGCTCTGGAGGAGCAAGTTGCGGGGGTTCCCGCGCAGCTGGTCGCGGCCGAGACCAAGGGCCGGGAGGATTATCGGAGGTCTGAAGACTTCCAGGCTGATGCTGTGAAGTTCTGCAGCGCGGAGGTGGAGAACACCTTCTTCAACGCGGTTGAGGAGCTCCACCTAGAGTATGGCGACGCCATCAACTTCGACAAGTCTCCTTATCTTGCTCCCTTCGCGAAGAAATACTTTGCCCTTTCGGAGGAGAGTGACGGGGGAAGTACTCCCGCAATTGTCGAAGACGCAGCAGAGCTTCCAAGTGCTGATGCCCCGATAGTCGATCCTCCCACGGCTGACCCTGTGGAGCCTTCTGCCACCGACCTCGTGGACCCAGCTCCCGCAGATGCCGCTGACAAGGACCAAGCCTAACTGCTTATCTTTAAAGTCCTTGTATTCTCCTCGCTTTTGTAATCGTCGGGCCTTTGAACCCCTATCAATTATCAGATTTTCTTAGTTCCGATTTTTTCGATGCACTTCTCCAAGTGGCTTTACTATACTTGCTTAGGTCGATACCTCGACACTTAAGACATTCTCGTACATCACTCAAGACGATTTACTAACTTGCACCACCTAAGGTGACTTACCGTCATGCACCACTTAAGGCGACTTTTCAATACTTAGAATAAATCCAAAAAACATGCATCACTTAAGACGACTTAATCTCGTGCATCACTTAAGACGACTTAATCATGCGCATCACTTAACACGACTTTTCAATACTTAGAATAAATCTAAGAATCATGCATCACTTAAGACGACTTGGAATCGTGCACCACCTAAGGCGACTTTTCAGTACTTAGAAAAAATCTAAGAATCGTGCACCACTCAAGGCGACTTTTCTCGTGCACCACTCAAGGCGACTTTATAATGCTTAGAGTAAATCTAAGAACAATTCTGATCGGAAGCAACCTCTTTATTTATTGATGGCATAAAATTGGCTTACATCGAATTAAACGATAAACAGCATACACTACTTAAGGCGATTTTACATCGGGCACCACTTAAGGCGACTTTCATCAAGCATGGTGTTTCTTCAAGTGTTCGCCACTAAAAGAATGCTTCAATACTCTGCCATCGAGGTCTTCCAATTTGTACGCATTTGGGGTTGGCATCCCCACGACCTTATAAGGTCCTTCCCATTTTGGTGACATCTTGTTGATTCGATCCAAAAGGGTAAACTCGTTGCGACGCCAAACCAGCTCCCCGACGAAGAATTGTCGGGACTTAACTCGCCGATTGTAATACCTGGCCGTCGCCAAACGCATTCGAGCTTGGACTTCATCGGCTTCCCGCCTCTTCTCTTCGAGCAAGTCCAAGTCCAGATGTCTCATCTCATCATTCGTCAGAGGCTCGTAATATCTCATCCGATGAGACGCCACAACTACCTCCACGGGGGCGACAGCCTCCGTGCCATAAGCAAGGCCAAACGGAGTCTCCCTTGTTGATCGTTTGGGTGTCGTTCTAACAGCCCAAAGCACGTTTTCCAGTTCGTTCAGCCATTTGCCCTTCAAGGCATAGACCCTCTTTTTCAGGCCATCCATCACGATTTTGTTGGCTGATTCCACCTGACCGTTAGTCTGAGCATGGCGTACGGAAGCTGTCCGATGCTCGATGTTCAACTCCTCCAGATACTCCCTCACCTGAGAGCCGTTAAACGGTGGACCATTGTCGCTGATCACCACCTTAGGAATCCCGTATCTGGACACAATATGGGTCTGGAGGAACTTGACGATCTGGTTCCCCGTCGTTCTGGCCAACGCCTTTGCCTCTATCCATTTCGAAAAATAATCGATAGCTACAAGTAAATACTTACATTGACCTTGTGCTTGTGGAAGAGGTCCCACCAAGTCGATGCCCCACTGTGCGAAGGGCCCAGCGCTCTTGATGGATGTCAGATTAGCGGCCGGAGCCACGATACTCGGGGCGTACCTCTGGCACGCGTCACAGGATCTGACCAACACCGTCGCTTCCTTGCTCATCGTAGGCCAATAATAGCCCAAGTTTAGCACTTTCCTCATAATGGATCGAGCCCCTTCATGGCAAGCCGCGACTCCCTCATGCACCTCCTTTAGGATTCGGCTTGCGTCGGGCCCAGCCACACACTTCAAGTATGGCGTCGAGAACCAGCCCTTCTTGTACAGCTGATCGTCTAGCGTTACGTAATTAGCCGCGATCCGACGTATCCTGTCAGCTACTACCTTGTCAACGGGGACTGCCCCCGTAGTCAGGTATGCGACTATCGGGGTCATCCAAGTGGGCTCCTCCCCCGATCCTGCTTCAATAGCACACACCTGTGTCGGGTCGGTGGTCGATAAGATCACCTTCTCCAAGAAGTGTACCTTCCGATTTTCCTCCAAGGGTGCCCCCAGGGCAAATTTGCTCAGGGCGTCTGCCTCTACGTTTTCCTCCCTCGGGATTGCCTCGATGTCGAAGCTTTTAAAGCTCTCCTTCAAGGTTTGTACCTCGCGCAGGTATTTCTTCATTATCGGGCTCCTCGCTTCGTATCGCCCTTGAACCTGGTTTACGATCAAAGCCGCGTCACACTTTACTCTCAAGTGATCGACTCCCGTGCCTCTAGCAATTTTCAGGCCCGTGATAAGAGCCTCATACTCCTCTTCGTTGTTCGTGGCCTTAAATGTTAAAGCCAAGGCATATCGGAGCGGCTCACCTCCACCTGGTGGTATCAACAAAAAGCCTGCTCCTGATCCGTCCGAACTCGAGGAGCCATCCGTGTACATCTCTCAGGTATTTCCCTCGTTTGGCTGTTCTGATTGCTCTGCCCTCTCTGGTTGCTCTTCTGTCGGGACCTCCATGGTTGCCCCCTCTACACGGCCCGCTTCTTCCAGATCGGGGGCTGTAGATTCTGCTATGAAATCCGCCAACGCCTGGCCCTTAATAGCCGTTCTCGGAGCAAAGTGTATGCGAAACTCACTAAGCTCTACTGCCCATTTTACTAATCTCCCCGACGCATCTGGTCGGTTCGAAAAATGCTTCAAAGGCTGGTTCGTCAACACAGTGATCTCGTGTGCGTGGAAATAAGGCCTTAGCTTCCGAGCAGTAATAATCAAGGCAAAGAGATACTTCTCAATGGCAGGATAATTCAATTCAGACTTGGCAAACGCCTTGCTTACATAATAGACGGGGACTTGATTACCCTCGATAGTTTTCACTAACACAGAGCTAATGGCAAATTCAGAAACAGCCAAATAAAGATAGAGCGGCTCGCCTGGAACCGGTTTCGCCAACGGCGGGAGGGTGTGAAGGTGCTGCTTGAGTGCCTGGAACGCTTCTTCACACTTGGCGGTCCACTCAAACTTCTTGTTGGCCCTCAGGACTTCAAAAAACGGCATAGATCGGTCACTCGCCTTGGACAAGAAGCGATTCATTGCAGCCAGTCGGCCATTCAGCACTTGCAACTCTCGATGGTTTATCGGAGACTGCATCTCTTCAATCTCCCTCAGCTTCTCGGGATTCACCTCGATTCCTCTTTGGCTCACCATAAAGCCCAGAAATTTCCCTGAGTGAACTGCGAAGGCGCATTTCGTCGGGTTTAAGCGAACCTGATGAAGCCTCATCCGCTCAAACGCCATGGCTAGGTTGTGCACGTGATCCTCAGCCTGTCGGGACTTCACCAGCATATCGTCTACGTATGCCTCCATGGTCGCTCCCAGCATATCTCCGAACAGCTTATTCACCATCCGCTGGTAGGTTGCCCCAGCATTGATTAACCCGAAAGGCATGACATCGTAGTGATAGATGTCACTGTCCGCATAAAACGCTGTGTGAGGAGCGTCCTCCTTAGCCATCTTGATCTGGTTGTAGCCCGAGTACGCATCCATGAAGCTCAACAAATCATGTCCCAATGTGGCATCCACCAGCTGGTCGATTCTCGGGAGCGGGTAGTAGTCCTTTGGGCAAGCTTTATTCAGGTCGCGGAAATCCACACACATCCGTCATTTCCCATTAGTCTTCTTCACCAGTACCGGATTAGCGACCCAGGTCTGGAATCGGAGCTCTTTAATAAACCCAGCATCAAGCAACCTGCCCACCTCTTGCTGGATCGCGATCTTTTTATCTGTGCCCATCGGACGCCTTTTCTGCGTGATAGGTTTGATCGCGGGATCTATCTTTAGTTCGTGTGATCATCGGGGCTGATTCCTGGCATGTCGCTCGGGGACCAGGCAAACAGCTCTTTGAACTTTTTTAGCAAATTAATCAACTCTCGGGCTGTCTTTTCGATCAAAGCAGACCGGATTTTCACCTTCCTCTGAGGTCCGTCAATCTCGACTTCTTTTAGATCTTCTATAGGGCGGGACGCCCAAAATCCTCTCTGGGATCAGTATCTGTCTGGAGGACAGTCATGGCCTCTCGTCTCCTCCTTCGAGTGGCATTGACATAACATTTTCTGGAAGCCACCTGGTCGCCCTTGACCTCTCCGACTCCGTGGTCTGTCGGGAACTTCATCTTCTGGTGCACTGTCGAGGCAACCACCATCAGGGGGTTGATGGTGGTTCTCCCGATAATCGCGTTATAAGTCCCCGCGGAATCAACTACCACGAACTCCACGTTCCTCCTTTCTGATTTCCACCCACTACCAAACTCTACTGGTAAGGTGATTACTCCTAGCGGATAGGAGGTAGAGCCAGAGAACCCGACCATCGGGAAGTTTGCCTCCTTCAGATCCTTCTTTGTCTTTCCCATGGCCTCCAGCGCATCCATGAAGAGAATATCGGAGGAGCTCCCTCCATCGATCAGAATCCGCTTCATCTCGTACCCGTTCACATCCAAGGTTACGACCAAAGCGTCATCATGTGGGGTCTCCACACCTATTAAGTCCTCCGAGGAAAAGGAAATCACCATCTCTTCCTTCAAGGTCCAGGATCGGGACCTCTTACCCAGCACCACAGCAGTAGGAATTCTAGAGGCGTAAACCTCTCGAGAGGACGAGGTATTACCTCCAGCAACAAATCCTCCGTGAATCACATTGATGGTGCCCCGTCGTTCTTTGCGGGCACCGGACGACTCCGGGTCGGACCTCTTCTTCTTTGGGGACCGATCGCGGGATTGAGAACGGGACCGCGACCGGGACCGAGAGCGGGATCGACAGCGCTTATCCCCGACGAACTCCTTAAGCTTCCCCTTCTGGATCAGATTTTCGATCTCCTTCTTCAGCTCCCGGAAATGGTTTAGTGTCGTGACCATTTGCGCGGTGAAAACGGCAGTAGCGATCCGTGCGGGATCCCAAGAATTCTCCATCCTTATTTGGGGGATACCTGGAGATACCTTGTCGTTCCATGACCTTTAGTACCTCCGCCATGGAGCAGTTGAGAGGAATGTCGAGATCCTCCCGCTTGTCCTTCCTTGAAGAACGCCTATCGTCCCTCCGATCAGAACGGCCTCGATTCCGACTGCTCGCGGGTTTACCCTTTGACTTACGATCGTCGAAAGGTTTAACCAACTGCTTCCCTTTATTCGACTTTGGGGGCTCCAGCTCTCCAGCGGCTATCTTCGACTCCTGAACGTCGATTTGCCGTTTCACTCTCTTCTGTATTGCCTCCATATTCCACACAGCTTTCTCAGCCACGCTGTGCATTAGGTCGGAACCGTAGGGGGCCGTTAGGTTCCGAATGAAGGTACGGATGGTTTCACCCTCCGAAATCTCCTCATCGATTTCCGCCACACTGGCAGTGTACCGCTGGTAATAGTGCGCCAGTGATTCGTCGGGCCGCTGTACCACCTGGGTGAGGGACCTCACACTCTTCAGCAAACGCCTGCGGCCTTGGTACTGCTGAATGAACCGGTCGTGCATATCTGCCCAGCAAGTGATGCAGCCTGGGGGCAGACTAAAGAACCATGTCAGGGCTCTTTCCCAAGGGGGTTCGGGAACAGCGTACACACTATATCTTCATTCGGGGCTCTTCCCAGACACGCCATGAGGTGCTTCTGGACATGACGAACCGAATCTCCTTCGCCATCGTATTCCTTTATTGTGGGGATACCTAGCCCTGGCGGGGCTAGGGTGTCTATGAGTCAAGGAACGAAGGGATGAGTAGATCGATCCCTCAGCTCCGACACCAGCGGCTTCTGCTCTCCCATGTAGATGTTCACGATCTTTACCACCTGAGATCCGATTTTCACCTTCCTCTGAGGTCCGTCAATATCGACTTCTTTTAGATCTTCTATGGGGGCGGGACGCCCAAACTCCTCTCTGGGATCAGTATCTGTCTGGAGGACAGTCATGGCCTCTCGTCTCCTCCTTCGAGTGGCATTGACATAACATTTTCTGGAAGCCACCTGGTCGCCCTTGACCTCTCCGACTCCGTGGTCAGTCGGGAACTTCATCTTCTGGTGCACTGTCGAGGCAACCACCATCAGGCGGTTGATGGTGGTTCTCCCGATAATCGCGTTGTAAGTCCCCGCGGAATCAACTACCACGAACTCCACGTTCCTCCTTTCTGATTTCCACCCACTACCAAACTCTACTGGTAAGGTGATTACTCCTAGCGGATAGGAGGTAGAGCCAGAGAACCCGACCATCGGGAAGTTTGCCTCCTTCAGATCCTTCTTTGTCTTTCCCATGGCCTCCAGCGCATCCATGAAGAGAATATCGGAGGAGCTCCCTCCATCGATCAGAATCCGCTTCATCTCGTACCCGTTCACATCCAAGGTTACGACCAAAGCGTCATCATGCGGGGTCTCCACACCTATTAAGTCCTCCGAGGAAAAGGAAATCACCATCTCTTCCTTCAAGGTCCAGGATCGGGACCTCTTACCCAGCACCACAGCAGTAGGAATTCTAGAGGCGTAAACCTCTCGAGAGGACGAGGTATCACCTCCAGCAGCAAATCCTCCGTGAATCACATTGATGGTGCCCCGTCGTTCTTTGCGGGCACCGGACGACTCCGGGTCGGACCTCTTCTTCTTTGGGGACCGATCGCGGGATTGAGAACGGGACCGCGACCGGGACCAAGAGCAGGATCGACAGCACTTATCCCCGACGAACTCCTTAAGCTTCCCCTTCTGGATCAGCTTTTCGATCTCCTTCTTCAGCTCCCGGCAATGGTTAGTGTCGTGACCATTTGCACGGTGAAAACGGCAGTAGCGATCCGTGCGGGATCCCAAGAATTCTCCATCCTTCTTTGGGGGATACCTGGAGATACCTTGTCGTTCCATGACCGTTAGTACCTCCGCCATGGAGCAGTTGAGAGGAATGTCGAGATCCTCCCGCTTGTCCTTCCTTGAAGAACGCCTATCGTCCCTCCGATCAGAACAGCCTCGATTCCGACTGCTCTCGGGTTTACCCTTTGACTTACGATCGTCGAAAGGTTTAACCGATAGCTTCCCTTTATTCGACTTTGGGGGCTCCAGCTCTCCAGCGGCTATCTTCGACTCCTGGACATCGATTTTCCGTTTCACCCTCTTCTGTAGTGCCTCCATATTCCACACAGCTTTCTCAGCCACGCTGTGCATTAGGTCGGAACCGTAGGGGGCCGTTAGGTTCCGAATGAAGGTACGGATGGTTTCACCCACCGAAATCTCCTCATCGATTTCCGCCACACTGGCAGTGTACCGCTGGTAATAGTGCGCCAGTGATTCGTCGGGCCTCTGTACCACCTGGGTGAGAGACCTCACACTCTTCAGCAAACGCCTGCGGCCTTGGTACCGCTGAATGAACCGGTCGTGCATATCTGCCCAGCAAGTGATGCAGCCTGGGGGCAGACTAAAGAACCATGTCAGGGCTCTTTCCCCAAGGTTGTTCGGGAACAGCGTACACACTATATCTTCATTCGGGGCTCTTCCCAGACACGCCATGAGGTGCTTCTGGACATGACGAATCGGATCTCCTTCACCATCGTATTCCGTTATTGTGGGGATACCTAGCCCTGGCGGGGCTAGGGTGTCTATGAGTCGAGGAACGAAGGGATGAGTAGATCTATCCCTCAGCTCCGACACCAGCGGCTTCTGCTCTCCCATGCAGATGTTCACGATCTTTACCACCTGATCGGGGGTGATGGGACCATTCAAAGGAATAGTCCTGTGCTGTATTGGTCCTGGCCCATCAACCACGAATCTCTCTGGCTGAACGGACACTCCATTCCTGCTCTGGCCTCGGGGTTGAGCCTCTCGCACGTTCCGAATCTCTGCTGGTGGGGGCGCTTCTTCTAGCGGGGGCATCTCCTCTTGCCTCCTCGCAGCCTCTCTCCGATCCAGGAGGGCCTCCACGGCTGCCAAAAACATTGGCATGGCCTTTGCCACCGCCCTTGTCAGGTCCACAGCTGGGGGAGCCTCCTGCTCCCTATTCCCTTGGTGCTGGGCAGCAGCGTCTTCGGGACCTTCATTATGCCCCCCTGTCTGGGAGACTTCAGCAGCTGGATGGTTCTGGTTCTCCTCATGTTCTGGTAGTGAATTTAGAGTCGTCGCAGCGGGATGACGGGAACCACCAGATTGTCCTTGTCTTCTTTGCTTGCCAGCCGCCATTGAACGAGTAGAAGGCATCTCAGCTTTTTGCTAGTTTCCCACAGACGGCGCCAATGTTGGATCACGGTGGAACTCTGGTACGGTCTTTAACGGCGATCCTAGCTCCTTCGCTCCACGCAATCCTGCAAGAGGGGATAGACCGGGCGGTGACCCAGAATCCCTCTCCGATGCTTAAATGAGTATCTCGTACGGACTGTCAAGCAGTAATCTTAGAATGTATATCACAACGTAATTGATCTGAGGTGACCTCTGCCCTTTTATAGGCAGAGAGGTACCTCAGTTACCTGGTGAACCATTGGGGGTGGTTAGCCCGTATCCCGCGTATCTCGGGTGTGATCCCGCCTATCTAGGCCATGATCTCGCTTATCTCGGCTACGCCCCGCGTATCTCGACCACGCTCCGTGTATCTTAACCACGTTCCGCGTATCTCGGCCACGCCCCGCGTATCTCGGCCTTATCCTCTGATGACGAGCCCCGACTAACGTCGGGGACTCCAGAGTTATCTCATTGTGTCACCGCTCGGGGCCCCTCGTCATCGTGACAGGGCCTATCATTCTCAGGGATTCATCATCGGGGCCTACTTAGAGGCATCTCGTCGGGAGCATTCAGCTCGCCTATTAGGTCCGGCTTTGTCGGGACCTCTCATGCTCGGACCCCCTTTGCCGGGATCCTTTGCCCGGGCCATCTTGGCCTTCGTTTAGGGCCCACCGGGCCTATTTGCCGTTTCCTCACCGTTGAAGGGCCTAACAGCTGTAGTCGAACCCATCATCTCCGTTGGTCGATTTCACAGGGAAGGCAAGTTACCCAAGGGGGGCAATAACATTGGACACGATAATAGGGACAGGTGACAACCAACTCCACATACCAGTCACATTCCTAGTGGTGGAGACCTTGCATGGATACAACGGAATACTTGGGCTCACAACCATAAACAAGCATGGGATGATCCCATCCACGGTACACCAAAAGTTGAAGTTTCCAACTAACACAGGTGTAGGAGAGGCGCTGGAGTACCAACAAACCGCAAGGGAGTGTCACGCTATCGCGTCACAGCCACAACCATCAAACACCGCCGAGGAGATACCCCTCATCGACGCTGACCCAAGACAGGAGTATGGTCGCCCATCTCCGGCAGAGGAGTTAGTCGAGATCGAAATCGACGGACCAGACAGGAAGGTTCGAATAGGGGCAGCACTCCCACAAACGGAAGCAATAGTGCTAACGACACTTTTGAGAGAATTCAAGGATGTATTTGCATGGTCCCCGGACGACATGCCAGGGATAAGCAAAGACATAATATCTCACAGGTTGAACATCAATGCAGACAAGCGGCCTATAACTCAAAAGGCCAGACCAATCGGCGGAGCAAAGAAGGTCGCAATACGAGAAGAGGTGGCAAAGCTATCAGAAGCAGGATTCATCGAGGAAAGCAATTCCCAAACATGGGTGGCAAACCCGGTCTTGGTGAAGAAGGCTAACGGAAATTGGAGAATGTGAGTCGATTTTCGAGACTAAACAACGCATGCCCAAAGGACTCGTACCCGCTCCTGAGGATAGACCAATCGGTTGACGCAACCTCAGGCCACGATTTGCTGAGCTTTATGGATGCATATTCAACCAAATCAAAATGCACCCCGACGACGCGAAGTACACCGCCTTTTACGCAGACGGGGACATCTACCATTATACGGTCATGCCCTTCGATTTAATAAATGCAGGGGTGACATACCAACGCATGGTAAAAAAGCTATTTGGAGACATGTTAAGGAAAAAATGGAGGCATACGTCGACGACATGATCGTCAAATCCAAGGAGAAGTCAACACACGTTGACGACTTGCGAAAGGCATTCGAAAGAATGCGCAAATTTCAGGTAAGACTTAACCCCGCAAAATGCGCTTTTGGTGTACAATAAGGAAAATTCCCAGGTTTCATGGTGAGCCAAAGAGGAATCGAGGTCAACCCGGAAAAGCTGCAGGCGGTGGAGGAAATGCAATCCCCCACCAAACATAAAGAGGTCCAATGCCTAAATGGGCGACTGGCAGCTTTAAACAGGTTCCTATCCAAGCTAGGCGAGAAAGCGCTACCGTTTTTCCAGGTACTAAGGGCAAACAAGAAGTTCGAATGGACCCCCCGGTGTGAGGAGGCATTCCAACAACTCAAGCAACACCTGCGCACACTTCCCCCATTGGCAAAACCATTGCCAGGCGAACCATTATACCTATATATTTCTGTAGGTGACGACGCAGTTAGCTTGGTGCTAATAAGGAACGAAGGGAACGTGCAACACCCAGTATATTTCACAGGGAAGGCGTTGGCCAAGTACGAGAAGAACTACATGGCGATAGAGAAATACCTCTACGATTTGGTAGTAACAACACGGAAGCTACGACCATACTTCCACGAACATGAAATAACCATCCTAACAAACCAACCATTAAAGCACATGCTACAAAAACCGGAGGCGTCGGGAAGGCTAACAAAATGGGCAATAGAGTTGAGCGAATTCAGGATACACTTCGAACCAAGGACAGCAATCAAGGGGCAGGACCTGGTGGATTTCATCGCCGAATTCACAGGTACAACCCCCGATGACGAATGAAAGAAGGAAGCCACAAACGACGCTAACAACAAGACCTCCCCCGCGGAGGTAGAAACAAGCGACTTCTGGAACATGTATACGGACGGATCAGCGGCCACGAACGGCTCGGGGGCCGGCCTGGTACTTACCCCACCCGACGGGTCGGAACCGCTGCGATACGCGCTAGCATTAACATTCAAAGCCACCAACAACCAGGCCGAGTACGAGGAACTAATAACAGGTCTCCGAATTGCAAAAGGAGTGGGCGCGAAGAGGTTGAGGGTCAAGTGCGACTCCCAATTGGTCGTAAACAAAGTAAAAGGCGACTACGACGCAAGGGCGGGGGCAATGCAAAAATACCTCCAACAAGTAAAGGACTTGCTCCCTTACTTCAAAGAATTCGAAATAGATGCAATACCAAGGAGCGAGAACCAAGAGGCCGACGCCTTGAGAAAATTTGCGTTGGGTACCCCACACCCCAGCAAAGAAATCCACTTCTTGGAACAAAGACTCTTTCCGGTGATAGAACAACTAGAGGTGCTATCCCTCGGCGAGAAGATCACATGGATGAAACCAATCCATAGGTACATAGCGGAAGGCAAGCTACCGGAGGACGAGATAGAGGCGACCAAGATCGAAAAGCTAGCACCAAACTACACCATTATAGACGGAGACCTCTATAAAAAGGGTTTCACAACCCCATACCTAAAATGCATCGCCCACCCGGAAACCGACACGGTTTTGACCGAGCTCCACGAAGGAATTGCAGCATGTCACGAGGGTACACGTTCACTCGTAAGGAAGGCGTTGAACCTGGGATACTATTGGCCAACCATGCATAAAGAGGCGAAGGAGAAGTTCTAGGCATGCGAGTCTTGCTAAAAATATGCGAGAAACATCATAGCACCGGCGGCGAATTTGATGCCAATTGGAAGCGCTTGGCCCTTCGCACAATTAGGTTTAGACATCATCGGCCCCTTACCAAAGGGAACGAGACAACGAACATGCATACTTTTGGCAATCGACTACTTCTCCAAATGGATCGAAGCAAAGGCACTTGCCAAAACCACGGAAGCCCAAGTCATAGACTTCATCAGGTTTAACATCGTTGCAAGATACGGAGTTCAAAAAATCTTGATTAGCGATAACGGTGCCCAATTCAAGAGCACCAGGTTGTCCAACTATTGTAACGACCTAAAGATCGACCACCGCTTTGCATCGGTCAGACATGCCCAAACTAACGGACAAGTCGAGTCGGCAAACAAGATCATCTTGGACGGACTCAAGAAGAGAGTGGACGCCTTGGGAGGACACTGGGTTGACGAGCTAGAAAATGTACTATGGGCAATTCACACCACCCCAAAGAAAACAACCGGAGAAACCCCATTAAGCCTCGTCTACGTTACGGAGGCCGTAGCCCCAGCTGAAATAGCGGTTACATCATATAGAACAACATATTACGAGGAGCTGGCAAATGATGAGGAGAGGAACTTGGAACTGGACCTGGCAGACGAGAAGCGTTGGAGCTCGGAAGCAATACAAGCAAAAATGCGCTTAGCGACGGCACGATACTACAACAAAAAGGTGAAGGCTAGACAATTCTTCGTCGGGGAGATGGTATGGCGAAAGAACGAGTTTGCACACCTCGACAAGATAAACAAGATGTCTCCAAAGTGGGAAGGACCCTACAAGGTCATAGCAATACCCCAAAGGAATGCATACCACCTGGAGGACATGGATGGGTAGCAACTCCCAAACTCCTTTAGCGGCGTCCACCTAAAGAAATTCCATGGTTAGAGGACAACCATCAAGACATAGTATCCACCACTAGTATAACACTACATTTCATTTCGAAGTTGTATGTTTGGTTTGCCGCACTAACGAATATCTATCTAAGTATGAATTTTGCAGATTATGGGGGACTTCCCATTAGACGACAAATCTCCAAAAACCTGGCCAGGTCAAAAATCCCAAAATTGGATATACATCGAGTTAACATAATCGGTGACGTGTGTATCGTGTGATACAAAGCGCTTGCCCTGTTGCTGGACTTTGTACCTAACAGCGGCCTTACAACTAATACTCCGGAGTTCCCACCAGATGTTGCGTTGGCCCCCATCGCCGAAACATTAACCGGGGGAGGTTAGAATAAACAACCCGGGGAGGAGTTCACACCTCTTCCGCGTTAGCCCTTATGACCAGAAAAACTTGATACCTGGGTAAGGGTTTCGTACGTAGACCCTAGTTCGGACACTGACCCGGCTAGAGCATCGACCTTGCGCTGGGATATACACCAGGCAGAGGATAGCATAGATCAGATTACCGCCGACTAGCGCCAGAACCACCGAATCTTATGCTGGCACATACACCAGATAGAGGAATAACCAAGTCATAATGATAAGGTTTGAAACATATCAAAAAAATCGGAAAAAATACAAGTACGAAAAGCAATGAAAAACGAGATATCCCAATAATAACGAATAATGCGAAACTTCAACAAAGGCCTATGCCCTGGGTAGACTAGGAGGGGGCATCACACGCTGCTCATTGACACAGCGAGCTCGACTTAAGCAACGCAATCGTAAAGTGATCTCCGCACTTTACCAACGACAATGGGGGTAACATAACATGCTGTCTCATTGAAACAGCATTTCACGGCACTTCAGGACACCCACGACAAGGGAGACCTATCATCATACAAATCCATCACATACGAAATCAGGGATACACACAACCACCACGCCAATAGCAAGTCAACAACCAATCAAGCACAAGAAAACCGCAAGCCTACTAACATTCATATATGCCCAAATATACCACAAGTCCTCAACAATCCTACAACATCCACAATGAGCCAAAATAAGAGCCTACCGTATTTCTGACCCTATGACACGAGGCTTCCAAAATGGACGAGCGATATGGTGTGTGGACATCACACGACACCAATATAACAAAATTTCGCCGCCAAGGTCCTACCTAGATGACATCAAATGGAATAGATGGGAGAATCACTCCCACCATCAATCACCACGGGGGCACGACCATCAACCGGGTCGACATCGACATCATTACAAAAGAGCACGTCGATAGTACAACCGCCAAAGCCAGGAAGATGCTCCACCCGCTCATAAAAGGAACCCCCACAGAGGGGTTCTGAAGGATAGACCAACGATCAAATTGGAACCGTGATTCCGACGAGAAGGGCACCCATTCATCCCCAACGACATCATCACATGAAGGGCGCATCAACTCTTGACGAGACAACCCTAGAAGGCGCAACCTCACTAAATACAACATAAAGGTTACCAATCATAAGGCATAAGGATACTAATAGACAAACAAGAAGAAGGACCAACCTTTACACGTGGGGCCGGACCAGTCAATCGTGGAGCCATCACCAGGAGCCGCAGTCGAGTGGGGCACAACCCCATCAACACCATCGGATCCCACTCCTCTACTAGCGGGGGAAGAGGGGACGGCCGCCCACGCCTTCTCTTTATGGCAAGAAGACGTCGACACACCTCTAAGTCGAGACATCCTTCTTTCAGGCGGAATAGGGGAACCCTTTCCCTTCTCGGAGCTAGGAACACCTGATCCAGCGGGTGATCCAGAAAAGAACTCTGCAAACACAAGCGTTAGGAAAATACATAGAAGACATGGAATACAAAAATGAAAGCATACTTACTATTGACGCAACGCTCCAACCCACGAGCCGGAACCTTCGGAGCACTTGACCCCCCAGGAACAACGATAGAGGGCAACCAACGTTTCCTAGGATGATTCCCAACATCACCACCTTCCTGCGAGGCAACAGTTGTCTCATAAAATCGACCAACAAAACGTAAGGCAAGCATAAGTACAAATACATACCACCGAAGGCGTGGAACTTATACCAGCTTCATATAGCTCCAATTCAGTAAAATCCCGAACGGTCGTATAACCATCACAACGGTTGGAGTAATAAATACACTTAAGGGTTTCCAGGTCCAAGGACGACAACTCCAAAAAAGAGGGCGTATCATCGTCAACCATAAGCTCATCTCCACATAGAGGGTCAATACGATCTTTGATAAAGAAATAACTCAGGGGGAGACTCATAATCATAATCAGGATCGTCTACAACAGATGGACATGAAGCACGGTTAGAGGGTAACTTACGCAGAATCTCGGCACAATCTCGTCGAAATAACACACGAACAAAGAAACGTCAACAAAGGAAAATCCTGCAAGAAAAATAAACACCATTCAATATGAATAAACAAAGACATCGCAAAAGTATGCGACGCAACAACATGAAGAAACGGGCGATATCCAATCGAAGTTATGACTATAATAGGGTCACCGCATATGTCAGTGACGCCTAAAAAAGAGGGGTATCGGCAAATTTTCCGCAAAAGTTTTCTAAGAACAAGTAGGTGGGGTTCCATCACATTTTCCATCAAAAACCTTTCTAAGTCCAAATTGGATGGTCCCGTCACATTTTCCATCGAAAAATTCTTTTCGACGTCCAAAAAGAAGGGTATCGGCAAATTTTCCGCAAAAATTTTCTAAGACCAAGTAGGTGGGGTTCTATCACATTTTCCATCAAAAACCTTTCTAAGTCCAAATAGGATGATCCCATCACATTTTCCATCGAAAAATTCTTTTCGAGGTCCAAAAAGGGCGGTATCGGCAAATTTTCCGTAAAAATTTTCTAAGACCAAGTAGGTGGGATTCCATCACATTTTCCATCAAAAACCTTTCTAAGTCCAAATAGGATGGTCCCATCACATTTTCCATCGAAAAATCCTTTTCGAGGTCCAAAAAGGGGGGTATCGGCAAATTTTCCGCAAAACTTTTCTAAGACCAAGTAGGTGGGGTTCCATCACATTTTCCATCAAAAACCTTTCTAAGTCCAAATAGGATGATCCCATCACATTTTCCATCGAAAAATTCTTTTCGAGGTCCAAAAAGGGGGCATCGGCATATTTTCCGCAAAACTTTTCTAAGACCAAGTAGGTGGGGTTCCATCCCATTTTCCATCAAAAACCTTTCTATGTCCAAATAGGATGGTCCCATCACATTGTCCATCGAAAAATTCTTTTCGAGGTCCAAAAAGGGGGGTATCGGCAAATTTTTCGCAAAAATTTTCTAAGACCAAGTAGGTGGGGTTCCATCACATTTTCCATCAAAAACCTTTCTAAGTCCAAATAGGATGATCCCATCACATTTTCCATTGAATTTTTTTTTTTCGAGGACCAAAAAGGGGAGTATCGGCCAATTTTCCGCAAAAATTTCTCTAAGTCCAAATAGGTGGGACACCATCACATTTTACACCAAGAGCCCTTCTAAGTACAAATAGGATGGTCCCATCACGTTTACTATCGAAAATTTTTTCAAGGGCCAAAAAACGGGATATCGTCAAATTTTCCGTCGAAGATATTTTTCGAAGTAAAAAAAGGGGACATGTATACATTTTCGGCCAAGACTCCTACTGGGCATACACTTTACAAGATGACACACCGCCATCAATAAGGCAGGATATGCATTAACTATCAATAGTTATTATACCTACACATGAGGCATTTATAACATAGCTAAGGTACATGAAGAAATAAATGCTTAAGGTACAAACATTTATACCTTAAAGATATCAAAGATCCCAACCATTGGTCAAGCCACCTCCATCCCCCGGTCGAGCCACCTCCATCCCCCGGTCAAGCCACCTCCATCCCCTGGTCAAACCACCCAAGTCGCCGGCAACAAGGGCGCCACCACCAAAAGAACGACCGAAAATGATGGCAAAATATGGACTCCAAAATAGCTTGGAATCAAAACGAAAGTAACCCATGTGTAGTTTGGGGCAGTTGATGATCAAAGAAGAAAAAAAATTGGAAACAAAGGTAGAGGCACAAAAATAGAAGAGAGAGTGACAAGTGGGGTATATATGGTGAATAGTGTTGTCTTATTAGTGAAAGTCTTAAATCCCCAACCGTCCATTAAAGTAGAAAAGATCCAAGGGTGGAAATAAAAGATGATGAAAGTAAAAGGAATGAATATCTTCAATTACAAAACTTACATATCCTTTCAACCAAATAGATGATGGAATATATACACCATAGGAAACACTTACAACCCACATATCACATAGCAATACATACATAGAAAGCATGAATATACATGTCTAAGGAGACATATCATTGATTTATATCAGTACTAACGACTTTACGCTTGATAGTCACCAATCACAGGTTGGCCAAAAGATCGATAAGCGACAATGAAGGAGAAAACGCATCGACGAAACGGTAAAAAGCATCGAGCGGGATCAATTCGGGTTTGTATCACTTCAGAAATAGAGTCAAGAAAAGGGTTACGCCATTACTTGACTCGGGGGCAAATGATGGATATACATCCACCTTGACCCGCTTCGACCCGACTAAACCTCCGAATGAGCCCAACCACTAATCGAAAGGCCGAGGCTCGAAAAGACCCACCAACACAAGACCAGGCGAGTTCAAATCGCCCGGAAATGAACATGTTCGGATAGGGGTAACCCTAGCCGAACATTGTTCAGTTAGGGACCCCTAACCGAACGAGTTCGGCCCGAGGGTGATACCCCCGAGCCGCGCTATCCCCGAACTACCCCAAAACTCTTAGATCGACCTAATCTTGATTTATGATAAGTAAACGTATGATTAACGAACTAATTTTGCAGTTAGCCGACTAATCTCGAAGTTAGTCGACTAATGACCAAGAACCCTATAAATATGGCCCTTTGCCATTCATTTCAAACAAGTTAAAGGAGGGAGATTTTCTCATTTGCTCTACCTTCTCTCTACTTTCTCTCTCTAAAAAGGCATATTCTTACTTAAGCATCAGGGTGTCTTCACCGAGCACCCCCCCCCTTATGGACGCTCGGCACTTGTTTTGCACATTCACACATCGAGAACCCCTCTGACGAGAGACGATAGGTCAAGACACACCAAGACCCCCCACATAAGGAAATCCCCGAGAAAGAAGCTCGATAAGTACCGAAGGACATCGACGTGGAAGGATAATCACACCGCAAGACATAGGAACATACACATCTCGTAGGGATACGACCGATTGACTCATTCTGACCCGAGTCGATTTACATCGTGTCCCAACAAACCCCAACGAAAATCGGTCGTTTTCGTGGCCGAGCGTGGCCGCGAAACTCCCACTATTTGAGCGTTCGTTGCTTGGTTCGTTTACTTTGTGTTCGAACGAACATACATGAGCTTTTGGGCGCTCATTACCACTCCAGAAGGGTCGCATTCGCAAGGGCTACAGACCCGAACGAACCCCGATGAAATCTGACCGATTTCGTGGCCAAACGCTGCTGTGAAACTCTCACTCCATATCCTGACGCGCGGTGGATCTCAAAGGTGCCTCCTGAGCGTGGAAGAGGAATCTGTCCATCACCATGCGAAGAGTGGTGGCCATGTCCGCCCACTGAACTCACACGATATTTTAAGTAAATTTTCGTTTTTGTTGCTGGAAATGAGTTTTCCGACGAACGGTTACCACGATGTCGCCGGTGATATGTCTCCGTTGACGGTTGCAATTAAAAAAGGTTTCTTAGAGAGTGGGAGTAGTGACCACTAATTTCGGGTGGGTTATGGGTGCATGTCTATGGAGGTTATCAACTTGCAGTTGAGATAAATATGGAGCATCACGTAAGGAAGAAGATGAAGACTTAACCGCCCGTCTGGCTTTCGGTTCAACTGGAAATTTTAAAATTTGTCCGATTCGGTTTTATTAGACCGGCAGTCTATTTAATATGGGCTGAATTTATTTTATGTGACATGGTCCAAAGTCAAACTATTTTAAAAGGTGGGCCAAGTTTTTTTTATATTAAGTTGGCCCAATTTTTTTTTTGGCCCAAGTCTAAATATGTTGACCTTAGTCAACGTACTTCTTCTATTAAAATTCAGCCCAAATCTTTTAAAAAAATTGTTAAAATTGGTCCTCTATTTTTATAAGCAATTAGTTTGCAAAGAGGTCCATGAAACTTTTATAACTAGTGCAAATGACCCCTATAAGTTTCAAAATGGATGCATAAGGTCCTAAATAATTTTATGATGCGTATTTAGGAAATTAGTTTTCCTAATTCAAGGTTAATCATCATAAATATTAAGTGAGAGCAAATGGCTCCCTTAGTAAGGGTACCTCGGCGAACTTAGTAAATAGAGTTTTACTAAATGCCGGTTAAAACCTTAAACACTAACGAGTGCTAAATTAATGTTAATTTGTTCACATTAATTAATATGTGAAATTTGTTTCACATAATACAATATCATTTGTCACATACCCACATGGATGTCAAGTAAGTATGCTTTATAATATTAATTAGTTTAATATTAAAGCATGCGTAGGTTTTTCTTAATTTTATTAGTATCATGTTTATGAATGATATTTTGTTTAGCATTATGTTTACAAAAATTGCATGTTGGCCACCGTAGTTTGAATATGTTTCAACTACAAGTGAAATATGTTTTCCCAAAGTCTTAGGAGACTCAATTGTAATATTCTTGAGTTGAAATTGAGGAAATAATTATGTCTAGAAACACCAAGCTTGAAGTGGAAACTTGATGCCGCGCCCCCTCCTCCCTGGCCTGGGAACCACGGTTCTGTCTTAGAAACGGGAGTATTAGTGCCTGTCTCGCGAACCCTTCGGTCCAGCTGCGAATGTTCCCCTAAACGTAACTTTTGAGAATTTACATAAGAGTCCTAAGTCTTTAATGGATTTTTATGCGAGTTTGTCTTGCTGTATCCAAAATGGGGTGCTAGTTTTTAGTTATGTGTAAAGCATGATACTTGTTAATTTGTTTAACATCCATGTATACGTACATTTTTTGAGCATGCATGTTTTTCTTATTGATGGGTCCGATTATAGCCGTCAGGCCCTTTAACGGCGAGGAAACGGCAAACAGGCCCACCAGGCCCAGAGTAAAGGTCACGATGACCTAGGAGAAGGGTCCCGATGAAGGGAGTCCCGACGAAGCAGGGTCCCGACAGAGTCGGTCCCGACAGTGGAGCGGGAAGCTCCCGATGAGAAGCCTTTAAGTAGGCCCCGATGATGAATCCCTGAGAATGATTGGCCCTGTCACGATGACGAGGGGCCCCGAGCGGTGACACAACGAGATAACTCTGGAGTCCCCGACGGAAGTCGGGACTCGTTATCAGAGGATAAAGCCAGGATATGCGGGGCGTGGCCGAGATATACGGAACGTGGTTAAGATACACGGATCGTGGCCGAGATACGCGGGGCATGGCTAAGATACGCGAGATCGTGTACGAGATAAGCGGGATACGGGCTAACCACCCCCAACGGTTCACCAGGTACCTGAGGCACCTCTTTGCCTATAAAAGGGCAGGAGGTCACCTCAGATCACTTACGCTGAATTACATACCCTTTGAGATTATTGCTTGCCAGTCATACGAGAGACTCATTTAAGCATCGGAGAGGGATTCTGGGTCACCGCCCGGTCTATCCCCTCTTGCAGGATTGCGTGGAGCAAAGGAGCAAGGATTGCCGTCAAGATCCGTACCGGAGTTCCACCAGTGATCCAACATTGGCGCCGTCTGTGGGAATCAAACAAAAAGCTGATATGCCTTCTACTCGATCGACGGCGGCTGGCAAGAACAAGAGAGGACAATCTGGTGGTTCCCGTCACCCCACTGCAACGAACCTGAATTCAGTACCAGAACAAGGGGAAAACCAGAACCATCCCCCGGCTGAGCTCTCCCAGACAGGAGGACACAATGGATCGCATCCCGAAGACGTTGCCCCTCAACACCAGGATAACAGGGGGCCAGAGGCTCCCCCAGCTGCAGATTTGACGAGGGCCGTGGCCGAAGCCATGCCCATGTTTTTAGCGGCTGTCGAGGCTCTTTTGGACCGAAGGGAGGCTGCGAGGAGGCAGGAGGAGATGCCCCCTCTGGAGGAAGCAACCCTACAAACAGAGGGTCAGAATGCGCAGGAAGCCCCGCCCCGAGGCCAGGACAGAGGTAGGGCAACTGATCAGCCGGAAAAGTTCGTGGTTGATGGGCCAGGACCAGTACAGAACAGGACCATTCCCCTGAATGGTCCCATTACTCCCGCCCAGGTGGTAAAGATCGTGAACATCTGTACGGGAGAACAGAAGCCGCTGGTGTCGGAACTGAGGGATCGATCTACTCATCCATTCGTTCCCCGACTAATAGACACCCTCGCCCCACCTGGGCTGGGTATCCCCGAGATTAAGGAATATGATGGCGAAGGAGATCCAGTCCGTCACGTCCAGAAGCATCTTATGGCGTGTCTGGGTAGAGCCCCGAATGAAGATATAGTGTGTACACTGTTCCCAAACACACTCGGAGAAAGAGCCCTGACATGGTTCTTCAGCCTTCCCCCAGGCTGCATTACCTGTTGGGCGGACATGCACGACCGCTTCATTCGACAATATCAGGGCCGCAGGCGATTGTTGAAGAGCGTGAGGTCTCTGACCCAGGTGGTGCAGAGGCCCGACGAGTCGCTGGCACACTATTACCAGCGGTACACAGCCCCTTTTGGCTCCGACTTGATGCACAGCGTGGCTGAGAAGGCTGTGTGGAATATGGAGGCTTTGCAGAAGAGGGTGAAGCGACAGATTGATGTCCAGGAGTCCAAGATAGCTGCGGGAGAACTGGAACCCCCGATGTCAAATAAAGGGAAGCATCCGAGTAAACCTCTCGACGATCGTAAGTTGAGGGGTAAACCCGACAGCAGCAAGAATCGAGGACGTCCGGATCGGAGGGACGACAGACGTTCTTCAAGGAAGGATAAGCGGGAAGATCTCGACGTTCCTCTCAATTGCTCCATGGCGGAAGTGCTGACAGTCATGGAACGACAAGGTATCTCCAGATACCCCCCGAAGAAAGATGGAGAATTCCTCGGGTCCCGCACAGATCGCTATTGCAGATTCCACCGCGCAAATGGCCACGACACCAATCACTGTCGGGAGCTGAAAAAGGAGATTGAGAAGCTTATCCAGAAGGGAAAGCTCAAGGAGTTTGTCGGGGACAAACGCTGCAGGTCCCGCTCTCGGTCTCGGTCGCGGTCCCGTTCCTGATCCCGCGATCGGTCTCCGAAGAAGAAGAGAACTGACCCAGAGTCATCTGGTGTTCGCAAAGAAAGACGAGTCATCAATGTGATTCATGGAGTATTTGCTGCTGGAGGAGATACCTCATCCGCTCGAGAGGTCTATGCCTCTAGAATCCCTACGGCGGTGGTGCTGGGTAAGAGGTCCCGATCCTGGACCCTGAAGGAAGAGATGGTGATCTCCTTCTCATCGGAGGACCTCATAGGCGTAGAGACTCCGCACGACGATGCCCTGGTGGTAACCCTGGACGTAGATGGGTTCGAGATGAAGAGAATCCTAATCGACGGAGGGAGCTCCTCCGACATTCTGTTCATGGACGCGCTGGAGGCCATGGGGAAGACGAAGAAGGATCTAAAGGAAGCAAACTTCCCGATGGTCGGGTTTTCTGGCTCAACTTCTTACCCACTGGGAGTAATCACCTTACCAGTGGAGTTTGGTAGTGGGTGGAAGTCAGAAAGGAGGAATGTGGAATTTGTCGTGGTTGATTCTGCGGGGACCTACAACGCAATTATCGGGAGAACAACCATCAATCCCCTAATGGCGGTCGCCTCGACTGTGCACCAGAAGATGAAGTTCCCGACTGACCACGGGGTCGGAGAAGTCAAGGGCGACCAGGTGGCTTCTCGAAAATGCTATGTTAATGCCACCCGGAGGAGGAGGCGAGAGGCCATGACTGTCCTCCAGACAGACACAGATCCCAGAGAAGAGTTTGGGCGTCCCGCCCCAGTAGAGGATCTGAAGGAAGTCGAGATCGACGGACCCCAGAGGAAGGTGAAGATCGGGTCCGCTCTAACTGAGGAGACAGCCCAAAAATTGGTGGAATTGCTGAAAGAGTTCAAGGAGCTGTTTGCCTGGTCCCCCAGCGATATGCCAGGAATCAGCCCCGACGTGATCGTACATGAGCTGAAAATAGACCCCGCGATCAAGCCTATCACGCAGAAGAGGCGTCCGATGGGCACGGATAAGAAGATCGCGATCCAGCAGGAGGTGGGCAGGTTGCTCGATGCTGGTTTCATTAAGGAGCTCCGATTCCAGACTTGGGTTGCCAACCCAGTGCTGGTGAAGAAGACTAACGGGAAGTGGCGAATGTGCGTGGACTTCCGCGACCTAAACAAGGCTTGTCCAAAGGATTGTTATCCACTCCCGAGGATTGACCAGCTGGTGGATGCCACGTCGGGACATGAGCTACTGAGCTTCATGGATGCGTATTCAGGCTACAACCAGATCAAGATGGCCAAGGAAGACGCCCCCCACACTGCGTTTTATGCAGACAGCGACATCTATCACTACGATGTCATGCCTTTCGGGTTGATCAACGCCGGGGCAACCTACCAACGGATGGTGAACAAGCTGTTTGGGGATTTGCTAGGAGAAACCATGGAAGCTTACGTGGATGATATGCTGGTAAAGTCCCGACAAGCCGAGGATCACGTACACAACCTTACCATGGCGTTTGAGCGGATGAGGCTTCATCAAGTTCGCTTGAACCCGACGAAATGCGCCTTCGGAGTCCACTCAGGGAAATTTTTGGGCTTCATGGTGAGCCAAAGAGGAATTGAAGTGAACCCTGAGAAGCTGAGGGCAATCGAGGAGATGCAGTCTCCGATAAACCAATCGGGAGGTGCAAGTACTGAATGGCCGACTAGCTACAATGAACCGCTTCTTGTCCAAAGCCAGCGACCGATCAATGCCGTTTTTTGAAGTCTTGAGGGCCAACAAAAAATTCGAATGGACCGCCAAATGTGAAGAGGCGTTCCAAGCACTCAAGCAGCATCTTCGCACACTCCCGCCGCTGGCGAAACCGGTTCCAGGCGAGCCGCTCTTCCTTTATTTGGCTGTTTCTGAATTTGCTATTAGCTCTGTGTTAGTAAAGGTTGTCGAGGGTAATCAAGTCCCCGTCTATTATGTAAGCAAGGCATTTGCCAAATCTGAATTGAACTATCCCGCCGTTGAGAAGTACCTCTTTGCGTTGATAATTACTGCTCGGAAGCTAAGGCCATATTTCCACGCACACGAGATCACTGTGCTAACGAACCAGCCTTTGAAGCATTTTTTGAACCGACCCGATGCATCGGGGAGATTGGTGAAATGGGCAGTAGAGCTCAGTGAGTTTCGAATACACTTTGCTCCAAGAACGGCAATCAAGGGCCAGGCATTGGCGGACTTTATAGCAGAATCTACAGCCCCCGATCTAGAAGAAACGGGCCCTGTAGAGGGGGCAACCATGGGGGTCCCGACAGAAGAACAACCAGAGAAGGCAGAGCAATCAGAACAGCCAAACAAGGAAAATATCTGGGAGATGTACACGGATGGCTCCGCAAGTTCAGACGGATCAGGAGCGGGTTTCTTGTTGATACCACCGGGTGAAGGTGAACCGCTCCGATATGCCTTGGCTTTAACATTCAAGGCCACAAATAACGAAGCGGAGTATGAAGCTCTTATCACGGGCCTGAAAATCTCTAAAGGCACTGGAATCGATCACTTAAGAGTGAAGTGCGATGCGGCGTTAATCGTGAACCAGGTTCAAGGGCGATATGAAGCAAGGAGCCCGATAATGAAGAAGTATCTGCGAGAGGTACAAACCCTAAGAGAGAGCTTCAAAAGCTTCGATATCGAGGCTATTCCGAGGGAGGAAAACGTAGAGGCAGACGCCTTGAGCAAATTTGCCCTGGGGGCACCCTTAGAAGAAAATCGGAAGGTGCACTTCCTGGAGAAGGTGATCTTGTCAAACATCGACCCCACGCAGGTGTGCACCGTTGAAGCAAAATTGGAGGAGGAGCCCACTTGGATGACCCCGATAGTCACGTATCTGACTACGGGGGCAGTCCCCGAGGATAAGGTAGCAGCAGACAGGATATGTCGGATCGCGTCTAATTATGTGATGCTGGACAATCAGCTGTACAAGAAGGGTTGGTTCTCGACTCCGTACCTGAAGTGTGTAGCAGAGCCCGACACCAATCGAATCCTGAAGGAAATGCATGAGGGGATCGCGGCTTGTCACGAAGGGGCCCGATCCATTCTGAGGAAGGTGTTAAACTTAGGCTACTATTGGCCCACGATGAACAAAGAAGCAACGGCGCTGGTCCGATCATGCGACGCGTGCCAGAGGTACGCCCCGAGTATTGTGGCTCCGGCTGCTAACTTGACATCCGTCAAGAGCGCTTGGCCCTTCGCGCAGTGGGGCATCGACTTGGTGGGACCTCTTCCACAAGCACAAGGACAATGTAAGTATTTACTTGTAGCTATCGATTATTTTTCGAAATGGATAGAGGCGAAGGCATTGGCCAGAACAACGGGGAACCAGATCGTCAAGTTCCTCCAAACCCACATCGTGTCCAGATACGGGGTTCCTAAGGTGGTGATCAGTGACAATGGCCCACCATTTAACGGCTCTCAGGTGAGGGAGTATCTGGAAGAACTGAACGTTGAACATCAGACCGCCTCCGTACGCCATGCTCAGACTAATGGCCAGGTGGAATCAGCCAACAAAATCGTGATGGATGGCCTGAAGAAAAGGGTCTATGCCTTGAAGGGCAAATGGCTGAACGAACTGGAAAACGTACTTTGGGCTGTTAGAACGACACCCAAACGATCAACAGGAGAGACTCCGTTTGGCCTTGTTTATGGCACGGAAGCTGTCGCTCCTGTGGAGGTAGCTGTGGCATCCCATCGGACGAGATATTATGAGCCCCTGACGAACGAGGAAGTGAGACGCCTGGACTTGGATCTACTCGAAGAGAAAAGGCGGGAAGCCGATGAAGTCCAGGCACGAATGCGCTTAGCGACGGCCAGGTACTATAACCGGCGAGTGAAGTCCCAACAGTTCTTCGTCGGGGAGCTGGTTTGGCGTCGCAACGAGTTCACCCTTTTGGATCGAATCAACAAGATGTCACCAAAATGGGAAGGACCTTATAAGGTCGTGGGAATGCCAGCTCCGAACGCATACAAGTTGGAAGACCTCGATGGTAGACCGTTAAAGCATTCTTTCAGTGGCGAACACTTGAAGAAACACCATGCTTGAAGAAAGTCGCCTTAAGTGGTGCCCGAGAAAGTCGCCTTAAGTGGTGCCCGATGTAAAATCGCCTTAAGGGGTGTATGCTGTTTATCGTTTAATTCGATGTAAGCTTACCTTATGCCAATTAATAAAGAGGTCGCTTCCAAATAAGATTTGTCCTTAGAGTTATGCTAAGTAGAAAAGTCGCCTTCAGTGGTGCACAATGAAAGTCGCCTTCAGTGGTGCACAAGAAAAGTCGCCTTCAGTGGTGCACGATGAAAGTCGCCTTCAGTGGTGCACGAGAAAAGTCGCCTTCAGTGGTGCACGATGAAAGTCGCCTTCAGTGGTGCACGAGGAAAGTCGCCTTCAGTGGTGCACGATGAAAGTCGCCTTCAGTGGTGCACGATGAAAGCCGCCTTAAGTGGTGCACAAATACTTAGGTTTATTCTAAGTATCCAAAAGTCGTCTTAAGTGATGCACCCGATAAAGCCGCCTTAAGTGGTGCACAAATACTTAGGTTTATTCTAAGTGTCCAAAAGTCGTCTTAAGTGATGCACCCGATAAAACCGCCTTAAGTGGTGCACAAATACTTAGGTTTATTCTAAGTATCCAAAAGTCGTCTTAAGTGATGCACCCGATAAAGCCGCCTTAAGTGGTGCACAAATACTTAGGTTTATTCTAAGTATCCGAAAAGTCGTCTTAAGTGATGCACTCGATGTTAAGTCACCTTAAGTGGTGCAAATTATTAAATCATCGGAAGGGACGTACGAAATTTTCTTAAAGTGTCGAGGTTTCGGCAGCTAAGAACTAAGTCGTCTTAAGTGATGCACTCGATGTTAAGTCGCCCTAAGGGGTGCAAGTTATTAACTCGTCGGGAAGGACGTATAAGAATCTAAGAAAGACACTCGGAGAAGTGCAACAAAAGATCGGAACTAAAAGAGTCTAATATTGATAAAGGGCTCGAAGGCCCGACAACAACGCAAAAGAAGAGGATACAAGGACTTTAAAAAGATAAAAACACTCAAGTTGGGTCCTTGTCGGCAGCATGGGCAGCAGCTGGGTCCGCGGAGTCAGTAGCAGAGGGGTCCGCAGGATTGGCCTCGGGAGGATTAGCTATCGGGGCGTCTGCACTTGGAAGCTCAGAGGAATCCTCGACAACTACCGGAGTACTCCCCCCATCACTCTCCTCGGAAAGAGCGAAGTACTTCTTCGCAAAGGGAGCGAGGGAAGGAGACTTGTCAAAATTGATGGCGTCCCCGTACTCCAGGTGGAGCTCCTCAACGGCGTTGAAGAGAGTGTTCTCCACCTCCGCGCTGAAGAACTTCAGGGCGTCAGCTTGGAAGCCCTCCGACTTCCGATAGTCCTCCCGACCCTTGGCCTCGGCTTCGGCCAGCCGTGCCGGGAACCCCGCGATCAGCTCCTCCAGAGCCTTCTTTTCGAGGACCAGCTGGTCCTCGGCGGCCTTCTTCTCATGGGTCAGCCGATCCACGACTGACCCCCGTTCCTGCCGCTCCTGCATCAAGAGCCCCTCGAAGTCCGCGATCTGCTGCTGAAGGCCCCGAATCTTCTCATTGAGGACAGCCAGCTCCTTGGCCAGCTTCCCCCGCGAAGACTGGGAGGCCTTGAGATCCGCCTGAAGCTGCTCGCGAACTCCTCGGTCCCGCTCCCGGGCCTCATCATAGGCAATGACATACCCGATGAGGCGGTTGTAATCCCCGAGCTCCTGCAGTCAAAAGGAAAAAGTGTTAGAAGGACAAAAGACTCGATTTATTGATCGATAAGGAAAAAGTGAAGTTTCACCTCGATGCGGCGCACAGCCATATCCCTGACGTCCCGCTCCATATGCGTCCGATTGAGGTGAATCGGATGTCTCATAGAAGGCAGGATGGAACCCGCCAGAAGATGCAGGGCCAGCTCTTGGTCCTGTTCCCCTTGTGTGAGCGGGACTCCCTGAAGCGTCTGGATCGGAGCCCAGGGGGCATCGGCCTGCGAAGGGTTGAAGGGCCTATAGAAGTCCCTGTCGAGAGCCATGGGAGAGATGGGACGGGGAAGAGAAGGGCACATCTCCGTCTCAGCCCGGACAGGAGAGGGAGAAAAGTCATGGATGGGAGAGAGCTCCGGCTGCTGTGGAGAAGACGAGGGAAGCGGCCCCTGAGGGGTTGGTTTCAAGGGGGATTGCCCCGCCTTCCGACGCTGCTGAGGGGGATCAACCCCGCCGGCCTCCTCGGAGGAGTCCAGGGTCTCCACCTGGCGAAACTGTTCACCAGATGGTACCTTCTCTCCAGCTGAGGGAGGCACCCCCGCTGAAGGCGGTGCATCTGTAGAAGCTGCAGCACCCGAGGAAGCTCCCGAGCGACCTGCACCTGGAGGATGAAGAGCTTCAGATAGGTAGTCAGGAAGTTCATCGGGATTCTTACACCAAATGATACGTCGGGAGACGTATTGATCCTTCCCGCGGAAGTGATAGTAGCCTGCCTTCAAGACCCGGGGAGTTTCACCTCGAAGGATCCTCTTGACATCAGCAATTCGGCCCTCCTTGGTCGAGGAAATCAAGTCCGACGGAACCATCCTTTTATATGATTTAATAGCGAGTCGGAGTTTTTTACCTTCTTCAGCATTCTGGACCTCGAAGAGTTGGTCCAGATCCACCCGCGGTCGCTTGGGTTGCTCCGTTGAAGGAGACCCCGACCTGGCAGCAGCAGCCTTCTTGGCAGACTTCCTCTTCCGCGAGGGGCGGACAACATCGGTCTCCCCCTGCTTAAGGAAGAAATCGGTCAGCACAGACACCTTCTTGGCTGCAAACAATAAACGAAGAAAAAGTTAGAAATTTTACCCAAGGGACCATGCTAGAAGGGCCGTCGAAGAGCTGCCCCCCAGAGACAATACTGAGGAGTCGGACCCCAGTATGCACCAGGTCCCGCTCCACCAGAGAGTTAGCATTGAGAGGAGTGTAGGACTCCCCCCAACGATAAAGCTGGATCAATTGAAGGGTCTCGAAGTCCTCATCAGCATAGGAGTGGAAAGCAGGCGGAGGGTCTGCTGCCACCTCCCACCGAGGCCAAGGGATAGAAGAATGTTGGATGAAGAAGTAGCTCCTCTTCCAGATACTGTTGTCAGACCCCGTATCAATCAAGAGTCCCCGACCCTTGACCACCTTCCAGGTGTCACTGGTCCAACCGTGCCGGGCAAGCTGCTGCTTACTCCATTTGGGCATCCGAGGGTAGAAGGCGCAAACCCCCGCCTCGTTGCATTTCAGCCCGTAAAAAGTCCGGAAAAGCTGGAGGCTGTAGACCCACTTCTGTCGGAGACAGAGGACTTGAAAGGCGTTCCAAATGCGGATGGCATGAGGAGAGAAGGTAGTAGGGTGTGTTTGGTAATGTTGGCACAGCTCGACCAGGTTACCGCAGAAGGGGAACCTGATCCCCGCTGATATTTGTCCCGTAGAGACAAATACCTCCCCTTTCTGGGGACGAGTAACCTCAGGGTCACTCGAGGGACGATGTCGATCATACGGGAAGCGAGGTTCCCAGGTGAGGGTGATGCAACCCTCTCGGAGAGCTGCATCGTAAGCAGTGGTGGAAATTTCATTCGGAGCATAGTCAAATTTAAAAGGTTTTCTCCCCTCGGAGCTGGAACCGCTGTCTGAAAAGCAACCAGGGCAAGAAAATACAGTGGGATTCTGGAAGAAATTAAAAAGGAAAAGACGAACGAGCAACGAAGAGTGTTTCCTTACCAGACATGGTGGAGTAGAGGTTGAAAGAGATGAACGAAGTGTCGCCGGAAAGATGATCGGAGAAGATTCCAAGGATCTTCGAAAGCACAGAGCTGGGAATTGCAGAAGAATCGCAGAGAGCTTTTGAGAATTCGAAGACGGTAAAAGTTAAATTGTGACTGTGGCTAGGG
Organism: Clarkia xantiana subsp. parviflora; assembly: GCA_036873135.1. NCBI lineage: Eukaryota > Viridiplantae > Streptophyta > Magnoliopsida > Myrtales > Onagraceae > Clarkia > Clarkia xantiana. Next base: position 7,131,682 of record JAPTYO010000024.1, on the reverse strand, counting down.
TTTTATAGTCGAAGAAGACAGTTGAAAGGACACTTCGATCCGAGTCGTCAAATTCGAAAGGTCTTAATCTGGACCGTCGAGATGAAATGTGCAGAAGGACAACGGGCGTAATGATGAAACGGCCTGAAAAGCACTTTTCAGAAAAGGACAGGCGCGAAAAATCAGGCACGTGGGTCGAAAACGTCAATCCATCATCTGCTGCATTTAATGCACTAGAAAACCGAAGAGACCCTTGGGATATAGCAGTTATCCATAAAACCCTGAGGAAACGTAGAGGAGAAGACTGATAACTTTAAGTAACTGAACCAAGGAGTAGATCCCCGACTCTAGTATTGGAAAAATCGGGAGTTGGAAGACACGACGAACTAAAAGTCCCTCATGTCTTGGGGGCAAATGATGGGTCCGATTATAGCCGTCAGGCCCTTTAACGGCGAGGAAACGGCAAACAGGCCCACCAGGCCCAGAGTAAAGGTCACGATGACCTAGGAGAAGGGTCCCGATGAAGGGAGTACCGACGAAGCAGGGTCCCGACAGAGTCGGTCCCGACAGTGGAGCGGGAAGCTCCCGATGAGAAGCCTTTAAGTAGGCCCCGATGATGAATCCCTGAGAATGATTGGCCCTGTCACGATGACGAGGGGCCCCGAGCGGTGACACAACGAGATAACTCTGGAGTCCCCGACGGAAGTCGGGACTCGTTATCAGAGGATAAAGCCAGGATATGCGGGGCGTGGCCGAGATATACGGAACGTGGTTAAGATACACGGATCGTGGCCGAGATACGCGGGGCATGGCTAAGATACGCGAGATCGTGTACGAGATAAGCGGGATACGGGCTAACCACCCCCAACGGTTCACCAGGTACCTGAGGCACCTCTTTGCCTATAAAAGGGCAGGAGGTCACCTCAGATCACTTACGCTGAATTACATACCCTTTGAGATTATTGCTTGCCAGTCATACGAGAGACTCATTTAAGCATCGGAGAGGGATTCTGGGTCACCGCCCGGTCTATCCCCTCTTGCAGGATTGCGTGGAGCAAAGGAGCCAGGATTGCCGTCAAGATCCGTACCGGAGTTCCACCAGTGATCCAACACTTATTATGACATGATTTTGCTAAGCATGATACATGTTGATTTATATAGTATCCATGTATATGAATATTTCAGATGCGTGCTAGCATGATTTATTACGTCATGTAATTGTCCAAATCATCATTAATAAAAGCATATTTGAATATTTCATGTTTAGTCCATGCTAATTTGTTTAGTGTACTTGTATATATCAATCTTGAGAGCATGTTTTACTCGATTGATACTTGTTATATACTAAACATGATTCGTGATGATTTAGAATCCATGTGTAAGTCAAAATTGAGAGCATGTCAAGTTGCTTAATGATTATTACATGTTTAGCATATAACATGTTGTAGTTAGTCTTGCATGTATAGACTAAATCATGATTGCATATTGAAGTAATCAATGTGGTTGGAACTTGACTTGATTATTGGCTAAAATTCATTCTTGCTAAGCAGGTACTTTAGACAATGATTGGGAACATCGTGAACTTTTGACTCCGGGGCATGCTTGCTTTAATTAATTCGGTCAATAAGAAAGTTGAGTATAACTGTTAGATTACGGGGAGTAATCACTACGGAAACTAAATCATGGTACATTCTAGTAATCGAAATTACGCAGCAGAAGATCCGCCCATACCTCTAGAGTTGTCCGTAGTCCCAAGATCTTTGCAGGAGGGACTTCACGATCATCCGGTCGGCACCCGTAGGGGTACTTGTGAAGGAAGCCCTACGTGGTATTCTTTATAGCAAAGCCTCTGATCGATTCTTGGCAAGGGACAGATCTATGGAGTGTTTGCTCGAAGGCAAATTGGCACACCCTTGGTGAGGTAGTGGTTTGGCCGAATATGGTGTCTCTGGGGGAAGGGATTTCTCTCAAATCTCCACTTGAAGGGAATTGTGATTAACCCTAATAAAACCCCTAACTCCCCATATATATAGGAGGAGTAAAGTGGACAAAAGTCCACTTTACCACCTCACTATTTTCAGCCGGCCTACTAGTATAGGGAGGCCCAATTTTGGGCCTCTCATGTCAACTGGGATTTGGGTCTGGCCCAATGTCCTAATGTGACATGTACCCAATTATCTTAGGTAACATATACATATAATGGGCTTCCATTTACGGCGCTCATCACCATATGCTTACAACTCCCACTCGCCGGAATGGGAGGGTGCCTGTTAATGTATTGTCGTCCAAATCTGCACCAACACTTCACTTCTTCGATCTAGTCCTTTTCTTCTGTGTAGTTCATACGAGGTTTTCCATGCGACCGGCGGACACGACGGGCATCGTGCTACTCATCTGTTAGGAGTGTTGTAGCGCCCGCGGAACGTTGATTTCCTTTTCTCCAATCAACCTGTTATAAACAAAATTTATATTGTGTCGCGCTGTATCCTAGGTCAACTGATAATTCTCCTATTGCTTAGTTTCCTCATAAGAATACTTCTCCAAGGCATCTGTACAAGTATTCACAACCTTCAACTAATATCCGGTTGGTGGCCACCTTATCGAATACAAGAGTCGGTGAATTACAGGTGAACTTGACCATCCCCATCACTCATATCCTTAGTCAAACCCAACCGGTTTCCAAAGACGTGGTCACTAGACCTTTTTGTTTAGCACTACGCTCGTACGCCAGGAAGCGAACACTTTTCCTGACCTTAGATATGAGTTATGGGTCCGTGAGGATACTTTGGGTGCCTTCTCATAAGGCTCCCGGGATCAATCACATGCTCGAGGTGAAAAAGTTTGCGCCCGCCAGTATCACGAGGATTCTTTCCTAGCACAACCGAGCTGTGACCTCGTGGTTGAACGTGGCACGCGTAGAATGAAGCACGCGTCGATAGCATACCTGAACTTTTAAGTTCAAAGGAATGGGACATGTCAAATCATGCTATCGCAGATTCTCATCTGGCCCAGAATGTGGATTAATGACGAACAAAGTTTATCACGACGATCTGCAAAACGAAGATCATGTCGAGTTACTTCGACACTAGATAATCGTTCAACTTAATCAGGTTTATCCCCCTGATTCTTAGACAGCCTTGCTTAGTAGAGGCCTCCCTCCACCGCAAGACGATCGTACCTGTGTGACGAGGTAAGACCCACATTCGACATAGTTTTGGCAGAGGATTGCGTCCTCCTACGACGTAGTTTATAGACCGAAATTTGATGTAATCAAAACATTATGATGCAGAATGATCATAAAATCAGTTGCAATTATTTTGCTTACAAAATGTAACTTTTATAATATCAAAATTTTATCACGAATACATGCCACTTCTAAACCCTACGCATTCCAAGCAATTTTACATGCATTTCGAATATCTCCATGTGTAGTGATTTAGTTAATGGGTCCGCTATCATGTTATTAGTGGCCAAGTATTCCATAGTGATTATATTGTCTTCTACCATAGATTTACCATAAAAATATTTCACATCAATGTGTTTGGTACCACTACTGTACATCAGATTCTTTACTGCCGCAATGGCTGCCTGACTGTCAGAGAACACTTGACAGGTTTACTCCCGACATCACCATCAAGCAGCGCAGTAAGAAGCCTTTTCAGCCAGACCGCTTCCTGTGCGTTCTTTGAGAGTGCTACGAATTCCGATTCCATCGTGGACAGCGCGACACAAGTTTGCTTCTTGCTTGTCCATGAAATGGCAGCATTAGCAAGGAGAAACACTACTCCTGTGGTGCCCTTGCGATCATCCAGATCGCCACCATGGTCGGCGTCACTGTAACCGGTCAATTCTAACTTCCTGCCCTCGTGGCACATTGTGTAGCCGACAATACCTTTCAGATAACAAATAATTCGTTTTACAGCCTTTAAATGTTGATAACCAGGATCTGACTGGAAACGTGCTACTAGACGCACGGCATAACATATATCCGGACGGGTGAATTGCATGACGTACATCAAACTACCGAACATGCTGAAATACTCTGCACCCTTCATCTATTCACGCTCTACCAGGTTCTTGGGGCCGTCACATTTTGACAGTGCGCACCCAAACACCACCGGCATATCCACAGGTTTGGCATCCTGTAATCTATATCTTTTCAACAGTTTTTTGATATAAGCTTCTTGAGACAGACACAATTTCCGGGTAGCCCGATCTCTAGCAATTTTAATGCCCAAGATGTACGTGGCCTCTCCCATGTCTTTCATCTAAAATACAGATGCCAATCATTACTTTGACTTGTTCATAAAACTCACATCGTTTGCGGCAATGTGTATGTCATCCACGTATAAGGTTAAGATGACATACTTAGACCCGAAGGTCTTATAATACACGCACGGATCCGCATGAAGATTCACGAATCCGTTTCCTACTATTTCCTCGTGGAATCTGCGGTACCATTGCCGAGACAACTGTTTAAGACCGTAGATGGATATTTGGAGTTTACAAACTTTACGTTTGTTACCAGGAATAATGAAACCCTTCGGTTGCTCTATGTAGATCTCTTCCTCCAGGTTTCCGTGGAGGAATGCAGTCTTAACATTCATTTGGTGAAGCTCGAGATCGAGAGTTGCGACCAGGACCATGACTGGCCCTAACCTTGGTTTTACGCACAGTCAGTGAGTTTGTTTTGTCAAAGTCAACTCCGTGAAATGGGTATATCCTTTCGCTTCAAGTCGGGTTTCGGACCTCCCAACTTTTTCCATCAGCGGTGAGCATTCTTTCAGCACTCACCGTATCCTTGTGCCCTGTGGTTAGCAGGTAAATCAACTATAGACTATAATGCCTTTCACTTAGGCGATCTCTCTCTTTTATTATTTTCCTCCATTTCTCCACTTGAGGTCTTTCTAATGCTTGCCAGCAGTTGTTAGAGCGAGGTTTTCACCTTGCTTGATGGGTTCGAAGCCTTTGACTTTCATCTAGGCTTGATTAATCCCATCTAGAGTCTGATCATTTCTTCCAATCGGAATAATGCTTCTTATCGTAGCATCACTTCTATTGGGAACATTTCTCCCACTCGGAACAATGCTTCTTATCGGAGCATCGTTTCCTTTGGGAACAAGAGAAGTGCTTGAACCTTAACTATCAACTTTCCTTTGACAACCTCTCGGTCTCGGGGTTTCACTCCCGAGATGAATTCCTTCATTACTAGGATCTGTAACGAAGTTTGGTGTGATCACTGCCACTGGAAACAAGGGTATTACTCCCACTGGAAATAATAAGTAGTAGAGGCAGTTGTGGCTTTCCTGGTTCAACAATATGACAATCAAGTTCAACTTGATTTGTCTCTGCGGCAACAGTGATCTCATGTGGTAGGGTTTAGTCCTCCCATTGGATTTACTATGAAAATGTTTTCATTATCATTTACTATTTCATTCACTTGAGTTGCCGGTTCAAATCTCTCCCAATCGATTAAGTGGGATCTGATTGTCAGTGATATCCTGCTCCGTTTTGATCATGACTACTTAGATTTTAAACTGTCCATGCATTTGAAATATTCGCCCTCAAGAGATGTAATGTCATCATGTTCGATCACGTCTACATTTTTAAAAGCTTTAAACATGCATTATCTAAGAGTAGTTATCATGCTCTTGTCCTAAATTCGTGTTTAGTGCGCAATTTGATGTCGCAAGATGATATGATTGAACTCATTATCATTCTTTAGCTCTTATGGCGACGTGTCTTACCTATTTTATTGCAACACAGCTTACATACATGTGAGTCATCTTTTTCATCCCTTAGTGAACACTTGATAGAGTGAATTCAACAATATGTTCTTGAACTGTGCTTCTTGAATTGTGTTTTAATTGATTTGAATGCCTAGCCTGACTTATCGTTCAAGGCTTACGGAAGGAGAATCGTTTAACCGACATCATCCTTTTTCGTTTGCAAAATTATCTCAGAGATTTTATCCCATCTCCGAACTGAGCATCTTGTATTTTCACCCTATGTGTCAGCTGATACTTTTACAAGGTCGTGGTAGTTTCGAAGCCTACTTCATACCGATGTAAATGTTATCAATAAGTTGTTTCCAAAGGGATGAAAACGAAAATTCAGCAAGTAATCATTCAAACACTTCATTATTAAAATCATATATTGAAACGATGTGTTCCGTCTTTCGAGGTCCATGTGCGCGAGGCGCATTTTACCGAAGTTTTAACCCTTGGTTAAGTCGTTTCATTTCTGAATTTAATTTAATCCAATCGGTTTCGTACATGATTATCATTACATATTATTTCATTCAATGGAGTACTTAACAATAAAGAAAATACTATATCTTTCGATCTAGCTACGCAATCGATGTGTATGTTCAGTTCAGTTATCCCGACTGAGATGATGGAGTACGTGAATCGTATCGTTTTATTCTACCACTTTTACCTGGCCAAAATTTCGTTTCGGATCGATCCCGTTTAACTGGGTCGATTAATTTTGATATGTAGATAGCATTTCGAATTGAATGGCAACTACTTTATTCAATAAATACGAATCTCGAAATAACCAAAATTTTAGTAACTCAAACGAACGATAAATGACAATGGTAGGGTTCTTGATTTGAAGATCACATATTTGATCCACGATTGTCGCATAGATAGTCGAGAAATTTAAGTCATGTTGAACATCACATCTGAGTAAATTCACGTTTGAATCACGTCAAATGATCTGTGTCTGTATAAAACATTTTACCGCTTCATGCACATGACCTACGGTCGTACTTGAGACGCACTTTATCAACGTGGTTTAACCCACCGGATTATCGTATAAGACCTTTATGGTCCAGTTCTCTCTATGATATGCGGATCATGGTTGACTTCTTTCGAACTCAGTATGGTGAGCAGAGAAGGTTTCCCTTTTATTGTTGTGGTTACTATATTTGATTAGGCTCAAATTCATTGAGTACTGTCAACACCAGACAACCATATACATGTTTTCCATGTTGACCTTTCATTCTGAAGATCTGATGCGGGTCTTACGCCAACCTCCATGAAAAGAGAGAAGACCATCATGTTCAACCGAAAGGTTTAGCTTTTGCATCCTTGCTTCCACCGAGGCGGATGCAAAGAGATACTAAGCTGCAACATTGCCTTGTTGCAATTGAAGTCTTCTTCAACCCCATTTTTACCAAGGTTGAATGTATCACCACATATGCGTTCAGATCATCAAAGAACCTACTCCCATGCTTGGTGAAACAAACTATTACATTCGACTCTCATTGTCAAAATCATACAGACTTTCATATTCATCTGTAGTTGTCCTCTCCACTTTTCGGAATCTTAGTAGAGAGTTCAAAACGTACTCTTATGATTCATACCATCAAGATTGCGAGGAATATCGAACCGCACTAATTCAACCAATTCATACTAACACATCGATGATTACGCAAAAATCAGGGAGACAATAACATTTCGAGAAAGAATTGCATACATCAAATATCTATTAAGATGGAATCCGACAAATAATAATTCCTCAGTCATCTAAACCAACCGACCACCGGTAAACCAATGGAAGATGGCTGTGAAAAGTTCACACTATCGTCGTCTTCTATCCAATAGATCAGTCTTTTAAAACAGTTTTAATCGCAAAGTACCGGAACGTGAATTTTAAAACAAGCATACCCGGTCTTGACTTTCCCAAGGCCCTTTTATTTTGGAAAAATATTTCGATGAATTTACTCATGCATACATAATTCTATTATCCACGTAAATTATCATAAGCCAGTAACATTCATCACATATACCACACTCATGCTTATGCGTCATGCGTCTAGTGTTACGAGGAACTCATGCTTGCACATATAATTCTACTTCCAAGTAAATTATCAAATGCAACTACATCCTCAACATTCTAGCATACGTGTCAAACATGTAACATTCACATCCATTATACACATCTGGCGACTGGTTTTCAATTTTGAAATCATTTTAAATATTAGGGGCGGATTTGCAATTCATGCTTATTTCAGTTATGCAGCATTCTAGACATGAATCCTAGGCAATTCCAACCATCACAGCATGTCTATCCTAGTGCGCATTCTATATATTTAACCAAGGCTCAGCCCACAATATGTAATATCCAGCTAGCTTGACTCAGTCTAGACAACATTTCTAATCATGCATAAATATATATTGAATAATAAACAATTGCAATTCAGCCCACTAATTATACTTGTCCCAAAAACATGTATCTTCGAGATCCATCCCCATAATCGAATCAATGCATAAAGGTTATCAACCCTTGAGCACTGTGTAGGCCTATTGAGGTTCAAAAACATTTGGATTTTAAAACTTGACCTCCCGATTTTAATTGACTTGAATTCAGTTTGAAAATACGGTTCGGTTCAGTCAATTTTAGTTCGGTTTGGTTCGGTCCAGAAAATTCGGTTCGGGTCCGGTCCGGAAAATCCGATTCGGCTCGGGCCGGTAAAATCCGGTTCGGTCCGGTTTTAATTTTAAAATAAGGTTCGGTCCGAACCGGTCCAATAAAATAGGGTTCGGTTCAACACGCAAAACCGGTTTAGTTAGATCCACTTAGTTACCCCGGTCCCACCCGATCCGATTAGGTCGAACCGATTGAGAAAATCTGGTTAGGTTTTAATTCATCCCGGTTTGATGTATTGGACCGGCCCCATAATTAAAATATAAAATGTTGGGCCGAAATGTTTATTTGTGTCCCAAGTAGGGTTTTAAAGTCCAAAAAATATTTAACTTAGCCACCAAGTAACATTAACTATAAAAATAATTTCCAATATTAATAATATATATATATATTTCGGACCTTATATAAACATATATATATTTATTGCTAAGATTCTATCTTTAAGATTAAATCAATCAACAATATATATATATATATGTAAAAATCGACACCTATACATAAATATATATATTATTTATTGTCAATATCTTAAATAGGGAAACAAATATTAACAATATATTTTCTCAATATTTTAAGTAATCTATCAATAATATCTTTAACCTATTTAAATATTTAGATATATTGATAGTTATATATACATTTCTATATATTAATGTGAATCTATCAAAATGTTCCCAATTATTGATATATTGTTACCTAGAATAAAAATTAAAATATGGTAAATAAATTCTCAAAATATCCGGCCAAAATTTTGTCCCTTGGTGTCTAAGAAATTAAAAATTTTACCCTGTAATTTACCTAGGGTTTCGGCCAAAAACACTAATTTGGGAACAAGTGGTCAAATTTTAAGGTCCATTTTTAATAAGAACTACAATCCAATGTTTGATTTTGATAAATATCATTCTTTTCTTGAAGATCATGAATATCAAATTACCTAAGAACGTAATGAAAATTTTCGGTTTTACCAACAACCAAAAATTGAAAAGTTAAAAATTTTCATATAAAATTTTTAGTCAAATTAATGACTTTTCAAGAACACCAATTTATTAAAATCATGAACTCCTAACACAGGCTCTGATACGACTGTTAGATTACGGGGAGTAATCATTACGGAAACTAAATCATGATACATGCTAGTAATCGAAATTACGCAGCGGAAGATTCGCACATACCTCTACTATTGTCTGTAGTTCCAAGATCTTTGCAGGAGGGAGTTCACGATCCTCCGGTCGGAACCCATAGGGGTTCTTATGAAGGAAGCCCTACGTGGTATATTTTTCACAGCATAGCCTCTGATCGATTATTGGCAAGGGACAGATCTCTGGAGTGTTTGCTCGAAGGCAAATTGGCACACCCTTGGTGAGGTAGTGGTTTGGCCGAATATAGTGTCTCTAGGGGAAGGGTTTTCTCTCAAATCTCCACTTGAAGGGAATTGTGATTAACCCTAATAAAACCCCTAACTCCCCATATATATAGGAGGAGTAAAGTGGACAAAAGTCCACTTTATCCCTCACTATTTTCGGCCGGCCTACTAGTATATGGAGGCCCAATTTTGGGCCTCTCATGTCAATTGGGATTTGGGTCTGGCCCAATGTCCTAATGTGACATGTACCCAATATCTTAGGTAACATATACATATAATGGGCTTCAGTTTACGACGCCCATCACTATATGCTTACAATAACATGTGTAAGTATAAGGGTTAAGAACCAATGAAAGGTCTGAACTATCACCCATGTTAACGGGAGAGGTCTGAAATTTAAAAAGTTAATAACAGAGGTCTGAAATTTCTGTTTTGTTGATAACAGCGGTCTCCGTTAGTTTTTTCAGTTAAAACTAACGGAAGTTGGTCACATGCTTGGCATGTGACCGGAAATAAAATAAATTTCCAAAAATGCCCTTCTATCAAGTGTGCCCCTCACATGCTTGGAGTGAAAAGACCAAAATTCCCTTGAAGCCACCACGGTACTCCGGCGACCACCAATCGTACTCCGGCGACCACCACCGTACTCCGGCGACCACCACCGTACTCCGGCGACCACCACCGTACTCCGGCGACCACCACCGTACTCCGGCGACCACCACCAAGGCTCCGATTGGGCCAAAATCGGAGCCACCGGCCCCGATTGGGCTCTGATCGGTGCCACCGGCCCCGATTGGACTCCGATCGGAGCTTTTTCGCTGAGGTGGTGGCCGGAGTCGGGTCGCTGGAGCCGAGGTGGTGGTCGTCGGAGTCGAGGTGGTGGTCGCCGGAGTCGGGTGGTGGTGGCCGGAGTCGGGTGGTGGTGGCCGGAGTTGGGTGGTTTTAATTTGACTTTAGGGGTAAATTTGTTATTTCACATTTCCTTAAATAAGATATTAAATAAAACAAAATATTAAAGGGGCAAAAATGTCATTTCACACAATTATGTTAAATTTAACCCTAAAAATGGACGGAAAACCTCAAATCAACAAAATTGAAATTTCAGACCTCTGTTATTAACTTTTTAAATTTCAGACCTCTCCCGTTAACATGGGTGATAGTTCAGACCTTTCATAGGTTCTTAACCCTAAGTATAATGAACAATAATTCTTGCATGCCTTGTTGAATGATCCTGATATGGTGTTATCTCTTTTTGTGTAAAAGAATGACATTGGTCCTTCAAAAGATTGTCACCGAACTTAGTTGTGCGCTAATGTTGAATGGTGATAACTCTAAGGTATGGCAGGAAAAAGTTGTGTACTTTCTCCAAATGCTAGATATTCTTGAGACCATATTCAATGACATGGAAAAGCCTAAAGCAGAGAATGTGGCCCAGGAGAGGCGAGACCTGAGATTCTATGAAGGCTGATAAGTGCATAATTTCACCCCGTGTATCATTATTTTGAGTGTTATGAATGATGGCGTGTTCAAGGAGTTTTGAAGGTTATCAGAGTGCTAAGGCGCTTTGAAACACCTTGAATAAGAAATTTAATTTTCTATTCCACATAAAGGAAAGTGTTCCTGACTATGTGATTTACCTCTTATAAGAGTCACCTTGAACACTCCCTGAGGTAACATATTTGGCATATGGCTGAGATGATAATCGAACTTAGGCACGCTGGTAATATATTCACTGAAAGGCAGAAACTCCAGGTTATAATCAGCTCCTAGCACGATTCGTGGAAGCATGTAAAAATGCATCTTGCTCTGATTGGGCTGCCACTCTAGAAGAAGTTCAGAGACTTCTAAAGCTAGAAGAGGAAATGCATAAGAGTAAGAGTACTCTGGTTGAGTTGCATGTTGCGACTTCCTCCAAAGCCAAAAAGAGACTATAGAGACAATATCGTGGTAAGAATGATGATCATGATGTGTCCAGTTAGAAATCAAAGATGCAAGAAATTGGCGAGCGGAAGCGTCTGCACTATGTCCAAATGGCTAAGATAAAGTTCTATTGTTGTAGTTATGTGCTATTACTCAAACAAATGCACTGCTCAGAAGCATCTTGTATGTCTTGATGCTTAAACTAGTAGACTATTGAGTTTATAGTTCGAGCAATTTGATCAATATAATCCTTCATGAGTTGTGACTCAGGATTAAGCCATAAACAAGAAGATTTGTAGTTAATCTTCAAAAATTCAACTAAAGCATGATAGGTACGGAAGCTCGAGCTGCAGCCGAATGAGTTGGCATCCGCAAGCTATGTCTATGAGACAACCGAGTCCACAATGCATTACTATTTGGTTGAACTGTTGATTTAAGTTTTTGATTCTGTTAGACCTAGTTTTTCATCTATGATTTCCATGACATTGAGATTGTGTATATATGGTCATTACCGGTGGATTTAGTGTAGGGTTAAAGGTCTTTTTGGTACCACATGTTTGCAAAAATTACAATGTTCATACCACTAGTATTTTTTCATACCGAATTGGTACCATATGTTTCCAAACCTTACTGTTTTGGTACCTCCGTTAGGGTTCCGTCAAAAACAGCCGTTAAATGGCATGTGCCATGCACGTGACCAGCCTAAAACTTTCAAATTTGTTACAATTTAGTCCATATAATACATCCCTAACTTTTATTTTGTTCAATTTAGTCCTAAAACTTCAAAATCAAACCATTTCCCCAAATTGACCTAGCCGGACCTAGCCATGGGCTAGGTCCGACCCTGGGTCATGGTCGCCGGACCCAGGCGACCCCGACCCAGGGTCGGACCTAGCCTAGGGCTAAGTCCGGCTAGGTCAATTGAGACCTAGCCCCAATTGAGTTAAATTGGGGCTAGGTCCCAATTGACCTAGCCGGACCTAGCCTAGGGCTAGGTCCGACCCTGGGTCGGGGTCGCCTGGGTCCGGCGACCATGACCCAGGGTCGGACCTAGCCCATGGCTAGGTCCGGTTAGGTCAATTTGGGAAAATGGTTTGGTTTTGAAGTTTTAGGACTAAATTGAACAAAATAAAAGTTAGGGATGTATTAGATGGACTAAATTGTAACAAAATTGAAATTTTTGGGCTGGTCACGTGCATGGCACATGCCATTTAACGGCTGTTTTTTACAGAACCTAACGGAGGTACCAAAACAGTAAGGTTTGGAAACATATGGTACCAATTCGGTACGAAAAAATACTAGTGGTATGAACAGTGTAATTTTTGCAAACATGTGGTACCAAAAGGACCTTTAACCCTTTAGTGTATTTCACTGTTGCATCTAGCACTGATTTCAATATATCCAAATATTTGTCGCAAGTTTGCTTGGGACGTGACCGGAATCCTTGTGTAGGCAACCATAATAAATTCAAATTAGACATCTACTAGCCTATATTTGTTGTGGGAAGGCTTAAATATGTATCGTATCTTGTATATTTATTTAATATTCTACAAATGGCTAAATGGGTCTTGTAAATGAATTGAATAGATAAAGAAATTGTGGTTCTCATATACGTTAAGACGGTGGTAAGCTCATCGAATTGACTTATACAGACACGTCATATAAAGAGATAGTTCATTCCGCTGACTATTTTTTTGGCAATATGCAACATACGCTTGTTGCTAGAAGACGTAGGTGATACGATTCTGAAAATGGTTGAGTAGTGACAACATTTGTTCAATAATACATTACCTATGGTAATATTAGGGTCTCTCCACAAGGAGGACCCAACTTATATCGAGACAAATGTTTCTCAACTTGATCAAGTGCCTTAATATTAGTTGCATACAACTTCATATAAGTCATGATCCGGAAAATGTCCGAAAGTGGGAGCTGTGCCTAAACTAAAAGATGTCGAAATGAACATGTTTATCCTTATAAAGGGAAAAGTGGGTTGTGACCCATTTTTGAGTTATTGAGCTAAATGTACCAACATAACTTCATTCGAGTGGGAGGATTTTTTGCGGATGTTAAATGAGCTTCTCGTCATGCTCGCCTTCTTCCCCATTAGTTGCGAAAGTAAATGATCTTGGTCATGGTCTTAGTTCAAATGGGAGCAAGAACTATCATGTTGTTACTCGAAATGAGTAAAGGTTATCGTTCCAGTGGGAGCGTGTACAAAATGTTCTTAATCCTAGTGGGAGCTTATTGTGGCTTCTAATACCCTTTAAGGAAAATTGAGGACAAGATGGATGACGCGAAGCGCAAATGGATCGGTGAGGTCCTAAAAGTCATGAACAATTTGAGACGTGTCTCGAATAATTGCGAACGTGATATTCGCATGAAGCTAGCCACGTTGATCTTGGATTTAGAAATTGCCCTGGAAATCTCTAAGTAGAAATCAATGTGCTTCTTCATATTGTGGTATGAGAATGCAGCTTTTGGACTACGGTGGTCCCTTAGCATTCTACTTTATTCCCTCGAGGCAATATTATTAATGATGATGTGTTAGTCATGTCAGATGTTTTAGTCACTACGGACAAAGAATATAATTAAAACATCGACAAGATCATGTAAAGTAAATGTGCTTGACACATAGTACGTGGTGGTAGTTACATAGTTAATCAAATGAGTATGAGACTTAATGGATATCCGGAGGGTAAATCAATATAATCTTGGAATTATGATTCTAAGAGATCATTTGAGAGAATATGTTTCTTGGGTGATTTATGATATTATTACCTCGATAAGCTAACTCCGTATAAAGGTCATGACTTGATGCGCCAAGTGTTTGCATAAAGATGAGCTCAGTCGGGTGTCTTGTGCATGTTGTGACGTGCACTAGGTCTACTATTAAATCGGGTATATGGCTCGACTTGGATTGATGCTCAAAGATCATATAACGATCGTTGTTGAGGTGTTGTACATATGTGTACGACATAATTTAGTGAAGTTGTTCCTAGTGGGAGTAATGTCTTGCTTAGGAAAATGTTTCCTGCTAAATATGGCCATCAGATAGTGAGAAATGAGTGGAAACTTCACTATATGCGAATGAAGCTAGTGCTCTCGCACCAACCAGTGATTATTAGATTGGTCTATAAGGTTCCTATATATATTCCGGATGATGCACATTATTGCTTCAGTGTTATTCTACTGGTAATTGTGTTGTAATATTTTCCGAAAGGATCCTAACGATGTTTGAACATTCAATAGACCAATATAACTATGCATAAGGCATGGTTGAATGCAAGATGGTGAATGTGAAGTGATAGTTGATGAATAATGGATGAGAGATTAGTCCGTAAAGTCCTTGCATATGGGTAATTCATCGACATTTGATCACAATGAAGACATATGGTCTTGAACATTGTGTAGAAAGCGAGATAGCTAAGTTATTTTTCCCAATGATCACCTCACAATGTTCATTTTTATCAATATGTTTGATTTGAATACAAACATTTTTATTGTGATTTCTATGTGCATTCACTCGAATTTTAAATGTATGTTTGATAAACTAGAGGTTAGCTCTCTCACACGAGCAACCGCCTCCGCGTCTTAGTGACGTTACGTCTGTGTGACAAGGGGAGATGAGACAGGATTTTGAGTTTAAAATAATCAAGTGGGTGATTAGAGAGCTAACTACTCGAATTCATAAGTCGGTCGTTTACATGAGGTCATCCATAGTTAAAGTGGAATTTGTTTCTGCATAGTTTGCCTTAGAGCCGGATGGGAGTTAGTGGACTCTTGTTTGAGTGCATGTGGAATTTGAAATGACATCCGCACAACACTGTCTTTTAGTGAGACAAATGACATATGTTCTAGGGGAAAGGAGAAGAATTTTGTGACACACAGTATGAAAGACAGACATATTGTTGATAGATTTATATATCCAAATATAGAATCTTGATAACATATATATATATATATATATATATATATATATATATATACATATATAGTACCAAATATATACGTATATATATTGTTGATTGATTTATATCTCTAAATATAGAATCTTGATAATATATATAACATAGGTCGGCTGAACCATAGGAGGGCAAAGTGGACTTTTGTCCACTTTAGTCCTCTTATAAATAGGGAGTTCTAGGTGATTTATTAAGAGCTAATTCTCTATTCCTTTGTGTTGAGATTAAAAGAAATCACTCCTCCCTAAATACCTATAGTTCGGCCGAACCTAGCAACAACCTAGGAGGTGCCAAATTGTGTCAAACAATTTACTCCGGTGATCCATCCCACTGAAGAATCGACATAGGCTTTGCTGTGGAGCATAATCCGCGTAGGCCTTCCTTAACAAGAACCTCTACGGGAACCGTTCGGCGGATCGAGAACTCCCTCAGTGATCTAGGACTACAGGAAACATTGTAGGTATGTACACTATCTTCGCTGCATATTAGTTACCATGCGCGTATCTAGGGTTTTGTTCTCATAGTATTTAACCCCGTAATCCTTCAGTGGTATCAGAGCCTGTTTTAGGAGTTCATGATTTTGATTAAATTGGTGTTCTTGAATTTGTTGACATCGGTCGGAATTTTGAAATGTGGAATTCTAAAATTTCGATTTTTGCAAATCATGTTGGCCAGAATTTTCATGATGTTCATAATGAAATTTGATGTTCATGATATTCAAGAAAACCATAACTTTTATCAAAATTAAACTTTGGATTCTTGATCTTGATAAGTTTGATCTTGAAATTTGACCACAAACCCTAATCCTAGTGTTTTCGGCCGAACCAACAAGCTGAATTTTTTTATTTCTTAATCAACAAGTAACCAAGTGGTGACTGAAAATTTTACTCAAACTTTCCTACATGTTTCGACCGAATTTTTGCTTAGGGTTTAGGCCACAATTATGGTTAGATTCACAAGATAATTCTGGATAGACACTATCAATATATATTTAGCACAGTATTAGGAATATATATAATATTGATAGATATTAGTTTCGTAAAGATTGATATATATATATATATACATATATATATATTGTTGATAGATTTATATCTCCAAATATAGAATCTTCATAACATATATATATATATATATATATATATATATATATATATATATATATATATATATATATATATATATTGTTGATTGATTTATATCTCTAAATATAGAATCTTGATAATAAATATATATATTTTGTGCCGAAATATATACATATATATATATTGGAAAGTATACCTATAGTTATTATTACTTGGAGGCTAAGTTAAGTTTTTGGTGGACTGTAAAACCCTACTTAGCCCACAAGTAACAATATCGGCCAAACCCTATCGGGTAAAGGGTTGGTCCAATTTTGTATAACCTGGTTGGGTCAACCAACCCGGAAGACCAAGGGAACCTGACCGGACCGATCCGGCTCAACCGAACCGAACCTGATCGGGTTCACGGGTCCTAAACCAGTGCGGGTCAACCAAACCGGGTTTTCTCAATCGGTCCAAACCATACGGGTCGGGTTGGACCGGGGCAACTAAGATGGGTCGAACCGACTCGGTTTGAGTGAAGAAACGAACCGAATTCCTATTTTAAACCGGACCAGTTCGGCCCAACCATTATTAACAGAACCGGACCGGTTGAACCGACCGAACCGAACCAGAATTCGACTTGACCGAACCATGTCAATTTAAAATAGGATGGCCAAATTTTAGAATCCAAATGTTTTCGAACTTTAAAATTACCTACACAGTGCTTATAGGTTTATATCTGATGGCTAGTTTCGATTATGGGGATGGATCTCGGAAATGCATGATTTTGGGACTGAATCATTTAGTGGGCTGAATTGCAATTGCTATTTAATTGATATTATTGCATTATTAGAACTTTCTTCTTGACTATGTCAAGCTAGCTAGATATTGCATGTTGTGGGCCGAGCCCTGGTTTTCAATTAATGAGTTGCGCACTAGGATAGACATGTTGTGATGGTTGTAAATGCCTAGGATTCATGTCTAGAAAAACGCATGTTTGATTAATAACATGAATTGCACATCAGCCCCAAATGTTTTAAAACCGAAAATCAGTCGCCAAATATGCATGTGTGTTATGGTGTGATCACGTATGATGTGTATGCATGAATGTGCAGGATGTACAAGCATGTGATAATTTACTTAGGAAGTAGATTATATATGCTAGAATGAGTTCCTCGGAACATTAGACGCATGACGCGTATGCATGATGAGTGGTTTGTTTCATGAATGTGACATGCGCATGATGATTTACTTGTGTAGTAGAATTGTATGTGTAAACTTGAAATCCTCGAAAATATTTTAAAGAGGTCCTTGGGAAAGTCAAGATTAGGTGTTTTAAAACCTCCCGTTCATGTGAAAGGGATTAAACCGTTTTAAAGGACAGATCTATTAGAAAGAAGACGTCCGTAATGTGAACTCTTTCACGACTCCCTTCCCTCGGTTTAATATCAGTTGGTTGGGTTAGATGTATTAGGAATCATTATTTGTCGCCTTCTGTCCCATAGATATCCGATGTAAGCAATTCTTTTTCCAAAATGATATTGTCTCCCTGCTTATGCGTGATTATCAATATGTTAGTATCAAAGAGCTGCACAAATGGATTCATCATGTGCTAATGCGCTTTTTAATGAGACAAACTGTGACTCGTGGTGCAAACGCATAAATGATCTGCTAGGCAATAAGGGTCTGATAGATCACATTTGGAAAACGATGAGCTGTTCAGATGCGGGCCTGACTAAGGGGCTAGCATATGACCACTTCAAGTGGGAACATAAGGACAAGAGGGTCTAGGAGATATTGCTCTCACAGATGTCTTCAGACATCAAAGAGGAATATAAGGATATTCCAGTAACAACTGTTCCTGAAATATGGAAACGGCTTAGCAGTTAAATTGCACCAACTTATACCCTTTTTGGATGAGTGTCTAAAGAGCAACAACATTGGTGTTCTTGAAAAAGCATACCACTTCCTGAGAAGGATCGAGCCACTTGAGGAAGATAGTCAGATGACTGAATGGGACAAAATTCAGGCCATCACCGGGACTCTCCCGAAGTCCTGGAGAGCTACTAGGAATCTGCTGACTATTTAGAGCTCAATGTTAGATCTCCCAACTCTCATGAAATTAATCGAGATGGTAGAAGCTCGATTGGCATCGGTGACGAAAGAAACCAAAATGCCAGGACAAACTGCAGGATAGAAGAAAAGGAAAGCGAGGAACAAGGGAAAGAAATGTTGACAAAGCCTGAACAAGGAAAACTCCAGTTAAAATCAAATATACTTTGTAGGAATAGCCCTCGCAACATAGGCGATGGTGCTGGGTCCAGCAAATCGCATGCTGCCAAGGTATGCGACATTGGATATGTTATGGAAACTTTAGTTTCCTCCACTTTCATGTTAACTGATTCAAATCCATCATGGATTATTGATTCAGGTGCTACACACCACATAGGCAATGACAGAGGATTATTTTCCATGTTCCGACAGATGCCGAAGGATTAAAAAAGGATATACATTGACGACAAATCTCAAGTTGGCGTCAGAGGAATAGGGAACTGCATATTGCCTATGAGCAATGGTAGAACCTTACTTCTCAAAAATGTCCTTTTTGCTCCTTAAATTCAAAGGAACGTTGTTTCTGTAACTTCTCTTATGAATAATGGCTTTGCTTTATCATTTGAGAACTCCATTTTTCGTATTAATAAAGGCAATGTCTTTTATGGGCATGCGTTTTCCTCTAATGGTCTAATTGTTATGGATTTGAATGGACATGAATATTCAAACCGAATGTACTCAATATCGTCTAGGGAAGCAGAAATAGATGCGGCCGGATGGCATGCAAGGTTGGGACATATAGGCTATGATAGGGTTCAAACTCTAGCTCGAAGAGTTCTACTCCCGGGAGCATCCGAAGTGGTGAAAACCACTTGTGAGGACTGTGTGGGACGTCGGGTCCTTAGAATGTTGCGTGGTATCTTTGTCGGGTTGTCAGAATTCACGGATGTCAGACAGTCGGACTGCGGGTGTGTCAGACTATCGGAGTATCGGAGTGGCGGACAGTCGGAGTGTCGGGGTTTTGCAAGCCCTTAAAATGGCTAAGTGTTTGAGTTTCCGCATGTATAATCGTTCTTACGTCAGAACGTTGACGTCCCGTAGTGTCAACGCGCTGTTCCTCGCTATACCTGTGCGCGTGTGCCTTGTGGTATCAGCACACACTTGACTTGCGGTGTATACGCGTATGCGCATATACACGCCTTGTAGTGTATGCGCGTGTACGCATCCCTTGCAATGTATTCGCGTAAGCACGCCTTGCAGTGTATGCGTGTGTACGCATCCCTTGCAGTGTATGCGCGTGTGCGTGCCTTTTGCGGTGTATGCGCGTGTACCCATCCCTTGCAGTGCATGCGCGTGTGCGCGCCTCTTGCAGTGTATGCGCGCGTTCCTCCTAACACCTGCACAAGGGGCAGCATCGACACCACAGGGGGGGGGTGGGCGATGAACCCTCTCCGATGCTAAAATGAGTATTCTAGAGAGATAAAGCTAGTAAGAAGTCAGAGCTCCCAAGCCAACTCAAGTTATGAAATGGGTGACCAAGATTTCTATATATAAGTAGTTCGACCCCAGTTTAGTAGGAAAATGTAAACCGGGCGTGGATTTGAGTTAATATCGGCAAAGGGAAAACTCGTGTGTAATGTAAATGTGTGAGGATACGCGCGTTGAGGAGCAATAATTCGGACCACACCGGGTTGCGGGGACAATCCGGTGTGGTCTGGATTTCCACACGTATGCGCGCCTCGCGATGTATGCGTGTATACACGCCTTGCAGTGTATGAGCGCCTTGCAGTGTATGCGCGTGTACGCATCCGTTGCAGTGTATGCGCGTATCCGCGCCTTGTAGTGTATGCGCGTGTACGCATCCCTTGCAATGTATGTGCGTGTGCGTGCCTCTTGCAATGTATGTGCGTGTACGCATCTCTTGCAGTGTATGTGCGTGTGCGCAACTTTTACAGTGTATGCACGCGTTTCTCCTAACACCTGCACAGGGAGCAGTATCGATACCACAGGGGGGGTGGTGCGCGACGAACCCTCTCCGATGCCAGAATGAGTATTCTAGAGAGATAAAGCTAGTGAGAAGTCAGAGCTCCCAAGCCAACTCAAGTTATGAAATGGCTGACCAAGATTCCTATATATAGGGAACTTTGGACTCAAACCCGATTTTAAGTAGTTCGACCTCGGTTTAGTAGGAAAATGTAAACCGGGCGTGGATATTAGTTAATATCGGCAAAAGGAAAACTCGCGTGTTATGTAAATGTGTGAGGCTACGCGCGTCGAGGAGCAATAATCAGGACCACACCGGGTTGCGGGGACAATCCGGCGTGGTCCGGATTGTCCGGGACAACCCGGACATCCGGATTGCCAAGGCAATCCGGACGAGTACGGTCTGAACGCGCGTGTTGCCCGTTCGGACCGTTCTAACTCGCAGGTTTTGAGTTTTAGTGGTTTCGACGCGTTGACGAGGTCTGAAATGTAAATGCGAACCCGAATCGGGCGAATATCCATTAGCTACGAGCCGAATATCCATTGGATCTAATTCAATCAGAAGTATGTGGACCCATGAATGTCACCGCAAGGGTTGGTAAACTTTACTTCGTGACTTTCATTGACGACTTTACCCATTATGGGTTTACTCATTAGATTTCTCATAAATCCGAGGCCATTGACTGCTTCAAAAGCTTTCTTAACCACGTAGAGAATCAACAGGAGTGAAAGGTGAAAATCCTTCGTACTGATAGAGGTGGAGAATATCTCTCTAATGAGTTTGACAAGTTATGCAATGAAAGAGCCATTGTACATCAAACTACAATTCCTTACATGCCACAGCAAAATGGTGTGTTTGAGCGACGTAGTCGCACACTCCTGGACATGGTCAGAACAATGATGTCACAGGGGCAATTGCCAATCTCCTACTGGGGTGACACATTGTTAACTGCAACACATGTGGTGAACCTTGTTCCTAAAAAGTCGGTGGACACAACACTATATGATCTATGGACAGGTAAAGAGATGGATCTTACCAGGCGGCGACCTTGGGGTTGTGTATTATACACGCATCAAACCAACATCCGTTTTGGCAAGTTGGGACCTAGAGGATTGAAAATTATCTTTAAAGGTACTCTGAAAACTCTAAGGCATACGTGTTCGTAGCAACTCAGGAGAATGGTGGTGTGGTCGAACATGAGTCCAGAGACGTTACATTCCTTGAGGACGAATTTCCTACGCTTGGTTACATCAAAACGAATGAAGTCTTAATTGAAATAGAGCAGGATGATGATGATCAGGTCCCTCTTACTTCGAGTAGGAGATTTGAGGCAGCATCACAAGTGAACGACATGATAAATCAGGTTGGAGACATTTTCATAGTAAATCTAGTGGGAGGAGTCAATCCAACCAAGCAGACCACTGTTGCTGCAGGTTCGAATCAAGTCAAACCTAATAATCACATTCCTGAACCGATGGATGAAAATACGATAATACCACAGCCACCTACTGGTAACAGTGAGACTGCCACTACTAACTTGGCTCCTGGTCTTAGTAACCGTGGAATTAATCTCGGAGGTGGAATCCCGAGACCAAGAGGTCGTCCAAGAAAAGTTGTTGGTGAAGGTTCAAGCAACACTCTTGTTGCCAGTAGGAGTATTGCCTCGATAACGAGCATTATTCCTAGTGGGAGCATTGTTCAAGTTCAAGATGGGACTAACGAGCCTAGACGTAGTCAAAGGCATGGAACTTCTCCTAAAAGTATCCCGTCGAAAGAGGTGAATTATTCACTTTAACTTTGGTTGATGAACCGGTAACGGTTAAGCAACCTATGGATAGACCTCAAGCGAAAGAATGGAGAAAATAAATGGAGTTTGAGATCGCCTCTATGAAAGCTAATTCAACGTGGTCTTTAGCTAATTTTCCTGCTGACCGCAGAGCAATAGGGGCGAAGTGGGTTCTGAAATTGATACTCACTGCTGACGGAGTCGTCGAGCGGTACAAAGCTTGACTCGTTGCGCAAGGATACACCCAACTTCACACAGTGGACTTCGATGAAACATACTCACCGACTGTGCGTTACACCACAGTCCGGGCCATTTTTGCTTTGGTTGCAAGCCTCGATATAGAGCTGCACCAAAAGGATTTTAAGAACGCATTCCACCACGGAAACTTGGAGGAAGAAATCTATATGGAGAAACCAGAGGGTTTTATTACTCTTCGTAACGAACGTAAAGTTTGTAACCTCCAAAGATCGATCTACGGTCTTAAACAATCGTCTCGGCAATGGTACCGCAGATTCCCGAGGAAATCATTGTAAACGGATCCGTGAATCTTCACGAGGATCCATGCGTGTACATGAGCGAATCAAAGTCCTGGCTGTCATCTGTATTTGAGATGAAGGACATGGGAGAAGCAACGTACATCCTACGAATTAAGATTGCTAGGGATCGTGCTGATCGCAAGCTATGTCTCTCTTAAGAATCCTATATCAAAAAACTGGTGCAAAGGTTCAGATTGCAAGATGCCAAACCCGTGGATACGCCGGTTGTGTTTGGGTGCGCGTTGTTGAAGCGTGACGGTCCGAAAGACCTGGCAGAGCGTGAACAGATGAAAAGTGCAGAATACCTTAGTATGGTAGGCAACTTAATGTATGCCATGCAATGCACTCATCCAAACATCTGTTACGCTGTGGGCCTAGTAGCACGATTCCAATCAGACCCCGGACACCAACATCTAACGGCCATGAAACAAATTATTCGGTACCTGAAAGGTAATGCCGACTACAGACTGTGCTATTAGGGTGGATAACTAGAATTGACAGGATTCAGTGACGCCGACCACGGTAGTGATCCGAATGATCGTAAGTCCACCTCGGGAGGAGTATTTCTCCTTGCTAATGCTGCCATATCATGGATGAGCAAGAAGTAATCCTATGTCGCGTTGAGGACAAATTAATCACATTGGAGTACTTGTCCACTGATAGTAAAATGGCGGATCCATTAACCAAACCTTTACGCATGGATGTTTTCAAAAAGCATGTTAGAATTCTGGGACTGCGTAGGGTTTAAGTGACGTGTATTATGATAATAACATTTTGGGATTTAAATTGATATTTGAATAAAAGGAACTCCAGTTTGAGTTTATGATGTTACTACATCATAATTTTTTAATTACATCGACTTTTTACGGTCTATAAACTAGTTGTAGGAGGGACAACCTCCAAATTAAATAATATCGAATGTGGACCAAGCCTCGTCATAAAGGGTCGGTCGTCTTGACGGAGAGCGGGACCTCTACCATATCAAGAACGACTAAGAACCACGGTGGAAAACCTGGCTAAGCAAAAAGATCTTTGGCTTCGGGGTAATACGACGTGATATAATTTTTGCAAGCCGCCATGACGAACTTTGTGTTAGCATTTGGTGACGTGGCGCCGTAATTGGTAGCCCGTTAATATAAGTTGTTACCTAAGACAATTAGGTAAAAGTAAAATTTGGGGTAACTGGGCTCGACCCAATTTCCATGTGACATGGGAGGCCCGAAAATTGGGCCTCCAACCCACATGATAGTCGGCCGAAACCCTAATAGTAGGGATGAGGATTTTCTCCTCCACCCACTATATAAAGAGGTATTGGGGTCACCCCGAAGACACAACTTGATCACAACTCCTCTTAAGTTGTGATTTGAGAGAAATCCCTTTCTCTCTGTAGCTATTTCGGCCGGCCCCTTAAACACCACTATTGGTGTGTCAAATTGCTTCTGAGCAATCAATCCGAGGTTCTGTCCCCGTTGAAGAATCGAACAGAGGATTTGCTATGGAGCTTATACCGCGTAGGACTTCTTCTCACGAAGAACTTGTACGGGTTCCGACTGGAGGATCAGAACTCCCTCTACAACGTTCTTGGGCATGAAAGCTATTGAGGTATGTGTACATTATTCCACTGCGTAGTTAGATTACTTGCATGTACACGTTTAGCATTCCGTAGTATTACGTCCCCAGTAATCCAACAGTGGTATCAGAGCGAGGTTTAGGAGTTCATAAAATTTTTGAAATTACAGCGGTAAGCCAACTGATGTTGTTGAAATTTTATAAAAAACAAATTTTATACATAGTGAACACCGAAATTTTTAAACTTAATTTCATGACTTTGATCTTTAAAAACTTAAAATTTTCGGATTATACATGCTTTTAAGGATTGGTGCCGAAATTTTTGGTTTAAATTTAAGTTTGATGTTCATGATATTCAAGAACAGGACGAGTTCTATCAAGAACAATATATGGATTCATGATCATAGCAGTGTTTGATCTTAAAATTTGACAATTTTTCCAATTTTTGGTGTTTTGGCCGAAAACCCTAGTGAATTATTAGGTAAATTTTTTAATTTCGTAAGTTCCAAGTAAGCAAAATTCGGCCGGCCACCCTATGGATATAGTTTGCCATATTTTAATTTTATTAAAAGGTAACTATATATCTACAATTGGAAAATATGGATAGGTTCACAATATAATATTGAAAAATATATATTGACTATCAATATATATTGATAAAGATAGGGTTAATATATATATTGATAGATTTAATTGCTATAAAAGATTAAGAAAATATATTGTCTATATATATTTTAATCCCTAAAGATATATTTGACAATAATAATAATAATATATATATATATATATATGTGCCGAAATTTTTATCTATATATGTATATTGTTGATTGATTTACATCTTATAGATAAAATCTTGACAATATATATATATATATATATATATATATATATATATATATATATATAATATATATATATTTAAATATGTGCCGAATTTATATATATATATATTAGCAATATTGGAAATTATTTTATATAATTAATATCTCTTGGTGGCTAAGTTATGTTTTTAATGGATTTTAAAACCCTACTTAGCCCACAAGATATATTTCGGCCGAACCCTATGGGTTTATTAAGCTGGTCCAATTTGCAAAACCGGATCGGGTTAAACCAATCCGGGTTTTCTTAATCGGGTGGACATTTTCGGGCCAGGTCAAACAGGAGCAATTAAGTAGAACCTAACCAAACTGGTTTTGAGTGATGAACCGAACCGCTATCTTATTTTATTGAACCATTTCGGACCAAACCGGATTTTAAAATCAGACCGACTCAAACCGGATTTCTAAATGGACCGAACAAAATTTTAATATTTTCGTAAATTTTAAAATGTTCAATAAAATAGGATGTCAAATTTTAAATTCAAAACGTTTTCGAAATTTAAAATTAGCCTAAACAGTGCTCTTAGTGTTTGCGTTTTTAACACGTTTTCGGTTAAAACCCTAATGCCTAGTTACGATTATGGGGATGGATCTCGGAAATGCATGTTTTAGGGACTGGATTAAAATTAGAGGGCTGAATTGCAATTGTTTACTTTCTGCAACATATATTTGATATAATTAGAGTTGTCGTCTTGACTTAGTCAAGCTAGCTGGATAATAAATTGCGAGCATTGAGCTCTAGGATTTAAATATACGGTATGCGCAATAGGATAGACATGTTATGCTGATTGAAAGTTCCTAGAATCCATGTCTAGAAATTTCGCATGATTGATTGTAAGCATGAATTGTAAGTCATCCTCTAATATTTTCAAAACGTTTTTCAAAACCGAAAATTCCGTATGCCAATTATGCATGATTTGTGCGGAAGTTGCATGTTTTGACACGTATGCTAGAATGTTCATGAATAATAGCATGTGATAATTTACTTTACGTAGAATTATGTATGCTAGGAACATTAGACGCATGACGCGCAAGCATGTTGTTTGGTTTGTTCGATGTTTATGGCGTGATATAGTATTATGCATGCGTAAATTATCGGATAATTTTACAAAATAAAAAAGGCCCATGGGAAAGTCAAGATCGGGTATGCTTGTTTGAAAATTCCCGTTTCGGTAATTTGCAATATAATAACCATTTTTAAAAGACTGATTTATTAGATTGAACACGACGGTAGTCTGAACTCTTTCACGGACCCCCTTCCCTCGGTTTACTGGCGGTCAGTTTGGTCTAGATGACTGAGGGATCACTATTTGTTGTGTTCCATCTTAATAGAAATCCGATGTTTGCAATTCTGTCAAAAAAAATTTGTATTCCTGATTTGCATAATCATCAATGTGAGAATTGGCTCAATTAGTGCGATTCGATATTGCTCGCAATCTTGACGGTATTAATTATGATGAATAAAATTGGAGTGTTTGTTGAACTCTCCACTACGATTCCGAAAAGTGGAGAGGACAACTACAAATGAATATAGTGTTAGCATATGGTGACGTGGCGCCGTAATTGGTAGCCCGTTAATATATGTGGTTACCTAAGATAATTAGGCAAATGTCACATTAGGGCTAATTGGACCAGGCCCTATTCCCATGTGACATGCGAGGCCCAAAATTAGGCCTCTCCCCACATCATAGTTCGGTCGAAACCCTAATAGTAGGGAGGAGGGTTTTCTCCTCCTCTCACTATATAAGGAGATCTTGGGGTCACTCCCAAAATACACATTGATCACAACTTCTCTAAAGTTGTGATTTGAGAGAAATCCCTTTCTCTCTATGTAAAGTTCGGTCGGCCCCATAAACACCACCATTGGTGTGCCAAATTGCTTCCGAGCATTCAGTCCGAGGTTTTTTCCCCGTTGAAGAATCGATCAGAGGATTCGCTGGGGAGCTTATGCCGCGTAGGACTTCTTCTCACGAAGAACTTGTACGGGTTCCGACCGGAGGATCAGAACTCCCTCCACAACGTTCTTGGGCAGGAAAGCTATTGAGGCATGTGTACATTATTTCGCTGCGTTATTAGATTACTTACAAGTACACGTTTAGCATTCCGTAGTATTATGTCCCCGTAATCCAACAGTGTATCAGAGCCAGGTTTAGGAGTTCTTAAATTTTTGATAAACTGATGTTCTTTAAACTTGAAAAACCGAAGTTTTTATGTTCATGAACACCATGAGTAATCCGAAATTTTTAAACAAATTTCATATGTTTGATCTTTAAAAACTTAAAATTTTCGGAATTTACATGTTTTTATAGATCAAAACTGAAGATTATTGTTTAAATTTAAGTTTGATGTTCATGATCTTCAAGAACACGATGACTTTTATCAAGAACACTATTTGGATTAATGATCAAGTTATGGTTTGATCTTAAAATTTGAAATTTTTTCCAATTAAGGGTGTTTGTGCCAAAAACCCTAGTAAATTATTAGGTAAATTTTTCAATTTTTTATGGTCCAAGCAAGGTAATTTCGGCCGGCCTAGGTTAGGATATAGTTTGCCATATTTTAAATTTATTAAAAGGTAACTATATATCTATAAGTTGGAAAATATGGATAGGTTCACAATATAATATTGAAACATATATTAACTATCAATATATATAGCTAAAATCTAGGGATTAATATATATTGATAGATTTAATTGCTATAAAAGATTAAGAAAATATATAGTCTACATATATTTAAATCCCTAAAGATATATTTGACAATAATTATATATATATATATATTGTTGGATTACGGGGACGTAATACTACAGAATGCTAAACGTGTACTAGCAAGAAATCTAATCTACGCAGGGGAATTAGTACACATACCTTTTAGCTTTCCTGCCCAAGAACGATGTGGAGGGAGTTCTGATCCTCCGGTCGGAACCCGTACAAGTTCTTCGTGAGAAGAAGTCCCATGCGGTGTAAGCTCCACAACAAAGCCTCTGATCGATTCTTCAACGGGGACAGAACCTCGGACTGAATTCTCGAAAGTAATTTGGCAAACCAATGATGGTGTTATAGGGGTCGTCCAAAACTAGGACAGAGAGAAAGGAGTTTCACTCAAATCACAACTTAAGAGGAGTTGTGATCAAGGTGTAATTTGGGAGTAACCCCAAGACCTCCTTATATAGTGGGAGGAGGAGAAAATCCTCCTCCCTCCCTATCTAGGGTTTCGGCCGACCTATGTGTGTGGGAGGCCCAATTTTGGGCCTCCCATGTTACATGGGAATTGGGTCTGGCCCAATTAGCCCTAATGTGACATTTACCTAATTATCTTAGGTAACCACATATATTAACGGGCTGCTAATTACGCGCCACGTCACCATATGCTAACAGCTCCCACTCGATGGAATGGGAGGGTGCCTGTTAATGTATTGTCATCTAATAACATCAATATTTCAGTCTTCATTTGTTACGACGGGCATCGTGCTACTCATTTGTTAGGAGTGTTGTAGCGCCCGCAGAACGTTGATTCCCTTTCATGAACCAAACCTGTTTGAAATAAAACTATGTACCGCACTGTATCCTTGGTCAACTGTCAATTCTCCAATTGCCCAGTTTTCCGCAAAGGAATATTTGTCCAAGGCATCCGTACAAGTGAACACGAGATTCGGTGAATTAAAGGTGAACTTGACTATCCCCATCGCTTATACCCTTAGTTTGACTCAACCGGTTTCCAAGACGTGGTCACTTGGCTGTTTTCTTTGGCACTACGCTCGTACGCCGGGAAGCGAGCATTGAGCCAGACCTTAGGTATAAGTTATGAGTCCGTGAGGATACTTTGGATGCCTCTTCATAAGGCATCCAGGATCAATCACATGCTCAAGGTGAAGAAGTATGCGCCCTTTGAATCACAAGGATTCTAGCTAGCACAACCGAGCATGACCCCGTGGTCGAACGTGGCACGCGCAGTATGAAGCACGCGTCGATAGCACACCTGGTTAAGCCAGCGATGGGATATGTCAATAATGCTATCGCAAAATCTCTCATCTGGCCTTGAATGTGATATATAGTAATGGACAAAGTCCAACTCGGCGATTTACAAAACGAAGATTAAGTCATGCTGTTAAGCGTGATAATGTTATCGTTTTGTCTAATAAGGTTTACTCCCTTGATTCTTAGCAAATCTTGTTATGATAGAGGTCCCTCTCTCCTTACAAGATGACTATGTCTGTGTGACGAGGCAAGGTTCACATTTGACATTATTTTGGTGGAAGAATTTTACTTCTTCCTACGACTTAATTTATAGACCATAAAATCCGATGTTGTTTAACATTATGACGTCGGTGAATCATAAACTCAATTTGCAATTCCTTTATTCAAATTGAAACATAATTTCAAATGTCAAAATTTTATCACTTTTACAAGCCACAGAGTTTAAGCCCTACGTAATCCAAGCAGTTTTACGTGCTTTTAAAAAATCTCCCTACGTAACGGCTTAGTTAAAGGGTCTGCGACCATATTGTCTGTAGGCAAGTATTCTAAAGCGATTATGTTGTCTTCCAGAACAGATTTAGTATAATTGTATTCACATCAATGTGCTTTGTTCTACTATGGTACTTTGGACCCTTAACTGCCGCAATGCCCGCCTGACTGTCTGAGTACACCTTCACAGGTTTACTCTTCTTTTCGGTGCCAATTAATGCAGTAAGAAGCCTCTTCAGCCAGACCGCTTCTTGTGGGATTTTGGAGAGGGCAACGAATTCTGATTCCATAGTAGAAAGCGCGACACAAGATTGCTTCTTGCTCATCCATGATATGGCAGCATTAGCAAGGAGGAAAACTCCTCCTGTGGTGGACTTACGATCATCCGGATCGCCAACGTGGTCGGCGTCACAATAACCGGTCAATTCGAGCCGCTCGCCCTCATAGCACAGAACGTAGTCGGCAGTACCTTTCATATATCTGATAATTCGTTTCACGGCCTTTAGATGTTGATAACTAGGATATGATAGGAATCTTGCTACTAGGCCCACAACGTAACAGATGTCTGGCTGAGTAAAGAGCATGGCGTACATTCGACTCCCTACCATACTCAGATACTCTGCATTCTTCATTTATTCACGCTCCTGCTAGTTTTTCGGGCCATCACGCTTCGATAGCACGCACCCGAACACAACCGGCGTATCCACGGGTTTAGCACCCAGCATTCTGAATCTTTTCAACAATTTGTCGATATGTGATTCCTGAGATAGACATAATCTCCGGGCGGCATGATCTCGGGCAATTTTGATGCCTAAGATGTATGTAGCATCTCCCATGTCTTTCATCTCGAATGCTGATGCTAACCAGGACTTTTATTTATTCATAAAACTCACGTCGTTCGCAGCAATCAGTATGTCATCCACGTATAGTGTTATGATGATATACCTAGACCCGGAGGTCTTGGTGTATACGCAGGGATCCTCATGAAGATTCACGAATTCGTATCCGACGATTTCCTCGTGGAATCTGCGATACCATTGCCGAGACGAGTGTTTAAGGCCGTATATAGATCTTTAGAGTATGCAAACTTTACGTTCTTCGCCAGGAGTAATGAAACCCTCCGGCTGCTCCATATAGATCTCTTCCTCCAGGTTTTCATGGAGGAATGCGGTCTTAACATCCATTTGATGTAGCTCTAGATCAAGACTAGCAACTAGGGCAAGGATGGCCCTTACTGTGGTGTAACGCACCGTTGGTGAGTATGTTTCATCAAAGTCCACTCCGTGGATTTGGGTATATCCTTTCACAATTATTCGAGTTTTGCACTACTCGAAATTTCCACAAAAAGTGAATTCTAAGATTTCACTTTCTAGTTCTGTGGTTAACAGATAAATCAACTAAAGACTAAAAACGAATTAGTTCTTATTTAGGCAATTTCATCCTCCATTGTTTTCCTCCATTCCCTTGTTTTGAGGTCCTTCCTTTGCTTGCTAAACCGTCACTGGTTCAAGAACGAACACCAAGATGTGTAACACATCTTATTTGATGGGACACTTCTCGAGAGAAGTTTGTTGCCTTTGTCTATGTCTAGGCACGTTAATCCCATGTTTTAGTCTGATCGTTACTCCCACTCGGAATAATGCTTCTTATCGGGGCATTACTCCCACTGGTAACAACGGTGGTGGTTGAAATTACTTGGAATAACCTCTCGGTCTCGGGATTCTACCTCCGAGATGTATTCTTCGATCACTAGGATCTGGAACCGAGTTGGTTGTTCCATTCCCACTAGGAAAAATGGGTAGTTGAAATAGTTCATTATCATGATTATCAGGTCCGACTTGATTCGCATTTTGAAATTTAGTGATGATTATGTGTGAGGGGGAGTGAGACCTCTCACTGGATTTACTATGAAGACGTTTCCATCATTATTTACCAAATCAATCACTTATGCTATGTCAATTCTCCCACTCGAAGTAAGTGGGACCTGAGAATCTCCATCAACCATCTGTTAACTCAACTAGCTTGTTTCGTTCTGCAAAGCGTTGAAAATTCATCCTCAAATCTTTATAATGTGTCATGTTTATCCACGAAACAATTGTTCCAAGCTAATTTTAAAACTCGTATTCTTCGCGAGTAGTGCGTACTCTTAATGAATACTCGTTTTAATGCGCAAATTAATGCGTCTTTGTGATAAGGTTTTACCCGAATCTTTTATTAGCTTTTATGGTAACGTGTTAACCGATTTCTTTCAGAACATTGTGTTTTACATTAATGTGAATTAATCTCATCCCGCAGGAACAATTAATGTGTAACTCTAACATTATTTAATTCTGAACTATGTTTCTTGAAGTGTTTAATGAATACTTTTAGCCAAACTCTTCGTTCAAGGCTAATGGTGGGAGATTCGTTTTACCGACTACTTATTTTCGTTTGTTTAACTTACCCAGAGACTTATTCATCTCAAGGACTATGCATTTAAGCGTTCGTTTTAGTGTCGTAGTTGATGTTCTTACTAGATTGTAGTAGCTTGAAGCTTACCTCTAACCACAGCAGTCATCATTGAGTTATTTCCAAAGAATTACAAACGAAAACTCAGCATTTACAAAAATACTTCATCATTAAATTCGTACTTTTAAAATGATGTGTCCCGTCTCTCGAGGTGACATGCGCCATGCGCATTATACCAGGTCTAAACCGTGGTTTTGAAATAGTTTTAATTCCCGAATTTAAAATTAAATCGGCGTTAACATGCATATTATTTTGGGATACATATGTTTAATGGAGTACTTAACAAATAAGGATGAGGTAAGTCGGTTTGTCTTTTAGAACTATGCAATCAATGAATTTATTCAGTTTAGTTTGACCTGACTGAGATGACAGAGTATGTAAAATGTTTCGGTTTTGTTCGACCACTTTTACTTAGCCGAAATTTTGGTTCTAACCCGTAGGTTTGAAATTTCGTTTCGGGTCGTTCCATATGACCGGAACGTTAAATTGATAAGTAAATTGTTTTTTTTTTCGGAATGCTCCCAAGCTTTGAATCGAGCAACAATTACTTTAATCAATAATACAGAATTTCGAAATAACCAAAATTTAGTAATTCAGACGAACAACGAACGATAAATGACAATGGTAGGATTCTTGATCTGAAGGTCACATATTTGATCCATGTTTACCGCATAGATAGTCGAGAACTTTAAGTCATGTTGAACATCATATATGATTACATTCACTAGTGAATCACATCAAATGATTTGTGTTCAAGTAAAACGTTTACGGCTTTACATACATGACATACGAGGCGTGTTTGAGACGCACTTTATCCACAGGGTTTAACCCATCGAATTATCGTATAAAACCATTTTACGGTCTAGTTCACTTCATGATATATGGATCACAATTGACTTCAGATGATCTCTTGTGGTGAGCTGAGAAGGTTGTCGCTTCACTGCCTTGGTTCCTTTGCTTAACTAGAGTTAAGGTTATTGAATCATGTCAATGTAAGGCAACCATATACGTGTTTTCATGTTGATCCTTTTATTGCGAAGGTCTCTAGTGGCCATTACACCAGCATCCATGAAAAGAAAAGACCATCACATCCAACTGAAACATTTCTAGCTTTAACATCCTTGCTTCTGCCGAAGCAGATGCAAAGGGATACCAAGCTTTGACATTGTCTGGTTGCAATTTGAAGTCTTCTTCAACCCCTTTTATTTAAGGTTGAATGTATCACCAACTACGCATTTAGATCATCAAAGAATCTACTTCAATATTTAGGAAACAGACCATCACGTTC
The DNA here is from genome assembly GCA_036873135.1 of Clarkia xantiana subsp. parviflora. Classification (NCBI taxonomy): domain Eukaryota; kingdom Viridiplantae; phylum Streptophyta; class Magnoliopsida; order Myrtales; family Onagraceae; genus Clarkia; species Clarkia xantiana. Next base: position 7,097,888 of record JAPTYO010000024.1, on the reverse strand, counting down.
ATTTCTCATTGTCAAAAATCATACAAACTACCATATTCATTCGTAGTTGTCCTCTCCGCTTTTCGGAATCGTAGCATAGAGGAGTCCAATACATATTCCTTATGTTCATCATAATTTATACAATCAAGATTGCAAGGTTCATAGAAGCGTACCGACTTAGCCATGAAAACTAATACATTGACAACTATGCAAATTTAGGAAGACAACAACATTTTGACAGAATTGCAAACATCAGATTATCTATTAAGATGGAATACGACGAATAGTGATTCTTCAGTCACTAAAACAAACCAACCTTCAGTAAACCGAGGAAGGGGGTGTCGTGAAATAATTCACACTATTGTCGTTCGTCTAATAGATCAGTCTTTTGCAAACGGTTATTCGATTGCAAATTACGGGAACGTTAATTTTCAAATAAGCATACCCGATCTTGGCTTTCCCAAGGCCCTTATGATTTTGTAAAGTTATCCGATAATTTACGCATGCATATTTATAATTATACTACATCTAGCAAATCATCATACCATGCCATAAATATCGAACACAACATGTTTACGCGTCATGCGTCTAATGTTCCTAGCATACGTAAAGTAAATTATCAAATGCGTTCTATTGCGAACATCCTAGCACACGCGTCAAAACATGCAACATCCGCACACATCATGCATAATTGGCGCCTGGAATTTTTTGTTTTATAAAGCGCTTTGAAAATATTAGGGGCTGTTTTGCAATTCATGCTTACAATCAATTATGCGAATTTCTAGACATGGATTCTAGGCACTTTCAATCAGCATAGCATGTCTATCCTATTGTGCAAACCATATATTTAAATTCCATAGATCAATGCTCGCAATATAATATCCAGCTAGCTTGACTAACTCAAGACGATAGTTCTAATTATATCAAAATATATGATGCAGAAAGTAAACAATTGCAAATCAGCCCACTAATTTAATCCAGTCCCAAAAACATGCAAGTCTGAGATCCATCCCCATAATCGAAACCAGACATTAGGGTTTTGATTGAAACCGTGCATTAAAACACAAACCCTAAGAGCACTGTTTAGGCTAATTTTAAAGTTTGAAAACATTTTGGATTTAAAATTTGACATCCTATTTTATTGAACAATTTAAAATCTCCGAAAACTTTAAAGTGGTTCGGTCCAAATTTTAAAATCCTGTTCAACCCGGTCTGATTTTAAAAATTCCGATTTGGTCAGAAACGGTTCAATAAAATAAGATTATGGTTCGGTTTATCACTCGAAACCGGTTAGGTCTGGTTTAATTTAGTTACCACGGTCCTACCCGACCCGACTAGGTCGACCTAATTAAGAAAACCCAGATTGGTTTTATCCGTTCCGGTTTAGTGACTGGACCGGCCCATAAACCCTAGGGTTTGGCCGAAATATGTCTTGTGGGCTAAGTAGTGTTTTAAAGTCCACTAAAAACTTAACATAGCCACCAAGAAATATTAATTATTTAAAATAATTTCCGATATTGCTAATATATATATATATATATATATATATTGTCAAGATTTTATCACTAAGATGTAAATCAAATAACAATATATAATATGTATATATAAAATTCGGCCAAATCACTATATATATATAAATGTTGTCGAAAATATATTTAGGGATAAAATATATAGACAATATATCTTCTTAATCGTTTTAAGTAACTAAATCCTATCAATATATATTTATCCCTATCTTTTAGCTATATATATTGATAGTTAATATCCTTTACAATATTATATTATAACCTATCCTTATTTTCCAACTTGTAGATATATAGTTACCTATTAATAAAATTTAAAAATGGCAACATATATATTAAAATATTTTTGCCGAAATTTTAGTAACTTGGTGACCAAGAAAAGTAATTTTTTTTTACCTAAAATACCCCTAGGGTTTTCGGCACAAACACAAAGAGTTGGAAAAGTTGTCAAATTTTAAGATCAAATACAACCTTGATCAAAAATCAAATTGCGTTCTTGATAAAACTCATGGTGTTCTTGAAGATTATGAACATCAAACTCAAATTCATAACAAAATTTTCGGCAACACAAAAATTTCAAAAAATTTAAGTTTTTAAAGATCAAATACATGATTTCACGTTAAAAATTTCGGAACACGTATTGATGTTCATCAACCTAAAAATTTCGGATTTTTCATAGATTCAAGAACATCAGTTTATCAAAATTTTAAGAAATCCTAACTCTGGCTCTGATACCACTGTTAGATTACGGGGACGTAATACTACGAAATGCTAAACATGTACTAGCAAGAAATCTAATCTACGCAACAGAATTAGTACACATTCCTTTTAGCTTTCCTGCCCAAGAACGATGTGGAGGGAGTTCTGATCCTCCAGTCGGAACCCGTACAAGTTCTTCGTGAGAAGAAGTCCTACGCGGTGTAAGCTCCACAACAAAGCCTCTGATCGATTCTTCAACGGGGACAGAACCTCGGACTGAATGCTCGAAAGCAATTTGGCACACCAATGATGGTGTTATAGGGGCCGGCCGAAACTAGGCCAGAGAGATATGAGTTTCTCTCAAATCACAACTTAAGAGGAGTTGTGATCAAGGTGTATATAGGGAGTGACCCCAAGATCTCCTTATATAGTGGGAGGAGGCGAAAACCCTCCTCCCTCCCTATCTAGGGTTTCGGCCGACCTATGTGGTTGGGATGCCCAATTTTGGGCCTCCCATGTCACGTGGGAATTGGGTCTGGCCCATTTAACCCTAATGTGACATTTACCTAATTATCTTAGGTAACCACATATATAAACGGGCTACCAATTATGGCACCACGTTACCACATGCTAACATATATATATATATATATATATATATATTGATTTGGCCGAATATATATATGTCTATATATATATATATATATGTTGTTGACTGATTTACATCTTAAAGATAGAATCTTGAAAATATTTATATATATTTATAAGTGTTCTGAATTTTTTATATATATATTAGCAATATTGGAAATTATTTTATATAATTAAGGTTTCTTAGTGGCTATGTTAAGTTTTTAGTGGACATCAAAACCCTACTTAGCCCACAAGAAAGTCTTTCGGCCGAACCCTATGGGTTTATGGGCCGGTCAAATTGCTAAACCGGAACGGGTTAAACCAATCCGTGTTTTCTTAATCGGGTGGACCTTCTCAGGTTGGGTCAAACCGGAGCAATTAAATAGAACCTAACCAAACCGGTTTTGTGTGATGAACCAAACCACAATCTTTTTTTATTGAACTGTTTCGGACCAAACCGGATTTTTAAATTGGACCGACTCGAACCAGATTTTTAAATTGTACCGAACCAAATTTTAAAATTTTTCGAAAATTTTAAATTGTTCAATAAAATAGGATGTCGAATTTTTAATCCAAAATGTTTTCGAACTTTAAAAGTTAACCTAAACAGTGCTCTTAGGGTTTACGTTTTAACACGTTTTCGGATAAAACCCTAATACCTGGTTACGATTATGGGGATGGATCTCGGATATGCATGATTTTGGGACTGGATTAAATTAGTGGGCTGAATTGCAATTGTTTACTTTCTGCAACATATATTAGAACTTTCGTCTTGATTTAGTCAAGCTTGCTGGATAATAAATTGTGAGCATCGAGCTCTGGGATTTAAATATATGGTATGCGCAATAGGATAGACATGCTATGCTGATTGAAATTGCCTAGAATCCATGCCTAGAAATTTCGCATGATTGATTGTAAGCATGAATTGCAAGTCAGCCCCTAATATTTTCAAAATGTTTTTAAAACTGAAAATACCAGTCGCCAATTATGCATGATGTATGCGGAAGTTGCATGTTTTAACACATATGCTAGAATGTTCATGAATGAAAGCATGTGGTAATCTACTTTAAGTAGAATTATGTATGCTAAGGAACATTAGACGCATGACGCGTAAGCATGTTTTTTTGGTTTGTTCGATGTATATGGCATGATATAGTATTATGCATGCGTAAATAATCGGATAAATTTTACAAAATCAAAAAGGGCCATGGGAAAGCCAAGATCAGGTATTCTTATTTGAAAATTCCCGTTTTGGTAATTTGCAAAATAATAACCGTTTTCAAAAGACTGATCTATTGGATTGAAGACGACAATAGTGTTAACTCTTTCACAACACCTCCTTCCCTCGGTTTACTGGCGGTCGGTTTGGTTTAGTTACAGAAGGATCACTATTCGTCGTATTCCATCTTAATAGATAATCTGATGTTTGCAATTCTGTCAAAAAGTTATTGTCTCCCTAACTTAGCATAATCATCAATGTGAAAGTTGGCTTAATTAGTGCGATTCGATATTACTCACAATCTTGATGGTATTGATTATGATGAATAACATTGGAGTGTTTGTTGAACTCTCCACTTCGATTCCGAAAAGTGGAGGGGATAACTACGGATAAATATAATAATCTGTATGATTTTGACAATGATAAATGAATGTGATAATTTGTTTCCCCAAGAGTTGGAGTAGGTTCTTTGATGATATGAACGCATGTATGGTGATACATTCGACCTTGGTAAAAAGGGGTAGAAGAAGACTTGAATTGAAACCATACAATGTTACAGCTTAGTATTCCTTCGCATCCGCCTCGGTGGAAGCAAGGATGCAAACGCTAGAAATGTTTCGGTTGAATGAGATGATCTTCTCTCTTTCCATGGATGTCGGCATAAAACCCGGATCGGGTCTTCAGGATGGAAGGTCAACATGGAAAGGATGTATATGGTTGTCTGATATTGACAGGACTCAATAACCTTGAGCCTAATCAAATACAGTAACCACAGCAGTGAAAGGGAAACCTTATCTGCTCACCATAATGAGTTCGAAAGAAGTGAACCATGATCGGCATAGCAAGGAGAGAACTGGACCGAACAAGTTCTATACGATAAACCGGTGGGTTAAACCCCGTTGATAAAGTGCGCCTCAAATACGCCTCGTAGGTCATGTGTATGAAGCTGTAAAATGTTTTATACGGACACAAATCATTTGAAGTGATTCACTCGCTAATTTACTCAGATGAGATCTTCAACATGACTCAAAGTTCTTGACTATATGCGCCAGAATCATGGATCAAATATGTAAACTTCAGATCAAGAACTATACCACTATCATTTATCGTTCGTTGTTCGTTTCTAAAATTTTGGTTATTTTGAGATTCAGAGTTATTGAATAAAGTAATTGTTGCTCAATTCGAAGCTCAATTTACTTAATCAATTTAACGTCTTGGTTGAACGAGAACGATCCGAAACAAAAATTTAAACCTACGGGTTAGGACCAAATCTTCGACCAGGTAAAAGTGGACGAATAAAACGAAAGGACTCACATACTCCGTCATCTCAATCGGTACAACTGAACTGAACATACCCATCGATTGCGTAGCTAGATCGAAAGATTTAGTAATTTTTATTTGTTAGTACTCCATTTAAAATGATTATTTGCGTAATGATTAAACATGTTCAAAACCGATTAAATTAAATTTGGAAACTAAACGATTTAAACAACGGGATAAAACTGGTTTTATGTGTCGTATGCGCGTCTTCCTCGAAAGAAGGAACACATCGTTTTGAAGTACAAATATAATAATGACGTATTTTAATGTATGAATGCTAATTTTCGTTTACGATCCATTGGAAATAACTCATTGTTAACTACCATGGTTTGAAGTATGCTTTAATGCTACTACAATCGAGTAGTACATCAACTATAGCATTAAGCAGAAGCTCAAATGCATGGTCCATGAGGTGGATAAGTCTCTGGATGAGTTAATAAACGAAAGGAAGTAGTTAGTAAAATGACACTCCCACTATAGGCCTTTAACGAAAAGTTTGGCGAAGCAATCATATTATTAAATACTTCGAGAAACATAGTTTAAAAATTCATTATGTTTGAACTCAACATTAATTGTTCCAATGGAAAGAAATTAAATTGATTACATATTAATGTAAAACTATGTTCCTATAAAATCGGTTGGAGCGTTACCTTAAAAGCTAAGAAATGATACGGGTGAAACCTTATCATAAAGTAGCATTACTTTGCGCATTAAACAAGTATTTATTAAGAGTACGGTCTACTTTTAAAAGATACAAGTTTAAAATTAGCTTGGATCAATGGTAACGTGGTCGAACATGACACATTATAGAAATTTGAGGATGGACTTCCAATGCTTTGCGGAACGGAACGAACTAAAGTACTGATCATACTAAAATGGATAACGGAGATTCTCAGGTCCCACTTACTTCGAGTGGGAGAATGATATAGCATTAGTGAATGCATTAGTGAAAGACATGGTAAATGATGATGGAAACGTCCTCATAATAAATCCAGTGGGAGGGCTCACTCCCCCTCACATAATCATCACTAAATGTTAATGCGAATCATGTCGGACCTGATAATCATAATGCTGAACCATTGGATGAAAATTCAATAGTCGTCGCAACTGCCCATTATTCCTAGTGGGAGGAAATGACTAACTTGATTCAAGATGCTAGTGATCGAGGAATAAATCTCGGAGGTAAAATCTTGAGACCAAGAGGTCATTCTAAGAAAGTTGTAGACCAAAGTTCTAGCACCGCCATTGTTCCCAGTGGGAGTAATGCTCTGAGAAGAAGCATTAGTCCGAGTGGGAGTAACGATCAGACCTAAGATGAGATTATCAAGCCTAGACTTAGTCTAAGGCAATGAACTTCTTTTAAGATGTATCCCATCAAGTGAGACATTCGTTCACGAACCAGTGACGGTTCGGCAAGTATTGGAAGAACCTCAAACGTTGGAATGGAGGAAAATAATGGAGGATGAAAATGCCTAAATTAGAACGTATTCGGTTTTGGTCTTCAGTTGATTAACCTGCTAACCACAGAGCTAGAAAGTGAAATTTTATAATTCACTACTGATGGAAAATTTGAGTGTGCAAAACTCGAAAGATTGCGAAAGGATATACCCAAATTGACGGAGTGGACTTTGATGAAACATACTCACCAACTGTGCGTTACACGAAAGTTAGGGTCATCCTTGCCCTTGTTGCATGTCTCGATCTAGAGCTGCACCAAATGGATGTTAAGACCGCATTCCTCCATGGAAACATGGAGGAAGAGATCTATATGGATCAGCCAGAGGGTTTTATTACTCCTGGAAAAGGAACGTAAAGTTTGCAAACTCCAATGATCTATTTACGGTCTTAAACAATCGTCTCGGCAATGGTATCGCAGATTCCACGTGGAAATCATCGGAAACGGATTCGTGAATCTTCACAAGGATCCCTGCGTGTCATCATAACCTTATACGTAGATGACATACTCATTGCTGCAAAGATGTGAGTTTCATGAACAAATCAAAGTCCTGATTATCATCAGCATTTGAGATGAAAGAAATGGGAAAGGCCACGTACATATTAGGCATTAAAATTGCCCGAGATCGTGCCGCACGGAGATTGTGTCTATCTCAAGAATCATATATTAACAAACTGTTGAAAAGATTCAGAATGCTCGATGTTAAACCCGTGGATACGCTGGTTGTGTTCGGGTGCGCGTTGTCGAAGCGTGATGGCCCGAAGAACCAGCAGGAGCGTGAACAGATGAAGAATGCAGAGTATCAAAGCATGGTAGGAAGTTTAATGTACGACATGCTATGTACTCGGCCAAACATCTGTTACGCTGTGGGCCTAGTAGCAAGATTCCAATCAAATCCTGGCTATCAACATTTAAAGGCCGTAAAACGAATTATAAGATATATGAAAGGTACTGCCGACTATGTTCTCTGCTAAAAGGGCAGGCAAGTCGAATTGAGTGGTTATAGTGACGCCGACCACGGTGGCGATCCGGACGATCGTAAGTCCACCACATGGGGAGTTTTCCTCCTTGCTGATGCTGCCATATCATGGGTCAGCAAGAAGCAATCATGTGTCGCTCTTTCCACTATAGAATCAGAATTCACTGCCCTTTCTAAAAACACACAAGAAGCAGTCTGGCTGAAAAGGCTTCTTACTGCATTAATTGGCACTGACAAGAAGAGCAAACCTGTGAAGGTATACTCCGACAGTCAGGCAGCCATTGCAGCAGTTATGAATCCAAAGTACCATAGTAGGACTAAACACATTGATGTGAAATACAATTATGCCAAATCAGTCGTGGAAGACAATATAATAGCTTTAGAATACTTGTCCACAGACAATATGGTCGCAGAACCATTAACTAAGCCATTACGTAGAGAAATTTTTGAAAAGCACGTAAAAATGCTTGGATTATGTAGGGCTTAATAAGTGGCTTGTATGAGTGATGGAATTTTGACATTTGAAATAATATTTTGATTGAATAAAACAATTGCAAATTGAGTATATGATAAATTGACATCATAATGATAAATAACATCGGATTGTACGGTCTATAAACTAAGTCGTAGGAAGAGGTAAAATTCTTCCACCAAAATTATGTCGAATTTGAACCATGCCTCGTCACACAGGCATGGTCATCTTGTAGGAGAGGGGGGGCCTCTACCACAACAAGATTGGCTATGAACCATGGGGGATAAACCTGGTTAAACGAAACGATGACTTTGTCACGCCTAAAAGCATGACTTGATCTTCGTTTTGTAAAATCGACCTGTTGGACTATGTCCATCATTAAAATCACATTCAGGGCCAGATGAAAGACTCTGCGCTAGCATGATTGACATATCCCACCCCTGGCTTGTCCAGGTGTGCTATCAACGCGTGCTTAATACTACGCGTGCCATGTTCGAACACGGGGTCATGCTCGGTTGTGCTAGGTAGGATCCTTGTGATTCAAAGGGCGCATACTTCTTCACCTTGAGCGTGTGATTGATCCTGTGTGTCTTATGAAGAGGCATCCAAAGTATCCTATCGGACTTAGAACTTATACCTAAGGTCTGGCTCAATGTTCGCTTCCCGGCGTACGAGCGTAGAGCCAAAGAAAAGGGCCAAGTGACCACATATTGGAAACCGGTTGAGTTAGACTAAGGGTATAAGCAATGGGGATGGTCATGTTCATCTATAATTCACCAACTCTTGTGTTCACTAGGTGGCCACCAACCGGATATTAGTTGAAGGTTGTGAACACTTGTACGGATGCCCTGGAGAAGTATTCCTATGTGGAAAACAAGGCAATTGGAGAATTATCAGTTGACCAAGGATACAGTGCGGTACATACTTTATTTTTTACATGATTTATTTACGAAAGGGAATCACGTTCTGCGGGAGTTACAACACTCCTAACAAATGAGTAGCACGATGCCTGCCGTATCCGCCTGTCGCACGGCAAACCTCGTATGAACTATTCGGACACGGAGACAATAACTGAAGACTGAGAAGTTGATGCTATTGGATGACGTGGCGAGTGGGAGCTGTTAGCATATGGTGACATGGCGCCGTAATTGGTAGCTCGTTAATATATGTGGTTAGCTAAGACGATTAGGTAAAAGTCACATTTGGGCTAATTGGGTTCGACCAAATTTCCATGTGACATGGGAGGCCCGAAAATTGGGCCTCCCACCCACATGATAGTTCGGCCGAAACCCTAATAGTAGAGAGGAGGATTTTCTCCTCCTCCCACTATATAAGGAGGTCTTGGGGTCACTCCCAAAATACACCTTGATCACAACTCCTCTTAAGTTGTGATTTGAGAGAAATCCCTTTCTCTCTATGTAAAGTTCGGCCGACCCCATAAACACAACCATTGGTGTGCCAAATTGCTTCCGAGCATTCAGTCCGAGGTTTTTTCCCCGTTGAAGAATCGATTAGAGGATTCGCTGGGGAGCTTATGCCGCGTAGGACTTCTTCTCACGGAGAACTTGTACGGGTTCCGACCGGAGGATCGGAACTCCCTCCACAAAGTTCTTGGGAAGGAAAGCTATTGAGGTATGTGTACATTATTCCGCTGCGTAATTAGATTACTTACAAGTACACGTTTAGCATTCCGTAGTATTACGTCCCCGTACTCTAACATATAGTAATCTGTATGATTTTGACAATGAGAAATGAATGTGATAATTTGTTTCCCCAAGAACTGGAGTAGTTTCTTTGTTGATCTGAACGCATATATGGTGATACATTCGACCTTGGTAAAAAGGGGTTGAAGAAGACTACAATTGAAACTAGATAATGTTATAGCTTATTATTCCTTCGCATCCGCCTCGGTGGAAGCAAGGATGCAAACGCTAGAAATGTTTCGTTTGAATGAGATGATCTTCTCTCTTTCCATGGATGTTGGCGTAAAACCCGCATCGTGTCTTCAGGATGGAAGGTCAACATGGAAAGGATGTATATGGTTGTCTGATATTGACAGGACTCAATAACCTTGAGCCTAATCAAATACAGTAACCACATCACTGAAAGGGAAACCTTGTCTGCTCACCATAGTGAGTTCGAAAGAAGTGAACCATGATACTCATAGCAAGAAGAGAACTTGACCGAATAAGTCCTATACGATAATCTGGTGGGTTAACCCCCGTTGATAAAGTGCGTCTTAAATACGCCTCGTAGGTCATGTGTATGAAGCTTTAAAATGTTCTATACAAACACAGATCAATTGAAGTGATTCACTCGTGAATTTACTCAGACGAGATGTTCAACATGACTCAAAGTTCTTGACTATATGCGCCATAATCATGGATCAAATATGCAAACTTCAGATCAAGAACTATACCATTGTCATTTATCGTTCGTTGTTCGTTTCAAAATTTTTGGTTATTCTGAGATTTGGAGTTATTGAATATAGTAATTGTTTCTCGATTCGAAGCTAAATTTGTTTAATCAATTTAACGTCTCGGTTGAACGAGAACCTCCGAAACGAAAATACAAACCTACGGGTTAGGACCAAAATTTCGACCAGGTAAAGGTGGACAAATAAAACGAAACGACTCACATACTCCGTTATCTCAGTCGGTACAACTGAACTGAACATACCCATCGATTGTGTAGCTAGATCGAAAGATTTAGTAATTCTTATTTGTTAGTACTCCATTTAAAATGATTATTTGCGTAATAATTAAACATGTTCAAAACCAATTAAATTAAATTTGGAAACGAAACGATTTAAACCACGGGATAAAACTGGTTTAATGCGTCGTACGCGCGTGTGCCTCGAGAGACGGAACACATCGTTTGGAAGTAAAAATTTAATAATGAAGTATTTTAAGGAATGAATGCTGAATTTTCGTTTATAATCCTTTGAAAATAACTCATTGATGACTACTATAGTTAGAAGTATGCTTTAATGCTATTACGATCTAGTAAGACGTCAACTGTGGAATTAAAGCGAGAGCTTAAATGCATAGCCCATGAGGTGGATAAGTCTCTGGATGAGTTAACAAACGAAAGGAAGTAGTCAGTAAAACGACTCTCCAACTATAAGCCTTGAACGAAAAGTTTGGCTAAGAAATCATATTAAAATACTTCGAGAAACATAGTCTAAAATTACATTTAATTAGGATCCAACATTAATTGTTCCTAAGGGATAAAATTAAGTTGATTCATATTAATGTAACACTATGTTCCTATAAAATTGGTTGACGCGTTACCATAAAAGCTAAGATATGATACAGGTGAAACCTTATCATAAAGTAGCATTAATTTGCACGTTAAAAGAGCATTTAAGAGATCAGCCTATTCTTAGAAGAATGCAAGTTTAAAATTAGCTTGGATTAATGGTAACGTGGTTGAACATGGCACATGATAGAAAATTTGAGGATGAACTTCCAATGCTTTGCGGAACGAAACGAACTAAAGTATTGATCAGATTAAAATGGATAACGGAGATTCTCAAGTCCCACTTACTTCGAGTGGGAGAATGATATAGCATTAGTTAATGCATTAGTGAATGGCATGGTAAATGATGATGGAAACATCCTCATAATAAATCCAGTGAGAGGGCTCACTCCCCCTCACATAATCATCACTAAATGTTAATGCGAATCAAGTCGGACCTTATAATCGTAATGGTGAACTAATACAACTGCCCATTATTCCTAGTGGGAGGGAAATGACTAACTTGGTTCCAGATCCTAGTGATCAAAGAATAAATCTCGGAGGTAAAATCCCGAGACCAAGAGGTCATTCTAAGAAAGTTGTAAGATCAATGTTCAAGCACCGCCATTATTCCCAGTGGGAGTAAAGCTCTGAAAGGAAGCATTATTCCGACTGGGAGCAACGATTAGACTAAAGATGGGATTATCGAACCTAGACATGGTCTAAGGCAACGAACTTCTTTCAAGAAATATCCCATCAAGTAAGACATTCCTTCACGAACCAGTGATGGTTCGGCAAGCATTGGAATGACCTCAAACGAAGGAATGGAGGAAAACAATGGAGGATGAAATTGCCTAAATGAGAACAAATTCGGTTTTGGTCTTCAGTTGATCTACCTGCTAACTGCAGAGCTAGAAAGTGAAATTTTAGAATTCACTACTTATGGAAAAGTTGAGTGGTGCAAAACTCGAAAGATTGCGAAAGGATATACCCAAATTCACGGAGTGGACTCTGATGAAACATACTCACCAACTGTGCGTTACACCAAAGTTAGGGCCATCCTTGCCCTTTTTGCAAGCCTTGATCACGAGCCTGCATCAAATGGATGTTAAAGACCGCATTTCTCCACGGAAACCTGGAGAAAAAGATCTGTATGGAGCAGCGAGAGGGTTTTATTACTCCTGGCAAAGAACGTAAAGTTTGCAAACTCCAAAGATCTATTTACGGTCTTAACCAATCGTCTCGACAATAGTATCGCAGATTCCACGAGAAAATCGTTGGAAATGGATTGGTGAACCTTCACGAGGATCCCTGCGTTTACACCAAGAACTCCGGTTCTAGGTATGTCATCATAACCTTATACGTAGATGACACACTCATTGCTGCGAACGATGTGAGTTTCATGAACAAATCAAAGTTCTGGTTAGCTTCAGCATTTGAGATGAAAGACATGGGAGAGGCCACGTACATCTTAGGCATTAAAATTTCCCAAGATCGTGCCGCCCGGAGATTGTGTCTGTCTCAAGAATCATATATCAATAAATTGTTTAAAAGATTCAGAATGCTCGATGCCAAACCCGTGGATACGCTGGTTGTGTTCGGGTGCACGCTGTCAAAGCGTGATGACTCGAAGAACCAGCAGGAGCGTGAACAGATGAGGAATGCAGAGTATCTAAGCATGGTAGAAAGTCTAATGTATGCCATGCTATGTACTCGTCTGGACATTTGTTACGCTGCGGGCCTAGTAGCAAGATTCCAATCAGGTCCTGGTTATCAACATTTAAAGACAGAAAAATGAATTATAAGATGTCTTAAAGGTACTGTCGACTATGTTCTGTGTATAAGGGTAGGAAAATAGGATTGACTTGTTACAGTGACGCCGACCACGGTGGCGATCCGGATGATCGTAAGTCCACCACAGGGGGAGTATTCCTCCTTGCTGATGCTGCCATATCAAGGGTAAGCAAGAAGCAATCATGTGTCACGCTTTACACTACAGAATCAGATTTCGTTGCCCTTTCCAAAAACGCACGAGAAATGGTCTGGCTGAAAAGGCTTCTTACTGCATTAATTGGCACTGGCAAGGAAAGTAAACCAGTAAAAGTATACTCCGACAGTCGGGCAGCCATTGCAGCAGTTAAGAATCCAAAGTACCACAGTAGCACCAACACATCTATGTGAAATACAATTATGCTAAATCTGTTATGGAAGAAAATATAATCACATTAGAATACTTGTCCACAGATAAAATGGTCGTTGATCCATTGACTAAGCCATTACGTAGAGAGATTTTCGAAAAGCACGTAAAACTGCTTGGATTACGTAGGGCTTAATATGTGGCACATATAAGTGATAGGATTTTGATTTTTGAAATAATATTTCGATTGAATAAAAGAATTTAATATTGAGTACATGATCCATCAACGTTATAATGATAAATAACATCGGATTTTACGGTCTATAAACTAAGTCGTAGGAAGAGGTAAAATTCTTCCACCAAAATTATGTCGAATTTGAACCATGCCTCGTCACACAGGCACGGTCATCCTGTAGGAGAGGGGGACCTCTACCACAACAAGATTGGCTAAGATCTAGGGGAATAAACCTGGTTAAACGAAACGATAAATTTGTCACGCCTAAAAGCATGACTTGATCTTCGTTTTGTAAAATCGCCGTGTTGGACTATGTCCATCATTAAAATCACATTCAAGGCTAGATGATTAATTCTGCGATAGCGTGAATGACATATCCCATCCCTGGCTTGTCCAGGTGTGCTATCAACGCGAGCTTCTTACTGCGCGTGCCATGCTCGGTTGTGCTAGCTAGAATCCCTGTAATTCAAAGGACGCATACTTCTTCACCTTGAGCGTGTGAATGATCCCGGGTGTCTTATGAAGAGGCACCCAAAGTATCCTCTCAGACTTAGAACTTATACCTAAATTCTGGCTCAATGTCCGCTTCCCGGCGTACGAGCGTAGTGCCAAAAAAAAGGCCAAGTGACCACGTCTTTGGAAACCAGTTGAGTTAGACTAAGGGTATAAGCGATGGGGATGGTCATGTTCACCTATAATTCACCGACTCTTGTGTTCACTAGGAGTCCACCAACCAGATATTAGTTGAAGGTTGTGAACACTTGTACGGATGCCCTGGAGAAGTATTCCTATGTGAAAAACTGGGCAATTTGAGAATTATTAGTTGACCAAGGATACAGTGTGGTACATATTTTGTTTTTGACAGGATAGATTTACGACAGGGAATCAACGTTCTGCGGGTGCTACAATACTCCTAACAGATGAGTAGCACGATGCCCGTCGTATCCGCCGGTCGCATGGCAAACCTCGTATGAACTATTCGGAGACGGAGACAATAACTGAAGAGTGAAATGTTGATGCTATTGGATGACAATACATTAACAGGCACCCTCCCATTCCGGCGAGTGGGAGCTGTTGGCATATGGTGACGTGGTGCCGTAATTGGTAGCCCGTTAATATATGTGGTTAACTAAGACAATTAGGTAAAAGTCACATTTGGGCTAATTGGGCTCGACCAAATTTCCATGTGACATGGGAGGCCCGAAAATTGGGCCTCCCACCCACATGATTTTCGGCCGAAACCCTAATAGTAGGGAGGAGGATTTTCTCCTCCTCCCACTATAAGGAGGTCTTGGGGTCACCCCCAACACACACCTTGATCACAACTCCTCTTAAGTTGTGATTTGAGAGAAATCCCTTTCTCTCTATAGCTATTTCGGACGGCCCCTTAAACACCACTATTAGTGTGCCAAATTGCTTCCAAGAAATGAGTCCGAGGTTCTGTCCCCGTTGAAGAATCGAACAGAGGATTTGTTGTGGAGCTTATACCGCGTAGAAATTCTTCTCACGAAGAACTTGTACGGGTTCCAACTGGAGGATCAGACCTCCCTCCATAACGTTCTTGGACAGGAAAGCTATTGAGGTATGTGTACATTATTCCGCTACGTAGTCAGATTACTTGCATGTACACGTTTAGCATTCCGTAGTATTACGTCCCCGGTAATCCAACACTTTGTTCGTCAAATAACCAAATTCTGGGCTAGAAGACAAATCTACGATACCGTATGACATTTTCCACTTTTGAATAAATTCAGGCATGTTATCAACACGTTCTTCATACTACGCACGCCATGTTCGACCACGGAGTTAGGCACAGTTGTGCTATATATAATCCACGAGATTCAGATGGGCACAAACTTCTTCACCATGACCGTGTGACTGATCGCTGATGCTATATGAAGAAGCATACAAAGTATCCTCACAAACTCATAAATCATACCTAAAGTCAAGCTCAATGTTCGCTTACCGGCGTACGAGCTAAGCGCGGAACAAAAAGGCCAAGTGACCACGTCTTTGTAAAATGGTTGAGTTTGACTAAGGGCATGAGAAATAAGGATGGTCAAGTACACCTGTAATTCTCCGACTCTTGTATTCACTAGGTGGCCAGCAGCCTGATATTAGTTGAAGGTTGTGAATACTTGTATAGATACCTGATGGGTTCTGCTATGACCGTTAGGCCCTTTAACGGCGAGGAAACGGCGAACAGTCCCACTGGGCCCTAAATGGAGGTCAAGATGACCCAGGCGAAGGGTCCCGAGAGAGGGAGTCCCGATGATGAAAGGTCCCGACAGAGTCGGTCCCGATAGGTGAGCTGGATGCTCCCGATGAGATGCCTTTAAGTAGGCCCCGATGATGAATCCCTGAGAATGATTGGCCCTGTCACGATGACGAGGGGCCCCGAGCGGTGACACGCGGGGCGTGGCCGAGATACGCGGGGCGTGGCCGAGATACGCGGGGCGTGGCCGAGATACGCGGAGCGTAGCTAAGATACACGGAGCGTGGCCGAGATACGCGGGGCGTGGCCGAGATAAGCGAGATCATGGCCTAGATAGGCGGATCGTGCCCGAGATACGCGGAATACGGGCTAACAACCTCCAACGGTTCACCAGATAACTGAGGTACCTCTCCGCCTATAAAAAGGCAGAGGTTACCTCAGATCAATTACGTTTCGAGATACGTTACCTAAGATTACTGCTTGCCAGTCCACACGAGATACTCATTTAAGCATCGGAGAGGGATTCTGGGTCACCGCCCGGTCTATCCCCTCTTGCAGGATTGCGTGGAACAAAGGAGCTAGGATCGCCCTCAAAGATCGTACCGGAGTTCCATCGTGATCAAACATTGGCGCCGTCTGTGGGAACGTAACAAAAAGCTGATATGCCTTCTACTCGTTCAATGGCGGCTGGTAAGCAAAGAAGACAAGGACAATCTAGTGGTCCCCGTCATCCTGCCGCGACGACTCTGAATTCACCACCGGAACATGAGGAGGACCAGAACCTTCCCACTGCTGAGGTCTCCCAGACAGGGGGGGCATAATGAAGGTCCCGAAGATGCTGCTGCTCAACACAAGGGGAATAGGGAACAGGAGGCTCCTCCAGCTGCGGACCTGACGAGGGCTGTGGCGGAAGCCATGCCGATGTTTTTGGCAGCCGTGGAGGCTCTCTTAGATCGGAAAGAGGCTGCGAGGAGGCAAGAGGAGATGCCCCCACTAGAAGAGGAAGCGCCCCCACCAGCAGAGGTTCAGAACGTGCGGGAGGCTCAGCCCCGAGGCTAGGGCAGGAATAGGGAGTCCGTTCAGCCAGAGCGATTTGTGGTCGACGGGCCAGGACCAGTGCAACACAGGACCATTCCCCTTAATGATCCCATCACCCCCGATCAGGTGGTGAAGATCGTGAACATCTGCATGGGAGAGCAGAAGCCGCTGGTGTCGGAGCTGAGGGATCGATCCACCCATCCCTTCGTTCCTCGACTCATAGACACCCTCGCCCCGCCAGGACTGGGTATCCCCAGTGGAGATGCGGGGTACTATCAATGTGATTCACGGAGGATTTTCCGCGGGGGGTGATACCTCGTCCTCCCGGGAGGTTTATGCCTCTAGAATTCCTACTGCTGTGGTGCTGGGTAAGAGGTCCCGATCCTGGACCCTGAAGGAAGAGATGGTGATCTTCTTTTCATCGGAGGATCTCGTAGGCGTGGAGACTCCACACGATGACGCTCTGGTCGTGACCTTGGATGCGGATGGATACGAGATGAAACGGATTCTGATCGACGGAGGGAGCTCCTCCGATATTCTGTTCATGGATGCGCCGGAGGCCATGGGAAAAACGATGAAGGACCTGAAGGAGGCCAACTTCCCGATAGTCGGATTCTCTGGCTCTACCTCCTATCCACTAGGAGTGATCACTTTACCAGTGGAGTTTGGTAGCGGGTGGAAATCAGAGAGGAGGAACGTGGAGTTTGTGGTAGTTGAGTCCGCGGGGACTTACAACGCGATCATCGGGAGAAATACCATCAACCCCCTGATTGCAGTTGCCTCGACTGTTCACCAGAAGATGAAGTTCCCAACTGACCATGGAGTCGGAGAGGTCAAAGGCGACCAAGTGGCTTCCAGAAAATGTTATGTCAACGCCACCCGAAGGAGGAGACGAGAGGCCATGACTGTCCTCCAGACAGATGCTGATCCTAGAGAGGAGTTTGGGCGTCCCGCCCCCGTGGAAGATTTGAAGGAAGTCGAGATTGACGGACCTTAGAGGAAGGTGAAAATCGGGTCTGCTTTGACCGAAGAGACAGCCCGAGAGTTGATCGATCTGCTGAAAAAGTTCAAGGAGCTGTTTGCCTGGTCCCAGAGTGACATGCCAGGAATCCCGCGATTAAACCTATCGCACAGAAAAGGCGTCCAATGGGCACAGACAAGCGGATCGCGATCTAGCAGGAGGTGGGCAGGTTGCTCGATGCTGGGTTTATCAAGGAGCTCCGATTCCAGACTTGGGTTGCTAATCCGGTACTGGTGAAGAAGAGCAACGGGAAGTGGCGAATGTGCGTTGATTTCCGCGACCTGAATAAGGCTTGCCCGAAGGACTATTACCCGCTCCCGAGAATCGACCAGTTGGTGGATGCCACGTCAGGACACGAGTTGTTAAGCTTTATGGATGCATACTCGGGCTATAACCAGATCAAGATGGCCAAGGAAGACGCTCCTCACACAGCATTTTATGCAGACAGTGACATCTATCACTACGATGTCATGCCTTTCGGGTTGATCAATGCCGGGGCAACCTACCAGCGGATGGTGAACAAGATGTTCGTAGATATGCTAGGGGAAACCATTGAGGCTTACGTGGATGACATGCTGGTGAAGTCCCGACAAGCTGAGGATCATGTGCACAACTTAGCCATGGCGTTTGAGCGGATGAGGCTTCATCAAGTTCGCTTAAACCCGACAAAATGCGCCTTCGGAGTCCACTCAGGGAAATTTTTGGGCTTTATGGTGAGCCAAAGAGGAATTGAGGTGAACCCCGAGAAGCTGAGGGCGATCGAGGAGATGCAGTCTCCGATAAACCATCGGGAGGTACAAGTGCTGAATGGCCGACTGGCTGCAATGAATCGTTTCCTGTCCAAGGCAAGCGACCGATCTATGCCATTTTTTGAAGTCCTGAGGGCCAACAAGAATTTTGAGTGGACCGCCAAGTGTGAAGAAGCGTTCCAAGCACTCAAGCAGCACCTTCGCACCCTCCCGCCGTTGGCGAAACCGGTTCCAGGCGAGCCGCTCTATCTTTACTTGGCTGTTTCTGAATTTGCCATTAGCCCTGTGTTGGTGAAGGTTGTCGAGGGTAATCAAATCCCCGTCTATTATGTAAGCAAGGCGTTTGCCAAATCTGAAATGAATTATCCCGCCGTTGAGAAGTATCTCTTTGCGCTGATTATTACTGCTCGGAAGTGGAGGCCTTATTTCCATGCGCATGAGACGAATCAACTTTTGAAGCATTTTTTGAACCGACCTGATGCGTCGGGGAGATTAGTGAAATGGGCAGTCGAGCTCAGTGAGTTTCGCATACACTTTGCTCTGAGGACGGCTATTAAGGGCCAGGCGTTGGCAGATTTCATAGGAGAATCTACAGCCCCCAATCTAGAAGAAGCGGGCTCTGTAGAGGGGGCAACCATAGAGGTCCCGATAGCAGAACAACCAGAGATGGCAGAGCAATCAGAACAGCCCAACGAGGAAAACACTTGGGAGATGTACACGGATGGCTCCTCGAGTTCAGACGGATCAGGAGCAGGCTTTGTGTTGATACCACCAGGCGGAGGTGAGCCACTTCGATATGCCTTGGCTTTAACGTTTAGGGCCACGAAAAACGAAGCGGAGTATGAGTCTCTTATCACGGGAGTTGCTCACTTAAAAGTGAAGTGAGACGCGTCCCTGATCGTAAACCAGGTCCAAGGTCGATACGAAGCGAAGAGTCCGATTATGAGGAAGTACCTTCGCTAGGTGCAAGTCTTGAAGGAGAGCTTTAAAAGCTTCGACATCGAGGCGATTCCGAGAGAGGAAAATGTGGAGGCAGATGCTTTGAGCAAATTTGCCTTGGGGGGACCCCTGGAGGAAAATCGGAAGGTGCACTTGGATGACCCCGATAGTCGCGTACCTGACTACGGGGGCAGTCCCCGATGATAAAGTAGCAGCTGACAGGATACGTCGGATCGCGGCTAATTACGTGATGCTGGACAATCAGCTATACAAGAAGGGCTGATTATCGACTCCGTACTTGAAGTGTGTGGCTAAGCCCGACACAAGTCGAATACTGAAGGAGGTGCATGAAGGGGTCGCGGCTTGTCATGAAGGGGCCCGATCCATTATGAGGAAAGTGCTGAACTTGGGCTATTATTGGCCTACGATGAGCAAGGAGGCGATGGCGTTGGTCCGATCCTGTGATGCGTGCCAGAGGTACGCCCCGAGTATCGTGGCTCCGGCTGCTAATCTTACGTCCATCAAGAGTGCTTGGCCCTTCGCGCAGTGGGGTATCGACTTGGTGGGACCTCTCCCGCAGGCACAAGGTCAGTGTAAATATTTGCTTGTAGCAATCGATTATTTTTCGAAATGGATAGAAGCAAAGGCGTTGGCCAGGACGACAGGGAACCAGATCGTCAAGTTTCTCCAGACCCATATTGTATCCAGATACGGGATTCCTAAGGTGGTGATCAGCGACAATGGTCCACCGTTTAACGGAGCTCAAGTGAAGGAGTATTTGGAGGAGTTGAATATCGAGCATCGGACAGCTTCTGTACGCCATGCTCAGACTAATGGCCAGGTGGAATCAGCCAACAAAATCGTGATGGGTGGCCTGAAGAAGAGGGTCTATGCCTTGAAGGGCAAATGGCTGAACGAGCTGGAAAATGTGCTTTGGGCTGTTAGAACGACACCCAAACGATCAACTGGGGAGACTCTGTTTGGCCTTGTTTATGGCACGGAGGCTGTTGCTCCCGTAGAGGTAGCCGTGGCATCCCATCGGATGAGATACTACGAGCCTTTGACGAACGATGAAATAAGACGTCTGGACTTGGACTTGCTAGAAGAAAAGAGGCGGGAAGCCGACGAAGTCCAGGCTCAAATGCGTTTGGCGACGACCAGGTATTACAATCGGCGAGTTGAGTCCCGACAATTCTTCGTAGGGGAGCTGGTTTGGCGTCGCAACGAGTTCACCCTTTTGGATCGGATCAGCAAGATGTCAACAAAATGGGAAGGACCTTATAAGGTCGTGGGGATGCCAGCTCCGAATGCATACAAGTTGTAAGACCTCGATGGCAGAGTATTAAAGCATTCTTTTAGTGGCGAACACTTGAAGAAACACCATGCTTGATAAAAAGTCGCCTTAAGTGGTGCCCGAAGAAAAGTCGCCTTAAGTGGTGCCCGATGAAAAGTCGCCTTAAGTGGTGCCCGATGTAAAATCGCCTTAAGTGGTGTAAGTTATTTATCGTTTGATTCGATGTAAGCAAATTTTGTGCCATCAATGAATAAAGAGGTTGCTTCCAATCAGAATTATTCTTAGATTTATCCTAAGCGTTATTTAGTCACCTTGAGTGGTGCACGAGAAAAGTCGCCTTGAGTGATGCACGAGAAAAGTCGCCTTGAGTGGTGCACGAGAAAAGTCGCCTTGAGTGGTGCGCGAGAAAGTCGTCTTAAGTGATGCATGATTCTTAGATTCACTCTAAGTGTTGTTAAAGTCGTCTTAAGTGATGCATAATTCTTAGATTTACTCTAAGTGTTGTTAAAGTCGTCTTAAGTGATGCACAAGATTAAGTCGTCTTAAGTGATGCATGATTCTTGGATTTTATTCTAAGTATTGAAAAGTCGCCTTAAGTGGTGCAAGTTGGCAAATCGTATTAAGTGATGTGTGAGAATATCTTAAGTGTCGAGGCTTCGACTTAAGTAAGTATAGTAAAGTCGCTCTGAGAGTGCAATGAAAAATCGGAAGTAAGAATGTCTGAAATTAATGGGGCTCAAAGGCCCGATGATTACAAAAAAGAGGAGAATACAAGGACTCTAAAGATAAGCAGTTAGGCTTGGTCCTTGTCGGCGGCATCTACGGGAGCAGGGTCCACGAGGTCGGTGGCAGAAGGCTCCACAGGGTCAGCCGCTGGAGGGTCGACTATCGGGGCATCAGCACTTGGAGGCTCTGCTGTGTCTTCGACAATCGCGGGAGTACTCCCCCCATCACTCTCCTCCGAAAGGGCAAAGTATTTCTTCGCGAAGGGAGCGAGGGAAGGAGACTTATCGAAGTTAGTGGCGTCGCCATACTCCAGGTGGAGTTCCTCAACCGCGTTGAAGAGGGTGTTCTCCACCTCCGCGCTGCAGAACTTCACAGCGTCAGCCTGGAAGTCTTCAGACCTCCGATAATCCTCCCGGCCCTTGGTCTCGACCGCGACCAGCTGCGCGGGAACCCCCGCAACTTGCTCCTCCAGAGCCTTCTTCTCGAGGACCAGCTTGTCCTCAGCAACCTGCCGCTCCTGCCGCTCCCGCTTGAGGAGCCCCTCGAGGTCACCGACCTGCTTTTGGAGGTCCCGAGTCTTGCGGTCGAAGATGGCCTGCTCCTTGGCCAGTTTTCCCCGCAAAGACTCAGAGGCCGCGAGATCCTCCTTAAGCTTGGCCGTGACCGCCCGTGCTTGCTCCAGGGCCTCCTCATAGGCTAGGAGGTACCCGATGGAACGGTTGATGTCCCCCATCTCCTGCGGAGAAAGGAAAAGAAGCATTAGTAGATGAACAATCGGTCATGAAGAAAAAAAGGGTGAAAAGCTTACCTCTATCCGACGCATGCACATCTCCTTGACATCCCGGCGCATCTCCTCCCGATCTAAGGTAATCAGATACCTCATAGAAGGCAGGATTGAGCCTGCTACCAGGTGTAGGGCCAGCTCCTGATATGTGTCCCCTTGTCGGAGCTGGACCCCTTGCAGCGTCTGGATCGGGGTTCAGGGAGCATCCTCCTGGTCAGAGTCGAAGGCCTTGTAGAAGCTCCCATCGAGGGGAAGAGGAGAAGGGCCGACTGGGGACGTGGAGGGGCGTGCCTCCGACCCACCCCGGGCTGGGGAAGGAGTGAAGTCGTGGGCGGGCGACGGTTGTCGCTGCGGTTGTGAAGAAGGCGAGAGGGGCAGCCCCTTGAAGGTTGGTTTCAGCGGGGACTGCCCCGTCCTCCGACGATGGCGAAGGGAGCCACCCTCATCAGTCTCCTCGGAGGAGTCCAAGCTCTCCACCCGACGAAATTGTTCGTCGGTCGGGGTCCCACCACTGGAGAAAATTGGTGCCCCTGCCGAAGGAGGCACCCCTGCTGAAGGTGGCGCGCCTGCTGAGGCTCCAGCATCCGACGGAGTCCCAGAACGACCTGCACCTAGAGGACGAGAGGAGGCTTTAGAAACGTAATCAGGAAGTTCATTAGAGCCCTTACACCAAACAATACGTCGGGAGACATATTGGTCCTTCCCGCGGTAGTTGTAGTAGCCCGCCTTCAGGACACGAGGAGTTTCCCCTCGAAGGACTTTTTTGACGTCGGCAATGCGGGCCTCCATGGTCGAAGGAATCAACTCCTTCGGGACCATCCTCCTGTACGATTTAATAGCGAGGTGGAGCTTTTTACCTTCTTCAGCGTTCTGGACGTCGAAGAGCTTCTCCACCTCCACGCGGCTCCGCTTTGGCCTCTCCGCGGAAGGAGATCCCGATGGAGCAGCGGCCTTCTTGGCGGACTTCCTCTTCCGCGTGGGGCGGACAGCATCGGTCTCCCCCTGCTTAAGGATCAGATTTGTCAGCACGGATACCTTCTTAGTTGCAAACAGTAAAAAAAAAAGGTTAGAGATTTACCCAGGGAACCATATTGGAGGGGCCGTTGAAGAGCTGCCCCCCGGAGTCGAGGAGTCGGATCCCTGCATTCACCAGGTCCCGCTCCACGAGAGAGTTGGCGTCGAGGGGAGTGTAGGACTCCCCCCACCGGTAGAGCTGGATGAGTTGAAGAGTCTGGAAGTCTTCATCGGTGTAGGTGTGGAAAGCGGGAGGAGAATCCGCCACCTCCCATCGGGGCCACGGGATCGAGGAGTTTCGGATGAAGAAATAGCTCCTCTTCCACCCACTGTTGTCGGACCCCGTGTCGACCTGGAGTCCCCTACCCTTGACCACCTTCCAGGTGTCATAGGTCCAGTTGCACAACCCGAGTTGCGTCTTGTTCCACTTCGGCATCCGGGGGTAGAAGGCACAAACCCCCGCCTCGTTGCACTTCATCCCATAGAAGGTCCTGAAGAGCTTGAGGCTGTATACCCACTTCAGTCAGAAGCGGAGGACCTGGAAGGCGTTCCACAGGTGTATGGCGTGCATAGAGAAGGTGGTCGGATGAGTCTTGTAATGTTGGCACATCTCGACCAGATTACCACAGAAGGGGAATCTGATCCCCGCTGATATTTGCCCCGTAGAGACAAATACCTCCCCTTTCTGGGGACGAGTAACCTCAAGGTTACCCGAGGGGTGAGGCCAGGGATACGGGAAACGAGGTTCCCAGGTAGAGGTGATGCATCCCTCCCGGAGAGCTGCATCGTAGGCAGTGCTGGAAATCTCGTTCAGAGCATAGTCGAAGTTGAAGGGCTTCCTTCCCTCGGAACTAGATCCACTGTCTGAAATTAGCCACGGCAAGGAAAGGCACATTGGGTTTTTCCGGGAAATTACAAGCAAACTAAGCAGAGATAAAGGAAGCAGATAGGCGAATAATAAAGAAGAAACCCTTACCAGACATGATGATTGGAGGTTGAAAGGATGAACTTGTTGTTGCCGGAAAGGTGATCGGAGGAACACTGAGGTCTTCGGAATAGCAGAGCTTGAATTCGCAGAGAAGTTGCAGAGAGCTTTTGAAATTTTGGAGACAGTAAAAGTGAAACTTTGCCCACGGTTAGGGTTTTATAGGCGAAGGGGACAGTCGAAGGGACGCTTTGATCTAAATCGTCGAAGTTGAAGCGTTCTAATCTGAACCGTTGAGATGAAACGTGTAGTATGGCAACGGGTGCAATGATGAAACAGCCTGAAAAGCACTTTCAGAAAAATCAGGCGCGAAAAATCAGGCACGGGTACTGAAGACGTCGCTTCGTTATCTGCTGCATTTAATGGCTGGGGAACCGAGGAGTCCTCTCGGATTTGGCAGTTATCCACAAGGTATTGAGGAAACGTGAACGAGAAGACTTGTACTAAGTGATTATGCCAAGGGAAAGATCTCCGACTTCCACGTCGGAAGGTCGGGAGTTGAAAGACACGACGAACTGTAAGTCCCTTATGTCTTGGGGGCAAATGATGGGTTCTGCTATGACCGTTAGGCCCTTTAACGGCGAGGAAACGGCGAACAGGCCCACTGGGCCCTAAATGGAGGTCAAGATGACCCAGGCGAAGGGTCCCGACAGAGGGAGTCCCGATGATGAAAGGTTATTTATTAAGAGCTAATTTTCTATTCCTTTTTGGTGAGAATCACTCTACCTTGAATACCTATAGTTCAGCCGAACCTAGCAACAACCTAGGAGGTGCCAAAATGTGTCAAGTTATTTAATCCGGTGATCCATCCCGATGAAGAATCGACAAAGGCTTTGCTGTGAAGCATAATCCGCGTAGGGGTTTCTTAAAAATAACCTCTATGGGAACTGTCCGACGGATCGAGAACTCATTCAGTGATCCTGGGACTACAGGAAAAGTTGTAGGTATGTGCACTATCTTCTGCTGCATATTAGTTACCATGCACGTATCTAGGGTTTTGTTTTCGTAGTATTTAACCTCGTAATCCTTCATAATTGGACTAAGGATGCTCTCTCTTATTATTGGTTGTGTTAAGGATTAACTGCACACCAAGGAACACATGAGGAAAATTTCGGCCGAACACCTATTTATGTTGGGAGGAGGTGATTTGTTTCGAAAATATAAAACTACAAAGATACATGGTGCAATATAATATTTTAATAATAGATTTATATATATATATCATCACTAGTGACTATATATATATATATATATATATATATATATATTAACTTTTAGTAAAATATATTATATTGAATATATTATTTCCTTATATATATATATATAATCACCGATGATTATACACATATTTCCAATAATAGAACATAATATATATTATATATATAATTGTAGGAATTTGGAGATTGGACCGCCGTAAATAAAAGCCTATTAATATGAGACTGTTACCTAAGTTAATTAGGTAATGTCACATTAGGGATTTTGGGCTAGGCCTAAAATCCCAATGGATATGAGAGGCCCAAAATTGGGCCTCCCTTTTTCTTTAT
Source organism: Clarkia xantiana subsp. parviflora (assembly GCA_036873135.1). Taxonomy (NCBI): domain Eukaryota; kingdom Viridiplantae; phylum Streptophyta; class Magnoliopsida; order Myrtales; family Onagraceae; genus Clarkia; species Clarkia xantiana. The sequence continues at coordinate 7,071,690 of JAPTYO010000024.1, read as the reverse complement.
AGGCCGGCCAAAATTAGTAAAGTGGTGAGGTGGGTTTTGCCCACCTCCTCTTATAAATATGGATTGTTAGGGAACTAATTAAAGTTAAATCACTTTCTTTCTGTGTGGTGAGACAAAAAGAAATCCCTCCTCCCTATTACTAGTGGTTTGGCCGAACCATTTGTAGTTTTTAGGGGATTAATACTACGTAAGAAGAACATTAGATACACGCATGGTAATAATACGCAGCGGAATACCTATAATGTTTCCTGTAGCCCAAGACCGTTGAGGGGAGTTTTCGATCCACCAGACGGTTCCCTGTAGAGGTTCCTGTTAGAGAAGCCCGCCCTACGCGGATTATTCATCACAGCAAAGCCTCAGACGATTCTTCGCGAGATGGATCTCTTGGAGTAAATTGCTCGACACAGTTTGGCACCTCCTTGGTGTTGCTAGTGATTCGACCGAAACTTCGAGGAATAGGGAGGAGGGTATTCTTTTAATCTCACCACTTAGGAAGAGAGGAATAACATTAGTAAAATCTCCTAGGACTCCCTACTTATAAGAGGAGTAAAGTGGACAAAAGTCCACTTTACCCCTCACTAAAGTCAACTGGCCATGTGTGTTAGGGAGGCCCAATTTGGGCCTCTCATGTCAGTTGGGATTTTAGGCCTAGCCCAAAATCCCTGATGTGACATTACCTAATTTCTTAGATACATGAACTTAATTAATGGGCTCCCAATTACGGCGGCCCATTGTCCAAATGTTAACAGCTCCCACTCGTCGGAATTGAAGGGTGCCTATTAATATGTTGTGGCCTAACACATTAGCATTTGTTCTTTGATCCAATCCATGCTCCGAATAGTTCATACGAGTTTTTTCGTGCGACCGGCGGACACGACGGACATCGTGCTACTAATATGTTAGGAGTGTTGTAGCGCCCGCAGAACGTTGATTCCCCATGTCTAATAAACCTGTGTTAATAAAATGCCACGTTGTATCCTATGTCAACTATCATTCTCGAATTGCCCAGTTTCCACATAGGAATACTCCTTCAGGGCATCCGTACAAGTAGTCACAACCTTTCAACTACACCTAGTGAATACAAGAGTCGGAGAATTACAGGTGTACTTGATCATCCCCATCGCTCATACCCTTAGTCAAACCCAACCGGTTTCCAAAGACGTGGTCACTTGGCCTTTTTGTTCAGTACTGCGTTCGTACGCCGGGAAGCGAACATTGGGCCTGGCCTTAGGTATGAGTTATGAGTCCGTGTGGATACTTTGGATGCTTCTTCATATAACATTCGGGATCAGCCACACGCTTAAGGTGAAGAAGTTTGTTCCCATCCGAATGACGTGGATTCTATCTAGCACAACCGAGCCTAGCCCCTTGGTCGAACATGGCATGCGTAGTATGAAGCACGCGTCTATAGCATAACCTGAGTTTAATCAGGAAGTTGTAAATGTCATATGCTATCCAAGATTCGTCATCTGGCCCTGAATGTGTTTTTATTACGAACAAACTTCGTAACGATGATTTGCAGAACCTAGATCATATCGTGTTACTCCGTAAACCAAATGATCGTTCTGCTTAACCATGTGTGCCACCATGGTTCTTAGCCAGTCTTGATCTAATCGAGATCCTCCTCTCCGTCAAGACGGCCGAACCAGTGTGACGAGGCTTGGCTCACATTCGACATTATTTTTTTTATTCAGGAGATTATCCCTCTACGACTAGTTTATAGACCGCAAAAATCCAATGAATTTTAAACATTATGACGTCGTAAAACTTATAAAATCAAATTGAAATTCTTTTAGCAAAGTTTCAAAAATTTATAATCACGATACAAGCTACTTAAACCGTACGCAGTCCCAACTGTCTAACATGCTTATCGAAAACATCATTGCGTAAAGGTTTAGTTATTGGATCGGCCATCATACTTTCAGTAGACAAGTATTCTAATGTGATTACTTGTCCTCAACAATATTCTTAGCATAATTATATTTTATATCAATGTGTTTCGTCCTGCTATGGTATTTAGGGTTCTTAACAGCCGCAATTGCTGCTTGACTGTCGGTGTATACCTTCACAGGTTTACTCCCGTCCTCAACGCCAAGCAACACAATTAAGAGCCTATTAAGACATGCCGCTTCTTGTGCATTCTTAGAGAGGGCCACGAATTCCGATTCCGATTCTTGACACAAGATTGCTTTTTGCTCATCCATGAAATGACAACATTAGCAAGGAGAAATACTCCTCCTGAGGTGGACTTACGATCATCCGGATCGCCACCATGATCGGCGTCACTGAACCCAGTAAATTCTAATTTTCCACCCTTATAGCACAATGCGTAGTCGGCAGTACCTTTCATGTATCGAATTATTCGTATCACGGCCTTTAGACGTTGAGTGCCAGAATCTGATTGGAATCGCGCTACTAGGCCCACAACGTAACAGATGTCTGGATGAGTGCATTTCATGGCATATATTAAGCTGCCAACCATACTTAAGTATTCTTCCCTTTTCATATGTTCACGCTCAGCTAGGTTATTCGGGGTATCATGTTACGACAGCGCGCACCCGAACAAAACCTGCGTATCCACGGGTTTGTCATCTTGTAATCCATACCTTTTCAACAACTTATTGATATAGGATTCTTGAGATAGACATAGTTTGCGAGTAGCACGATCCCTAGTAATTTTAATGCCTTGGATGTACGTGGCTTCTCCTATGTTTTTCATCTCAAATAAAAATGCCAGCCATGACTTTGATTCATTCATGTAAGTCACATCATTCGCGGCAATCAGTATGTAATCGACGTATAATGTCAAGATGACATACTTAGACTCGGAAGTCTTCGTGTACACGCATAAACCCTCGTGAAGTTTCACGAATCCATTTCTAACGATTTCATCGTGGAATCTGCGGTACCATTGTCGTGACGATTGTTTAAGACCGTAGATAGATCTTTTGAGTTTACAAAATTTATGCTCGTTACCAGGAGTAATAAAACCCTCTGACTGCTCCATATAGATCTCTTCTCCAGGTTACCATGGAGGAATGCAGTCTTAACATCCATTTGGTGCAACTCCAGATCGAGGCTTGCTACGAAAGCCAATTTGGCTCTTATTGTGGTATAACGCACAGTAGGTGAGTATGTCTCATCAAAGTCCACTACGTGAAGTTGGGTATATCCTTTCTCAACGAGTCGAGCTTTATATCGCTCGACAGCTCCATCAGCAGTGAGTTTCAGTTTCAGAACCCACTTGGCACTTTTGCTCTGCGGTTAGCAGGAAAATCATCTAAAGACAATACCAGATTAGCTTTCATAGAGGCGATCTCATCCTCCATTGATTTACTCCATTCTTTCGCTTGAGGTCCATCCATAGCTTTTTTAACCGTTCCCGGTTCATTAACTGAAGTGAGGGTGAACAATTAACCTCTTTCGATGGGATACTTCTTATGAGAAGTTCGATGCCTTAGACTACGTCTAGACTCGTTATTCCTATCTTGAACTACTCTCCTACTAGGAATAATGCTCATTATCGGTGCAATACTCCTAGTGGGAACAAGAGTGCAACTTGAAATTTCACTAACAACTTTTCTTGGACGACCTCTCGGTCTCGGATTTCCACCTCCGAGGTTAATTCCACGGTTACGATGACCGTGAACCGATTTAGTCGCACCACTCCCACTGGGTACAGTAGGTAGTTGAGGTAAAATTGGATTTTCATCCATCGGTTCAGTAACATGATCATCAGATCCGATTTGATTCGCACATGCAGCAACAGTGATCTGGGTGGTTGGATTGACTCCTCCCACTGGATTTATTATGAAGATGTCCCCATCTTCATTTACCTTATCGTTCACATGTGTTGCTGCCTCAAATCTCCTACTAGAGGCTAGTGGGACCTGATCATTATCATCCTCTAGTTTCCAAGCGTAGGAAATTCGTCCTCAAGGAATGTAACGTCTCTAGACTCATGTTCGACTAGCCACCATTTTCTTGAGCTGCTACAAACACGTATCCCTTAGAGTTCTCAGAGTGCCTTATAAAGATACTTTTCAACCCTCTAGGGCCTAACATGCTGTAACAACTGTCAGTTTGATGCGTGTATGCTGCACAACCCCAAGGTCGCAGCCTAGTGAGATATACCTCTCTACCAAACCTCAACTTATATGGTGTCATGTCCACCAATTTTGAATGGACAAGGTTTACTACACGTGTGGAAGTCTTTAGTACGTCACCCCAATAGGATATTGGCAAATTTTCTTGCGACATCATGGTTCTAAACATTTCTAGGAGTGTACGGTTACGTCGTTCAGCCACACCATTTTGCTGTGGTGTGTAAGGATTTGTAGTTTGATGTACAATACCTCTTTCATCGCACAACTTATTAAACTCATTAGAGAGATATTCTCCTCCTCTATCAGTGCGAAGGGTTTTCTCCTTTCGCTCATGATGATTCTCTACAAGGTTAAGAAAGCTCCTAAAGCAATCAATAGCCTCGAATATATGAGAAATCAAATGAGTAAACCAAAAACGAATGAAGTCGTCGATGAAGTTAACAAAGTAACGTTTACAACCCCTTGCGGTGACATTCATGGTCCACAAACGTCTGAATGGATTAAATGCATATTCGGCTCGTAGTGATACACTAAATGGCTTGCGGGTTGACTTTCCAGCTAGACAATCCTCGCAAGTAGTTTTCACCACTTGCGTCGCTCCCAGGAGTAGACCTCTCCGAGCGAGGGTTTGAACCCTGTCATAGCCTATATGTCCCAACCTTGCATGTCATCCAGCTGCATCAGTTTCTGCTTTCCTAGACGATAGTGAATACATTCTATTCGAATTTTCATATCAATTCTGATCCATAACAATGAGCCCATTAGAGGAAAAACGCATGACAATAGAAGGTATTGCCTTTATTTATACGAATAAGGGAATTCTCAAATGATAGATCAAATCGATTATCCATAAGAGAAGTAAAAGAAACAACATTCCTTCGAATTCTAGGAGCAAAAATGACATTTTCTAGAAGTATTGGCAATTTGCAGTTCCCTATTCCTTAGACGTCAACTTGAGAGTTGTCACCAATGTATAACCTTTTTTAATCCTTCGGCATTCGTCTGATCATGGAAAATGACCTTTTGTCATTGGTTATGTGGTCCAATGCACCTGAATCAAGAATCCAAGAGGAATTTGAATCAGTTAACATGACTGTAGAGGAAACTAAGGCTTCCTTAACATATCCAATGTCGCATACCTTGACAGTATGCAATTTGCTAGTACTGGCCCCATCACCTCTGCGCCGAGGGCCAGAGTCCTTGCAAACAATCTCCGAATTTAAATGGAGCTTGCCTTGTTCATGTTTCGTTAACTTTTTACTTTCAACGACATGTTGTTTCTTTCCCTTGCCCCTTTTCTTCTTCTTCTGTCCAACAGGTTGTTTGGGAATATTGGCTTCTTTCGTAACCGATGCCAATCGAGTTTATTCCATCTCGATTATCTTCATGACACTTGGGAGATCTAGTACCGAACTTCCGAGAGTCAGTAATGTCCTGGTTGCCCTCCAGGACTTTGGGAGAATACCAATTATGGCTTGAATTATGTACCATTCAACCATATGACTTTCTTCATCAATCGGTTTGACCATGTTAAGGAGTTTGTGTGCTTTTTCAAGTATACTAATGTTGTTGCTCTTTAGACATTCATCTAAAGATGGTATAAGTGGGTGCAGTATAACTGCTAAGCCGCTTCCATATTTCAGGAACAGGGCATCCTAGATATCCTCTGTGGAAGGAATATCTCTATACTCGTTTTTGATGTTCGAAGACGTCTTTGACAACAAAATCTCCTTCGCCCTTGTGTCATCCTGCTCTCACTTAAAATGGTATATGCTAGCCCTTTAGCCAGGCCCGCATCTGGACAACTCACCGTTCTTTGAATTTGGTCTATCAACCTTCGCCTTCTAGCAGATTACTTATGCGTTTGCACCACGAGTCGTAGTTTGTCTCATTTAAAAGTTCATTAGAACATGATGAATCCATATGTGCAGCTATTCGATACGAACATATTGACAATTATGCATAAGCAGGAAGACAATGACGTTTTTAAAAAGAATTGTGTTCATCGGTTATTTATGAGATAAAGGATGACTAATAATGATCCCACATACATCTAACCCAAACGACCGACAGTAAACCGAGGGAAGGGGTCGTGAAAGAGTTCACATTACGGTAGTCTTCTTTCTAATATATCAGTCTTTTAAAATGGTTAAATCACAAATATCGGAACAAGAGGTTTTCGAACACCCGATCTTGGCTTTCCCAAGGCCCTTTTAAAAAAAAAAAATGTTTTCTATGATTTCAAGTTTGTACACACAATTCTACTACACGACTAAATTATCGTGCGCAGATCACTTCCAAGAAACAAAACACACTTCATGAATACGCGTCATGCTTGTAATGATCCGAGGAACTCATACTTAGCATATATAATTCTACGTATTAAGTAAATTACCACATGCTAAATCATTCTCAACATTCATGCATACGCATCATGGGTGATCACACCTTTCAAACATGCATATTTGGCGACTAATTTATACTTTTAAAACATTGGGGGCTGACTTGCAATTCATGCTATAAAACAATCATGCGTACTTCTAGACATGTATACTAGGCAATTGCAACCATCACAACATGTCTATCCTTGTACGCAGCTCATAATCCAGCTAGCTTGGCATAGTCAAGACGACAGTTCTAATCATGCAATAATATCAATTCAATAGCAATTGCAATTTAGCCCACTAAATGACTCAGGTTTAAATAGATCGATGAAATATTAAACCTTTAAGCACTGTGTAGGTAATTTAAAGTTCGAAAACATTTGGATTTTAAAATTTGACCATCCTATTTTATTTAATTAATTCGGTCCAGATTAATTATTCTGGTTCGGTTCAGACCGGTTCGGTAAAAGGGTTCAGTCGGACCAGTTCGGTTTAAAATAGGATTTCGGTTCGATTCGACACTCAAACCGGGTTGGTTCGATCCATATTAGTTGCCCCGGTCTGACCCGACCAGAATGGGTCAGATTGATTGAGATAACACGGCTTTTGATCCGGTCTGGTTTAGACCCGTGGAACCCGACCCGGTTCGATTTGGTTCGGGTTCCCTTGGTCTCCAGGGTTGGTTGACCCAACACTGTTTGCTAAATAAGACCAGCCCATTGTTGGATTACGGGGCTAAGAACTACGGAAACACAAATAGGGTACATGCTAGTAATCAGAATTACGCAACGGAACATGTGCACATACCTTAAACTCTTTCCGTAGTCCCAAGATCTTGTTGAGGGAGTTCTCGATCCACCCGACAGAACCCGTAGAGGTTCTTGCCAAGGAAGCCCTACGCAGTATAGTCTCCACAGCAAAGCCTCTGATCAATTCTTGGCAGGGACAGATCTCCGGAGTGTTTGCTCAAAGCAAATTGGCACACCCTTGGTAAAGTGTAAGGTTCGGCCGAAGTAAGTGATTTAGGGAGAAGGGGTTTTCTCTCAAATTGTTACAAATTGTGAATTACCCTAATAAAACCCCTAACACTCCTTATTTATAGGAGGAGTAAAGTGGACAAAAGTCCACTTTGCCCACACCAATATTTCGGCCGGCTTTGGTGTATAAGGGAGGCCCAATTTTCGGCCTCTCATGTCAATTGGGATTTGGGTCTAGTCCAATTTCCCTAATGTGACATTTAACCAATAGTCTCAGGTAACATATACTATTAATGGGCTTCCATTTACGGCACCCAATCACCACATGCTAACAGCTCCCACTCGCCGAAATGGGAGGGTGCTTGTTAATGTATTGTTGTCCAAATCACATCAACATTACATTCTTTTGATCTTGCCCCTGCTTCCAAATAGTTCTTACGAGGTTTGTCGTGCGACCGGTGGATACGACGGGATACGACGGGCATCGTGCTACTCATCTGTTAGTAGTGTTGTAGCGCATGCGGAACATTGATTCCCTATCTCAAATCAACATGTTAAAAACATTAAACTGTATCGCGCTGTATCCTAGGTCAACTGTTAATTCTCCAATCGCCTAGTTCCACAAAGGAGAACTTCTCCAAGGCATCCGTTCAAGTATTCACAACCTTCAACTAATATTCGGCTGGTGGCCACCTATTGAATATAAGAGTCGGTGAATTACAGGTGAACTTGACCATCCCCATTGCTCATACCCTTAGTCAAACCCAACCGGTTTCCAAAGACGTTGTCACTTGGCCTTTTTCTCCAGCACTACGCTCGTACGCCGGGAAGCAAACACTGAGCCTAACCTTAGATATGAGTTATGAGTCCATAAGGATACTTCGGGTGCCTCTTCATAAGGCTCCCGGGATCAATCACACGCTTGTGGTGAAGAATTTTGCGCCCATCCGAATCTTGAGGATTCTACCTAGCACAACCGAGCATGTCCCCGTGGTCGAACATGGCACGCGTAGTATGAAGCACGCGTCGATAGCATATCCGAACATTGTCAGGAGTGGGATATGTCAACAATGGTATCGCAGAATTTTCATCCGGCCCAAAATATGGTTAATGACGAACAGAGTTCATCACGACGATGTGTAGAACGAAAATCATGTCGTGTTAATCCGAAACAAAATGATCGTTTTGCGTAACCTAGTTTATCCCCTGGTTCTTAGCCAGTCTTGTTATGGTAGAGGCCCCCCTCTCCTACAAGACAACCGTGCCCGTGTGATGAGGCATGACCAACAATCGACATAATTTAGGCAGAGGATTGCGTCCTCCTACGACTCAGTTTATAGACTGTAAAATCCGATGTAATCAAACATTATGACGTCGATGAATCATAAAATCAATTTGCAATTCTCACATTTATTAAAAATGTAACTTTCAATTATTAAAATGTAATCACAGATACGCGCCCACTTTTAAACCCTACGCAATCCAAGTAGTTAAGCATGCTTTTCAAATGTCTCTTTGCGTAATGGTTTAGTTAATGGGTCCGCTACCATGTCATCAGTTGGAGAGTATTCTAAAGTGATTATATTGTTTTCTACCATAGATTTAGCATAATTATATTTCACATCAACGTGTTTAGTCCTACTATGGTACTTTGGATTCTTAACTGCCGCAATTGCTGCCTGACTGTCAGAGTACACCTTCATAGGCTTACTCCCGACATCGTCATCAAGCAGCGCAGTAAGAAGCATTTTCAACCAGACTGCTTCCTGCGCATTTTTTGAGAGAGCAACGTAATCTGATTCCATCGTAGACAGCGCGTCACAGGATTGCTTCTTGCTCGTCCATGAAATGGCGGCATTAGCAAGATGAAAGAGTCCTCGTGTGGTTGACTTACGATCGTCTGTATCTCCCCCATGGTCGGCGTCACTAAATCCGATCAATTCTAACTTCCAACCCTCATAGCACAGTACATAGTCAGCAGTACTTTTCAGATATCGTATGATCCGCTTTACAGCTTTTAAACATTGATAGCCAGGGCCTGATAGGAATCTTGCTACTAGGACCACAGCGTAACAGATGTCCGGACTAGTGCAAAGCATGGCGTACATGAGACTTCCGACAATGCTTAAATACTATGCATTCCTCATATGTTCATGCTCTTCCTGGTTCTTCGGGTCGTCACGTTTTGACAACGCGCACCCGAATACTACCAGCGTCTCCACAGGTTTGGCATCTTGTAATTTTAATGCCCAAGATGTACGTAGCCTCCGGTGGCACGATCTCTAGCAATTTTAATGCCCAAGACGTGGCCTCTCCCATGTCTTTCATTTCAAATAAAGATGCCAACCAGGACTTTGATTCTTTCATGAAACTCACATCGTTCGCATCAATGAGTATGTCATCCACGTATAAGGTTAAGATGACGTACTTAGAATCAGATGTCTTTGTATACACATATGGATCCTCATGGAGGTTCATGAATCTCTTTCCAACGATTTCCTCGTTGAATCTGCGGTACCATTGCCGAGATGATTGTTTAAGACCGTAAATGGATCTTTGGAATTTACAAACTTTTCGTTCATTACCAGGAGTAATGAAACCCTCTGGTTGCTCCATAAAGATCTCTTCCTCCAGATTGCCGTGGAGGAACACGGTCTTAACATCCATTTGGTGCAGCTCTATTTCGAGGCATGCGACCAGGGCTAGGATTGCACTGACTGTAGTGTAACGCACAGTTGGTGAGTTTGTTTCGTCAAAGTCCACACCGTGAAGCTGGGTGTATCCTTTCGCAACTATTCGGGCTTTGTATCGCTCGACATTTCCATCAGCAGTGAGTTTCGGTTTCAGAACCGACTTAGCCCAAATGGCTCTGCGGTTAGCAGGTAAATCAACTAAAAAGACCATACCGAATTGGCTTTCATTGAGGCGATCTCTTCCTCCATTTCTTTCCTCCATTCCTTCGCTTGAGGTCCTTTAAACGCTTGTTGGACCGTTACCAGTTCGTCAACAGAAGTTAGAGTGAAAATTTCACCTTTCTTAATGGGATACTTCTTGGGAGAAGTTCAATGCCTTTGACTTCGTTTAGGCTCGTTAATCCCATCTTGAGTCTGAACGTTGCTCCCACTCGGAAGAATGCTTCTTATAGGAGCATCACTCCCACTGGGAACAAGGGCAGTGCTAGAACCTTGACCTACAACTTTTCTTTGATGACCTCTTGGTCTCGGAATTTTACCTTCGAGATGAATTCCTTGATCACTAGGATCAGGAACTAAGTTGGTTGATCCACTCCCACTGGGAACAATGGGTAGTTGTGGTATTATTGGATTTTCATCTAGCGGTCCGGCTACATGATTATCAGGTTCAACTTGATTCGCACTTGCAGCAGCATTGATTTGTGTGGTAGGATTGTCTCCTCCCACTGGATTTACTATGAAAATGTCTCCATCTTCATTTAACATGTCATTCACTAGCGTTGCTGCCTCAAATCTCCCACTCGAAGTAAGTGGGACCTGACCATCATTGCCATCCTGATCTATTTCGATCAGGACTTCGTCTGTTTTGATTTCACCAAGCGTTGGAAATTCGTCCTCAAGGAATGTAACATCTCATGTTCGACCACGACACCATTATCCCAAGCTAATTTAAACATGTATTCTCTAAGAGTAGTTATCGTACTCTCGGTTTGAATACATGTTTAATGCGCAAATTAATGTCGCATGATGATAAGCTTTAGCTCGCTATCATTCCTTTTAGCTTTTATGGCGTCGTGTTTGACCGATTTTGTTGGAACATAGTTCTACATTGATGTGAGTCAACTGTTTTTCATCCCATATGGAACGTCGGTTGTTGAACTCTAACATTATGTTTTCAAACCATGCCAGTTGAAGTGTGTTATCAATATGAATGCCTTGCCAGACTTGTCGTTCAAGGCATTTAGTGGGAGAGTCATTTTACCGACATCATCCTTTTCGTTTGCTTATTCATTTCAAAGACTTTATCCATCTCTGAACTATGCATTGGGCTTTCGCCTTATGCGTCAGTTAATACTTTACGAGTTCGTGGTAGCTTGTAAAGCATACCTCTTTTCGTCATATAAGTATTAAATGATTTATTCTCGAAGGGAGGGAAACAAAAATTTAGCATTCATTCATTCAAACACTTCATCATTAAACTCGTACTTTGAAATGATGTGTTCCGTCTTTCGAGGTACACGCGCGCGTGGCGTCTATTCCAGGTCTAACCCATGGTATAAATCGTTTCGTTTCCAAAATTCAATTTAATTTAATCCAATCGGTTTCACACATGTTCATCATCACAGAATTTATCATATAATGGAGTACTAACAAATAATGAATGCTAAATTGTTCGATCTATCCACGCAATCGACGGGTTTATTCAGTTCAGTTGTCCCGACTAAGATGATGGAGTATGTGAATCGCTTCGTTTTATTCGACCACTTTTACCTGGCCGGAATTTTGATTCTAACACGTGGGTTTGTATTTTCATTGACCGTTCCCTTTGGCGGGACCGTTAAATTGATAAGAAAATATTGCTTCGAATCGAGCAACAATTACTTCATTCAATAACTCAGAATCTCAAAATAACCAAATTTTTTGTAATTGAAACGAACAACCAACGATAAATGATAATGGTATGGTTCTTGATCTGAAATTCGCGTATTTGATCCATGCTTGTCGCACACGTAATTGAGAACTTTGAGTCATGTTGAACATCACACCTGAGTAAATTCACGAGTGAATAACATCAAATGATTTGTGTCCATATAAAACATTTTACAACTTTATACTCATGACATACGAGGCGTACTTGGGACGCACTTTATCAACGAGGTTTAACCCACCTGATTATCGTATAGGACTTATTTGGTCCAGTTCTCTTCATGATATGCGGATCATGGTTGGATTCTTTCGACCCACTGTGGTGAGCAAAGAAGGTTGTCCCTTTACTGCTGTGGTTACAGTACTTGACTAGACTCATGGTAAGTGAGTCCCGTCAACGTCAGACAACCATATACATCTTTTCCACGTTGACCTTTCATCGCGAAGGTCTCGAGCGGCTTTTACACCAACATCCATGGAAAGAGAGTAGATCATCACATTCAACCAAAACATTTCTAGATTTAGCATCCTTGCTTTCACCGAGACGGATGCAAAGGGATACCAAGCTGTAACATTGTCTGGTTGTAATTGAAGTCTACTTCAACCCCTTTGTCCAAAGTTGAATGTATCACCACATACACGTTTAGATCATCAACGAACCTACTCCCATTCTTGGGAAACAAAATATCACGTTCACCTCTCATTTTCAAAATCATTCAGACTACTATATTCATCTGTAGTTGTCCTCTCCGCTTTTCGGAATCGTAGTAGAGAATTCAACAAATATTCCTTTTATTCATCATAATTCACACTGTTGCGTCCTGGATGAACTGGGTCGTGAGGTTGCGTATGTTCGTTTGGTTGTGCGGGTTTTCGGGTCGTAACTCTTCGTCTGGAAGAGGTTTGGGCCACTGACGAGTGTTCGGTTGACTCCCGTAAAGGTCTGTGTCTCAGGTGGCGGTGGTCTGTGCACAAATCCGGATGTCTGGGCGATGATTCCTGCACAAAGGACCAGTGCTAGCACGAAGAGGGGGGGTGGTGCTAGCGGAGCCCTCTCCGAAGCTTAAGTCACTATAGGGCTAAAAGAGTAATTTCTAGAGAGAGAATATTTCTAGAGAGAAGTAAGAGCTCAAAATACCAAAGTTGGGCAAATGAGAGGATGTGTGAAAATGGGTGGCCAAGGCCTCCTATTTATAGGCTTCCTTGGGACCAGACCCGGTTTTAAAGCGGTTTGATGACGGTTCAAAAGCAAGCGGTAACCGTCATCCATATTGCTATTGCGCGAACTTGACTTCTCTACACGTAACGGTAATCGCGGGAACGGTAATCGCACGATACCCGCATTGCAATCCGGACCTCCGGATTGCTTCGCGCAATCCGGAGGTCCGGTCCGGACGCGCGTAAATGCGTTTCCGGACCGTTTTGACCCATTGGGAGACGTTTTCAAACCGAGATGTAATTTTGATGTGTTTACGAGGCCTGAAATATAAATACAACCCGAATTGGACATATATCCATCACTTGCCCCCGAGTCAAGTAACGGTTTAGAACCTTTCTTGACTCTATTTTTAAGTTAGGATACGTGTCCAATTTGAGTTTGACGCTAACCTTTCGGTTTTGATCGTTGGTCGAACGTAGACATCTTGATTTCGTCTGTCCTTTGATTTTCCGACCGAATGTCTTTGTTTCCTGTCATCACGGTTAGTGCAATAGGGAATGCGCATACGTAGCGTGCAAGTATGATTATCGTTAGGGATATAAGCAATTAGTAATACACCATGCGAACATGCTTTTATCAACATGGATGCACAAGTAATGGTCATGGCAAGATCGTAATTACGCAATGCAAGAAATAGAAACCGTACGCTTCTGAAACGATTTAGCGATTATCAAATCATGAATCATGCGATATGGAAACATACGCGTAGAATGACGGGTTTGATACGTGCAATATCAAAATAATCACGTACGTAGGAGTAGATATTGAGAAGAGAGGTTGGAGTATACCATAAGTGTTTAGGCGTGAGTGTAGACGAGTTACTCCTTTAATCCTTATCAACAAGGCATCTTTTGGGATATGTAATTACACAAATCCCAAACCATCCTTCCAGCATCTTGGGAATTCATTATTCCTTCTTCTTTGCAGGTAATTCCTTTATCATTTCCCGAAATTGTTTGTGTGTTCATAATTTCTTCACCGTCGTAGAGCTTAGGCATATCCCGAAGGTTTCGTGTTTGATCCTTGACTTGTTTTCAGCAATTGACACCACCAATCGACTCAGATTGTCACGAGGATTCCAGCGCCTCCTTCGGAATCGCCAGGAGACGCCGGACGCGCCCTCACGTGCCGCCGCGTGAGATTCGCCTTGCCGGCGCGTGTAACCCACGCGCCGCCTTCCCGGGCTCTGTTCGTCGCGGTCCTCACCTTTCCGAAATCGTCTCGACGAGGGGAGTCCATTGTGATACTTTTCGTCACGTTTTGAGGTAATTTGGAAAATCGATTTTACAGGACAGCTTCGACTTGATTTCGAATGTCGCCGTATTGTTGTTCGTTTGAGCTATTTGTCGTTGTTGTCGTGCGAAACTGCTTATTGGTGCTTGTATGTCGAATAATTGCTGATTGGTTGCCGTTATTATCACCGTTGGTCCATGACTTAGATGATTTCTCACTTCCGTGGATAGTTGAGGTAGAATTCCCCGTTTGGACATATAGCCTCCCGTGACTTTGTGTAGAGGCTTTTGGTCGGTATGCGTAGTTTTTTCCCTTGGCGGGTTTTTTGGTTGACGGGGATTGCCAAACGACTTTAGGAATAATCGTTTGTTGTTTTGACGCCTTAGAGAAACATTTCCCCTAAGTGTTGCCGCGTTTGATCCTTGCGGTTCGTTGCGTTAGTACCACCGTTCGCATGATAACATCTTAAGACGTTAGTCCCTTTTATCGTACGTATCCTCTTTGCTATGCTCGCGGACTTTGGCTACGTGCGTTGACTTTTGATACGCGCGTTGACTTTTGATACGCGCGTTGACTTTTACTATGCGCGTTGACTTTTGCTATGCGCGTTGACATTTACTATGCGCGTTGACTTTTGCTTGGTTCATTGCAGGTTGTGAAGTCGTAGTAACCTCTTGTGGAGCTCCCTTCCTTTTGATCGTGTTATTGCAATGAGTAAGTCCACCACTCCTCTATCGCAGACTCCTTTTAATTCAGATATAGAGGATGATTTGGAGGTAGACCTGGTTTTACCAGTAGATAGTGTTTTGGGCACCGACGAGGGTGTAGCTGCTAATCCTTTTGTTGAGGCGTCTCTTGTTGGAGAGACCGAGGTGTTGGTTAGGTACTACACTAACTGCTTGGATAGATCCTTGTTTACCCTATATGCGAGTGCTTCCGGACTTGACCCTTGTACCGAGGCCGTTTATCCCTTTGACGCAATCCGTGAGAGTAGTTTAGGAGATGCTACTCCTCCGCCTGTAGATTTATCCGTTGTGTATACATCTCACGTTAGAGAGGGTTTGCGGTTTCCCTACTGCTCTGAATTGGTTGAGCTCTGTAGCGGTTATGGGATTTCCCCTTTAGATCTTGCGCCCAACGGGATTCGCGTATGGACTTGTTTCAGAGTGCTGCTTCACAAGCAGTCCTGGTGTTATTCCCGCACCCTCTTTCGCTGTTTCTACCAGCTTAAGAGTCCGGACTCAGCGGGATTGTGCAGTGTGAAAGTTCGTTGGCCGAACTTGCAGAGCGATGGTTTTGAGGAACTTGGTCTTGGGGAAGCCAAGTGGGATTCTAGTTACCGATTAGTTGCTACCGCGGATCGGTCTGCCGACCATTGGAGGTACCATTACTTTTTTGCTCATGACGCGGGTACGACTTGGGATGTCGAATATACTCGGAAATTTGATCCCGCGCCAGCTTTTCGGGAACTCTCCTTGTCGGATAGGGAAGTGATAAAACAGATTTTATTTGCTCATTGCGTGCATCCGATCAAGAATTGATTGATGCTGGGATCCATGTGCTCCCTTCTGCGACTTCGGTATGTTGATCTTTTTTATAACTTTTTACCTTGTTGTACTGTAGGTTGGTTTGACGGAAAAAGCTCGTCCTTGCAGACGGCGGCCGCTCGTAATATTGCTTCTAGCGGAAGGATTGTTCCCCCTCTTGCTTCTGGCGCATCGGCGGCTTCTGGACGTGGAAAAGGTAGATGGTTTTAAAATAACAATCTTCCTTATGTACTCTCTTGGTTGGGTTGTAACTTTGCATGTTACTTGCAGGTCGCACGACGCTTGTTACTGATCGCGTTGTTGCCGTTCCTGACTCTTTCAAACGGTCCACCACTGGGGCGCGCTCTTCGAGCAGTTCGAAGCTTCCGAAGACTACTATGACCGTTCCTACTCCTTCCTGCCATAAAGGGAAGGTGGTTGACGGTTGTGAGGATGCGTTGTCTGCCCCCCACTCGAAGGAGCGGTCCGAGGTGGAACGTTCTCTTTCTTCTGGTATAAGTTGAACACTTGATTGTGTGCTTTTGTGCGCTTTTGTTTTTGGCTTTTGCATAACTCTGTTTGGTTTGCATGTAGTGATCCCGCCACTTGGACGTGCGGATTTGCTTCGTCCTTTGGAAGGTGACATTTCAGATGGTAAGTGGATGCCATATGTGGCAGGAGATCTTACTTTTCCTAAGAACTCCCAGCTGAGCATGCCTGAAGTTGGCGTGCGCGTTCTTCATCGATCTATTCCTCCTGGTGATCGAGTTGTTCGGCCCTCGAGTGACGAGGAGGCGCGAACTTTTGTTAAGAGATCGCTATCTGGATTCACTCCGGTGAGTATCTTTTTTCACTTTGCTATGTTCGTTGTTCCCGAACATGTATGCTTATTGTCTCCTTGTTTTCAGGTTGTTTCTGATATGGTGCACATGGCCTCCTTCATGTTGGAACTTGTCCAGGAGAGGCGTGCCATTGCTGAAAAAGCTGCCACTTTTTCCAAGGAGCTTGAGGAAGCTAAGGAGGAAGTGCGCCGTCTTTCGTTGAAGAAGACGGATTTTGATGCTCGTTATGATTCTGATCATGCCAGCCTTGTTCAGCTTAAGTCTGAGAACGCCGCCATTGAGAAGGCAATTTCTGATAACGCAGGCAAGCACAAGGTTGCCTGTCGGAAACTGCGCGAGGCAGAAATGAAGGCTGGCATTGAAGAGGGACTTAGCAAGTCCCCTTCTACTCCTGGATTTCATAGCGCAGTTACTGCTGCTGCTACAGCGAAGGCCACTCCTATGCTCAGCGAGTTTGCTGAGGACTTTATTCGTAGAGTGAGCATTCTTGCTCCTGGCTTTCCTTTTGACAAGTTAGGGCCGTATGCGGAGTCTGCTGTTGGGCAAGTTGCCGAGCTTCGTCGCTTAGATACTGCAACATCTCAATTTGCATTTTTGTTTGGAGAAGACGGTGGCGGCACTATTGTGCAACTTTTGCCTGTTCCGCCCAGCCCTGTCAGGGATGATGGACTCCTTTGATTTGTGCCATCTTTTCGATATGTTGAACTCGTTTATGAGTCCGCTTGCCCTCCGGCTTCTATGCTTAGAAACTTGTTGGAGTTGTTCTTTAATTGTTGCTTGTGACTTGTTCGCTTTGAACTACGTCGTTTGAACCTGTTTTATACACAGCAGTTGGCATGATAACTTGTTAGTAATATTTCATACCGTTATCACTCACTGAGTTTAATGAACGTGGATGACTAGAAGTATAAACGTAGTCCCCGCAATCGTGACTGATAGCCACTTTTGATTCAAGATTGCATGTACGATGCGTTATGCATGTTGTACGTCTTCCTGCATAGCTTGTCACTATATCTGTCGAAACCTGTCAAGTGATTCGCGTATAGTAGTATGTTTGAAATGTGTTATCTTGGCTTGAGCAAGATACTAGTTTATACCGTCTCTTAGTTCCACTCTAAGGTGACGTTGTACAAGACTCTACTTGTAAATTTTATGAGTTTTAAACAGGGTGCGCACCTGCCAGCGTGTATCAACCCGCGTTGGGGAAGCATACGTAAAACATTTTTGGGTTTTGAAAGAGTGTTTTGCAAACCCTAAGATCCTTGTTTGATAAAATGTTTGGAAAAGGTGTTTGATACATAAAATATTTGATAAAATTCTCGACAAAATATTTGGTAAAATATTTGTGATACATGATTCCTGCGTCCAGGGACCATGTAACACTTTTTGATATGAATTGTGATGCATGTTTTCTGTGTCCAGGAACCATGCAACACGATTTTGAAAATCTATAGTACGGAATTGTCGTCTAGCAAGAGGACTTCTTCCGTATAGAGTGAACCCTAACCAGGAATTCGAAGCATGGGATTGTCGTCTAAACAGAGGACATCCACCACGAAGAGTGAACCCTTACCAGGAATTCGTAATATGGGATTGTCGTCTAAACAGAGGACATCCGCCATGAAGAGTGAACCCTTACCAGGAATTCGTAGTATGGGATTTGTCATCTAAACAGAGGACATCCGCCATGAAGAGTGAACCCTTACCAGGAATTCGTAATATGGGATTGTCGTCTAAATAGAGGACATCCGCAATGAAAAGTGAACCCTTACCAGGAATTCGAATTATGGGATTGTCGTCTAAACAGAGGACATCCGTCACTTTATGGGGCGAACAGCCCCGTTATTGTATTTGCCCATCCTGTTCTGAATCCAGGGAATGTCTATGAACATGAGGATTTGCCTCTAATAAGAGATGTCACAGCATGTCATTTTCTAGAAGTAAACATGGGGTTTGTCTTTTCAAAGAGGATACTTCAATATGCCACCTTTGATAGTAGGTCTTGGTGTTAAACCAAGATATTGCTTGTAGATGACGCCTCTTGAATAGTCGTCACCTTGAGTAGAAAATTGCTATAAGTTCCTTTTTTGTAGATAATCCGCAAATTATCCTTGCATCATATAAGTTGGCTGTGAACATAGCGCAATGGCTTTGTGTTGCCGGCACCTTCTTGAGATAGATGCCAATTTATGAATGGAGAAATAAACTCCTTGTTGGTGTAGGTATGCAAATATCATCCATTATGTGTATTTGAAGTATGCTGTCTTTGAAAGTGTCTTTGGCTTAACTCCAAGTTTTTGATTCTATGATGATACCTTTTGATGTGGTTATCCATATAGGTAAATTGCTGTTGATGATAAGCGTTGTCATAACGCGTGATAGATTTTGCTTGCACATGTCATAATATCTTGGATTATTGATGTAGATAATAAGCGCGTCGTTTAGTTGCTTCGCGTTTAATCCAAAAAATAGCGTGCAAGAGATAGATGTGTACCTACAAATGTAGATTAACTTTATTAGATACTTGCGCGTATTTACATTGATTATACTAGAAATACTAGGAATGCGCAAAGTAATCTAGAAGATAGTTGTTTCTCCCGTTTCATTATGGATGGTTTGATGACGACGTCGCGGAGTCGGTTGAAACAAATCGCCTTAATGCACCTAGCGCGATGAATTCTTCAATTTCCCATCTTAATGGTGGACACATGTTTGTGTTGTGCCCCCAAGTTTTGTGGTACTTGCACCATTCTGTGATGTTGTTGCCCAAGAAAGCTATCTTTGGGACAAGTGGACTTGGGAGCTTGTTTTCCAGTAGGTTGACGTAAATGTCTTCAGCAACCGTGTTTAGCGGTGTGAAGATGTTGTCGATATCGATGCTTGCGTCTTCCTGTTTGTTCATGTTTTCTTGAACTCCTTTGTCCCAACTGAGGGGTGTACCCTGATGGGTTCCGATGTAATCGTTAGCCCCGTTATCAGCCACTGGACGGCGAATAGGTCCAATGGGCCTCGAGAAAAGCCTTGAAGGCCCAGAGACCCAACACGAAGGGTCCCGACTTTAGCGGTCCCGATGTATGAGCTGCATGCTCCCGATGAAGAAGCCTCTGAGCAGGCCCCGATATGCCTTAGTAAAGGCCCAGATAATAAAGTCCCGTAGAGGCTGGACCTGTCCCGTAGAGACTGAAGGTCCTGGGTGGTGATCTAGAATGAGACAACTTTGGAGTCCCCGACAGGAGTCGAGACTTGTGATCAGAGTATAGGACCGAGAAACCCGCCTACTAGATGAGAGTAGTGGGAAGACAGTTAAGATATAGATAATCTCCCCCGAGATACGCAGGGCGTGCCCGAGATACGCGGAGGTATGGGTAAGATACGCGGAGCGTGGGGCGAGATATACGGAATCCTAGCCGAGATATACGGAATCATGGCGAGATACACGGAATCGTGGGTAAAACTGCCAAGCGCAGTAACAGGTAACTGAGTAACTCCTCCTTCTATATAACGGGGGAGGTTACCTCAGAAAACGATCAGCTAGACTACGCTAATACGAACTTACACTTTGTTTACCACCCATTGATCACCGTACTCATTTAAGCATCGGAGAGGGATTCTGGGTCACCACCCAGGTCATCCCCTTTTGCAGGATTACGCGGAGCCCAGGAGTCCAAGCCTTCCGTCAAGGACGTAACGGAGCTTCGCCCGTGATCCAACATTGGCGCCGTCTGTGGGAAGCTTACGAAAAGCCAAAATAGCTTCTACCAGATCAATGGCCGGTGGTGGCAAGAGGAAGCAAGTTCAGGCTGGCAGTTCTCGTCCCGCAGGAACTGTGAACTCTCCGTTGCCAGAACGTGTTGCTGAACAAGGTGAGAACCCTGCTCTTTCCCAGACAGGGGGGCAAGGTGATGGATATGAGGTCTCAGTCCGAGACGCTGAGACGAACAGACAGGATGTCCCGCGTAGGGAGGAAGATGAGGCTCCCCCAAACCCGGTGGGCCATGGAAGAGAAGGAGTCCCGCGAAGGGAAGAAGGGTCGTCTTCGAACTCGGAGTTGGCCAAGGCAGTAGCGGAGGCTATGCCCATGTTCTTGGCCGCCATGGAGGCCTTGCTGGATAAGAGAGAGGCCGCCAGGAGAGCGGAGGAGTTGCCTCCGCGAGAAGAATTACCACCACCACCGCCGAGGGTGGACCCGGAGGAACAGGAGGTTCCGCTCAGGAATAAGGGCAAGGAACCAGCACACCTGGAGAAGTTCGTGGTCGACGGCACTGGACCAGTGCAAAACAGGACCAATCCCCTGAATGGCCCCATCACTCCCGATCAGGTGGTGAAGATCGTGAGCATCTGCATGGGTGATCAGAAGCAGATGACATCGGAGCTGAGGGATCGGTCCAGCCATCCTTTTGTGCCGCGGCTGATCGATACCGTAGCCCCGCCTGGACTAGGTATTCCGACCATCAAGGAGTATGACGGTGAGGGGGACCCAGTTCGCCATGTGCAGAGGCACGTCCAGGCCTGTATGGGACGAACATCGAACGATGATCTCATATGCTCATTGTTGCCGATAACCCTGGGAGAAAGGGCCATGACTTGGTTCTTCAGCCTCCCTCCAGGAAGCATCACCTGCTGGGCCGATATGCATGACCGCTTCATCAAGCAGTATCAAGGTCAAAGACGTCTTCTGAAGAGCGTGAGGACTTTAACCCAGGTGGTGCAGAGGCCCGATGAATCGTTGGCATACTATTACCAACGGTTCACTGCTAGTGCTGCGGAGATTGACGAAGAAATCTCGGAGGGAGAGATGATTCGCACTTTCCTAAGGAACTTGAGCGCTCCGTACGGTTCCGACCTGATGCATAGCGTAGCCGCGAAGGCTGTGTGGAGCATGGAGGCCCTGCAGGCGAGGGTGAAACAGCAAATCGACGTCCAGGAGTCGAAGATTGCTGCTGGAGAGCTCGATCCCCCGAGGTCGGGAAGAGGAAAGCCATCGTCCAAGCTGTCGGATGATCGCAAGGGGAGCGACAAGACAGAGGGAAGTAGGAACCGTGGTCGGCCCGAGAAAAGGGAGGACAGGCGTCCTCCGAAGAAGGATAACCGCAAAGGTCGAAGTGTCCCCATCAACAGCTCGATGACCTCCGTGCTAGCTGTGATGGATCGGCAAGGTCTAGCTCGATACCCCCCGAGGAAAGAAGGCGAATTCCTAGGAGGCCGCCCTGACCGTTACTGTCGCTACCATCGTGCCAATGGTCACGACACCGAAAACTGTCGGGAGCTGAAGAAGGAAATTGAGAAGCTGATTCAGAAGGGGAAGCTAAAAGAGTTTGTCGGAAGGGGAAGATGTCGATCTCGCTCCAAAAGTCGGTCACGGTCCCGTTCCAAGTCCCGCGACCGATCCCCGAAAAAGAAGAAGGTTGAGCAAGAAGCCTCGGGATCGGGTGCCCGCAGGGAGAGGCGCGGAATTATCAACGTCATCCATGGAGGAATGGCGGCGGGAGGAGATACCTCTGCTTCCCGGGAGAACTACGCTTCTCGCATATCCGCCGCGGTGGTGCTAGGCAAAAGGTCCCGGTCGTGGACCCTGAAGGAGGAAATGGTAATTTCTTTCTCGGCGGAGGATCTAGTATGCGTGGAGAGCCCTCACGACGATGCCTTAGTCGTGACCCTGGACGTGGACAGATTCGAGATGAAGCGGATCTTGATAGACGGAGGGAGCTCCTCCGATATTCTTTTCATGGACGCTCTGGAAGCCATGGGAAAAACGAAGAAGGACCTGACGCAGGTGGACTTCCCGATGGTGGGATTCCCTGGCTCCACCTCCTACCCGTTGGGAATGATTACCTTACCAGTAGAGTTTGGTAGTGGCTGGAAGATAGAGAAGCGAAACGTGGATTTCGTCGTAGTGGAGTCTGCGGGGGCATACAACGCGATCATCGGGAGGACCACTATCAACCCTCTTATGGCAGTCGCCTCGACGGTCCACCAGAAGATGAAGTTCCCAACTGATAACGGAGTCGGAGAGGTCAAGGGTGACCAGGTGGCATCGCGAAAATGCTACGTTAACGCCACCCGACGAAGAAGGAGGGAGACGATGACTGTCCTTCAGACTGATACTGATCCTCGAGAGGAGTATGGGCGTCCCGCCCCCATGGAGGATTTGAAGGAAGTGGAGATCGATGGGCCTCAGAGGAGGGTGAAGATCGGCTCTGCTTTGTCGGAGGAAAGAGCCCGAGAGTTGATCGAGCTCTTGAAGGAGTTTAAGGAGCTGTTTGCCTGGTCCCCGAGTGATATGCCAGGAATCAGCCCCGACGTGATAGTGCACGAGCTGAAGATAGACCCCGCAATCAAGCCTATCGCGCAGAGAAGGCGTCCGATGGGCGCAGACAAGAGGATTGCGATCCAGCAGGAGGTGGGCAGACTGCTCGACGCTGGATTCATCAAGGAGCTCCGATTCCAGACTTGGGTGGCTAACCCAGTGCTAGTGCGAAAGAGTAACGGAAAGTGGCGGATGTGTGTCGACTTCCGCGACTTGAACAAGGCCTGCCCGAAGGACTGCTACCCGCTTCCGAGGATTGACCAGCTGGTGGATGCCACATCGGGACATGAGCTGTTGAGCTTCATGGACGCCTATTCCGGGTACAACCAGATCAAGATGGCGAAGGAGGATGCCCCCCATACAGCCTTTTACGCCGACAGTGACGTCTACCATTACGACGTGATGCCCTTCGGATTGATCAATGCCGGAGCAACTTACCAGCGTATGCTGAACAAGTTGTTCGGAGACATGCTGGGGAAAACCATGGAGGCATATGTGGACGACATGCTGGTGAAGTCCCGACAGGCAGGAGACCATGTCCAGAATTTGGCGGCGGCATTTGAGCGGATGAAGTTCCATCAGGTTCGGCTGAACCCCGACAAATGTGCTTTTGGGGTGAACTCGGGGAAGTTCCTAGGGTTCATGGTGAGTCAGAGAGGAATCGAGGTGAACCCTGAGAAGCTGCGAGCGATCGAAGAGATGCAGTCCCCGAGGACTCATCGGGAGGTCCAGGTGCTGAATGGCCGGTTGGCCGCGATGAATCGCTTCCTATCCAAAACGAGTGATCGAGCTATGCCCTTTTTTGACGTATTAAGGGCCAACAAAAAGTTCGAATGGACCGACAAGTGCGAGGAGGCGTTCCAGGCACTCAAGCAGCACCTCCGTACCCTTCCGCCGTTGGCGAAACCAGTTCCAGGCGAGCCGCTTTATCTCTATTTGGCTGTTTCTGATGTGGCTGTTAGTTCTGTTTTGATTAAGATTGTCAAGGGCAACCAAGTGCCTATCTATTATGTAAGCAAGGCGTTTGCCAAGTCTGAAATAAACTATCCCGCTATTGAGAAGTATCTCTTCGCGTTGATAATTGCCGCTCGAAAGCTACGACCTTACTTCCATGCCCATGAAGTCACGGTATTGACTAATCAGCCCTTGAAACACTTTTTGAACCGACCGGAGGCGTCGGGGAGATTGGTGAAATGGGCCATCGAGCTGACGGAGTTCCGCATTCATTTCGCTCCGAGAACCGCTATTAAGGGCCAGGCATTGGCAGATTTTATAGCTGAATCTACGGCACCCGATCTGGAAGTAACGGGCCCCGCAGAGGGGGCAACCATGGAGGAAGTCCCGACAACAGAACAGCAGCCAGAATAACCAAATGAGGAGAATACTTGGGAGATGTACACTGATGGTTCATCGAGTGTAGAAGGCTCGGGGGCAGGATTCGTATTGATACCGCCCGGTGGAGGCGAGCCCCTGCGATATGCCTTGGCGTTGACATTCAAAGCCACCAACAACGAAGCGGAGTATGAGGCTCTCATCACAGGCCTTAAGATTGCCAAGGGTACGGGAGTCGACCATCTAAAAGTGAAATGCGATGCTAGCTTGGTTGTAAATCAAGTCCAGGGGAACTATGAGGCTAAAAGTCCGACGATGAAGAAATATTTGCACGAGGTGCAGACTTTGAAGGGAAGCTTCAAAAGCTTTGATATCGAGGCGATCCCGAGGGAAGAGAACGCGGAAACAGATGCCTTGAGTAAGTTTGCCCTGGGAGTGGCCCCCGAGGAGAATCGGAAGGTGCATTTCCTAGAGAAGGTGATTATCTCAAACATTGACCCGGTGGAGGTCTGTGCTATTGGGACAGGATCGGAAGAAGAGGAGAAGCCTACTTGGATGACCCCGATGGTCACGTACCTGACTACGGGAGTACTCCCCGATGATAAAGTGGCAGCCGTCAGATTGCGTCGGATTGCAGACAACTACGCGATGGTGGACAACCAGTTATACAAAAAAGGGTATGTAAAACCTTTCTTCAAATGCGTAGCGGAGCCTGACACGAATCGGATCCTAAGGGAACTACACGAAGGAGTCGCGGCCTGTCATGAGGGAGCCCGATCTCTGGTGAGGAAGGCATTGAACCTGGGTTACTATTGGCCCTCGATGAACAAAGAAGCGACCGCGATGGTCCGATCCTGTGATGCATGCCTGAGGTACGCCCCAAATATCGTGGCTCCCGCCGCGGACTTAATGCCCATCAGGAGTGCATGGCCCTTTGCGCAATGGGGAATTGACTTGGTGGGACCACTTCCCCAAGCGAGAGGTCAGAGCAAGTACTTACTCGTGGCTATCGACTACTTCTCAAAGTGGATAGAGGCCAAAGCATTGGCTAGAACGACGGGGCAGCAGATCCTCAGGTTCCTTCAGACTCAGATCATATCCCGGTACGGGGTCCCGCGAGTGCTGATCAGCGACAACGGCCCTCCGTTCAATGGGGCTCAGTTGAAGGAGTACCTGGAAGAATTAAACATTGAGCATCGGACCGCTTCAGTCCGCCACGCCTAGACCAATGGCCAGGTAGAGTCAGCCAATAAGATCGTGATGGATGGCTTGAAGAAGAGAGTCTACTCCTTGCAGGGCCATTGGCTGGATGAGCTCGAGAATGTGCTATGGGCTGTGAGAACAACACCCAAGCAATCAACAGGAGAAACTCTGTTTGGCCTGGTTTATGGCACGGAGGCAGTCGCTCCCGTGGAGATAGCGGTGGCGTCCCACCGCGCGAAGTAGTACGAGCCCCTGACAAATGAGGAAATGAGACGTCTGGACTTAGACCTACTCGAGGAGAAGAGGTGGAAGGCTGATGAAGTCCAGGCCCGAATGCATTTGGCAACAGCCCGATATTATAATCGGCGTGTCAGGTCCCGACAATTCTTCGTGGGAGAACTTGTCTGGCGGAGGAATGAGTTTGTTCATCAAGACCGGATCAACAAGCTGTCAACAAAATGGGAAGGACCCTACAAGATCGTGGGGATGCCAGTGCCCAATGCATACAAGTTAGAGGATCTCGAAGGCAATACGTTGAAGCATTCCTTCAGTGGTGAACACTTGAAGAAGTATCATGTTTGATATGAAGCCGCCACGAATGGCGCAAATTGTCTATCAATAAAATCCGATGTAAGCCTACTTTGAATTATTAGTGAATAAAAGAAGTTGCCTTCCGATCAAATTGCTTTCAAATTTATTCTAACTGTTAATAAGACGTCCTGAGCGACGCGACAAAAGCCTTCCGAGGTACGATGAAAACCGCGCGGGGGACGCGTAAGTCGTCTATATGGCGCGGCCAAAAGCCTTAACAGGTACAGACAAAAGCCCTACGGGGTACATGTAAGTCGTCTATATGATGCAACCAAAAGCCTAGGTATGAAAAGACCCCGATGGGTCCGCGTAAGTCGTCTATATGATGCGGCCAAAAGCCTTAACGGGTATGAAAAAGCCTTAACAGGTCCGCGTAAGTCGTCTATATGATGCGGCAAAAAGCCTTAAAGGGTACGATTAAGCCGTCCAGTAGAGACGCAATGAAAGCCTTAAAGGGTATGAAAATGGCCTTAAAAGGCACAGACGAGAAGCCTTAAGTGGTGAAGTCCCGATTTTGGACGAGAAGCCTTAAGTGGTGAAGTCCCGATTTTGGACGAGAAGCCTTAAGTGGTGAAGTCCCGATTTTGGACGAGAAACCTTGTGTGGTGAGGTCCCGATTTTGGATGAGAAGCCTTAAATGGTAAAGTCCCGAGCAAAACGTCGGAAGGACGTATGAAGTCATTTTAATGGTGCATTGGAATGTTCTGAGTAACGAATTTTAAGCCACTTTAGATAAAGTGCAAATGAATATCAACGCCAAAACAGATAAAAGAAATTCCTTAGATAAAGGCTCGAAGGCCAAAGGAGTTCGTTACAAGAAACAAAGGAGAAAAGCAACAAGGACTAAAAGATGTAGGTACTAAGCTTGGTCCTTATTGGCGGTGTCAGCAGGGGTTGGATCCACGGAGTTAGTGGCAGAAGGCTCCACAGGGTCATCCGTTGGAGGAATGACTGTTAGAATCATGGGATCGAGGAGTTTCCGATGAAGAAGCAGCTCCTCTTCACTCTGAACTTGTGGTATGCATTTCCGGCCTTGAGCATCGGCCTCTTTGGCGGAAATGATACATCCTTCCCGGAGAGCTGCATCATAAGCAGTGCTGAAAATCTCGTTCAGAACATAGTCGAAGTTGAAAGGCTTCCTTCCCTCGAAACCAGATCCACCATCTGAAATTAGCCATTGAAAGGAATGTTAAGCTCATTTGGAAAGATAAAATTAAGCTAAGTAAAGAGGCAAGCAAACAATGGAGAAGGAAACCTTACCAGACATGGTAAAGTCTTGAATCACTTGAGGAGCAAAAGACATGGGGAGAAGAAAACTTCAGGTCCAAAAACGGAAGCACTTCCGAAAATGGAGACGGTGAAGAAGAATATTGCCCAGGTCTTAGCTTTTATAAGCAAAATGACAGATTGGACGGACTTAATCAGGACCGTTGAAGATGAAACAATTCAATCTCAACCGTCGAAGACTGAGGGACAGTACAGAAAAGACGATGCTGACGTAATGAGTGCCTTTTTTCAGAAAATGACAGTCACGCTGATGTGAGCGTCGTTTCTTTATCCCTAGGCATTTAATGCTACAGTAACCGAGGAGTCTCCTCGGATTTGGCAACTGCCTATGGGGCCTGGTGGGCCCAAGGCAATCATAAGAAAGAGACTCTGATATGTAACGATCACACGCAAAGATCAAAGCCTCCGACGGTGGTATCGGAAGGTATGAAGACAAAAGCCTCTAACTGAGGTATCAAAAAATGCAAAGATCCAAGCCTCCGACGGTGGTATCGGAAGGCATGAAAGCGAAAACCTCCGACAAGAGAGGTCAAAAGATCTGGACTGGAAGACATGACGAACTAAAAGTCCCCCATGCCTTGTGGGCAAATGATGGGTTCCGATGTAATCGTTAGCCCCGTTATCAGCCACTGGACGGCGAATAGGTCCAATGGGCCTCGAGAAAAGCCTTGAAGGCCCAGAGGCCCAACACGAAGGGTCCCGACTTTAGCGGTCCCGATGTATGAGCTGCATGCTCCCGATGAAGAAGCCTCTGAGCAGGCCCCGATATGCCTTAGTAAAGGCCCCGATAATAAAGCCCCGTAGAGGCTGGACCTGTCCCGTAGAGACTGAAGGTCCTGGGTGGTGATCTAGAATGAGACAACTCTGTAGTCCCCGACAGGAGTCGAGACTTGTGATCAGAGTATAGGACCGAGAAACCCGCCTACTAGATGAGAGTAGTGGGAAGACGGTTAAGATATAGATAATCTCCCCCGAGATACGCAGGGCGTGCCCGAGATACGCGGAGGTATGGGTAAGATACGCGGAGCGTGGGGCGAGATATACGGAATCCTAGCCGAGATATACAGAATCATGGCGAGATACACGGAATCGTGGGTAAAACTGCCAAGCGCAGTAACAGGTAACTGAGTAACTCCTCCTTCTATATAAAGGGGGAGGTTACCTCAGAAAACGATCAGCTAGACTACGCTAATACGAACTTACACTTTGTTTACCACCCATTGATCACCGTACTCATTTAAGCATCCGAGAGGGATTCTGGGTCACCACCCAGGTCATCCCCTTTTGCAGGATTACGCGGAGCCCAGGAGTCCAAGCCTTCCGTCAAGGACGGAACGGAGCTTCGCCCGTGATCCAACATACCCCACCTCAGTTCTTGTTCGCATAAGACTGCTGTCTCAAGCTTATCCTTTAGATCTGGCATGGTTTTTGTTGTTCGCCATCCATGAGTTCGTCCAAAGAGAAGGAAAGATCTGGCGTTCATGTTTGCATTGAACACACTTATCACTTCTACTCTTGTTGCTTTCGCCGAGGAGGCGTTAGAAGCGAGTCTAATGAAGTATTCCATGATTGGCTCGCCTTCTCCCTGCTTGACGAGCCATATCTGGTGCCATGGCGAATACTGGATGCTTTCTTGTGGGTTCCAAACTGTAACAGCTTGTTCCACCACTTGCTTCTTTCTTTCATCAACAACTTTCTGCCTCTTGAAGGAATTTATCATTGCCACATGGAATTGGTGCTTTGCTCTCAAGGCATTGACGTAACAACGTCTTGCGGTTATCTGGTCGCCTAGCACTTCCCCAATCCCATGTTCCGTAGGGAACTTCATCTTTTGGTGGACGGTGGAGGGCACGATCACATAGGGGTTGATCGTTGTTCGTCCCAAGATTCCGTTGTAGGCCCCGAGAGATTCTACAACGATGAAAGTGACGTTGATATGCAATGCTCTCCACCCCTGGCCAAGGATGACAGGAAGCGTGATTGTACCCAGGGGTTGTGTAGCTGCTCCAGCGAAGCTGACTAGTGAGAAGGTTCCTGGGGACAAGTCCTTGACAGATCTTCCCAGTTGCTCTAGGACTCTGACATGTAGAATGTCAGCGGAGCTTCCACCATCGACAAGAATTCTTTTTACATCGTATCCGTCAATGTCCATGGTTATGACTAAAGCGTCATCGTGAGGGTAAACGATATGCTTTAAGTCTTCCCTGGAGAATTGGATGACTGCGTCTTCTTGCTCCGGTTGCTTGCGCTTTCCGTACTTCGGCAATGTTGCTGCTTGGGATGCATAAATGTCCCGAGCATTAGATACTTGTCCTCCGGCGGCAGGCCCTCCGTGTATGACGTTGATTACACCTCGCTTAGCTGGCGGAGGGTTGTCATTGACCTTCTCTTTTCCCTTGTTTCCTCTTTTTGATGAATCTGGTTGAGCCTTTCTCGGGGGTTGTTGCCTTGATCGACAAACTGCTTCAATTCTCCTTTGAGGACGAAGTTGTTAATGCGGAAGCGTAGACTGACACAGCTGTCGGTCTCGTGGCCGAAGACCTCGTGGTTTTCACACCACTTGTCCTTGTCTCTCCCCAGTGGGCCTTTCCTGAAATTGTTCGGCTCTTTCCACATATTCGCGTCTTTCATCTCCCTCAATATTACACACAGCGAGGCATTCAAAGGAATGCAGTCGGCAAGATTTACTTCCTTTGGCTTCTGAAAATCTCCTTGAAAAGGTCTTTTCGGCTGAGGTTGCCAATGTCTTCCTTGTTGACCACTTGAGTGTTGTTTTGGTTGGTTCTGCTTTGGATTTTCTTTTGCCTTTACCGCGGAGATTTTTGCCTTGTTCTGGCTTCTGAACCTTTCGAGGTCCACGTATTGTTTTACTCTTGCGGCTAGCTCCTCCATGGATTCCGCTGGGCGCTTTGCCATCTTTTCGGCTAGGGCATTGCCTCTTCGTCCGAGGTTTTGAATGAACGCTCGAACAATCTCTCCTTTTGTCAGGTTCCCCTGAATATCAGAGATGTTCTGATTAAAGCGGACGTAGTAGTCGGCGAGAGATTCTTCGTTTTGTTGTTGGACGTCGTCCAGAGCGTTTGCCCCTTTCAACAATGTGCGCTCGCCCATGTATTGTTGAATGAATTTAGCCTTCAGGTTCGCCCATGAAGTGATGCTTCCGCATGGCAGCGAGAAGAACCAGTGTGCTGCAGTCCCGGCAAGAGTTTGTGAAAACGTCATTGCGAAGTGGTGTGGGTTCTTCGTTCTGCCTAGCAGAGAGGCCTCGTGCTTTTGCACGTGTTCAACTGGATCTCCTTTTCCACGGTAGAGGTCTCCTCCAATTCGATACACTGCGTCTGGGACATGACTGTTAACCAAGTGGTCAGCGAACGGATGTGACGCCCTTTCTTCAAGAGCGTGCATACCCTTCATTTTTGCTTCCTTCATCTTCTTCTCCACCATTTCTTCTAACATCTCGGCGGTAAACCCTTTTACCGATTCAGCATAACCTGTTGAAGGATTTTGCCGACCATTGTTGTGGTAGATGTCAGATTGATCCCTGCTTGTGGCCTGAAAAGGATCATCCCTCGTTGGCTGCTGTGGGTGGTAGAATGGGGGCTGCCTTTCATTCCTCCAATGATGGGCTCCTTGGGAAGGAGTGTATGACCGTGCAGGTTCATATCTTGCGTGTTGGTTCCTACCCTAGAAAGGATTGCCGTAGCGAGTAGTGTCTTGCGACATCTCTCTTGCTGGCGCGGCGTACTGTTGGTTGGACAGAGGTGGTTGAGCCGCATATCCTTGGTTTTTTAGAGACTCGCGGAATGCGAGTAACTCTTCCAGCGCAGCCATCATCGCTGGAGTAATGGTGGGCATCGGGTTTGCTCCCGTTCTTTGTTCGTCTTGCGGCATTTCCGCCTGGGATTCATTTTCGTGCATCTCTGGCTCGAAACCAGGTGGAGGTGCGTGATGTTTGTCCCTTGGCTCTCTGTGCTGTGCGTTGGGCACATTGTCAGTCGGTATGGATGAAGCTACGGAGGTAGCTCTTGGAATGTGGGAGGGTCCCGACTGACTCCCAGCTGGCGCTTGGCCTCCTGTTCTTTTGTTTGCCGGGGATTTCCTGGGATGTCCGGGCATTTTCCTTGGGTTTTTCTCCTCTTCGGGAGGGTTGTGATCACTCGTCATGATTTCTGCGGTACGGTAGCTTCTTGTTCGAATCACGTAGACAGCGCCAATGTTGCGTCCTGGATGAGCTGAGTCGTGAGGACACGTCTGTTCGTGCGGTTGTGCGGGTTTTCGGACTGCAACCCTTCGTCAGGAAGAGGTTGGGCCACTGGTGAGTGTTCGGTTGACTCCCGTAGAGGTCTGTGTCTCGGTATGGCTGTGTCTCAGGAGGCGGTGGTCTGTGCGCAAATACGAATGTCTGGGCGACGATTCCTGCACGAAGGACCAATGCTAGCACGGAGAGGGGGGGGGGTGGTGCTAGCGGAGCCCTCTCCGAAGCTTAAGTCACTATAGGGGTAAAAGAGTAATTTCTAGAGAGAGAATATTTCTAGAGAGAAGTCAGAGCTCAAAATACCAAAGTTGGGCAAATGAGAAGATGTGTGAAAATGGGTGGCCAAGGCCTCCTATTTATAGGCTTCCTTGGGACCGGACCCGGTTTTAAAGCGGTTTGGTGACGGTTCAAGAGCATGAGGTAACTGTCATCCATATTGGTAATGCGCGAACTTGACTTCTCTACACGTAACGGTAATCGCGGAAACGGTAGTCGCACGATACCCGTAATGCAATTCGGACCTCGTCGAATTTGGGCAATTCGGCGAGGTCCGGATTGCCGCGCAATCCGGAGGTCCGGTCCGGACGCGCGTAAATGCGTTTCCGGACCGTTTTGATTCTTTGGGAGACGTTTTCAAACCGAGATGTAATATTGACGTGTTTACGAGGCCCGAAATGTAAATACGAACCCGAATTGGACATATATCCATCAGGGTACATGCAGGTAATCAGAATAACGCAGCGGAAGATGTGCACATACCTTATACTCTTTCCGTAGTCCCAAGATCTTGCTGAGGGAGTTCTCGATCTACCGGACGAAACTCGTAGAGGTTCTTTTCAAGGAAGCTCTACGCGGTATAGTCTCCACAACAAAGCCTCTGATCGATTCTTGGCAGGGACAGATCTCCAGAGTGTTTACTCAAAGCAAATTTGCACACCCTTGGTAAGTGTAAGGTTCGGCCAAAGTTTGTGATTTAGGGAGGAGGGGTTTTCTCTCAAATTGCCACAAAGGAGGAATTGTGAATTACCCTAATAAAACCCCTAACACTCCCTATTTATACGAGGGGCAAAGTGGACAAAAGTCCACTTTGCCCACACCTATATTTCAGCCGGTCTTAGTGTATAAGGGAGGCCCAATATTGGGCCTCTTATGTCAATTGAGATTTGGGTCTAGCCCAATTTCCCTAATGTGACATTTACCCGATTGTCTCAGGTAACATATTCATATTAATGGGCTTCAATTTACGTCGCCCAATCACCAAATGCTAACACTCAATACCTTGTAGGTTCGGCCAAAATTGATACTTGTGGGCCAAGTAGGGTTTTAAAGTCCACAAAATACTTAACTTGGCCATTAAGTAACAATTAATTATTAAAATAATTTCCAATTTTCTGCACGAACACACACACACACATATATATATATATTTGGCACAAGTACATATATATATTTACTGTCAAGATTCTATATTTAGAGATATATAATCCATCAACAATATATATATATATATATATTTGGCAACAATATATATATTATAGAAAATATATTATTGTCAATTATCTATATTAGGGATACATATTTCATCAATAATATATACTTTCTCAATCTTTTAGACAACTATATTATCAATCTAGTTCCCTAAAATTGTGCTAGATATATTATCAACAATTATCTTGTGAACCTAACCCTTGTTTTGGCCTAATCCAAAGGTACCAAAAATTGGCCAAAACCTATAGTGAAAATTACATCAAAATTTTCGGTCACTTTAGGTTACTTTTGGACTATGAAATAAAAAATTCCACCTTGAACACTAAAGGAGGTTCGGTCGAAACTTAGGGTAAGGGTTTGTGGTTAAATTCAAAGATCAAATCGTTCCATGATCAAGAATCCAAAGTTTGAATTTAATAAAAGTCTTTTTTTTTTTTAAGATCACAAACATCAAACTTTACTATGAGCATCATGAAAAACTCGGCCAATTTGATTTTACACCAAAAATATCGGAAATTCCAAAACTTTGAAAACAAGTTTAAATTTTTTGGCCCTATCAAGAAAAACCAAGAACTTCAATTTTATTAAAAACAAGAACTCCTTAACAAAGGTTCTGATACCACTGTGTTATTTAGGGGATTAATACTACATAAACAAAACCATAGATACGTGCATGGTAGCTAATACACAGCGGAATAAGATGCACGTACCTATCATGTTTCCTGAAGCCCAAGACCGTTGAGGGGAGTTCTCGATCCGCCGGATGGTTCCCTGTAGAGGTTCCTGTTAGAGAATCCCTACGCGGATTATGCCTCACATCAAAGCCTCAGTCGATTCTTCGCGGGATGGATCTCTTGGAGTAAATTGCTCTACATAATTTGGCACCTCCTTGGTGTTGTTAGTGATTCGGCCGAAACTTAGAGGAATAGGGAGGAGGGTTTTCTTTTAATCTCACCACTTAGGAAGATAGGAATAGCATTAATAAAACCTCCTTGGACTCCCCATTTGTAAGAGGAGTAAAGTGGACTAAAGTCCACTTCACCCGTCACTAAAGCGGCCGGCCATGTATGTTAGGGAGGCCCAATTTGGGCCTCTCATGTCAACTGGAATTTTAGGCCTAGCCCAAAATCTCTAATGCGATATTACCCAATTTCTTAGGTACATGGACTTAATTAATGGGCTCCAAATTACGGCGGCCCATTGTCCAAATGCTAACACCATTCACAAGCAATTTCTGCGGATATCCATCCCTGTAGAAGAATCGACAAGAGGCTTGGATGAGGAGACCAATCCGCCTAGGTAATCCTTAACAAGAATCCTTACAGGAACCTTCCAGCGGATCGAGAACTTCCCTTGAAGATCTTGGGTCTACGGAAAACATTGTAGGTATGTGCCCCTAATTCCGATGCATAATTCCTTTACATAGCATGTACCTTATTTTGTTACAGTAGTATTTATCCCCTATAATCCTACATTGAAATTAGAGCCAGTGTTAGGGAGTTCATAATTTTGATAAATTGGTGTTCCTGAGATTTTAGTAAAATTGATGGTTTTAATAAAACTAATATTCGTGAAGTTGAGTGTTTTTGTTAAAAATGACGTTCATGATATTCCAAGAAAAACGTGACCTTTTTCAAAATTGAACATTGGATTGTTGATCTTAGTAAAATTTGATCTTAAATCTGACCACTAACATTAATTTTAGAAGTTTCGGCCGAACCCTATACATGAAATTACAAAGTAAATTTTTAATTTCTTAGGCCCCAAGTAATTGAAACTTTCGGCCGAAATTTTGATGTAAAATTAGTTGTAATTTTCAGCCAACATGTTAAATGTATTTGGCCAAAATTAGGGTTAGATTCACATGATAATTTTGATAATTACTATCGATATATTCTAGCATGAATTTAGGAATCTTGAATATAATTGGTAGATTTTAGTTGCCTAAGATTGATGAAATATATATTGTAGATAGATTTTATTCTAATATAGAATCTTGACAATAAATAATATATATATATAAATTCGGCCCCAACTATAGTATATATATATATATATATATATTTATGTGAAAATATTGGAAATTTTATTTGTAATTATTTTTTCTTGGAGGCTAATGTAAGTTTTTAGTGGACTTTAAAATCCTACTTAGCTCACAAGATAGAATACAGCCGAACCTTTGGGCCGGTCCAATTTTGCACATTCGGGTCGGGTCGACTGACCCGGAAGACCTAGAAAACTCGAACCGGACCGAATCAGGTCAACCCAACCGAACCGAACCAGGTCCAAATGGGGCGGGTAAAAAAACCGCATTTTCGCAATTAGTCTGACCCATCCGGGTTGTGTCGGACCGGGCAACTAAATGGGTCGAACCAAACCGACACTGTTTGCGTAAAGAACAGAACCGAATTCCTATTTGAAACTGAACCGGTCCGACTGAACCATTTTAAACTGAAGCGAACCAGACTGGCTGAACTGGTTTAACCAGACCGTACCGAAATTTACCGGATTTGAATGAACCAAACCTTTAAACCGGACCGACCCGATTCCACAGAAAATAGGATGATCAAAGTTTAAAATCCAAATAGGAACTTTAAAATTACCTACACATTGCTCATCGGTTTAATATTTTCACGTTTTAATTAAAACCGATGCCTAGTTTTGATATAGGGATGGATCTTCGAAATACATGATGTTGGGACTGAGTCATTTTGTGGGCTGAATTTCAATTGCTATTTAATTGATATTATTGCATGATTAGAACTGTCATATTGACTATATCAAGCTAGATGGAAACTGCATGTTGGGGGCAGCGCTTTGGATTTCAATTTATGGATTGCGCACTAGGATAGACATGGTGTGATGGTTGTCAATGCCTAGGATTTATGTCTAGAAGTACACATGTTTGATTGCTAGCAATAATTGCAAGTTAGCCCCAAATGTATTTAAACCGAATATCAGTCGCCAAATATCTATGTTTGATGTGGTGTAATCACATATGATGCGTATGCATGAATGTTGAGGATGTAGCCGATTGTGATAATTTACATAAGTAGTAGATTTATATATGCTAGCATGAGTTCATCTAAACATTAGACGCATGACGCGTATGCATGATATTGGGTTTGTTTATTGGATATAGCCTGCGTATGATGATTTTCTTGAGTAGTAAAATTATATATGCATGCATGAAATCCTCGAAACGTTTTAAAAGGGCCTTGGGAAAGCCAATATCGGGTGTATGTACAAAATCCCTATTCCAATGAAAACGTTTAAACCATTTTAAAAGACTGGTCTATTAGAAAGAAGACATCGGTAATTTGAACTCTTTCACGAACTCCATCCCTCGAGATCTTGATGAGACGAGATATATGACGAGTGGAGATATTTTGTGTGGAAAATCCTTTCAGCTGTGGAGCTTAAGGATTGTTTGAACACAAATGAGATAGGATGATGGCGCTCCACGGAAGACTAAAGGACACGCAGGGAACATAAATCAAAAGGGTTGATATGATCAACCTTAACAACAAAAATTGCTCAACGACTCATGAATGTCACTGTATTGCACCTATGGGGTGCCTTGCACCTTCGCTACGACGGTAGATATGCGATCGATGCTAGAATCCTCAATTTGGAATATGATGATAATTTACGCATGGATGCCGGCATATGGACAGATCATGTCCCCGATAGAGAAAGGGACACGTGGGAAAGGATTTAATCCTATAATGAAAAAGTTTCCTTTGTCTTGGTTCGCCGACGAAAAAGGTGCAAAAGTCTAATCAGATCGATCAAGACGATTATGAGAGTGTTCGAAGGACAGAACACTAAGGAAATTTACGAGTTGGAGGACGACTTCACTCGCATGCGCAAACTGGTAGAATCAAGAAATAAAATGCTTAAACGAAAAATTCGGTGGGAGAAGACACCGTCGTTGAAATGGTGTCTAAGGTACGCCTATTTTTTCCATGTATATAAAACAGTCAATGTTTTATACAACACAAATCGAATGATGTGATGCACTTGTGTATTCTTTTCAGGTGTGGGAGCTGTAAGCATGTGGTGATGGGCGCCGTAAATGTAAGCCCATTATATGTATATGTTACCTAAGTTAATTGAGTATATGTCACTTTAGGACATTGGGCCAGACCCAAATCCCAATTGACATGAGAAGACCAAAATTCAGTCTCCCTATACTATGCATGGGCCGGCCGAAATTTAGGTGGAGACAAAGTGGACTTTTGTCCACTTTACTCCTCCTATATATATATGGGGAGTTAGGGGTTTTATTAGGGTTAATTACAATTCCCTCAAGTGGTGATTTGAGAGAAAACCCTCCCCCACAAATACACCTATATCGGTCGAACCATACATCCACCAAGGGTGTGCCAATTTTCCTTCGAGCAAACACTCCAGAGATCTGTCCCTTGCCAAGAATCCATCAGAGGCTTTGCTGTGAAGAATATACTGTAAGCATATGGTGATGGGCGTCGTAATTGGTAGCCCATAATATGTATAGTTTACCTAAGGAAATTAGGTACATGTCACATTTGGGTAATTGGGATAGACCCAAATCATAATTGACATGAGAGACCTAAAAATATGGGCCTCCCTTCTACATGGTCGGCCGAAACTTGTAAGCAGGGCAAAGTGGACTTTTTTTCCACTTTGCTCCTCCTATAAATATATGGTTCTAGGGGATTTTTAGGGTTAATCACTATTCCCTCATTAGAGTGTTTTAGAGAGAAAAACCCTCTACCCCAGACAGTGTTTCGGCCGAACCCATAGTCACCCAAGGGTGTGCCAATTTGCCTTCGAGCAAACACTCTGGAGATCTGTCTCCTTGCCAAGAATCGATCAGAGGCTTTGCTGTGGAGCTTATACCGCGTAGTGTTCTTTAACAAGAACCTCTATGGGTTTCCGACCGGAGGATCGTGAACTCCCTCCTGCGAAGATCTTGGGTCTACGGAGAACTGTAAATGTATGTGCGAATCTTCCGCTGCGTAATTTCGATTACTAGCATGTACCATGTTTTAAAATTCCGTAGTGAATACTCCCCGTAATTTAACAGTGGTATCAGAGCCTGTGTTAGGAGTTCATGATTTTGATAAATTGGTCTTCTTGAAAGTTATAAAATTTTCAGACCGAAATTTTAAAAGGAAGATTTTAAAATTTAGAATTTTATGTTTAAGTGTGGTCCGAAATTTTCATGATGTTCTTGGTTAATTTGATGTTCATGATATTCAAGAAAAATGTTGATATTTATCAAAATCAAACATTGGAGTTTAGATATTATTAAAATTTTATCTTAAATAGGTTAAAGATATTATTGATAGATTTTAGTTACCTAAAAGACTGAGAAAATATATAGTCAGTATATTTGTTTCCCTATTTAAGATTTTGACAATAAATAGAAGATATGTATTTATGTGATAGCCGATTTTTACATATAAATATATATATTGTTGATTGATTTAATCTTAAAGATAGAATCTTAGCAATAAATATATATATGTTATATTATTGGCCGAAATTTATATATATATATATATATATATATATATATATATATATATATATATATATATATATATATATATTTAATATTGTAAATTATTTTATAAAATAAATGTTACTTCGTGGCTAAGTAAAATATTTTTGGACTTTAAAACCTTACTTGGCCACAAGTTAACATTGTAAGCATATGGTGATGGGCGCCGTAATTGGTAGCCCATAATATGTATAGTTTGCCTAAAGAAATTAGGTAAATGTCACGTTAGGGTAATTAGGCTAAACCAAACCCCAATTGACATGAGAAGCCCAAATTATGGGCCTCCCCTATGCATGGCCGGCCGAAATAAACATGTGAGGGCAAAGTGGACTTTTGTCCACTTTGCTCCTCCTATAAATACATGGTGTTAGGGAATTTTTAGGGTTAATCAATATTCCTTCATTAGAGTGTTTTAAAGAGAAAAACCTCCCACCCCACACCTAGCTATTTCGGCCGAACCCCTCAACCAAGGTGTGCCAATTTGCTTCCTAAGCAAACACTTCAGAGATCTGTCCCCGTGCCAAGAATCGGTCAGAGGCTTTGCTGTGGAGCTTGTACCGCGTAGGGTTTCTCTAACAAGAACCTCTACGGGTCTCGACCGGAGGATCGTGAACTCCATGCATAAGGATCTAGGGACTACGAATCACATTTGAGGTATGTTCGAATCTTCCGCTGCGTAATTTCAATTACTAGCAGATACCATGATTTAGTATCCGTAGTGATCACTCCCCGTAATCTAAGAGTGGTATCAGAGCATGTGTTAGGATTTCAAGATTTTGATAAATTGGTGTTCTTTGAAGTTTAAAATTTAAAACCGATTTTTTTTTAAATTTTCGAGTTTTTGGGGTTGTTGGTGAATCCGAAATTTTCATGATGTTCTTGGTTAATTTGATGTTCATGGTCTTTAAGAAAAGTGTAATATTTATCAAAATCAAACATTGGATTGAAGATCTTATTAAAATTTGATCTTGAAATTTGACCACTTGTTCCTAATTACATGTTTATTTCGGCCAAATCATAAAATTACAAGGTAAATTTTTTAATTTCTTAGGCTCCAAGAAAGATAATTTCGGCTGAAATATCAAAATAATATTGTTCACCATATTTTAATTTTTAATTAAGGTAACAATATATCTATAATTGGGAACATTAGGATAGATTAACATTAATATATAGAAATATATATAACTATCAATATATCTAAATATCTAATAGAATTAATGATATTATTGATAGATTTAATTGCCTAAAATTTTGAGAAAATATATTCTCAGTTTATTTGTTACCCTATTTAAGATATTGACAATAAATAAATATATATATTATATAATGTGCCGATTTTTACATATATATGTATATATTGTTGATTGATTTAATCTTATAGATAGAATATTGGCAATAAATATATATATGTTAGTGATTTGGTCGAAATATATATATATATATATATATATATATATATATATATATATATAATATTGGAAATTATTTTATATAATTAATGTTACTTGGTGGCTAAGTTAAATATTTTTTGGCTTTAAAACCTAACTTGGGCCACAAGTAAACATTTCAGCCCAACTTTTAATATTTTAAACTATTGTGCCGGTCCAATAAGTCAAACCGGGACGAATCAAAACCGAACCGGGTTTTCTCAATCGGTTCGACCTAGTCGAGTTGGGTCGGGTCGGACCAGGGTAATTAAGTGGATCTATCCGAACCAGTTTTGTGTGTTGAACCGAACCGAACCCAATTTTATTGGACAAGTTCTGACAGAACCAGGTTTTAAATTTAAAATAAAAAACGGACCGAACCGAATCGGATTTGCTAGATCGAACCGAACCGGATTTACCGAACCGGCCCAAGCCTGATTTTCTGGACCGAACCGAACCGGACCAAAACGAACAAAAATTGACTGAATCGAACCGTATTTTCAAAACTGGATTCAAGTCAATTAAAAAGGGGAGGTCAAGTTTTAAAATCTAAATGTTTTTGAACCTCTAAATGGATTACACAGGGCTCATAGGGTTGCTAACATTTATGCTTTGTTTCGATTATGGGGATGGATCTCGGAGATACATGTTTTTGGGAATGGATTAATTAGAGGGCTGAAATGCAATTGTATATTATTCAATATATATATATATATATATATATATATATATATATATATATATATATATATGTTTAATGCATGATTAGAACTGTTGTCTTGACTGTGTCAAGCTAGCTAGATGCTACATGTTGTGGGCAGAACCCTGGTTAAATATATGGAATGTGCACTAGGATAGACATGCTATGATGGTTGGAAATGCCTAGGATTCATGTCTATAATGTTGCATGATTGAATATAAGCATGAATTGCAAATAAACCCCTAATGTTTAAAATTATTTTAAAATCGAAAACCAGTCGCCAAATATGTATGATGGATGTGAATGATTCATGTTTGACATGTAAGCTAGAATGTTGAGGATGTAGCCGTATTTGATAATTTACTTGGAAGTAGAATTATGTATGCAAGCATGAGTTCCTCGGAACATTAGACGCATGACGCGTAAGCATGAGTGTGGTTTGTTTGATGAATGTTACTTGCGTATGAAAATTTACATGGTTTATAGAATTATATATGCATGAGTAAATTCATCGGAATATTTTTCCAAAATACAAAGGGCCTTGGCAAAGCCAATATCGGGTATGCTTGTTTTAAAATTCCTGTTCCGGTAATTTACGATTAAAACCGTTTTAAAAGACTGATCTATTGGATTGAAAACGACGGTAATGTGAACTTTTTCACAGCCATCTTCCATTGGTTTATTGGTGGTCGGTTGTTTAGATGACTAAGGAATCGTTATGCAATTCTTTCTCAAAATGTTACTGTCTCCTTGATTTTGCATAATCATCGATGTGTTAGTATGAATTGGTTGAATTAGGGTGATTCGATATTCCTCGCAATCTTGATGGTATGAATCGTGATGAATAAAAGGAGTACGTGTTGAACTCTCTACTATAATTCCGAAAAATGGAGAGGACAACTAGAGATAAATATAGTAGTCTGTATGATTCTGACAATGAGACACAATGTAATAATTTGTTTCACTAAGCATGGGAGTAGGTTCTTTGATGATCTGAACATAAAGATCGTATACGATTATCCGGTGGGTTAAATCATGCTGATAAAGTGCGTCTCAAGTACGCCTCGTAGGTCATGTGTATGAAGCGGTAAAATGTTTTGTACAAGACACAAAT
The DNA here is from genome assembly GCA_036873135.1 of Clarkia xantiana subsp. parviflora. Lineage (NCBI taxonomy): Eukaryota > Viridiplantae > Streptophyta > Magnoliopsida > Myrtales > Onagraceae > Clarkia > Clarkia xantiana. Next base: position 7,029,526 of record JAPTYO010000024.1, on the reverse strand, counting down.
CATTTGACGTGATTCATTCGTGAATTTACACATATGTGATGTTCAACATGGCTTAAAGTTCTCGACTATCTATGCGACAATCATGGATCAAATACGCGATCTTCATATCAAGAACCCTACCATTGTTATTTATCGTTAGTTTGAGTTACTAAAATATTGGTTATTTCGAGATTCAGATTTATTAAATAAAGTAGTTTCCGTTTGATTCGAAATGTGATCTGCTTGTCAAAATTAATCGACACGATTAAACAAGATCGATCCGAAACAAAATTTCGGCCAGGTAAAAAATGGTCGAATAAAACGAAACGATTCACGTACTCCGTCATCTCAGTCGGGACAACTGAACTGAACATACACATCCATTGCGTAGCTAGGTCGAAAGATTTAGTTTTTCTTAATTATTAGTACTCCATTGAATGAAATAATCTGTAATGATGATCATGTGCGAAACCGATTGTATTAAATTAAAATTAAATTAAAAATGAAACGATTTAACCAAGGGTTAAAACTAGAGTAAATTGCGCCTCACGCAAGTGGACCTCGAAAGACAGAACACATCATTTCATAATACGAATTTAATGATGAAGTGTTTGAATTATGATGTGCTGAATAATCGTTGCATACATTCGAGAATAATACTTATTGATGGTATTTACATCGGTATGAAGTAGTTACGTGAGCTACCGCGACCTTGTAAAAGCATCAACTGACACATAAGGTAAAAACCTAAGATGTTAAGTTCGGAGATGGGATAAAATCTCTAAAATAAGTCGGCAAACGAAGAAGGATGAAGTCAGTTAAATGATTTTCCTTACAGACGCCTTGAACAATAAGTTAGGCTAGGCATTCAAATTAAATGACACACTTCTAGAAGCTTAGTTCATAACATATTGTTAGAATCATTCTATCAAACGTTCCCTACAGGATGATGAAAGATGATTCACATATATAGAGAAATGTGTTCCAATATATCGGTAAAACACGCTGCCATAAGAAGCTAAAGAATGATAGTGAGTTAAATCAGATCATTACGTGACATTAAAATGCACAATGAACAAGTATTTAGGACAAGAGTTCGAATTCTACTCTTAGAAAGTACATGTTTAAAGCTTGAGGTAAATGGTGCCGTGGTCGAACATGAAACATTACATCACTAAGAGGGCGAATTTTCCAAATGCACGGACAGTTTCAATATATGTAGTCATGATCAAAACAGAGCGGGATATTATTGACAATCAGGTCCACTTAATTCGAGTGAGAGAGATTTGAACCAGCACCTCACGTGAATGACATGGTAAATGAGAATAGGGACATTTTCATAGTAAATCCAGTGGGAGGAATTAACCCTACCACACGTAATCACTGTTTGCTGTTGAGACGAATCAAGTTGCACCTGATAGTCAAAATTCCTGAACCAGGAATGACGCAAGTACCTAAACTACCCCATTATTTCCAGTGGGAGTGATGCAACCAAACTTGGTTCCAGATCCTAGTGATCAAAGAATGTATCTCGGAAATAAAACCCCGAGACCAAGAGGTTGTCAAAAGAATGTTGTATGTCAAGGTTCTAGCACTGCCCTTGTTCCCAAAGGAAACGATGCTTCGATAAGAAGCATTGTTCTGAGTGGGAGGATTTTTCCCAATAAGAAATGATGCTACGATAAGACGCGTTATTCCGAGACGGAAGTCAAAGGCATCGAACTTCTCTCAAGAAGTATCCCATCGAGAAAGGGGAAAACCTCACAAAAACTGTTGGCATGCATTGGAAAAACCTCAAGTGGAGAAATGGAGGAAAATAATAGTCTATAGTTGATTTACTTGCCAACCACAGGGGCACAAGGATATGGTGAGCCCTGAAAGAAGGCTCACCACTAGTGGAAAAAAAATCGGAAAAGCCGACTCATTGCGAAAAGACTTACCCATTTTCACGGAGTGGACTTTGACAAGAAAAACTCACTGACTGTGCATGAAACCACGGTTAGGGCCATTTATGGTACTGGTCGAATGTCTCGATCTCGAGCTGCACCAAATAGATGTTAAGACCGCATTCCTCCACGAAAACCTAGAGGAAGAGATCCACATGGAGCAACCAAAGGGTTTCATTACTCATGGTAACGAACGTAAAGTTTGTAAACTCCAAAGGTCCATCTATTGTCTTAAACAGTCGTCACGACAATGGTACCGTAGATTCCACGAGGAAATCGTAGGAAACTGATTCGTGAATCTTCACGAGGATCCGTGCGTGTATTATAAGACTTCCGGGTCTAAGTATGTCATATTAACCTTATACGTGGACGACATACTCATTGCCACAAACGACGTGAGTTTTATGAACAAGTAAAAGTCATGGTTTGCATCTGTATTTGAGATGAAAGACATGGGAGAGGCCACGTACATCTTGGGGATTAAAATTGCTAGAGATCGGGCTAACCGAGAATTGTCTCTGTCTCAAGAAGCCTATATGAATAAGCTATTGAAAAGGTTTTAGATTATAGGATGCCAAACCCGTGGATACGCCGGTGGTGTTTGGGTGCGCACTGTCGAAACGTGATGGCCCCAAGAACCTGGCAGAGCGTGAATAGATGAAGGGTGCGAAGTAATTAAGCATGGTTGGTACCGGATAACCGTGGGCCTTTTAGCACGTTTCCAATCAAATCTTGACTATCAACATTTAAAGGCTGTAAAAAGAATAATTCTTTGTCTGAAAGGTACTGCCGACTATGCTCTGTGCTATGAGGGCGGGAAGTTAGTATTGACCGGTTACAGTGACGCCGACCATGGCGGCGATCCAGATGATCGTAAGTCCACCACAGGGGGAGTGTTCCTCCTTGCTAAAGCTGCCATTTCATGGACGAGCAAGAAGCAAACCTGTGTTGCGCTGTCAACGATGAAATCAGAATTCGTAGCTCTCTCTAAGAATTCATAGGAAGCAGTCTGGCTGAAAAGGCTTCTTACTGTGCTGCTAGATGGTGACGTCGAGAGTAAACCTGTGAAGGTGTTCTCTAACAGTCAAGCAGCAATTGCGGCAGTGAAGAATCCGAAGTACCATAGTAGGACCAAACACATTGATGTGAAATATTTTTATGTTAAATCTATGTTAGAAGACAATATAATCACTATGGAATACTTGTCCACTAATAATATGATTGCGGACCCATTAACTAAACCAGTACGCAGGGAGATATTCGGAAAGCATGTAAAACTGCTTGGATTGCGTAGGGTTTAGTGGTGGCATGTATCTGTGATAACATTTTGATATTAGAAAGTTATATTTTTTTATGTGAAAGAATGGCAATGCAATGTAGTTGGTCTCTAGTGTTGATACGTATGAATCATCCCTGGGGCTAGGCTCCCGAACCGTACGTGAGCAGCCTCGTACGGCTCTTCCTAATAACTTGAAGCCGCCTCTCTCTATGTATCATAGACAAAAGAAAGGAATAGCCAAACCAACCCAGCTGGCTAGTCAATCTCAGGGATCAACTCGGCCGGCAAACCGGAGACGGACTTCGGTGGCGACTAGATCAACGTGTTATTGCTTCAAGAGAAGTTCCCATCGAAGTTCAAGTAGCCCTATGTACGGTCCTAATTTCAACATGCCACCTACACGACTTACTACATAGGTTTAAGGAAAGAAGGATAATCCGGTTCCTCATCCCTCGAGAAGTTTAGAAGGCAAGAATAAGAAACATTTGGGCCTCTAAAGCAAGATGAAAGTGTCCTGTACATTTCTTCCTAGCTGCTTGGCCTGTAGTAGGTATCTGGTTCACTACTTTAGGGGTCAACACTATGGCTTTCAACCTAAATGGTTTCAACTTCAACCAATTTGTAGTTGATAGTCAAGGTCGTGTAATTAATACATGGGCGGATAGTATTAACCGTGCTAACCATGGTATGGATGTTATGCACGAGCGTAACGCTCATAACTTTCCTCTAGACCTAGCTTACGTTAAAACTCCATCTACAAATGGATAAGACTAAAAAATGGAAAGTGTTTAATTGGAACATGAAAACGTAACTGAATTGGTCCTAGTGACTCTTCGGGGCTTGTTTCACAAAAGATTCTTTATGTGGTCAGTGTGATTCTTTGTTCGTTCTCAACCCTAACTCTTGCTTGTTCTGAACTTAATTTAGCAGCTTTTTCCAAAAGGCATGAATGCAAAAACAAGACAAGAATTTTCTACAATGACACAGCCGACCAATTGAAAGGGATGTAGCGCAGCTTGGTAGCGCGTTTGTTTTGGATACAAAATGTCACGGGTTCAAATCCTGTCAATCGATTCTTGGATGCCTTACCCGGCCTTCTTATGTCGAGTCTGATGAGCTTAGTGTTATTCGCGCTGAAGTAACCCATGCCATACTCCCAGGAAAAGCTCGAACGACCTTCAACAAAAGGGTACCTGTACCCGAAACCGACACAGGTGGGTAGGTAGAGAATACCTAGTGGCGCGTTCTATTTCCGGCACATCTTAACGTATTAGAGAGTTTCTTATCTAGAGTCTCTTGACATCTGTGGCTCCCATTTACTTCTGGATAAAATATTAAGTTAAGTAAACGGGAACCCTGTCCATTTACGAGGTTAGGAATGAATGAGGAATGGTACCTGGGAACTGGTAACGGATTTCTCTGTTATTTTTTTCTGTATTTTTTTGATTTCACATAGGTTAACCGTTTCCAGACCGCAAATATTTTCATTGGAGACTTTTGCATGCTGGTTTAATTGGTTTCAAACAGAAAGCCGCGACTGCTAAGAACTTGACCTCGGGAAATAGTGGCGATACTGTTAAGTACTTTTCTACGAATTGGGGCCCTCCCTTCACCTCCCCAATGGGGATGGTCTACGGGGTTCATAACTACCCCTCTTACTACAGGACGCTTACCTAGCCAACGTTTAGATCCGGCTGTACCCAAACTTTTCTGGTTCACCCCAATTGAATTTTCACGGTTTTTTTCCTTTGAATTCTCAAGTAATGAATATTCATTTCGAGCAGTCATTTAGGGGCCTTAGATGGTGATCCGGTTGTTCCCCTCTCGACGATAAAGCTTATCCCCCATCGTCTCACTAGTCGACCTTGACCTGCTTCCGCTTCCGGCGGATTCGATGAACCGGAATCCGTTGACCAAGTCTCCATGAGAACCCTTTCTTCAAAGGAGCTCAAACGAGACAAGCTTGGTGAGTCGCTTCGACTCATATTCCCCAAAAAGTGGATCCCGCTCTAATAGCTCCGGATAAATTAAATACATGCATTAAGAGCCTGTGGCTTCAGGAGGTATTCACGTTTGGCATATGCCTGCTCTGACCGAAATCTTTGGAGATTATTCCGTACTACAATTCGGTGGTGGAATTTTAGGACACCCTTGGGGAAATGCACCGGTTGTTGTAGCGAATCGAGTAGCTCTAGAAGCATGCGTACAAGCTCGTAATGAGGGGCGTGATCTTGCTCGTGAGGGTAATGAAATTATACGTGAGGCTTGCAAATGGAGTCTCTCCCCGAAAAGGAGGAGGTGTATACTCAATTGAGAAAGATAGCCCAATGGAGAAGCGAGGTAAAGTGATCTCAGGAAAAAGAACTTGGATGTTCAAGTACAACTTCATTCTTCCTCGCCTCGATCCTTCTTTGCCGGTGTCCTAAAATAGGGGGATTGATCCTGTCTGAGGGACCGAGTAGGCTAGGTTAGCCGAAAGATTGTTATCGGTTCAAGGACGCAAGGTGCCTCTGATTTTTCAGGGTAAGAAGGGGTAGAGAAAATGCCTCGAGCCTAATAGGTAAATGCCTCTTTTTCCCCCGAGGTTGTCGGAAATATTCGTAATAAGATATTGGCTACAATTGAAAAGGTCTTATCAGTAAAATGTCCATTTATCCTTGATCTAGGCATAAATAGCAATCCATTCTATAATTCTTTTCATTACCTCTCGTGAGAAAATGATCCCTTAAACAATGGAATCTCAGAAAACTCCTCGTATTTGGTACTCGCCAACGGGCGAATCTCTTCGCTAGATGGAAGAAGGGACCCACTCGGAATCTAAAGACTTCTTGCGCCAAGGATCTTACCATTTCCGAAGGAATCGAGGTTACATTTGAACAGGAGATGTACGCCTTGCTAATTTCAGGGTCAGGCGCTGATGAGCACATTGAACTATCCATGTGGCTGAGAGCCCTCACAGCCCAGGCACAACAACTGGGTTAGTTTGGCTATCCCTTTCTATTGAAAAGGAGTTCAACGCTCCAACCGGGGAAAGGGGGCCGTAGGCCGCTTACTCAGCGCGGGTTCTATCCCGGCCAAGCAACCAAGGCTAGGTGGCAGGACGTAATATCCACTTCCCCTTGTGGAGTGAAATGGGATGCTAAAGTTACAAAAAGTGAACCGTATGATCTCGTTATTGTGAATCTAATTCATTGAAATTTCGTCCAATAAAACGGAAAAATTATAAATTTCCAAAATAATAGATAAGAATACCGCAAATAGAGCCATTGCAAGACCCATCAAAGGGGTAGTTCCCATTTTAATTAGTATGAATTCTTATTAGTATGTATAATACTATAAATATTTAATAGAGTTTTCAAATTAAAAATCTAACGGAAGCAGGTCATCTTGACTTTCACTTAGCTATCATACATATATACTACTATATGAGGTGGCTCGCTTTTGTGCACAACTCAAAATATAAGTTAGCATTCCCCTTCCACTAAAATGGGTTGAAATGCCTGTATGTCTAGCCTATGCAGAGTAGACGCTCTATTCAGCAATACGAGATGCCTCTGCATAACTTGAAGAGGATGAGCTGCTTCAAGATGAAGAAGAGGAGCTTCAAGGATCCCCATGCCTCATTAGCTCATACTGCTCCGGAAAGAATACCAATGGTTAAAAAGATAAATCCTAGACTAATAATACGAGAACTCCAATGATCTAATTGTTGAATCAGCTGGGCCTTGTAATAGTTTTTATAAGAAACAAAATATTTGCTTAGTAAAATATTTCTTGGTTGATTCATATTCATATATTGGATATCTAAAAATGAATCATTTAAAACCTTTTTGTTTTGACTAAAATACCCTGAGAAACGAATCAAGACTTTCTACTCGAGCTACATCCTATGCTGGTAACATTGAACCCCAACAGAAAAGGGGGGTTATAATCGAACAGAAGAAAGGGTGTCGAGCCAAGAGCGGGTATTAGAACCCACAGATGATCATATCAGTCAAGTCGCACGTTGCTTTTTACCACGTCGTTCAAACAAAGTTTTACCATAACATTCCTCTCGTTTGGAACTGGTATGTAATTGATTCAATTAGGGAATCATGAATAGTCATTTGTTTGATCTTTCATCGGAAATGATGAGGCATGCAAAAAGCACATTTGTTTGAGACGAAGATCACCTCTTTGAGGAGAAGGTCCTGTCTAGATTCAAGTACTAACCGCCGAATTCCAATTAAAAGTGGGGAATAGATTCATAGGCTCGCGGCCTTGGAATAGAACTTATGGTTGATAGAAAAAATCATGAAGAGCTGACGTTGAATACCTTGGGAATTTCTTTCTAACCCTAACTTCTAGTTGCAAATGAAGAAAGCAGCAGATCTGTGCTTATTTCTTTTTTTGAGGATCGACGAATCAAATGATATTTTTGTTCCAATTTTTCCCTCTTCTTCTCCCTTTGAGGTTGTTCCGAGGTAAGGCGGAAAAGGCTTATAGAAGCTATTTCACTCCCCGATGGGGGTTCTTTTCACCCTTCCCTCACGGTACTACTTTGCTATCGGTCACCAAGGAGTATTTAGCCTTACAAGGTGGTCCTTGCTGATTCACACAGGATTCCACGTGCCCCATGCTTCTCGGGTCGCTCTGTGAATGTCAACTAAGTGTCGTAAGTAAATTTCTCCCGGTTGTTCAATCATTTGATAACCAGAGTCATTTTTTGATAAATGATCACTATGAGTAAAACTCAATAGATTTTGATCAATCCTTTTTTCTCTCTTTAAGATGGAAAACGGGTAGAGTCGTGGAAACACGCGTTTCTTCCTCAATACTAGAATCGCCAATTGAAGCATCTGAGGCTGCATTAATCGTGGATACACGACAGAGGGAGTTTTTTTTTTTACAAACTTCACCCTCAAAAAGCAATCTTGGTGTTGCTACCTTCCGCATTGATTGACAACCGAAGCGTTTTGTTGTGATCCATGCCACATCGAAGTCAAAGCCCCCTCCTCGCGTGCTCGGGGTCAAGGGCTCCTTGACAGTGGGACCCCATCCATTCTGCAATTCCGCTATTTAATGAAATCATTTTACTGGAATATTGGAGTAGGAGAAATTCTTGTCCGTGTCGAAAGGGTAAGTACGTCTTGAAACGTTTTGCTTATGTAAAATAGGATCAGTCATTCATTGAATGATAAATCACTACAAGTGATGGTGGTACACGATTTAAATAATGAAAAACCCAATATTTAAAAAGGGTATCTAGAATGACCGGAAAAGTGGAAACAAGAACATATATTATTTGATCGTTATGAGCAAACCCAAAATCTTTGTAGACATAAGCAATCATTAGTTCCCGACGTTATCGTCAATCGCATTAGGCCTTGGTTGGATAAGATTATTAGCCCTCTAATAGGGAGTTTCTTACCCGGTCGGATACCAAGCTGCATCAGTCGAATGACCAACGCGGAAGGCGAATGATATTGAGAGTTGAAAGCGATTTCGCTCGCCGCTACTACGGGAATCGCTGTTGCTTTCTTTTCCTCTAGCTACTAAGATGTTTCAATTCGCTAGGTTGTCTCTTGCCTGCCCATGGATACAACAGCAGTTCGAAAGGTTGACCCATTCAGGAATCTCCGGATCTACGCTTATTTTCAACTCCCCGACGCATTTCGTCACTTACTACGCCCCTCCTCAAGTGGACGAATTCCTTACAGAGGAAGGAGTTGGTCTTGCTTTGATCTTTCCAAAAGCGTAGGGAAGGTTCTATAGAGGTCGAATTTGGTATTTGGATACTCCTTCTATCAGTGATTGGTTAGGCGACGCCGAAGGATCCATTTTTACGAAGCCAATGCACCAACCACCAGTATCATTACGCCGAAGGATTCATTTTGAAGGAAAGGCCCTTGTCGAATCGCCCACAGTTTTGCGAACATATTGGACTGGGGACCCAAATTGAAAGAAAATCCCATGCACCAACCACCAGTATCATTACGCAGAATCCCCCGAGCAGCTGCCTCACCCGGGTTACCACGAGCGCTCCCATCCAACATTGAATTTGACCAAATCCTCATCTGGGCAGGACCATCGCACCAGACGCTGGCTAGACACTCTCACAGTGTTCTAGAACGCACCCACTAGGTCACTTAGCAACATAGAGTGGGTCGCCTTGAATTCTATCTCGCGTGATGGTCTTGGAAGACGACCCAATTTCCGAATAACTACAGTAACCAGCAAACAGACCTTTTTATATCGCTACGGCTTTAAACACTTTCTTGTTCCTCATCCGCTGATCTTCAACATCAGTCGGTTCGGACCTCCACTTAGTTTCACCCAAGCTTCATCCTGGTCATGGATAGATCACCCAGGTCCGGGTCCATATGCAGTGACAATTGCCCTATGAAGACTCGCTTTCGCTACGGCTCCGGTGGGTTCCCTTAACCAAGCCACTGTCAAGAATTCCTGACTATTGCATGGGAACAGGTTCGGTCTCTCAAAAAGGAATTCTATCATTGTCATTCAGGAAAAGGAAATTGATCAATTCCTTCGTGCTTCTTACTTTGAAAGTCTCGACAGAGACTATTATCAAGTCGGAGATGTTTTAAATCACTTAAGATGGGAGTGAAGTCCGCCTATCCATTAACATAAAAGTGAAAGGAGCCCGCTAACTACTGCAATTCGTAATGTGATATTGAGCTTTGCCTAAACTTGCCCGCCCATCTTCCATAATCCCTTCCCGAACCAAATATGAATCTTTCGATTCATTTGGCTCTCACGCTCAATTACTTCATCTGTTATGTAAAATTCCCATATCTTTTTTTTAATGTAATGAGCCTATCCTCAGTTCATAACCGCTCTTGGCAATACCACTGTGGTTGAATCACTATCCGGTGCTTCTTTTGGCGGTGCTTGAAACAATTTTTTCTTCTCCATATTACTATGTCCCTAGAGGTTAGGCATAGATGTGCCGGTGGGGGGAAGATGTGCAGAAAGAGACCCCAGTCTTAGTAGCCCTACTAAACGGTGATTCAACATAGATTCGACTTCGTTCTCCAGTAAATTTGAAATATAATTTTATTTAGTATAATAAACAGAAATACAATACATACAACGATGTATAGTTCCCTAAAGCATATACTTCGCCATATGTTTCTTTTTTTTCATAAGATTCTCCAGGAAATTTGAAACACAATTTTAATAATTTGAATTACAATATAAATAATAATCTATATTCTCATTTTTAACGACAAGATTTATTATCATTTTTCGCATGTCCGCGAAAATTTATAGTATGTGCAAATTCTCCCAATTTATGGCCTACCATATGAAGTAAAGAAGGCAGGTATTGCTCGACCCCACAACGAACATGAACAGAAGTTGGCTGTTGCACAAAATGTACTTCTAAGGAATTTCCCCATATATCCTATATCTATCTATATCATGAAGAACTCATGTGACGAAGGGGATTCTTATTTGTACAAATGGTACTTTGAACTTGCATCTTCGGCGCAAGAGCGCTCGATCAGTGAGTTATTACGCACTCTTTGAAGTGGGGCTGCTTCTAGGCAAACCTCCTGGCTGTCTCTGCACCCTTACCTCCTTTATCACTGAGCGGTCATTTAGGGGCCTTAGCTGGGTCAAATAGGAAGAACTAGAAGATTCCACCTCTAGAAAGCGCCTACACCTAATGGCTTAAGCCGCTGTTCCCATTTCCCCACTGACCCATCATGCAAAAGGTACGCCATTAGAATGAGTGCGCTTTACGGAGAGAAACTCAAGTAAAGGCTCGTTGTTCCACTCCTTCGACTGATTGTTCGTGACATCGACTCATCCCAATCTTTAAGGAAGAGATCCCTTGCCTCTGCCGGGTACGCCCATGAGTTAGTGATTTTTGAGTCCTCCGCTCCTGAGTATGCTTTCGAGTCAGCCCAAGATTGGTGGCTTGTAGATTTGTTGTCTAATTAACCCACGAATTACAATGTCTGTAAAAGCTCTATTGCTATTTCCCGAGGCAATCCACAACGATATAATGGAACTGAAGGTCCTTGGATTGGAATAAAAAACTGTCTTTTCCTAGTCCTAATTAGATAAAATCAGGCCCGTCAGGTCGAGTAGACTCTGGAGATAGCTCGGAAGGTTCCCCACACTTGTAAGATCATTGTCTTTAGCCTTCTAGTGGAGTGGATCCTGGTTCCTCCAAGCAATGCACCAACTTCTGACATCTCCTTTCTCCGAAACGCCCTGCGCACTCCTTTTTTGTCCAATTGGGGTTTGAGAAATGACTTCACGAGACCTGTATTAGGGAAGTTTGAAGGGGAAGGACTATTAGCACAGTAGTAACCTGTGAGTCCCGGGTGGAAATCGTTGGAACAAGGAGGGAATTCACTTGCACATTCAAAAAAAAGGGGGAAGGGGGAAAGACATGGATGGCATGATTTCCGAATTTCTACGTACTTTCTTTGTAATGCAGACCTATAAGATCTCCCACATTCCGGCCGGCGATTTTTTGAGCGTTCGAGTTTATTTATGGCATGAAACAACTCGAAGTATGGGTCTAGCTTATTAATACGTTCCAGAAAAAACACTTTAATACATTTTGAATATAGTTTCTTTTTTTACCGACAAAACCCTTTGTCCTGTCCTAGTTATAATGTTATAATGACAAGGGTGCAGCCGGTTGGGTCCAGCATATTGTTGAAACAAACAACTCGCACACATTCCCTTTCCAAAAGAGGGCGGTGGAAACTACCAAGCTGGAGTACGGTAGGGGCAGAGGGAATTTCCGGTGGAGCGGTGAAATGCGTAGAGATCGGAAAGAACACCAACGACGAAAGCACTCTGCTGGGCCGACACTGACAGTGAGAGATGAAATCTAGGGGAGTGAATGGGATTAGATTCCTCAAAAATTTCATCATAAATGCGAACTACTTTAAAAATATGGGGGAGATAAAAAAGATGCAGGGTCGCACGAAAGGCGTAACGATCTGGGCACTGTCTCGGAGAGAGACCTGGTGAAATAGACATGTTTGTGAAGACGCGGACTACCTATGCATATAGGCAATTCCCACGAACCATCCGTTTCGGAAGCTACAAAGAAGAAGAAATAGGATTCAGATGAAGAAGTTGAAAGAGAGAGAAAACCTTTTTCGAAATAGATAGGATCCGAAATACCTGTCAATGGGTGCTTTCCCCTTTGTATACACTGTTCGTGCATGGAATACACATATTCAGAATGAGGCAGGCTTAAAGTCCTGGTATATCTATTAGACCAAGGGGTGGGATAGGAAGCCAACTGAGTTTATGATCAATCGACGTCATAATGTTTTGATTACATCAAATTTTCGGTCTATAAACTAAGTCGTAGGAGGACGCAATCCTCTGCCAAAACTATGTTGAATGTGGGCCTTACCTCGTCACACAGGTACGTTCGTCTTGCGGTAGAGGGAGGCCTCTACTAAGCAAGGCTGGCTAGGAATCGGGGGGATAAACCTGATTACGCAGAACGATAATCTCAATGTCGAAGTAACTCAACATGATCTTAATTTTGCAGATCGCCGTGACAAACTTAGTTCGTCATTATTCCACATTCCGGGCCAGATAAAAATCTGTGATAGCATGATTGACATATCACATTCCCGTTGACCCAAAAGGTCCAGGTATGCTATCAATGCGTGCTTCATACTACGTGTGCCACGTTTGACCACGGGGTCACAACTCGGTTATGGTAGGAAAAAATTCTTGGGATTCTGGCAGGCGCATACTTCTTCACCTCGAACGTGTGATTGATCCTGGGAGCCTTATGAAGAGGCACCCAAAGTATCCTCATGGAGTCAGAACTCATACCTAAGGTCAAACTCAATGCTCGCTTCCCGGCGTACGAGTGTAATGCCGAACAAAAAGGCCCAGTGACAACGTCTTTGGAAACCGGTTGGGTTTGACTAAGGGTATGAGCAATGAGGATGGTCAAGATCACTTGTAATTCACCGACTCTTGTATTCACTAGGTGGCCACCAACCGGATATTAGTTGAAGGTTGTGAATACTTGTACGGATGCCTTGGAGAAGTATTCCTATGTGGAAACTAGGCAAATGGAGAATTATCAGTTGGCCTAGGATACAACGCGGTACAATATATAAATTTTTTTTATAACAGTTTGATTGGAGAAAATGGAATCAACGTTCCGCGGGCCCTACAATACTCCTAACAGATGAGTAACACGATGCCCGTCGTATCCGCCGGCTACACAGAAAACCTCATATGAACTATTTGGAAGCAAGGACTTTATTGAAGGAGTGAAATGTTGATTCAGATTTGGACAACAATACATTAACAGGCACCCTCCCATTCCGGCGAGTGAGAGCTGTAAGCATATGGTGTTGGGCGCCGTAATTGGTAGCCTATAATATGTAAAGTTTACCTAAGGAAATTAGGTACATGTCACATTACGGTAATTGGGCTAGACCCAAATCCCAATTGACATGAGAGGCCCAAAAATATGGGCCTCCCTTATACATGGCAGACCGAAACTTGTAGGAAGGGCAAAGTGGACTTTTTTCCACTTTGCTCCTCCTATAAATACATGGTGCTAGGGGATTTTTAGGGTTAATCACTATTCCCTCATTAGAGTGTTTTAGATAAAAAAATCCTCTACCCCACACAGTGTTTCGGCCGAAGCTATAGTCACCCAAGGGTGTGCCAATTTGCCTTGAGCAAACACTCCGGAGATCTGTATCCTTGCCAAGAATCGATCAGAGGCTTTGCTGTGGAGCTTATACCATGTAGGGCTTCATTAACAAGAACCTCTACGGGTTCCGACCGGAGGATCGTGAACTCCCCCCTGCGAAGATCTTGGGTCTACGGAGAACCGTAAAGGTATGTGGGAATCTTCCGCTGCGTAATTTCGATTACTAGCATGTACCATGTTTTAAGTTTCTGTAGTGATTACTCCCCGTAATCTAACATATGCCCCGTAGGGTTTCCTTCACAATAATCCCTACGGGTGCCGACCGGAGGATCGTGAACTCCCTCCTGCAAAGATCTTGGGACTACAGACAACTGTAGAGGTATGTGCGAATCTTCCGCTGCGTAATTGCGATTACTAGCATGTACCATGATTTAGTTTCTGTAGTGATTAAAACTCATAATCTAACAGTGGTATCAGAGCCTGTGTTAGGAGTTCATGATTTTGATAAATTGGAGTTCTTGAAATTTTTTAAAATTGGGACCGAAATTTTAAATGAAAAAGTTATAAAATTTCGAATTTTTGGGTTATAGATGGTCCGAAACTTTCATGATGTTCTTAAGAAATTTGATGTTCATGATTTTCAAGTAAAATGTGATATTTATAGAAATCAAACATTGGATTGTAGATCTTATTAAAATTTGATCTTGAAATTTGACCACTTGTTCCCAATTATGTGTTTGTGCCGAAAACCCTAATGAATTACAAGGAAAAAATATTAATTTCCTGGTCACCAAGTAGTAAAAATCGGCCAAACTTGTCAAGAATATTGTTTACCATATTTTAGAAACATTAGGGTAGATTCACATTAATATATAGAAATATATAGAACAATCAATATATCTAAATATTTAAATAGGTTAAATATATTATTGATAGATTTTAGTTACCTAAAAGATTGAGAAAATATATTGTTAATATATGTTTCTCTATTTAGGATATTGACAATAAATAATATATAAATTTATATATAGGTGCCGATTTTTACATAAATATATATATTGTTGATTGATTTAATCTTATAGATATAATCTTGGCAATAAATATATATATGTTTATAATAGGTCCGAAGTATAAATATATAATATTAATATTGTAAATTATTTTTATACTTGATGGCTTAAGTCAAATACTTTTAGACTTTAAAACCCTACTTGGGCCACAAGTAAACATTTTGGCCCAACCTTTTATATTTTAATTATTGGGCCGGTCCAATATGTCAAACCGGGACGAATTAAAGCCGAACCGGATTTTCTCAATTGGTTCCACCTAAACGGGTCGGGTCGGACCGGGGTAACTAAGTGGATCTAACCGAACCGATTTTGTGTGTTGAACTGAATTGAACCCTATTTTTATTGGACCGGTTCGGACCGAACCAGATTTTAAAACTTAAAAACCGGACTGAACTGAACCGGATTTTACCGGACCGCACCGAACCGGACAAGACCGAACTGAAATTGACTGAACCGAACCGTATTTTTCAAAACCGAATTCAAGTCAATTAAAATAGGGAGGTCAAGTTTTAAAATCCAAATGTTTTTTAACCTCAATAGGCCTACATAGTGCTCAATAGTTGATAACATTTATGTCTTGTTTCGATTATGGGGATGGATCTCGGAGATACATGTTTTTGGGACTGGTATATTTAGTGGGCTGAATTGCAGTTGTTTATTATTCAATATATATTTATGCATGATTAGAAATGTTGTATTGACTGAGTCAAGCTAGCTGGATATTGCATATTGTGGGCTGAGCCCTGGTTAAATATATGGAATGCGCACTAGGATAGACATATTGTGATGGTTGGAAATGCCTAAGATTCATGCCTACAAAGCTGCATGATTGAATATAAGCATGAATTGCAAATCAGCCCCTAATGTTTAAAATTATTTTAAAATCGAAAACCAGTCGCCAAATGGATGTAAATGTTACATGTTTGACACACATGCTAGAATGTTGAGGATGTAGTTGCATTTGATAATTTACTTGGAAGTAGAATTATGTATGCAAGCATAAGTTCCTCGAGACATTAGACGCATGACGCATAAGCATGAGTGTGGTTTATGTGATGAATGTTGCTGGCGTATGATAATTTACGTGGATAGTAGAATTATATATGCATGAGTGAATTCATCGGAATATTTTTCCAAAATAAAAAGGGCCTTGGGAAAGTCAAGATCGGGTATGATTTTTTTAAAATCCCCGTTCCGGTAATTTGAAATTAAAACCGTTTTAAAAGAATGATCTATTAGATAGAAGACGATTATAATGTGAACTTTTTCACAGCCATCTTCCATGGTGGCGCTCCGGATGATCGTAAGTCCACCACAGGAGGAGTGTTTCTCCTTGTTAATGTCGCCATTTCATGGCCGAGCAAGAAGCAAACCTGTGTCGCGCTGTCCACGATGGAATCAGAATTCGTAACCCTCTCCAAGAATGCACTGGAAGCGGTCTGGCTGAAAAGGCTTCTTACTGCGTTGCTTGATGGTGACGTCGGGAGTAATCCTGTGAAGGTGTTCTCTGACAGTCAGACAGCTATTGCGGCAGTAAAGAATCCGAAGTACCATAGTAGGACGAAACACATTGATATTAAATATTTTTATGCTAAATCTATGGTAGAAGACAATATAATAACTATGGAATACTTGTCTACGGATAAAATGATTGCGGACCCATTAACTAAACCACTACGCAGGGAGATATTCGAAAAGCATGTAAAACTGTTTGGATTGTGTAGGGTTTAGTAGTGGCATGTATCTGTGATAACATTTTGATATTAGAAACATACATTTTTTAAGCGAAAAAATTGTAACTAAGTTTATGATCAATCGACGTCATAATGTTTTGATTACATCAAATTTTCGGTATATAAACTAAGTCGTAGGAGGACACAATCCTCTGCCAAAAATATGTTGAATGTGGGCCTTACCTCATCACACAGGTACGGTCGTCTTGCGGTGGAGGGAGGCCTCTACTACGCAAGGCTGGCTAAGAATTAGGGAGATAAACCTGATTAGTGTCGAAGTAACTTGACATGATCTTCGTTTTGCAGATCGCCGATATGAATTTTGTCTGTCATTAATCCACATTCTTGGCCAGATGAGAATCTACGATAGCATAATTTGACATGTCCCATTCCTTTGAACTTAAAATTTTAGGTATTCTATCGACGCGTGCTTCATACTACGCGTGCCACGACCGACTACGGGGTCACAACTCGGTTGTGCTAGAAAAGAATCCTCGTGATTCTGGCGGGCACAAAATTCTTCATCTCGTGCGTGTGATTGATCCCGAGTGCCTCATGAAGAGGCACCCAAAGTATCCTCACGGACTCAGAACTCATATCTAAGGTTAGGCTCAATGTTTGCTTCCCGGCGTACGAGCGTAGTGCTGAACAAAAAGGCCCAGTGACCACGTCTTTGGAAATCGGTTGGGTTTAACTAAGGATATGAGCGATGGGGATGGTAAGGTTCACATGTAATTCTTCGAATCTTGTATTCACTAAGGTCGCCACCAACCAGATATTTGTTGAAGGTTGTGAATACTTTGTACGGATGAATTGGAGAAGTATTCCTATAAAGAAGCTATGCAAAAGGAGAATTATCTGTTGACATAAGATACAGCGCAGCACTATATAAATGTTGTTTATAATAGGTTGATTGGAGAAAAGGGAATCAAAGTTCCGCGACGCTACAACCTTCCTAAAATATTAGTAGAACGATGCCCATCGTGTCCGCCGGTCGCACGGCAAACCTCGTATGAACTATTCGGAAGCAATGGACGATATCGAAGGAGTGAAATGTTGATGCAGATTTGGACGACAATACATTAACAGGCACCGTCCCATTCCGGCGAGTGGGAGCTGTAAGAATATGGTGATGGGCGCAGTAAATGGATGCCCATTATATGTATATGTTACCTAAGTTAATTGGGTACATGTCACTTTAGGACATTGGGCCAGACCCAAATCCTAATTGACACGAGATGCCCAAAACTGGGCTTCCCTGTACTAAGCATGGGCCGACCGAAATTTAGGTGGAGACAAAGTGGACTTTTGTCTACTTTACTCCTCCTATATATATGGCGGGTTAGGGGTTTTATTAGGGTTAATCACAATTCCCTTCAAATGGTGATTTGAGTGAAAACCCTCCCCCAAAATACACCTATATCGGTCGAACCATACATCCACCAAGGGTGTGCCAATTTGCCTACGAGCAAATACTCCAGAGATCTGTCCCTTGCCAAGAATCGAACAGAGGCTTTGCTGTGAAGAATATATCAACATAGGGCTTCCTTCACAAGAACCCCTACCGGTGCCGACCGGAGGATCGTGAACTCCCTCCTGCAAAAACTTGGGACAACAGACAACTGTAGAGGCATGTGCGAATCTTCCGCTGCGTAATTTCGATTACTAGCATGTACCATGATTTAGTTTCCGTAGTGATTACTCCCCGTAATCTAAAGGTTTCCTACATGACTTGAAGATTCTAGACAATCTACTTTATGTTGTTGATGCTTTATGATTAAATCCTCCCAGTTGTCACTATAAATTTCGTTGTTCTTTCTCTATTATGGTTATTCATGTTTATTGGATTATTGAACAACGTGATAGTTATTCAGATTGAAGACAATTCAAATCAGGATACAATTCACTTATCAAATAATCGACCTTGGAGATGGTATCGATTTGAGTTTAAAATCCATCGATTGCGTTCAATGAATGAATTTAAATCTCCCTCATTTGTTAGTACTCCATAAAATAATTAAATCGTAATGATGAACATGTGCAAAACTGATTAATTTAAATTTTGGAAACGAAACGATTTCTCCACAACTTGCTGGGCTGGTTATTCAGATCCAGCAATTGGCTGCCTTATTTCATCCCGCAACTAGAAGAAGATCGCTTCATGACAACCGGTGATCGCGCGCCACGCGCACTTCCTCGATAGATGGGACACATCGATTCAAAGTACAAATTTATTATGAAGTGTGTTTTGTATTTAACGCTTGATACAAATTTTCATTTGCATTTAACACCCATTCCGGGTTTTCTCATTGATTTCTCACAAATTGAGAAGAAGTATGATTCAAAAGCTACCACGATTTCATAAAGAATCAACTGATGCAAAAGGAGAATACCTAATACACAACTCATATATGGACGAAACCTCTGAAAATTAGTATGCAAAGAAAATGATATTGTCTTTCAAACGAATATCCTATTATACGCCTCTAACGATAAGACTGGCGGAGCATTCATTTTTAATCACACACTTCAAGGAAATGGTTTTAAACATGGTCTCGAAAATTCAACTTCCAATCTCTTCGTAGGATGATATAATGTTGACTTTTACTCATGTAGAATTTTTTTCCTACAATATCGGTTGATACGACAACATATGAGCTGTAAACTGGTAATGAGACGGATCTTGCCAAACCGCGTCATTAAAGTTGCGCAACAAACATGTATTGTACTGACAATTATTAAGGCAACGTTGGAACCTAGAGTACTCCAAATACTCTATGGCATACATGTTTATGATAGCTCGGATTAATGGTGGCATGGTCGAACATAAGACGTTATGTTCCTTAAAGAAAAATTCCTAAGATTTATAGCATCAACGTAAATGAAGTGTCAATTGAACTAGAGGAAAAATGATGATGATCAGGTCCCACTTACTTCGAGTGGGAGATTTGAGGCAGCAATGCAAGTGAATGACATGGTAAATTAGAATTGAGACATTCTCATAATAAATCCAATGGGAGGAGTCAATCAAATCACTCAGATCACTGTTTTTGCAGGTGTGAATCAAATCGAACCGGAAAATCATGTTGCTGAACCATTGGATGAAAATCCTATAATTCCTCAACTTCCTACTGGTGACGGTGGGAGTGGCACTACCATCTTGGTTCCTGGTCCTAGTAACCATGGAATTCATCTCAGAGGTAGAATCCCGAGAACAAGAGGTCGTCCAAGAAAAGTTGTGAAGGTTCAAGTTATGCTCTTGTTCCCAGTGGGAGTGTTGTTCCATTCAGGAGCATTATTCCTAGTGGGAGCGTTGGTCAAATTCAAGATGAGACTAATGATCCTAGACGTACTCAAAAGCATCGAACTTCTCCCAAGAAGTATCCCATCGAAAGGTGGATTATTCACTATGACTTCTGTTGATGAACCGATAACGGTTAAACAAGATTTTTAAAGACCTCAAGTGAAGGAATGGAGGAAAGCACTGGACGAAGAGATCGCCTCTATGAAAGCTAATTCAGAATGGTCTCTAGTTGATTTACCCGCTAACCGTAGAGCCATAGGGGCAAAGTGTGTTCTCAAATTGAAACTCACTACTGATGGAAATGTCTAGCGGTACAAAGATCGACTCGTTGCGAAAGGATATAACCAACTTCACGGAGTGGACTTTGATAAGACATACTCACCGACTGTGTGTTACACCACAGTCTGGGCCATTCTGGCCCCGTTCGCATGCCTTGATTTAGAGCAGCAACAAATTGATGTTAAGACTGCATTCCTCCACGGAAACCTGGAGGAAGAAATCGATATTGAGAAAACAGAAGTTTTATAATCCTTTGAAACGAACGTAAAGTTTGTAAACTCCAAATATCGATCTATGGTCTTAAACAATGGTCTCGACAATGGTACCACAGGTTCCCCGAGGAAATCATTGGAAACGGATTCGTAAATCTTCACGAGGATCCATGCATGTTCCCTAAGACCACTGAGTCAAAGTACGTTATCTTGACATTATATATGGATGACATACTACTTGCTGCTAACGATGTGAGTTACATGAATGAATCAATGTTCTGGCTGGCATCTGTATTCGAGAAGAAGGACATGTGAGAAACCACGTACATCCTAGGCATTAAGATTGCTAGGAATCGGGCTGCTCGTAAACTATATCTCTCTCAAGAATCCTATATTAACAAACTGTTGATAAGGTTCAGACTACAATATACCAAACCCAAGGATACGCCGGTTGTGTTTGGGTGCGCGTTGTCAAAGCGTGAGGGCCCAATAGACCAGGATGAGCGTGAACAGATGAAAAGTGCAGAGTACCTCAGTATGGTTGGTAGTCAAATGTACGCCATGCAATGCACTCGTCCAGACATCTATTACGTTGTGGGCTTAGTAGCACGATTCCAATCAAACCCTGGCTATCAACATTTAATGGTCGTAAAATGAATTATTTGATACCTAAAAGGTACTGTCGACTACGGACGGTGCTACGAGTGTGGGAAATTAGAATTAACTGGGTTCAATGACGCCGACCACAGTGGCGATCCGGATGATCGTAAGTCCACCTCTGGAGGAGTATTTCTCCTTGCTAATGCCGCCATTTCAAGGATGAGCAAGAAGCAATCCTGTGTCGTGCTGTCTACAATGGAATCTGAATTCTTAGCCCTCTCTAAGAACACACATTTAGCAGTTTGGCTTAAAAGATTCTTTACTGCATTGCTTGACGTCGATGACGGGAGTAAACCTGTGAAGGTATACTCTGACAGTCAAGCAGCGATTGCAGTTGTTAAGAATCCTAACTACCATAGTAGGACAAAACACATTGATGTAAAATATTATTATGCTAAAAGTATGGTCGAAGACAAATTGATCTCATTAGAATACTTTTCCTCTGAGAGTATTATGACAGACCCATTGACCAAACATTTACGCAGGGATATTTTTGAAAAATACGTCAAAATGCTTGGACTGTGTAGGGTTTAAGAGGCTTGTATTGTGATGATAACATTTTGAGATTTAAAGTAATATTTGAATAAAAGGAATTGAAATTTGAGTTTACGATCTTACGACGTCATAATTTTTAAATTACACCGAATTTTACGGTCTATAAACAAGTCGTAGGAGGAACAATGCTCCCAAATAAAACATGTCGAATGTGGGCCAAGCCTCGTAACACAGGCTCGGTCATCTTGGCAGATAAGGGGGCCTCTACCTTGTCAAGACCGGCTAAGAACCATGGTGATTTCGAAAGATAAACATGGTTAAGAAAAACGATCATTTGGTTTTGGGGAAACACGACATGATCTAAGTTTTGAATATCATCGTGACGAACTTCGTTCATCAACAACCATATTATGGGCCAAATGACAAGTCCGCGATATCATATTACATTTCCCACTCCTGACAACATGTAAGTTCAGGTTATGCTATCGACGCGCGCTTCATATTGCGCGTGCTATATTCGACCACGGGGTTAGGCTCGGTTGTGCTTGGTAGAATCCACGAGATTCTTATGGGCACAAACTTCTTCAGCTTGATCGTGTGACTGATCCCGAATGCTTTATGAAGAAACATCTCAAGTATCCTTACGGACTCAGAAGTCATATCTAAGGTCAAGCTCAATGTTCGCTTCCCAGTGTACGAACACAGTGCTAAACAAAAAGGCCCAGTGACCACGTCTTTGAAAACTTGTTGAGTTTGACTAAGGGTATGAGCGATGGGGATGGGCATGTACACCTGTTAATCTCCAATTCTTGTATTCACTAGGTGGCCACCAGCCTTGGAGAAGGGTTCCTATGTGTAAACTAGGCAATTGGAGAATGACAGTTGACCAAGGATACAACGCGACACAGTATTGTTACAGGTTGATTAGAGATGGGGAATCAACGTTCCGCGGTGGCTACAACACTTCTTAAAGATGAGTAGCACGATGCCCGTCGTGTCCGCCGATCGCACGACAAACATTGTATGAACTATTCCGAAGCAGGAATGGATCGAAGAATGAATGTTGATATGTTGGTCGACAACGTATTAATAGCCACCTTCCCATTCCGGCGAGTGGGAGCTGTTAGAATTTGGAGATTTCCCACTCCGTAAATAGGAGCCCATTAATACGAGACTGTTACCTATGTTAATTGGGTAATGTCACATTAGGGATTTTGGGCAAGGCCTAAAATCCCAATGGACACGAGAGGCCCAAAATCGGGCCTCCCTTTGTCATTATAGGCCGGCCGAAATTAATAAAGTGGTGAGGTGGGTTTTCCAACCTCTTATAAATAGGGAGTGTTAGGGAACTAATTAAGGTTCAATCACTTTCTTCCTTTGCGGTGAGAAAAAAAGAAATCCCTCCTCCATGTTACTAGAGTTTCGGCCGATTCATTCACAAGCCCTAGGAGGTGCCAAATGGTTCCAAGCAATTACTCTAGAAATCCAGCCCTGTAGAAGAATCGACAAGAGACTTTGTTGTGGAGACCAATCCGTGTATGTATTCCTTAACAAGAATCCTTTTGGGAACCGTCCGGCGGATCGAGAACTCCCCTTGAAGATCTTGGGTCTACGGAAAACATTGTAGGTATGTGCCCCTAATTCCACTGCGTAATTCGTTTACATATCATGTACCTTGTTTTGTTATCGTAGTATTTATCCCCTATAATCCGACAATAATTACTATATGTATCTATAGAGATCAATATTATACACATTCCTTAAATTAATGTGGTTAACATAACCACTAAGTAACCACTATATAGGCAAGCCGAATTTAGCTTAATGGGTCCTCTTAATTGACCTTAATCCTTATAATTGCTCTCAATGAGCAATCCCAATAAGGCCTTAACCTCTATTAATTTCTGCTCAAGGCCTAATTAAAGAGTCAATTGCTTCTAACGTACTTACACTCTATTAAGCGTGGTTAATAAGCTCCCATGAAGAGCGACCAAATGGAAGGGCGCCTATTATACATGTAATACATGTCGTCTATTACCTTCCATCAATTTTCATACGACGTAAACCTGTGCGACCGAAGAACACAAATTAAACTGTGTTACTCATCTGTTGGGTGTGTTGTAATGTCTAAGCAATAATCCGATTGTCTTATTCCTGTCAAATTAAAAATTAGTCGTGTATCCTTGATAAGCCGTGTATGTTTCTTAAGTCCAATACAATAGGATTATAAACTTTAGAACACTGCGCACAAAATGTTCACAACCTAATACACATATTAGGTTGGTGGCTACCTAGTTAACATAAGAGTAAGAAACTCACGATGATTACTAACTTATCCTTCTCATCCAATCCCGTTTACTCAATTTAACTTGTGAGTGATTAATTCATAATAACTTGTGAATCTCTAATGTGGCCGGCCAAAATATGTCATTTTATAGGGGGAAGATGTGATTTGTTTCCAATATATAGATAGGTAAAGATTGACAACAATATATATTTAATTACTTAAGATACATATATAAATTTCTCTTACAAAATAAAATTTATATGTATAACATATATATAATTATCCTTGACAATTATATATTTAGTTGCCATCTATATCTCTAGGCTTAAAAAAATATCTACTCCCCATTAGTTAACGAAGTTAAGAAACTTAACTCCCAAGAACAGATATTTCGGCCGTATTATGCAAGTGGCCCGCTATTAGTGGACCTTAATCCTTATAGTTAATGAGCGAATGCAATAGGGCCCTTAATCCTAATTAATTCGGCACATAGCCTCTTAATTCTGGTTAATTGCTCTAATTAACTTACACCTCAATTGAGTTAGTTTAATGGGCTACCATAAAGGGCGGTCCAATTTCTCCAATTGCCAACAACTCCCACTCGTCTCAATGGGTGGATGCCTATTTACCTTTAACACAATTTTGTTTTGCTTACTTCCATACGCTTCATACAAGGTTAGCTCGTGCAACCGGCGAACACTAACAGAACCATGTTACTCATCCGTTCGGAGTATTGCAATGCATGTGCACAACCGTCTGTACATGAAAAAAATAAAACACTCACATTGCATCCTTATTCAATCATGTAGTTTCGTAAGGTCCGATCCCATATGTGATTATATAATCCACGACCATCCGCACAAATGTGTTGGTTTTATGGAGAATTAATACGGATCAAAACTAGATACATGCAGAAGTTGGGATATGATTAGAGGTAATATTAAATGGTTCGAGAATATTAAAAGTCGGGAACGTCTGAGTCGGGACATCTAAAGATAATTCGACGACTACTTACGCTCAGAATGAGATGACAAAGAGAAATGGTCGACACCAATGTAAAAATATGTTGACGACTAATACAAACGTCTGAAGAATGGCGTCAAGTCTACCCAAAGACTCTCCCTCTTAAGGTTTGCGTCGAGTTGGTGGCCAAGTGCTATCAAGAAAACCTTTCCCTCTAAGGAAAGAGGTAGCAACTGGCAACCTGCTTACCGCCTCAAAGAAAACCTTTCCTCCTAAGAAGGAGGTACCACATGGCGACCTGCTCGCCGTCTTTGGGCCCGCGGAAACCTCCCTCTCAAGGTAAATCTAAGGTGGCCACCGTCTTGTCACCTTGTTAGAGAAACTTTCGACATTAAGAAATGATGAGGTGGCAACCTGCTTGATACCTACTGACACTCGACCGCCCCCCTCAACCAATCAGAAAAAGGAGGCCACCGCCACTGGGCAGCCAATCAGAGCACAGCTGCCGCCACTTAAAGTCGCTACAATCTCTCCCTATAAATAGGGAAGCACTTTCATTACTTTACGTTCTATCTTATACTTCTTAAAGCATTCTCTCATATTCTATTACTAACTTTGCTTCAGAGTGGAATCAGGGGAAAATTCCCACCCCTTTTCAGGTTCTCGCCTACCAATTACTCAAAAGAAAACTAAGCACCCGGCGAGGTCGACATAGACATCTAGAGGAGTTAATCAAAGGCGAGACCTCGAAGTCCATTACCAGGAGCTGCAGGCCATGTCAACTTGATCCCAACATTTGGCGCCATCTGTCGGAAGGTGATCAAGAAGTCATGGCACCACCAAGAAGTCACTCGAGACGAAACCAAACACGGAGACCTGAAGGTATTTTACCAGGATCGACAGAAACCTTGGAAAGCTACTTTAGGCGTTTCCAAGGAGCCGATAGCGGAGGCGAACTCTCCGAGGGAGAAGCCATCTGCGAATTCTTCAGAGGGTTGGGACCACAATCCAAATCCTTAGCCATCACCCAATACATGGAACCCATCGGAAGATGGGAATATCTAATCCATAGGGCAACCCGCCGTGTAAGGGCGGAACAAGCTCGAGCGAATTGCTCGACTCAACAAGACGTCTTTCGAGGTCGAGGCGAGAGCTTGTCCACGCGAGGATCTCTCTCGAGAGAATTTTGGCAAACCCAAAAGTTATTAGAAAGACTTCAACTGGCCGAGGGAAGTCGCAGCCCCCTCTCCTACTGGGAATATCTCCGAGCAGAAGGGCAGGACACATAAGTCTTCCTCCTCACCAGAAGGGAGCTGGAATTTATGCAAGAAGATATCCAACGTCACCATCGCCATCGT
The DNA here is from genome assembly GCA_036873135.1 of Clarkia xantiana subsp. parviflora. Classification (NCBI taxonomy): domain Eukaryota; kingdom Viridiplantae; phylum Streptophyta; class Magnoliopsida; order Myrtales; family Onagraceae; genus Clarkia; species Clarkia xantiana. The sequence continues at coordinate 7,003,295 of JAPTYO010000024.1, read as the reverse complement.
TCCCATGAACGAAGGAGGTGGAGGACCCCTTCGGACAATGGCATCAACAGCTTGTCGGGAGGATTTGCAGCAGGAGGAGAATCAAGAGCCGCTCGGGACCTCTATGCAGCCCAGGGTGTCTCCTCAGCAACCACACAAAATAGGCCAAGGGAGTTACAACCGATGACGGTCACCTTCTCCACGAATGACTTTGCCAATGCAACACAACTCAATGAAGATGCCCTGGTAATCACAACTCGGATAAATGATTTTGAGGTAAAAAGAATACTTGTCGATGGAGGGAGTTCGACTGATGTAATCGCTTTCGAGGTCGTCGTCGCGATGGGATACGTGAAGAAGGATCTAAAGGAAGTGACTTCCCCACTAGTAGGATTTGCAGGGAGAATGAATTACCCCCTGGAAGCGATCCAACTACCTATAATTCTAGGCAGAGGATGGAGGGCCTTACATTTAATAGTGCATTTCATAGTCGTCGACCAGATCAAAGCCTAAAACGCCATATTGGGGAGAACAACTCTTAATTCCAACTATATCGTTCCCTTAAGCGCTCATCAAGTTATGAGATTCCCCACTCATCATGGAATAGGGGAGGTATGGGGCGACAAAAAGGCATCTCGACAATGTTATGTCAACCTCCGTTGGAGACGCAACCAAAGAGAGGCCCTATCTATCATCACCGACGAAGATCCACGAGAAGAGATTGGACGACCAGCTGCGATGGAGGTGTAAGCATATGGTGATGGGCGTCGTAAATGGAAGCCCATTATATGTATATGTTACCTAAGACAATTGGGTAAATGTCAAAGTAGGATATTAGGCCAGACCCAAATCTCAATTGACATGAGAGGCCTAAAATTGTGCCTCTCTTATACTATAATGGTCGGCCGAATTATTTAGGGGGCGAAGTGGACTTTTGTCCACTTTGCTCCTCCTATATATGTGGGGTGTTAGGTGTTTTATTAGGGTTAATCATAATTCCTCATATGTGGTGATTTAAGAAAAAACCCTCTCCCCCATAACACACATAGTTCGGCCGAACCACATCCAACCCCAAGGGTGTGCCAATTTTCTTTCGAGCAAACATTCTAGAAATGCGTCCCTGCAAAGAATCGACTAGAGGCTTTGTTGTGGAGAATATACCGCGTAGGGCTTCCTTAACAAGAACCTCTACGTGTGCCGACCAGAGGACCAGGAACTCCCTGCTGCAGGATCTTGGGGCTACGAATTACGTCTGAGTTATGTGCAAATCTTCCGTTTCGTCATATTGATTACAAGCATGTACCATTTTTATAGTATCCGTAGTGATTACTCCCTGTAATCTAACAGTAGTATCAGAGCTTGTGTTAGGAGTTCATGATTTTGATAAATTGATATTCTTGAAAATTATTATTTTTTGGGTCGAAGATTTTAATGAAAGAAAATTAAAATTTTCGAATTTTTAAGTTGTTAATGGTCCGAAATTTTCATGATGTTTTTATGAAAATTTGATGTTCAAAATCTTCAAGAAAACATATTTTTTTTATCAAAATCGAACATTGAATTATAGATCTTATTAAAATTTGATCTTGAAATCTGACCATTTGTTTCCAAATATGTGTTTTTGGCTGAAACCCTAAGCAAATCACAAGGTAAAATTTTAATTTCTTAGGCACCAAGGTTGCAAAAAAATTCGGCCGCATTTTTTTTAAAGATATTGTTTATCATAATTTAATTTTTATTCTAGGAAACAATATATTTATAATTGGAAACATAAGGATAGATTAACATTAATATATAAAAACATATATAACTATCAATATATCTAGATAATTAATAGGGTTAAAGATATTATTGATAGATTTAGTTGCCTTAAAGATTAAGAAAATATATTTTCAGTATATTTGTTACCCTATTAAAGATATTGAAAATAAATAAAATATATATCTATATTGTTGATTGTTTTTTTTTTTAATATAGAATATTGGCAATAAATATATATATATTTTTAAAACTGGCTGATATATATATATATATATATATATATATATATTTAATATTGGAAATTATTTTATGTAAAAAATGTTACTTTGTGGATAAGTTAATTTTCTAGTGGACATCGAAACCCTACTTAGCCCACAACTAAACATTTCGGCCCAAACCCTATGAATTGGGCCGGTCCAATATATTAAATCGGGATGCGGTAAGCCGAAACAGGTTATCTTAATCGGTTCGACCTTGTCGGGTCGGGTTGGACCGGGGTAACTAAGTGGATCTAACTGAACAAGTTTTTATTATTGAACCGAACCAAACCCTATTTTATTGGACGGGTTCGGACAGAACCAGATTTTGAAAACGAAACCGGACCGAACCGAACCAATATTTACTGAACTGGACCCGAAGCGGACATTGTAGACCAAACCAGACCGAAATTGGCTGAACCGAACCGTATTTTCAAAACCGATTTCAAGTCACTTATATAAAATAAGGAGGTAAAGTTTTAAAACCCAAATGTTATGAACTTCAAATGACCTACACAGTGCTCAAAGGTTTATAACTATTCACATAACAATGAAACCTTAATGCATTGTTTCGATTATCAGGATGGATCTCCGAGATACATGTTTTTGGGACTGGATTAATTAGTGGGCTGAACTGCAATTGCTTATTATACGATGTTGGATATTTGTCCAATTCGGGTTCGTATTTACGTTTCGGACCTCGCAAACACGTCAGAACCATAAACGGATTTTACCGCGGTCACCCCGGGTCAAAACGGTTCGGATGCGCGCAACACCCGGACCGGGATTTCTTGATTGCTATAAGGCAATCTGGGCCTCAGCAATCCGGACCGGTCCGGATTGCCTTGACAGTCCGGACTGGTCCGGTTTGCCCAGCAATCCGGACCATGTCGGACTGTCGACTTGCACCGCGCGCTTACCCCAGTTATTTTTACTAAGTATGAGAAGTGAGTGCGCACATAGCCAACCTCGATGTCGGTAAGCGTTTTCCTGTAAACCGGCATTGAACCGCATAAAACCGGGTACGGTTCTTGGGTTTTCTATAAATAGGGGCCTAGACCTCCCATTTGACAACTTAACTCGAAACTCTTCCAAATTGGCTATTTGTGCTCTGACCTCTCTTTACATACTCTCTCTCTAGATTGTGACCTAAGCATCGGAGAGGGCTCAACCAGTGCCACCCCCTCTCCATGCTAGTTATTGCCTGTTTTGCAGGACCCGGGGTGTAGGAGACCGAGATTGGAGCCAAAGCCAAGTTTGGGGTTCGAGGATCGAAGTTCGCGGATCGTGACGTGCTTTCAGGAGACCGTACCTGCGTGCACGTCCAACCCGTTCGTGAAAAGCAACCCGAGGTGTCCCAGGTGGAACCGGCCTCAACACTTGGCGCCGTCAGCGTGATATGAGCAAGAAGCCGTTCCATACCGCAAGCTAAGACAGGTAGACGTTCGAAGAAGGCGGGTGCGAGCAAGCCGAAGCCGACGAGAAGCCAACCAGGACCGTCTCACATTCCAGATGCAAAATCTACCGCTTCTTCCATGCCAACCGCAGATGCGCCGAACGCGCAGCATGGTCCCGACGCCCAGAACGAGGTACCAGTGCACGAGTTCGAGCAAATGACGGAAAGGAACGAAGAGTTCCCATACGGGATGCCATCTAACGGAATGCAGCAGCAAGCAAGAGGCGCAAGCAACCTGCCACCAGTCACACCTATCATGATGGCCGCACTGGAAGAGCTACTCGCATTCAGGGAGACTCTAAAGAACCAGTGATAAATGCCACCCCCGCCACCACCTCCGCCAGCTAGCGAGCATGCTGCACCTACGAGGGAGATGTCGCATGATGTCAGCCATCAAGAGCCGCAGCATCCAGAAGGCGAAGGATATTCTGAAGGTACCTACCAGTACCGGCAAGCAAGGCAGGAAGCAACACATTCATAGACTCCAAGTGTTGGTGTGAAGCAGCAGCATCAAGGAGTAAGATGGAGGCAACCCCCTGTGAACAGCTCACAACGGCCACAAAAGGAAGGCAACTTCAAGTCAGCAAGCCATGCCGACATGCAAAAGGAAGGCAACTTAAAGGAAGCAAGTCGTGCTCATACATACAATGAAGGGTGGATGAAGCCCGCCTGCAACAGTGACATCCCAGTCACGGGACTTACGGCTAAGGCTTTGGAAGAGATGATCGAGAAGAAGATGAAGGGAATGCATGCCCTTGAAGAGAACGCGTCGCATCCGTTCTCCGACAAGCTAGTGTACAGCCGCGTCCCAGACGCTCTCTACCGAATTTGAGGAGAGAAGTACAGAGGAAAAGGAGATCCAATCGAACATGTTCAACAACATGAAGCCTCCTTGTTGGGGCGAACTGACAATCCACATCATATCGCCATGACATACCCCAACACCCTTGTGGGAACTGCCGCACACTGGTTCTTCTCACTACCATGCGGGAGTGTTACATCATGGGCATACCTGAAGGCGAAGTTCATTCAAAGATACATGGGAGAGCGCACACTCCTAAAGGGACCAAATGCATTGAACGAGGTGGTACAAGAAAATGATGAGTCGTTAGCGGATTACTACATCCGTTTCAACCAAAATGTCGCTGACATTCAAGGCAACCTCACTAAAATGATCATGCGTGCTTTCATTGGGAACTTAGGCCGAAAAGGGTATTCCCTAGCAGAAAAGATGTCGAAGCGCCCCGCGGAGACACTTGAAGAATTGGCAGCAAGAGTCAAAGAGTTCGTGGATCTAGAAAGATTCAGAGACCAGCATAAAGCAAAAGTCAGCGCAGCCCGCGCTAAAGAGAAGCAGGCGAGACCTCAACAAGGTGCGCAACAAGCAAGGCAATTCCAGCCGCAAAAGAGGCCGTTCTAGCCGGAATTCCAAAGACCAAAGGAAGTGAACTTGGCAGACTGCATTCCCTTGAATACACCACTCTCCGTGATCCTGAAAAAGATGAAGGAAGACAACATGTGGAGGGAGCCGGCAAACTTCCGAAAAGGTCCACTTGGAAAGTGTTGGATCACGGTTGGAACTCCGGTACGGTCTTGACGGCGATCCGAACTCCTTCGCTCCACGTAATCCTGCAAGAGGGGATAGACCGGGCGGTGACCCAGAATCCCTCTCCGATGCTTAAATGAGTATCTCGTATAAACTGGTAAGCAAGAGTCTCAAAGAGTATATCTCAAAAAAAACGTATCCAATCTGAGGTAACTTCTGCCCTTTTATAGGCGAAGAGCTACCTCAGTTACCTGGAGAACCGTTGGGGCGGTTAGCCCACGTTCCGCTTATCTCGGCCACGATCCCGCCTATCTCGGCCATGATCTCGCCTATCTCGGCCACGTTCCGCGTATCTCGGCCACGATCCCTCCTATCTCGGCCACGCTCCGTGTATCTCGGCCACGATTCCGCCTATCTAGGCCATGATCTCGCTTATCTCGGCCACGCTCCGCGTATATCTCGGCCTCAACCTCTGATAGCAAGTCCCGACCAATATCGGGGACTCCAGAGTTATCTCATTGTGTCACCGCTCGGGGCCCCTCGTCATCGTGACAGGGCCAACATTCTCAGGGATTCGTCATCGGGGCCTTCTTAAAGGCATCTCATCGGGAGCGCCCAGCTCGCCTATCAAGACCGACTCTGTCGGGACCTTTCACCATCGGGACTCCCTCTGTCGGGACCCTTCGCATTGGTCATCTTGACCTCCTTTTAGGGCCCAGTGGGCCTATTCACCGTTTACTCGCCGTTAACGGGCCTAACAGCCGTAGCGAAACCCATAAGAAAGCAAAAAGATAAATGGTGCGAGAACCATGAAGTCTATGGCCACGAGACGGACAGCTGTGTCAGCCTAAGATTCCGTGTAAACAACATCATCCTCAAAGGAGAACTCAATCAATACGTAGATCAAGGCGACAAGCGCCAAAAGAAGAACCATGCTGAGTCATCCGGAAAGATGAACAAGGGAAATGAGAAAATGAACGACAATCTGCCACCTGCGAAGCGTGGCGTCATCAATGTATATCACGGAGGGCCAGCTGAAGGAGGAAGCATTTCTAATGCTCGTAATGTCTATGCTGCGCAACTCCAAGTTTTTCCCAAGTATGGAAAAAGACGCCAACCAGAGAAGGAAGACGTGGTCATCCCATTCTCGACTGCTAACAAGAACCACATAGTCTACCCCCACGATGATGCTCTTGTCATTACAATGGATGTCAACGGATATGATGTGCGAAGGATTTGGTGGTGGTGGGAAGTTCCGCAGACTTACTGCATGTAAAAGTTCTCAATAAATTGGGAAAAACGGAAGCCGATCTTTCGCCAAGCATATTCCCGCTAGTCAGCTTCGCAGGAGCTGCAACTTACCCGTTGGGTATGATCACACTGCCAGTCATCCTGTGAGAAGGTTGGAAGGTGCTTTATATCAATGTCACATTTGTAGTGGTGAGCACCCTAGGAGGATACTACGGCATCCTTGGAAGAACGACAATCAACCCGCACGACATCATGCCGTCCACTGCTCATCAAAAGATGAAGTTCCTAACTCCCCATGGGATCGGCGAGGTGCTAGGCAACCAAACAGCCCCACGGAAGTGCTACGTCAACGCTCTAAGGAAGATGAAGCAAAAAGGGACTTATAATAATTCTCTACTCAAAGTGACGGCTATTCCAAAGACGTCAAATACATGCAATATCTTGGAAAAAAAACCAAGGTCTACTATCCAAATGACGACTATTCCAAAGTCGTCAACAACAAGCAATATCTTGGATAAACACCAAGATTTACTATCAAAAGTTACATGCTGCGACATCCTCCTTGTAAGGGCAAACCTCATGTTCACATCTATCATAGTAGCATGCTGTGACATCCTCTTTGCAAGGGAAAATCCTATGCTTACTTCTAAAAAAATGGCATGCTGTGAAATCCTCTTAGAGGGAAATCCTCATGTTCAAAGCCATTCCCTGCATACAAACCAGGATGCGGCACTTAGGTGGGACTGATCAACCCATCGTGGCGGAAGTCCTCTTGTAAGACGACAACCCCACATATCTACAAAGTATTTTCATCCCTCTTAAGTGTCCATATGCCATGAAGATACATTCCTTGATAGGATAGCTTCATGCACACTCAAACCATACATATCCTCTTAAGGATGCATACATAATGAAGACCTATACCTTAAGTGGCAGGCTTCATTCAAAAATGCTAGCAGGAGCGCACAATGTTTGAAAAACTCACCAAACTTACAAGTCGAGTCTTGTACAACGTCGCCTTAGAGTGGAACTAAGAGACGGTATAAACTTAAGTCTTGCTTCGTCAAGACGACACTGCTACATGTCAAGTGCCAGTGCCGAGTGCCAAGTGCCAAGTGCCAAGTGCATGAGCCGAGTACATTACTATATATAATGCTCCAGGGACGCGGCCCTGCGGCGGACCTCTTGGG